>NW_019168270.1:25303740-26053307 GCF_002303985.1 Durio zibethinus
GCAATAAAAGGAGGCGCCATATAGCAGAATTTCTTGCAGATCGTGCTACTGAAGAGTATGAGCCGATGAAGCTGGAATTCCCTGACGGAAGACTTAATGACTATTTCCCGACTGGAGGAAAGGGAGCATATGGAAAGATGTTGGAGAATGTACTTTGATGGAGCTGCTAACGCCTTGGGCATGGAATTGGGGCAATTTTGATTTCTCCAGAAGAACAATACTATCCTGTAACAGCGAGGTTAAATTTTAATTGCACAAATAACATCGCTGAGTATGAGGCATGTGTCATGGCGCCTGCAAGCTGCTATAGAAAGAAGAGTTGAAAGTACTTGAAAGTATTGGAGACTCAGCTCTAGTTATATACCAGTTGAAACGAGAATGGGAGACGAGAGATTCAAAACTCGTTCCGTATCATAAGTATATTCTAGAGTTGACGAAACAATTGAAGATGTCCAGTTCGATCACTTACCTCGAGAAGAAAATGTGATTGCTGATGCATTGGCTACTCTGGCTGCAATGATTCGAATTAATGATGACACCGACATTCAGTCCCATCAAGTTAGATGTTAAGGATATACCAGCGATATTGTTCTAATGTAGAGGGGGAAGAAGATGGAAAACCCTGGTATTATGACATCTTTACAATATGTCAAGGATCAGCAGTATCCAGTTCATGCAACAGAAAATGATAAAAGGGTCATCCGAAGATTGGCTATGAGCTTTTTCCTGGATGGGATATCCTTTACAAAAGAAGCAAGGATCAAGTACTATTGAGGTGTGTAAATGAGACTGAAGCCGAAAAAAATCATTGAAGAGGTGCCATGATGGAATATGTGGGGCCACATACTAGTGGACATATGCATGGCAAGACAGATTATGAGAGCGGGATATTACTGGTTGACGATGGAGAATGATTGCATTGATTATGCTCGTAAATGCCATAAATGCCAATATATGCTGATAAGAATTCATGCTCCGCCGTCTGCTTTACATGTTATGGCACCACCATGGCCATTTTCAATGTGGGGCCATGGATGTCATTGGTCCAATCACCCCAAGGCTTCTAACAGGCACAGATTCATTTTTGTGATGATAGTTACTTCACAAAATGGGTAGAGCAGCTTCATATGCAAACGTGACACACTCCGTGGTTTGCAAGTTCATAAAAAAGGAGATTATCTGTAGATATGGACTTCCGGAGAAAATCATTTCAGACAATGCCAAGAATCTAAATAGCAAGATGATGCAAGAATATGTGCTCAATATAAGATCAAGCATCATAACTCGGCACCATACCGTCCAAAAATGAATGGGCAGTTGAGGCAGCCAATAAGAACATAAAGAGGATTTGGAAAAAATGATCGAGACTTACAAAGATTGGCATGAGAAGTTACCATTCGCATTGCATGCATACGAACGTCAGTTCGCACCTCTACTGGGGCAACCCCATTTTCTTTGGTTATGGGATGAAAGCTGTACTACCAGTGGAAGTAGAGATCCCCTCTTTGAGAGTTTTAAAGAAGTTGAGTTAGAAGAAGCCGAATGGATTCGTGAACGTTATGAGCAGTTAAATTTCATAGAAGAGAAGAGATTGACTGCACTGTGCCATGGTCAGTTATACCAAAGAAGAATGATGAGGGCTCATGATAAGAAGACTCGGCCTCGTTGCTTTCGAGAAGGAGAGTTGGTTTTGAAAAGAATTCTCCCAATCCAGCACGATAGTAGAGGAAAATGGACTCCGAATTGGGAAGGGCCGTATGTGGTGAAACGGGCTTTTTCGGGTGGAGCATTGATACTGACTGAGATGGATGGAAACGATTTACCCCATCCTGTAAATTCTGATGCTGTGAAGAAATACTATGCTTGAAAAAAATACAAAAAAAAAAAAATAAAAAAAATGAAAAAATGGAAAAAATGAAAAATGATGAAAAATGGAAAAAATGGAAAAAATGGAAAAAAAAAAAAGTGAACGAAAAAGGAGGACTCAAGGCGAAAACCCAAAAAGGGCGGTTTGAGTCATAGGGGGTTTGTCTAAGTTGAAAACCTGAAAAGGCAGCTTAGATAAGGAGGATACGGCATCGAATTTAAAAGTCTGCTGATATAGGGGCTAGCAAGTTCGGAAGAGTTCCAAGTTGTTAAATACATCAGAGGGTTGAGTTTTCATAAAAGACTTTGAGATGTGTTATCATGATTATCTGATTGTTCATTTTGGGCTTTGTCCCCATACCTATCCTTGTAATTCTTTCTTGACCAAAGTTTGCCAACATTTTGCTAATAAGAGACATTTCTATTCCATTCTTTGTGTCTTTTTTTTATGACTGTTTCTCAACATTCAGATTCTTTTCTTCTTAATACCCCACCATTGAAGAAATGTGCAAATGCATTCTTACTTTTTGAATTTGAAATAATGATTGATGAATGAATAACCACAGGAAGATTTTTACATTACATTGAATGAGTCAAGAGTGAGAAAGCAGAATCGACATGTTCAGTTCCTAATTAGGAAATTGAATCTAGGAAGAGATTTCTTACAAGAAGAATGTGAGTGGAAGAGACAATTGAGAGCTACACTGGTTCGATCTTAGAAGAGCAGTGCAATTGGATCCTTGAGGAATCAAAGGGCTTGACACCCAAGAAAGAAAAAAAGAGCTTGAGAAACTTGAGTACCATACATTGAACAGGAATTAATTGGCCAACATTTGCATAACATGCATTGAAATTCATATGCACATTTGCATAGCATACACTACTTTCAGGAAAGTATAGTGTACAAATTCAAGAAGCAGGGGTGTTCCAACATCCCATATGGAGAAGACAAATATGAAGATATTTTGCAAGATGGAAAAGAAACTTGTTAGGTAAGTTCCTAATCCTTGAAATAGGATGTCTTTTGGTATCAGGGTTGATTTATAAGACCTTTGGGCATGATCTCCTGAAATCCCCTCAAACACAACTTTCAACTCCTTCGGACATGATTGTCTAGGAGTATTTACTTTTCAAAGTTCGTTGCCTCTGTTTAGAGGAGCAATTTACTTTCCAAAGTCGTGGTACCTCTGTTTAGAGGAGCAATTTACTTTTCAAAGTTCGTTGCCTCTGTTTAGAGGAGCAATTTACTTTTCAAAGTCGTGGTGCCTCTGTTTAGAGGAGCAATTTACTTTTCAAAGTCGTGGTGCCTCTGTTGAGAGGAGCAATTTACTTTTCCAAAGTCGTGGTGCCTCTGTTGAGAGGAGCAATTTACTTTCCAAAGTCCGTTGCCTCTGTTTAGAGGAGCAATTTACTTTCAAAAGTCGTTGAGTCTCTGTTTAGAGGAGCTTCGGCAAAAAAAAAAAAAAAAACAAAAAAAACAAAAAAAAAACAAAAAAAAAACAAAAAAAACAACAAAAAAAACAAAAACAAAAAAACAAAAAAAACAAAAATTTAAAAAAAAAAAAATCAAAAAATAAAAATGTTGAGTTGAATTTTGATTGGGTGTCTACGTCTTTGCACAATTTCTGTTTCACAAAAAATGTGCAAAGAGGGGCAGCTGTAGACACCCAATTGGGTCCGGGCCCAGATCAATTAGGCCTGGCCCAAACGGGTAAGGCCCAATTCAATCCTGTATTTTTTTTTCTTTTTCTTCTTTTGTATTTTATGTATTTATTATTATTATTATTATGTATATATTTATTTATTTTTTATTAGATTAGATTTATATGTATATAGTTATATATTATTATTATATTATTATTCTTATCTTTTTTTAATTATCTGTTCTGATTTTTTCTGATTTTCAGATATTATTTGAAAATTTTTTATCTTTTGATTTATCTTTCCAATTATCTAGATTTTTTTTTTAATTTTATTTTAATTTTTATTTTGGAGGGCTAGGATTCAAAGTTGAAGACTCCCACTCTGAAGGAGAATTCAATCAGAAGAGTCCAATTGGATTCAAAGACTGAATTCCCGTCCAAAGAGGAATTGGGATTGATCAGAAACTCCTGATCAATCCCTATAAAAGGGACCCCCCTGGAACAGTCAAGAACACAGAGAAAAAAGAAGCAAAAGCTACTGATTGAGAGAATAGGGGTGTTTAGAGAGCTAAGGAAAAGTTTAGGAGTGTTCTGGCAGTGAGAAAAATTTTTTAGAAAAATTTGGCGAAAAAAATTTTCTGGAAATTTCTGGGAAATTTCCAGATTCCGGCGACTTTTGAATTTTCCGACGACAATTTCGGCGAACTTTGAAGTTTCCGGCGACAGACCCAGTTTCCGGCGGAGAATCCCAGAAACCGGCGACCATCCGGCCAACTTCCGGCAGATTTCCGGCGAAATTCCCAGATTCCGGCGAATTTTCCAGAATCCGGCACCGGCGTTCTTCAAATTCTAGAGAGAAGGCAGAGAAGAAGGGAAGAAGAGAGAGAGAGGGGAGGAACGGTCTGCTGAAAAACGGAGGAAGGTGCCTTTTATACCCTCCCAAAACGACGTCGTTTTGGCTTTAAGTTAATAAGAGGATCCGCGCGTTTTGCCGAACCCGACCCGACCCGAAGCGTCGACCCGCTTTCTGACCCGCGCGTTTCAGCCCCTCCGAGCCGAGCCGAGCCGAGCCGAAGCCGGCGATCCGAGCCGCTCCAGGTTTTTTTTTTTTTTTTTTTTTATTTGACTTTGATTTTGATCTTGATTTTTTTTCTTTTTTCTTTAATTAATCCGACGACGGAGCCTCTACAAGTAAAAACAGTAGTTTTTCTTGCATACTCCTGAGGTGAGGGAATTTTCTCAATTTTCTGCTAAAAGTATTAGAGTCAATTGAGAATAATTTCCGATAATTAATTACTTGGCTGATTTTGATTTTTTTTTTCTTTAATTAATCCGACGACGGAGCCTCTGCAAGTGAAACAGTAGTTTTTCTTGCATACTCCTGAGGTGAGGGAATTTTCTCAATTTTCTGCTAAAAGTATTAGAGTCAATTGAGAATAATTTCCGATAATTAATTACTTGGCTGATTTTGATTTTTTTTTTCTTTAATTAATCCGACGACGGAGCCTCTGCAAGTGAAACAGTAGTTTTTCTTGCATACTCCTGAGGTGAGGGAATTTTCTCAATTTTCTGCTAAAAGTATTAGAGTCAATTGAGAATAATTTTCGATAATTAATTAATTGGTTGATCTTGATTTTTCTTTAAATAATCCGACGACAGAGCCTCTGCAAGTGAAACAGTAGTTTTTCTTGCATACTCTTGAGGTGAGGGAATTTTCTCAATTTTCTGCTAAAAGTATTAGAGTCAATTGAGAATAATTTTCAACAACTAACTACTTGGTAAAATTTTAAGGCTTTTGGATAACACAAATTCAAGCTGGTACCATCTTTTGATGGGCGTTGTGAGGGTGCTATAACCTTCCTCACACGTAACCGAACTCCCGAACTCTGTTCTGGTTAAGCAGACCCGAACATATTCTTTTAGGGACCCTTAAGCTTAGGTGTTCCCTAAAAGGGCAGATTCCTTAGGTGACCAATCGCACCTAGATAAAAAAGATTGGTGGCGACTCCCTTAAGACAATGTCTAGCGATAGATCCCCGGATCTAGACGTTATGACAGATAGAATGTCCAGAATAATCAACTCGTTTGCCAAGCAAAGTCTCACAAAATCTTTTCTAAGAGAAAAAATTGCCCCCCTCACCTAGAGGGAGTGAAGAGTATTTATTATTGAAAGATTAATGACTTGTTAGGCTGGCATTAGTAAGGTGTGCTCAGATCGGTTTGTCACATCAACTTGAATTAGATTATCAAAATAATCTGATCCAATTGTAAGTCATTCTTTTATGGTAAAAAATAATTATACTCTTATTACCAAAAAATGCTATTAATAGTCTGTCCCCCAACAAACAATCTAAAGATTTATATGAGAGTTAAGTCGAGTTGTTCAACCTACTTTGGGTTTAATTGATCTATTGAACTTTAAAGTTACATCCAATTTGGAACTTTGAGTGTATGTTTTATTCTCCAACCTTTTAGTGACACGAGTGGCTTAAGGTTTTGATATGATGAGATATCACTTTATGATTTATCTGATGTGAATAACTATTAGGATTTTAATAGTGGTTTGACTTTTTTTACTCTATATTTAACTTTGGCCAAGGTTAATAGGCGGTTGACCTAAAAGCCTTTATGTTGTCAAAGTTAGTTAACCAATAACTGATGTGACACTTGATAGTTTTTATAATAAGATTTTAAATTCATTTATATTAAGAGGATTTACACCATAGTGAATCTATACTGAGATGAATATGTGCCAAGGTAATTTACACTGAGGTGAATTTATACCAAAATGATTTACATTGAGGTTAATCTAGTGAATTTGTGTCAAAGTGATTTATAATAAAGTGAATATATGTCAATGTGATTTATATCGAGGTTAATATGTGCGGAGGTGAATTTCATCAAGATAAACTCTTTTGCTGACCTGAGTTGAACTTAATGTCAAGCCAAGTTCATTATTGAGCTAAGTCCTTATAAAGACAATTTACCAAGCTAAGCGTTTTTTAAGACATTTTTCCTAAGCTAAGCATTTACAAAAAAAAAAAAATTGATTGAACTAATCATTTATCAAGAAATTTAACCAAATTGATCATTTATAAAAGCAATTTGATCGAGGTGAGCTCTCTTGGCCTCATTGATCTCCTTTGGCTAAGTTAATATTTTATTAAGAAAAAATAGCAAAGCTAATATTTTATTAATGAAATTTGGTTGAGTTAATCTCCTTTGGTTGAGCTAATTCTAAAAAATATGGTGAAGCTAATATTTTATCAATAAAATTTAACCGAGCTGAGTTCTTTTAGCTGAGATAATCTTTTATTAAGAAAATATGATAAAACTAATATTTTATCAATAAAATTTGGTTGAACTGAGCTTTTTTGGCAGAACTGATCCTTTATTAGGGAAATATGATGAAACTAATACTTTATCAATGACATTTGATCAAGCTGAGCTCTTTTAACCAAGCTAATCATTTTATTTAAGAAATATGACGAAACTAAATCTTATCAATAAAATTTGATTGAATTAATCACTTTTGGATGAGTTCATCCTTTAGTAAGAAAATTTGGAAGAGTTGATGCTTTATCAAAGAAAATTGATTGAGCTAAACTTATTGGGTTGAATTAAACCTTTATAAAAATAATTTATTGAGCTGACATTTTGTGTTGTGATAGTCTTTTATGAAGATAATTTATTAAGATAAGCTCTTTTGTTAAACTGAACATTTATTAAAGTAATTTGTTTAGATAAATTCTTTAACCTAACTTAATTTTTATACTTTTATTATAAAAAAATGCCCTTAATAATAAACTAAACTCCGAATTGTCATAAATAATATTTATTATTATTTTATATATTATTTTATTCTATAATAAATTTTTTTTATATTTTTAATGAAAATTAAATCATTATCAAAATTACGGGAGACTATCATATAGTACACGGTAACTACGGCCAGTACGGTCTTTTTTCTCTGATCTTTCCCTTTACTTGCTGTCTTTTTCAACAAAATTTGTAGTAGCAGCCGGCCAGTGATTTCCAAGGTGCTATACAATAAATATCTAGTCAATATATTTTTCTTGTCTTTTTCTATCTTTTGAAAAGCAAAATAAATGTGCTAAAGTTATGGAGCCAACCTCACATGTCACAACCAATCTTTCATATCATAAACCTTATAATAATTAATCATCATTTTTAATAGATTGATGTGATCTTTATTGTTTTAAAAAATTTATACTACATGATTTTATCAATTATATTAAATAATTAATAATTAAGTGTTTTTTTATTTCATCAAATGTATTGTTCTATGACACGCATTATTCAACTTTTTTTCTTTTTTCATGCAAGGCCTAATAATATTTAAGCAAAAGTGTAAAATTATGCCCATTTCTCATTAAATCCCATATTAATCCGTTTATGTTTTATTTAGATGGCATATAACAAAGTGCGGTGAACATTTTTCCAAATGAAACATCAGTGAAGAGAGATTACTACTCTTGTTAATATAACGGTCCATCACCTTTCTTTTCATTCTCACCTGCTATTTGGCTCTTAGCCGCAATTTTTCAACACAGGTTTATTTGTAATGTCAACAACGGGTAACGACTCAATGACACTTTGGCCAAGCCATAATTCGTCTTATGCAATCAAATAATTCCACTTTGACACCATTCTAATATGATCATAATAATTATTCCAAATCCAACTCCCACACTTTATCATAAATTTGCAAAATCATCCATATATTAAAATGCTTTATTCATAAATTTGTTTAAATAATTTATCTATCAAACGAAGTGGGACAAACAAATTGATTGATAAATTGAACATTTTGATTGAATTTTTTTTAAATTACATGTCTAAATCGTCTCAAACATTCAATCTTTAAAAATCTGTCCATTATGCACAACATCTAAATTATGATAATCCATAATTCAGGTATAAGACCAAAATCTTTTACCTGTATTCAAGACTAAATGCTCTCTTCGCATAATGTTGGAGCCGGTGACTTGAGTTTTATATAATTATATTTTTTGTTATAACAAATTACTTTAGTATTTCTTGATATAATAATATTTTTTATTAAGTGGATCAATGATCTTTTTATAATTTTATAAAAAATCTGATGTAATTAATTTATAATATAGTGATAACTGTAGAACATTGTAATTTATTGAAAACTTTAATTGGATGACAAACTAGAATCACTCCAAATAACGAGCAACGCTTGGGGTTATGGTCTGTAAATACTAGTGGCTGTAGAGCCAGTAGATATGGTGTCTAAATCATGTTCCGCCAGACCCACATCAATTGATACCGAAACTGTCAATATTAGCCTTTTAAGTTAATTTTTTAGTATATTGAACTAGCCCACTAGAAATATTAAGCTGGAAAGGTTATATTTTGGCTATAAAGCCCACCAGTTCAAAAGCAATATGTTAAGGCAGACGTTGCCAATCTACAAACACAAAATTCTTTCGGAATTTATTTTTATTCATTTTCTTCATTTTGGGTGTTTTCTTTCCCCAGTTCACTTCTTAACATAAATTAAATAGTTATGAAGATCCAAAACAAGTAGACGATTGAGATTGAAATGAAATCAAAGCAAATAAGAAAATCAACGAAAATTAGGTGTTGGTGTTAGAGATTGTAATGGGTGGGCCGGTTTTTTCATATCTCGATTCTGATTTGATTTGATAAAATAAATATTTAATTTTAATTCAATTAAATATTAAAATATTATTTTTTATATTTAATATAACTTGATTGTATATATATATATATAAATGTAATTAATCTAATCTGATTTAAAATTAATTTTATATAATATTTTTATTAAGTTAATATTTTAAATTACAATAATACATAATCATTTTATTAATATAATATATATAAATATAAAATTAAAAAATAATAAAAGATATTTTTATATATATATATATATCAAATCAAATCAAACTAGATTTACCTAAAACTCAATCTTTTTTTTAATTAACTTGATTTAAAAAAAAGTTATAAAATTTGATTGGATTTGAAAATATTTATCAACCCTAATTGATATGTGTAAGTGATAAATGAAAAATTGTAATTGAACAAAACCGACTTCTATATAATTCCATAGTGATTAGGTTAATAAGTAAATGGATCGATTGAGCCAACTCAAGCTTGTTTTTAAAATCGAAAGTCCAATCCAAATCTGACATCATCTGACTTATAAATATCTAAATTTTTTTTTTTCACTTTTAATGATCAAAATTAAACACTACCTGAAATCAAATGTATATTTTTATTAATTATTCATTATATTTAATATGTATTTAATTAATAACAAAAAAATTAGAGGTATTTTATAATTATAAAGATAGAATAAACTTTGTTTTTCATATGATGACTGATCAATAATTTATAAACAATTTTATCATTTTAATCGTAATAAATGCGATGGATTGATATGAATATTTGGAGTTTGCATTAATTTGGTTAACTCAATCTTACACCTAAAAGTATACGAGAATGTTAAACTATCACCTTTTAAATGGACTACTACTTATTAGGTCAATTTGAGTTAATGCTGTCAATCTTAAACTTGATTTTCAAAACTCGAATCATCCAAGTTTAATATTATGATTCTACAAATATAAATAACGTTTTAATATTAAGTATAAAGATTTAATTTTATTTTTATTTTTTTTAGATTTTTCTCATCTCTTATCGAACATTAACTTAAATGTCAATGTTTTTAATCGACCTCCAATTATATGATTTCAAAATTTTAACTTCATCAAAATAATTTGACACAAAAATATACATATATTTTTAACTAATAATATTATATTCTTATTGATTCAACCAAGTGAATCAATTAAATCGATTGAAACAAAAATAAAACTCTTATCTAATTGCTGATGGATCTAATTATTAAAACATTGAATTTGGATATAATAGTAATAAAAATGATTATAATGGTGGAGATTAATTGAATAGATAACAATATAATATTTTATTTGTAAAATTTTAATTTTAATTTTATTATTAATAAATTTTTTGGGGCAATATATAAATATAATATAATTTTTTATTAAAATTTACCGTATATCGTGATTTTGAAAGGAAATAATTTCTTTTCTAAACTCGAATAATAATTGTGTAGACGTTCATTGAGTACAAATTGATCATTATGCTTGGAGCCCTGACAAAATGGCAGTGAAGATTGGGTAAGGGCAAATTAAGTCGGCATGGAAATGGATGGGACAAGTATCTAAGATAAAAACGTGTTGAAAATGGTATGCATATAGTAAATCAAAGGAGGTCGAAGCAGAAGAGACAGCGGCAAGCATATTAAAATTAACATGGTAGTCCACATTCAAGTGCCCGACATGCAGAACTGCTACAAAATCACGAGCGACGCTGACCTTAAACCGGACTGCCTCTGCCTCCCAATCGCCATAGAATGTTTGAAAAGACATCACCGGCAAAGTGGCTACTGTTTAAAATACCACGCTTCCCTTTTAGCTAGCTTTTATTATGTATTAATATTAAGATGTAACGATTAGAGTTTTTAATAAATTATTTATGAATATATTTAATTTTTATTTATTTATTAAATTTAATAAATAATTTTAAATAGTAATTTTTATTAATTTATTAAATAAACTAAATACTAATAAAAATACGTTCGATTTATTTATATTCGTAAACAAATTCATTTAAAATTTATTTGTTTATTATTTATTTGTTATTCATTTGTTATTTATTTATAATAATACTAACAAAATTATATTTTTATCATTTATCTCAATTTTATTTTAAGGTTCGTTTATATTCATTGAGTGTTTCTTTGTTTAAATTTATTTGACTATGATTTATTTATCATTCATAAATATATTCGTTTTATATATGCTTGATAATATATTCACTTAATATTTACAAATAAATTGATTTAATTAATTAAATCGAACACAAATATCTTATCATTTAAACGAACCGAATTTGAACAAACAGAATAATTTTTTTACTGAACACGAATTGAGTTCAAAAACTTTTAAAAATTAACAAACAAATTATAAACACATATTCGACTGTTCATATTCAATTTGTTTATAGCTCTAATTAACAATAAAATATTTCATCTATAATTATTTTTATTATAATTTTATAATTATTTAATTATAATAAAAAATTATGTAAAAATTCACTATTTATAAATACAAATTTAATATAAAATTTTAATAAATCTCATATAATTTTAAATTATAATATAATAATTATAAATGATATACTCCGTCCTAATACAAGATTTTTCGTCATTCTCAGCCTAGCTAGTTACTCTATAGCTTCTCAAACAAACAATTAAAAAAACATCAACAATTGTAATTTGACTTGGCTTTCTTAATATTCTAATAAACATGCAAAGACCTAGGACCACATCTCCAAATAGAAAAAATATATAATAAACAATATAAGTGAACCATTTTCTTTCTTCCTGCAAAAGGAAAAAGAAAGTTGCATGCCTACCCTTTTTTTTTTCTTTTCCAATTTTCTTCTTATTGATGTCATGAAAAGAAGCCGAAAAAAAGGCCAATTGGGTTGAAATGGGATGTGATGTGATCTCCAAAGTGGGTGTCAGCTCAGAATCCCCCAAACCTCATGAAAGTTGGCAAGTTCGGTCATATAAAGAATTTCATGGCTTTGTTGTACATAAACATTATAATAATACATACATCTTTATTATTATTCCTCGTAATTTAGAACAAATAAAATTAAATTATGAAATGTAAGCTGGTCCAATCCCTAAAGACTAATATGAGATGGGTGGCAATTCTTTCATTCATCCTCTCATCTACTAGTCTGTATGAATACTAATGCCTGAGGTTGACAAATCCAGAGCATTCAAATTCTCCTGTTGTTTTTGCAATCATTTATTGATATATGTATATGCCATATAAAATGGGGTGTGGTTCTGGGAGGATGTGGCAGTTTTTTCCTCCACATTGAATTTTGATCGCATGAATTAAATGTTTAATATTTTATTAATAGATTCAGTATCATAGATAGAGCATCTCTCACTCCTATTCATAAATATCAAATATTTAATTGGATAGATCCAGCTGTATGTTATTTTACTAGTGATCATTTACTCACCAAAAAAGGTAGAGAAAAAAAAAAAAAAAAAACAGAGACAGTTAAACACTCACACATAAGTATATGAATTTATTATTATTATTATTATGTTTGAATCAAAAGAATATCCATTCCAAAAAACAATAAATATTTACAAATGTGATATTTAACTAGTATTTTGTTTTTCTTAGTACTAATTAAAAAATTAGACGAAAAAAGGGATTCAATTTTGATAATCACCCTTTTAAGGTAAGATAACAATTAGTAAATGTTGGTGCTAAGCTAAGATTAGAGGCAAGAATTTGAAATCACAAGTAAGAGGTCAATTAGAAGCAAAAGTTGAAATTGTTTTTGATATTTAAATGCCAACTCTCAACTTAGTGAAATAAAGGATAAGAGGAATAACTCATAAATAAAAATGAGAGAAGCTCTATGCTATTTCACGAGATAATCAATAGTGATGTAATGAAAGTGAGGGCACAACAATAATGATAAAATGTCTCGAATAATCAACTCGTTTGTCAACCAAAGTCTCACGAAATCTTCCAAAGAGAAAAAATTGCTCCTCTCACCTAGAAGGAGTAAAGAGTATTTATTCATGAAAGATTAATGACTTGTTAGGCTAGCATTAGTAAGGTGTGCTCAAATCAATTTGTCATGTCAGCTTAAACCAAATGATCAAAATAGTCTGATCCAATTGTGAGTCATTCTTTTATGGTAAAAAATAATTATACTCTGATTACCAAAAAATGCTATTAATAGTCTGTCCCTCCAACAAACAATCTAAAGATATAGACGAGAGTTAAGTTAAGTTGCTCAACCTATTTTGGGTTTAGTCGATCTATTGAACTTTAAGTTACATCCAATTTGAAACTTTGAGTGTCTGTTTTATTGTCCAACCTTTTGGTGACACGAGTGGCCTAAGGTTTCGATATAATGAGATATCACTTTATGATTCATCTGATGTGGATGACTATTAGGATTTTAATAGTGGTTTGACTTTGTTTACTCAATATTTAACTCTAGCTAAGGTTAATCGGAGGTTGACTTAGGAGCCTTTAGGTGGTCTAAGTTAATTACCCAATAACTGAGGTGACACTTGATGGTTTTTATAATAAGATTCTAAATTCATTTATACTTAAAAGATTTACACCAAAATAAATCTATATCGAGGTGAATATATACCGAGATTATTTATACTGAGGTAAATTTATACCAAAATGATTTACATCGAGGTTAATTTGGTGAATCTGTGACGAGGTTATTTACAATAAAGTGAATATATGTCAATTTGATTTATATCGAGGTTAATCTATCTCGAGGTGAATTTCACCGAGATGAGCTCTTTTGCTGACCTGAGTTGAGCTTAATGTCAAGCTGAGTTCATTATTGAGCTAAGCCGTTATGAAGACAAATTATCAAACTAAGCCTTTTTTAAGACATTTTTCCTAAGCTAAGCCTTTACAAAAGAAATTTGACTAAGCTAATCATTTATTAAGAAATTTAACCAAACTAATCATTTATAAAGACAATTTGATCGAGCTGAGCTCTCTTAGCCTAATTTATCTATTTTGGCTAAGCTAATATTTTATTAAAAAAATATGACAAAGCTAATATTTTATTAATGAAATTTGACTGAATTAATCTCTTTTGGTCGAACTAATTCTAAAAAATATTGAGAAGCTAATATTTTATCAATGAAATTAGGCCTGACTAAGCTCTTTTGGCTGAGATAATACTTTATTAAGGAAATATGACAAAGCTAATATTTTATCAATAAAATTTGGTTGAGATGAGTTTTTTTTGCCAAATTAATCCTTTATTAAGGAAATATGATGAAACTAATATTTTATCAATGACATTTGATCAAACTAAGCTCTTTTAACCAAGCTAATTATTTATTTAGGAATATGATGAAATTAAATCTTATCAATGAAATTTGGTTGAACTAAGCTCTTTTAGTCAAGTTAATCACTTTTGGATGAGCTCATCCTTTAATAAGAAAATTTGGAAAAGTTGATGCTTTATCAAAGAAAATTGACTAAGTTAAACTCTTTGAGTTGAATTAAACTTTTATAAAGATAATTTATTGAGCTGATATCTTATGTCGTGATAATTTTTTATGAAGGTAACTTATTAAGATAAACTCTTTTATTAAACTAAATCTTTATTAAAATAATTTATTTAGATGTAACTCTTTAGCCTAACCTAACTTTTATACTTTTATTACCAAAAAAATTCCCCTAATAGTAAACTAAACTCTGAACTATTATGCAAGTTGTAATTGATAACGATGATATTGTTAATATTATTATTATTCAAAAGCTATGATCCTTTTCCACAACAAATTCTGCTCAAATAAAAATGGAAATCGATTATAAGTATCAAAGATTTTTATCAGTAAAAAGGAAAACTAGAATTTTTGGTAAAAGGCAATATGTTTTAGAACAGTAAGATTAAAAATCTTGCACAAAAGTCAAGACTGTGATAATTAATTCCATTCATTTCGTTCCCTATCAACTTGACTTGCATCCACTAAAAGGAAGTTCCTTGAGGACAAGTGGCTAAAAACCCATGAAAGATGGTGACTTCTTCTTTCACGATCCAACAAAGTAGAGGGCAACAGATCCCGTTTAGATGTTGACACAATGACATGGAAAAGAATGGATCAACTGATATATCTCCTTCTCTCTTTCGTAATTTCGCATCGTTATTATTATTATTATTTAACACATAACAACTTTTGAATTGATAAACTATTTCATTGTTAGATGTATTCATGTTTAGTGGTTAAAATATCAATTATGAAGCTTTGTTTCTTAGATTTTGATATAAAAAAAATGCTATTCTGCAGGGTGATTTCTTGCTGTTTAAAGTTGCTAAATCTGAAGATAACATACATATTATTAATATTAGCATATCATATGCTTTAATTTATTGTTTGTTACTACCATTTTCATCTTTTTGTACTAATATATTATTGTGTTTTCTGTTGGTGATATCATAAATTGCTCTATGTTGTTATTAAAGTTCGGCAAAGCGCTCATATTTTATCAATTAAGAGTTTCAAGATTTGGTGGTGTTGAGTAATTGGATAGTCTAGCTTGAATGAAAACCTATATTTTTACTGCTAATTCTATTTATTTAAGATTTTTTTGACTTAAAAGATGTTTGGAGTTCTCTTTGTTATTCCAAGGTGACTTGGTTTCATATATACAATTTTTTTGCTTTAAAATCTTATGGTTGAGAAGTGTTTGTCAAAATGACTATTTGAAGATACTGCAAGAATTTAATTATTCACATGACAGTAATGTTAAGCATGGGGCTGCGATTTGCGATGGATAATGATATTGGATTTATTGGTTGAATTAGACGTGTTAATTCGTGTACACAATTTCAATTATATTTTTAAAATTTTTTTTATAGGTTCCGAAGATTGTAATATACTAACAACATTAACATAATAGCCTATTCTGAAATAATTTTCATGAATTTAATAATTTTATTTTTGACAACTATAACGTACTGGCAATTATAAAAAAATACATGTTATTCTATTAAACTATTGCACCGCGTAACTGCAGACCGGCTGATACATTAATAGTAACTTCAATAGCTCTGCTAATGCTTTCATGGTTGTTGCCAATGTTATCATTCAAAGGCCAAAAGCAGTATCATACTTTCGGTAAATTTTCTGTGCTGCCTTACTGCAGCCAGCAAGCTGGGATACTGACAATGGAATATTAGCTTAGTGTAGAAACTGTTGGGTTTTCATCCACACTTGTCCTTTTTATCTCTTGAGCCTATGGATCATTGGATGTAACTGGATCTTCATTAAAGTGTAATTAAATTTCAACCATCGATAGAATTCAAATACCAATTTTAATAAAATTCATTCGATATAAATTTTTTAATGAAATATTTTTTTTCAATCAAAATTACATAATTTTTATTAAATCAATCTCATTGTTCATGGAGGCTCGCTCCAATCCAAACATTTCCAGGTCAATTCCCAGAATTGAAGAAAAAAGTTCAATCTTTTTCTTTTATTTCCACCAAAGCTATATATATATATAAATAAATACACTGACCCTTTTTGCTTCACCCTGAAAATACAAAAGATTCCCAACCAAGAAAAAGATAAGAAAAATATCCTAAACAGAGGTAACTGAAACTTGAAATTAAAATAATGGAGGGCAGGAATGGGATTGGTGCCTTGGTGGTCTGGAGGGTCTCAGTCTCACCAGACAGGAAGGATCACCCAGCTCAGGATAGAACACTGAGAGCCACCGAGATAGGATTTGGTTAGGACCAAACTGAGTTGACTATAACTCATTGAATCAATTCACGAACTCAGTGGGAAATAGCTGTTGTTTTGTTGGCGAGTTTCCAAGCAGAAGTTGCAATGAGGGAGCGTTTGTGCCAACCCAGCATCAAACACCCATTATTCTCCTCCACCCCATACCCATCTCCGCCAGCAAACAAGGCCAACAACATACTGGCTTGCTTGAAAGCATTGGAACCCAAATGAACAGGCGCAAACCCGGCCGAACTCAACCGGTTTCTCCACTGAGTCAACGTCTCGTGTCTCTCAACTCGGTCTACCCCTTCACAAGCCACCACGTTACAAATCTGTTTCCCCAAATACACCTCCGACATAACGTTATCCTGAGTACTCACCGACCCCTCCAATGAGTCAAAAAGCGTCGAGTAATAATGTAATGATTCAGTGAACCGGTCTAAAAATATCGGACCGTTATGGTTCGCTTCCTGCTCAACGATAGTAACAATCTCAGGCTTCATTTGTTTCACCACCGATAAAACTTTGTCAATAGCGCCAGGTTGAGCCAACAATTTATGCAACTCGAAAACTGAGTTAACGGCGACGGCTTCAACTTCACCCGGTCTAAGATCTAGCATTGAAGCATCCAAATCGGCCAAAGAATTAGCCACGACCCGACGGTATTCAAACTCAACGTGAATCGTTTCAGCTAATTGCGCTAGCTTCCAACCAACTTCTTTCAAGTGATCCGAATTATCATGAGTGGGAGGACCAATCCCAGTTAACATAAAAGCCGGTGGACCACCAACTCTTAACGCCAAAGCTTGCATCAAAGCAGGCCATTGCATTCCTTGGTTCATCGAAAAATCGATAACATGAACTCTTTTTTTGCCTTCAAAAGCTTCAAGAATAGCTTGGTTAGCTGTGAAATGGGCGAACTTCAGATAAGGGCAGGTCTCGTAAAAGTGCATGTGAAGAACATCTGATAAAGACTGGTCGATTGGGTTTCGAGGATATAATCTATAAATCCTACGAGCTAACGCTTCAGCAAAATATGTAGCCACTTTTCTCATAGCTCCAGCTTGAGAAATCGCTAAAAACCCAATCTGTTTCACCAACGCTTCCGCGAGATTAAGCTTGTTTTGCTGGACAGCTTCTGCACATGCCATCAGAGCATGGACGAGCCGGATTCCGTTTTCCTGTGAGTCAACCAGAACTACAGGAAGAGATGACTCGGTCGGAATTCCATAGGAAGCGGCAGGAGCTAAGATATCCGAGTGCGACCCGGATGTGGATTTCAAACGTTTTTCGGATTTAATGTTGTTTTGAGTGGAAGAAGAAGAAGAGGAATCATGGGTTTGGGTTTTCTGAGAGTAAATAGCCTTACCAGGAATTGCTTTGAGATCATAATCTGAACACGAAGCTTCCTCAAAGATTTGTTGCCCTCTTTTCTGATGTTTTTGGTTGTTGTTGAAATCCAACGTCGTCAAAGTTGAAGACTCAGCAGGGCCAAGAAATGAATCGTCCAATATAGCCGACGCCGCCGCCGTCGTTCTAGCAGCGACAACAGGATCAAAAGTGGAAGGAGGGTTAAGCTCAGAAATCATGCTTTCGAGCCAAGTGGACAGATCGGAAGGATTATAATGAACGGTTTCAGAAGCAAGTTGCGAAATCCCATCATCTTCAACATTACACATAACTTCCTCTAACTGCTCAATCTTCTGAGCAACATCTGCCATGTCCGAAGTTTTAACCTTGTAGCCAAGAACCGCCAAAAGCTCATCCATTCCACAGTCTTGTTGGGCGGCTTCTTCCTCCCACATCTTGGCCTTTCCGTTTGTAGAACCACCGCAGACGGAGAAGCTGCCCACGTTCGATGGGTCTGGATTGGGTTGGAGATGATATTGGTCTCTTTTCATGTTTGTTGATTTCTTAATCTTCTTCTTCTCCTTCCTCTGTTTCTCAGTTCAAAATTTTTGGGCTAATTTTTTTTCTCTCTTCGAGGAAATGCTCAAAAACCAAAGAAAAGATATGAAGGGGTGAAGAATTTGAGCATTGGGGATTGGGGGTTTTGCTTGGTTTTTCACTACAACTCCCACTTCACCGTCAGACAAAAAATAAAATAAAAATTAAAGGAATCAAAAGAAAAAAAAAAAACGCTCGTGATGGGGCGCAACTTCCAATGAACTACTAAGGCTAACTACAACAACTACAGCTCAAACAGATAAGATGAAAATATACATTTTTACCCTTTTTCTAATTATTATTGATAATGAAATTTTTTCCATTTTGGTTTTCAGTTTTCAAAAAAATACAGCACAATGTGGCCCAAAATAAAACAAATGCCGTACAACGACTGAGGGTCCTCCTAAAATGTCATCAGCACTTTAATTAATTCTGTTACTTTTTATAAATAAACTTTTTCACAGTTTAATTTATTTACAACTTAATTGCCCTTTAGTTACCAGGTTTAACTACTTACCCTGTCATAGATCCGAAAGTTGCCTCCTCATTTGCATTAAAAAAATAAGCTTACATTATATAAAAAATAAAAAAATTATATTATTTAAATTTTTAATAAAATATATTAATGCCCCTCTATCCTCTCATTTTTTCATTTATTTTGGTAATTAATGGGTTTTACTTAATGTTAAATTTATATATAATATTAAATAAGCACAAGAAAAAAAAGATTTTGATTCGAAATTAAAATTTATATTAAGAGTTAAGTAGTTGATTTGGATTATAAAATATAATTATAATTTACAATTTAGATTGATTTTATAGCCTTAGCTTGTAACTTTAATTGTGATTAAATTAAAAGTAACATACTCTAACAACATATTAGAGACTCTAGAGTTGAAATTTAAAATTATAAAATTTGTGGGCCTACATTGAGTTTATGCTTAATTTATCTATGAAAATAACCATTCTCGAGATATTCTTACATAATTGTTTTTAAAAAAATAGTATTTTGTGGATAGCTTATCAAGATCTTATATGTTTAAAATTAATATCTAATTACACCTTATTATTTGATTTTTTTTCTAAGATCTCTCAATGTTTTGTGTCACTTTGAACCTCGATTATTCTGAAGTTGAGCTGGATCGAATTTTATAAATGAAACAAGTTCTCTCAGCACTTATTTTATTCATTCACAAAATTTAAAATCGAAATTTTACTTTAAAAAAAATTGAGCTTTTTACTATTCAGACTAACAAACGTTGATATTATTTGATTTGATTTGATAATTAATTAAGTTGTATTGAATTTAATTATTATTTTAATGTTAAATATTTTTATGCAAAATAAATGTACAAATCCATCTTATAATCTCTTTTTTCATAATAAAATATATCACAATAATTACAAAGTAGATGTAACTCTAACGTTAGCTGTAAGAGTAATATATATCATATATGATGCTTTTATTATGAATGATCCTAATAAATTATGCTATTGAAAATTTTCTAAATATAATTATCATATGATTTTACTAAAATGCATAACTAGTAAGATTGTTTATGTGAATATATATTTTTAATAGAGTTCATTTTTTAAGTTGAAGGAGATAAAAAATATATATATTTATCATTAAATCAAGAGGCTATAAATATATAATTGATCAACCTCTCCTTCATTTTGGGTTGAGACGTAAGTCAAAATGCAGTTACTATTAGCCACGAGCAATGTGTTTTCTTTGTGAAAATTAGTACATTGAAGCAAACTCTTGGATGGTCAACAAATTCTGGATAGCTCAGCTCAGGCAAAACTTGTGGCTTAAGCCTTGATTTTTGCTCTTCGGGCAATGTAGTTTGACCTGCTTTTTTTTTTTTCAAAAATTAAATAATAAATGGGTTATCAATAGATTTATCAATTTATATATTCATATCATATAAAATATTAAAATTTATATATTTATATAATATTTTATATTAAAATGACATATCATAATTTATATTTAAGTAAAAATAAAATATAATTTTTTATTTTATTAAATTTATATATAATTATTATAATTTTAAATTATTTTATTTTTATATTATATTAATATCATATCATCGAATCATATTTTAAATTATTAAATCTTAACTGTCAATGCCAAGAAGGAACTAAAACATTTGGTGCATGCATGATGGCCGAGACGTAGGGATGCCAACTTCCTCAACCAAAGTAAAATAATAATAATATGATTAAAAAAGCATCTTAATCGTGTTACGTATTCATTATTCTAAACATATAAATTAATAGAAAATTGTTCAATTATTATGTTTAATTTTAACATTTTTGTTCATGTAAAATTTGAATGAATGACTAATAAATTTGTAAATGAATTATATATTAAAAAATATGAAATATTTGTATGATTCAATTTTTAAAAATTCAGATATTATATTAAATTAAATAATTATTTATTCTAAAATTTTAAATTAAAAAATATTATATCCTATTATTATCTTTAATAAGTTTTAACAAAATACATGGTATCAAAAATAAAAAAATACTCTTAGCAAATATGAAGGAAAAAAAGTAGAGAGAGAAGAAGAGGGAAGGCATTGGTTGAAAAATGACTGTGAAGTAGTATTTTACTTGATCACAGAGGGTGGAAGTCAAAGAATCTAATAACCATAGGCCATAGCTCCTCTAGACTTTAATTTTCACTAAGATTTGATGTTCCAAATGATTGGGAAACAAACCAAAGTGAGAAATTCACCAAAGTACAAATAATAATAAAAATTTACTCAATTCAAAACATTATTTATTATCTTATTTGTTCACATTTAATTTTTTTATTCTTAATAATAAAAGACTATTTTCATAGGACAAAACTAATCCACAAAATGTATTTGGAGAAAAAAAATTACAAATTGCTATGTAAAATAGTTAATATTACATGAAGCAAAATTTCACGAATATCACCTAATTTATTAATATATTTAAAAAATAAATAAATTTGTGAAATATAGCAAGCGGGTCGAACCGATTAATAGGTACATGAACATCAAATATCAGTCCTCAGGGATTGCCCCACATGAAGGAGACTAATTGCCCAAAACGGCCCCGCCGTCACCATCAGACGGCCTCCCATCTTGAACGGTTGAAAAACATCCACGTGTATATTTAACGGAATAACAGCATAAGGATTAGGATACACCTTCATCTTAACGCCGTTAGCAACGGCCTTTTGCCTGGTAAGTTCTAATCCTCGTAGTCCGTTAGTCACAGTCAAGAAAAAAAAAAATACTTTTAAGATTGCGAATTGACGTTTTCTCTCACAAGGTGGGCCCTAACGTTTTTTTCCATCTCTTACGCTGATTCAGTGATTCACTGCACGCTGTAGGGTTTTCAGGGAAAAAAAAATGAAAAGGCCTCGAAGAAACTGACACTAGCATGACACCACGTGATTCTTACACGTGTGATGGCCCACAAAATTTGATGGAGAATTATATCTTTGTACTTTTCTTATTTGGTGGTACCCACGCACAAGATCCCTACACGTGTTAAGATTTCATCCTGGAGTGTGGTCCATCTCAAACTTGGACGCCATTCACCCCTTTGCGTGGAGGTTCGGCGTCCCTTCACTGACACCAAATTTGTGATAAACAATAATTCAGATATAAAATATATGAATTTGATTTTCTAAATGCCAATTGGACGAAGAATGAGATTGACTTTCGGTTACATATGAGAGTAATTATTGCAATGATAAAATTAAATTAACAATATAATATATTTGCATGTAAAAATAATAATGACAATTAGATAAATTATATTGATAAAAAAATAGTATTAAAATAACAATGATAATTAGATAAATTATAATATGTATTTCTATAAATTATACTAATAATGTATCTAATTTCATAAGATTAAAACTAATAATGATTAGTATAAATGATTAAATAAATCTTATGTAATTATGAAATTAATTATTATAGCAATAATATTAAAATTAATAATAAAAATATGTATTTAAATATAAATATAATGATAATAATAAAATTAAATATCATAATTAATTGCTCCACCAAAAACAATAAACTACCGTACTTAAATATCTTAAATTCCATTTGCATGAAAAATATGATGGAATTCAAAAGAATTTTATGTAAATGATAAGTATATAATTTATAATCATTATATTAAAATTTTATATAAATTTCATATTTATAAATAATGAATTATTATATAAATTTTTATTATTATTAAATAATTTAAAAATTATGTTAAAAATTTTGACGAAATGCAACCACGTAACAGCTGATTAAAATAAAGGTGTAGGAAGGCGGGAAACTGTAATTACCAAAAATTTACAATTTGAAAAGCGCGTTACAAACACGGATTTCGACTGAGAGTGATGTTGTACAGAAGGACAGCCTGGCGCTGTAAAAATTGGAGAAGCATTGAACCATGAAAGTTAGGGACCCGTTTGAACAGGTGTGGTCTGTAGTACTGAGCTGCAGGTGTGTGGTGTAGAGTGAAAGCCACGCGTTAACATGATTTTCACTTATCTGGCTAAACAAGGGTGGGGTCCTGTCCAGCAAACACTCTGATGGGACCCATAACTTTTTTATGGGTCATCATCATCTTACTTGCTTGATAATTATATACTCTCACACACGGACCTTAAAAATCCGAAAAAAAAGGACTTTTAATGAACAAAGATTACTATAAAGTAGTCTAAGGTTTTTAATGCTATTTTTAGATTTTACGTTCTTAATTGACCACTGCCCTCCTATCTCTTATATAATATTTTTAGATTTTATAATTTTAGATACATATAAAATAAAAAGAGTATGATTTAAAATTTTAATTAAAATAAAATCTATTTTCATATTTAATATGTTAATACATATTACTCCATTCGTTTCAAAATATTTATTATGTATTAATTTTTATAAAATTTTAAAAAAATTTAAACTTTAATATATTTAATATTAAATAAAAAATTTTTATAAATTAAAATTTCATAATTCTTAATGTCAAAAAGTAAAAAAAAATCATAAAACATAAGAATGTTAGATACTAAAAAATATGACATAGTTTTAAGATATTCTAAAAAAGAAAGATAAACAAAAAAATAAAATAAATAAAAATATTTTTTATAGTTTATATTTATTTGATTCGTAAATACACAAATTAAGATTTTTTTTTTTTTTACCATCCTCCTCCTTCTAGTAAGATTATGCTTGTTAAGTAATCAAATTTGGGATGTTTAATTGTTTTGATTTTTTTTTTTTTTCTTATTTAATTTTTTCTTTGTTAAAAATATTCAGTAGATAGATTGCTCCTCAATGCTAGAAATAAGGACAAAATATATTATACCTCACAAATATTTTGTTTAAATTTTATCGACATATTAATATATTGATGAATTTAAACTAAATTTTAAAAGACAACTAATGGGAAAATCAAATTTATATCGTGAATAAAAATAAAATATTATAAAATAATCATTAACTAATTATGCAATTTATTTCTATTACATACAATTTTATATTTTTATTTATCAATAATAATTTTTAGATTTCACTTAATATATTTTATTTTTAAATCGATAAAAACCAATTTATCTACGTCGAAATCAATAAATTTATAAATTTTATTTTTTAATAATCTTTTAATGAATTTAAACTCCAGATAATTAAAAAAAAAAACACTATCTTTACCATTTTATTCAATCATCCATTAATATTCAATCTTGGTTTTACAATACAAAAAATGTAATGGAAACATTCAACTTGTTGTCATCACCATATCAAATAAAGTAAGAAGTCAATATACAATTGATCAACGTAATTTACTTAGATAAGATTTGAATTTAAAATCTAAAAATTTCAAATATGTCTAAGTCTTGAGATGGATTCATCATATTACAAATGGAATTACAGGCCAACAAGGTTTGTATATAGGAAGGTATGAACTTTATGTTAGCAATATTAAATTTAAAAATAAGGTAGTAATTAATAAAGTGGACGTTATTATTAAAAAGGTTAACATGTAATTCAACTTATGAATTATATTAATTTTAATAATTTGATATTTATTAAAAATATTTATAACTAATTATTCAAATATTATTTTTTAAAAATATTTTACAACAATGTTAATTAAAATGATGTTGTGATAAATATTGATAAATCTAAATGTGTTACATATCATGATATATTATTGATTTTTTTATCAACTTATCATTAATAGATTAGTGAATTAAACAAAATATTTAATGAAAATAAATTTCAAATATTTAGAAGTAATTTTTTTTTATAGAAATCAAATCATAAAAAATAATATAATTCGAAAATTAAATCACGTATATACCTTTATTAAATTAAAAAGTCTAAAGAACAAAGATATGAAAAACTATGGCATGATGGTCCATTACACCTGCCTCAGCATAAGGTAGCTTTCATAATTTCACTTTTTATGATTCCGAATATCCTGAGATAGTGACCCACCTCTGCCTCTGCTCGGGTTAGACTTTAGAATTTCCCAAATTCAAAAAAGCCGTTAACAAGATTCAAGTTTGTTCAGGTGTGATTTGGTAGGAAATATGGACTCTCTGAATTCGGCTAAATTTAATCAGATTTTTTTTATAATAAATATTAATTATGATTAAATAATTAATTAATAAAATAAAATCTAAAAACATAATTTTTTAATTTAATTTAATGTTTGAATGAGATTAATATATATGCATAAAATATTAATATATACACATATATTATTTAATCATCTATTTATTTTTTAATATAAATTTAAATATTAAAAATATATAATAATTATTAGGATAGGATGGAACTTGAACCTTAATGTTCAAAATTTTAATTGATTTTTTAATCGGATAAAATTTAAATTTAAATTTAAATTCATTTAATAAATATTTAATTTTTTTTAATTTTGGATGAATTTTCGAATTCGGTCGGTTAATATGACCCTCGGATAGATCTTTCGCATGAATCATGATTCTACCACAAAATTTTTTTTTTTTTCACATTTTTTAAAGTGCAAAAATGGAAAACAATCGCCTTTTTTCAATTACCTTTTAAGTGAAGCGGGTCCCATTTTCCTGAAGATTGGTACGCTTTGGTGTGACAGAGGCAAGTGGTACGCCTCGGGAAAGGTGCAGGGGAAAGAGGTGCCTGCCTCTCTCCGCTTGCAGTTTTTGTCTAACCAGCGCAAGTCTTTGCATGTGACTTGGGTCCCCTCCCCTCAAACTTTCCCTGCCCGTTTCATTTCACCGTACCGATTGAATTCGCTGATAAGTTGATAAATTTTTTTAATCACAATTTTAATAAATTTTATTATTATTTTTAATTTTATTATTCATTACATTTCACCAATTTTGTTTAATTTTTTCATAAAACATACAATTAAAATATTTTTTTAATATTCAAATTATATAAAATATTAATAATATATGTATTTATATTAAAATAAAAAAATATATATATAATTTTTATAAAATTTTAGATCATACCACTTTTTTTTTCATATTTTAAATTACGTATCAAATTTTACGAACGTTCAACCTAAAATACTTCTGTTTTAACTTAAGAAACAAACTGTATGCTGACATTCATCATGGCAAAGGAAAGCACCCCATTCCCCAGCTCTGTAATAATGATCTAAAATTCCTTTGCATCCATTTAAATGGGATCTTTTGCAAGTTGATAAAAATAAAAAATGAAAACAAATGAGAGGTCAATTTTTCCTTGCATGCTTACAGGTACAAAAAACATGGTATCACATGGGGGGAGAGCTGTATAAATCTCATTGGAATTTCCCAAAAATATGGTTCAGTTGTTGTTGGCCTGTAAAATGTCAGCCCTGATTGTCTCCAATTTCTTCTTCAACAATCAACAGCAGTCACAGTCAGCCAGGCCACCCCAGCATGCAAAGCTAGCCTTATTACCATCAATCCTGATTCGTGAATCCTGCCTGCCCTCAGTCTTAAAACCATTGCTACATGCAGAGTGTGTAAATTGCTTCGGGAAACTATCATTTTTGTAGTTTATTTGTCTTTGAAAATTTCAGCTTACATTCTTACTGCCAACTTAATTACAACAATTCTTGTCAAATCACTTTTACTAATATATGATTCTTCTTTTTATATAAATATATTGGAAAATGAAGAATTTGAATCTAAATCTTTTAAATATTATTGATGGTAGTTTTCGTTGTCTTAACTGGAAGGAAAGAAGTAAGGTAGAAGAAAAAGATAACTGTAATCTAAAATAAAAAAGCATAGTTAGAATTTGTGTTCGAACTAAGTGTCTCCCTTTTTTTTCATGTAATAGAGTGTCTCATTCTCTAATTAAAAAAAATTATATTTAATGATTCTAGATAGACGTAACTCACATCTAATGATATTGGTCCAGGGAAAATTGGTGATCCATTGGTTAGTTTCTGACTACTTTGTCAAGCCATTGGTGGGACCTTTGACGAGTTTTTTCCTTGGTGGATGGCTAGTTGTCTTTTTAAAGCAGGTGATATGATTATTTTGGTGTGCTTCGTCTGAGTGACTCGGGATCCAGGACCTTGATAGTTAACCCAGCTCTGATCATTGATTGACTAAATTAGATGTAACAAATATAATGATAAAATAAACCAAATGACATGGTACTAAATAAATTTCTAAAAATTATTAATTCAAGAAAATTTAGGCGATATCAAGTGCATAGGGTTTGGGAATTAAAATAGTATGATAGAAATTTAGAAAAAAAAAATGGATGAAATGAGCTGATTTGGTATTTGTTTGTTTCGACTATCCCAAGGCTGGTCTTAAACTCATATTTTGGCCCAAGTCAGATAATGGGCCTATTCACTTAACTGAGCAATCCAATCGACGAACTAAGCCATTCACATTCGGCTTCAGCCCTATCTAGAGGAGTAATTGCAGCCCAAATCACAGTGTCAAGCTTGACTTTTGGATCCATTAAATAATTTTAGACCATACTTGAGTTCAATTCCACCATTATCAGGCCAGAATTTCAATTTTGTTATATCAATTAATTTGAGTAAGAACTTCCGATTCACATTTAATTATAAATAAAAATTGAAATGATCTAAATAAATATTTATCTTTTATTCATCTATGTATAAAATATTTAAAAATAATTGTAATTGAATATTACAAAATTTAAATTTTATTTAATTAATTACTCAATTATTTTAAATTTGAGCTAAATTTAATAATAAAAAATAGGATAAACTTGATTTTTATGGAATTTGGGTCAAATATAAATAATTCATTAGTAGTTTAATTTGTTTATACCTCTAATTTTACCCATTTAGGATTTTTTTTACCAATTTATCATGGATGGACATTTTTTTTTTGTTTTTATAACATTCTAGAATTGGGGCATGATACGTGAAAATTAGAGTATTAAAAGCACTAATTGGTGGAGTACATAAATTTGCGCTTCTTATTTCATAATAATTTATTTCCATCCCCTTATATTTATTTTATTCGTAGCCCATTTTTCTTTCTTTCCTCGCTCTCTGTATCCAGTGTTTCCAAACAATGGAGTCCGTCGATCTACAGGAAACCGCTATTGCCGCAGCCAACGCCAACTACATTGACCATGGCTGGCAAAAGGTGTCATATCCCAAACGCCAACGCAAGACTAAGCCCAACGTCGATCCCTCAAAGCCTAACCTTGCACGCCCTAACGGAACCCTAACTAACGGCGCACCTAACGTTTTCCATTCCCTCGAGCAACAGTCCGAGGATCGCCGCCGTCGGATCCTCGATGCTCAAAGAGCTTACGCTGCTGCCGCTGCTGCCGCTGATGCCAATGCTAAGGCTAGGCATAATAGATCGGACCTCGATGACGATGATGACGACGATAGCAGTGACCCAGAAGGCGTTAAACCTAACGGAAAGCCAGCAGAGGAGGAAAAGAAGGTGAAGCAAAAGAAGCCGAAGAAGCCTAAGGTTACGGTCGCGGAAGCCGCCGCGAAGATCGATCCCGCTGATCTATTGGCTTATCTCGCTGTGAGCGCAGAACAATGATAAATTTCAAGCCTTTTTTTTTTGTTTCGATAAATTGATCGATCATATAATTTTTTTATTGGTTTGGGGAACTAGGAATTGAATGGGGAACAGCCAGAAATTCAAATACAGAAGTTTGCGAATTATTATGGTAAGGCATTTCAGGAAGTGGTAGCGGGACAATTTCCTTGGATGAAGATGTTCAGGGAAAGTACCATTATCAAGCTTGCTGATGTGAGTTTATGTTTATTGCGTTTACTTTTGTTTTTTTAGTATTGATTTTGTAGCAATTCGAACTTTGAATTTCTGAGCTGGATCTGTGAAAGGAAGGGAATTTTGACGATTTATTTCCTTCAAACAGAATTTCTTGCATGTTTGAATGTTCAAATCGAAAACTTTTATCAAAGCTTGGTTTGTGGATTGGCTGGATAAATGTGTTATCTTATCTTCCGTGATTTTGGTAGGGAATGTGATTGGGATTTTTTTTTTTTAATTTTGTTTGTATGATTGTAAATATTTGGAACTGGTGATTTTTTATTGCACAATCTCAATTTCGTTGTCATGTTTGTTCCACATTTAAACTTATTCTGCACTTGAAAAGGTCAATCTTGTGAAACAATTTGAATTGATTTGCATAGAAGGGAGTGATTTGTATCTTGCAACATTATGTGCATTTATTGTGGCTTTCTGTATATTGTAAGGACGTAGTCAAATGCTTTTCTGGGTTAATGGTTTACAGTATTTCAGTGTATTATAAATTCTCAGAATGGTATTAAAAGGATCCCATATCAGCTACTTGAGATAGGTCTTTGGTTCAAAGGAATTATTTAGCGGTTTGGTTTAGAAACTTTAATTTGAGAGTAAATTATTTTATAAATGTTTATTAACTTAGTATAAGAAATAGGACATAGCTGTTCAAGGTGAACAAGTTTGCCTCATAGAGGTCAGTTTGCATCTAGAGGTTCATAATGTTGCCTAAGTACCATCAAATTGCCTTTCTCTGATGTCAATTAAATTCCTTTTGTTCTCCGGTGATCTTTGCAGAACTTTCTAAATTTTTTTCTGACCAAAGTAGTTAATTTTTCCATTGACAGATACCTCTTTTGCATATTTCTGATGCTGTTTATAAGACATCAGCCGATTGGATCAGCCAACAATCCCTTGAGGCACTTGGTTTCTTCATATTATGGTCTTTAGACATCATTCTTGAGGACTTTGTGGCCCAGCAAGCAAGTGCTAAGGGCTCCAAAAAAGGTGTGCAACAGATGTCATCAAAGTCTAAGGTAACTTTATTGGTGGTTTTGCTGTTAAATTGGTTATTTATTTTGCTTTTTCATCCATTATTTTGATGTTGGATGCTGTTGGGTTAATATTGGTCATTTGCTTTCAGATTTCAGATGTGTATTAGCTTTTACACTTTATACATCATTCTGCCAGATGATGCCTTTGTGGTATAGACTTATAGTAATTTGGGTACAATATAACCCCCTTGAGGTTGTAGTGAAAATACACTTAAACCCCTATTACTTTGGAAAACCACTCTGCCACCCCGCTCTTTAAAAAGCAGTGGTGTTACTATTAATTATTACAAGTTAACTTTGGAAGAACAGACAAGTATACCCTTTGTTATTTATTTCCCCACTTCTTGTTTTACTTCCTTTTCATTTTTAATTACAAAATTGTAAGATTTAGTTAGTCATAAAGTAGTTTGTAAGATTTGATTAGTTTTAAATCTTCTTTAATTACTATCAATTTAAATTTTAATCAAGCTAAATCATAATTCAATTATATATTGATTTTGAGATGAATATATCAAATTGAAAAAAAGTAGGGTGACAAAAAAAAGGTATGAAAGGAGAAACGAGGAAAAAAAGGGAAAAAAGTGAGGATGTGTTTGGTATTTAAAGCTAATTTTGACCAAGAATTAGTGTGAATAAATGGAATCTCAACTTCTGTTACTTTTTTAGGACAAATAGAGGGTTTTTCAAACCAATGGATGGCAAGAGTATTCACAGTAAAACTGCAGGGGAGGTAACAATTATTGTCCCTGCTAATTCTAATCTGCCTTTAGTTGTCATTGGTTGGCTTCCCATGAAATCCCTTCTTTGTGAAGGCTTTGTTCTACTCATTCCCCAATTTGTGAAGAGCAGTATTATTTCCTTGTTAATTTTTCAAAACAATTCTAGATGGGCAGTTTCCCTCACTGATGTGCAAGCTAAGCGGCACTGAGTATCTATTATCTTTTGAAAGTCATGGTGTATGGTAGATCTGGGAGTTAAACCATTTATGCTTTGACAGTTGCTTTTATTAACTATTGGGACCTTGAATTTCATTTCATTCAATGAACTCATGAAACTTTTTCTTCCTTTTTCCTTTTTTTCTTTTCTTTTGCTTTTCTCCATAGAGGCTTTTGTATTATCATGTATAGTTTTGTAAGTTCAAAAGTATCTACCTCTAGCTTTTGTCAAGAAAAGGTATCTACCTCAAATGGGGTTTGATGTAGAAACATGTATTGCAGGTTGGAATATTTGTGGCATTAGCAATGGTTTTGCGGCGTAAACCTGATGCCTTAATTAGTGTATTACCGAAGCTAAGAGAAAATTTGAAATATCAAGGACAAGATAAGCTCCCTGTTATTTTGTGGATGATGCTTCAGGTAAGTGGATGGCAAACAACGTCAGTCTATCTGATGTATGAATATCAAAGGCAGTTTACAAGCTGTTACTCTTTCTTCTTTGATATGTTTCTTATTTCATGCATCAACATTGTACTGTGAAGGCGTCCCAAGGAGATCTTGCTGTGGGCCTGTATTTGTGGGCACATCACCTCTTGCCTACCATTGGTGCCAAAAACTGTAATCCACAGTCCAGGGATCTAATTTTACAGCTAGTGGAATGGTATTAGAGCTTCTATAGTTTGTGCCTTTTTCCTTTCTAGTTCATTTTTAATCTTCTCCCTGAGTTTCAAATGCGTAAGGCTTATTGAATTCCTTTCCTTGGTGAAGGATCTTATCTGCATCAAAAGCTAGGTCAATTTTAGTAAACGCTGCTGTTAGAAAAGGGGAACGTTTGGTACCACCATCTTCGTTTGAGATACTGATGCATGTTACCTTCCCTGCATCTTCAGCTAGAGTAAAGGTAGATTAAGAGTTGACTGTGTGCATTTGCTGGGCCAGTACTTAGATTTAAATAATTATAGTTTCTCACTTTTTGTAAGTTATGTTATTGGTGCAGGCAACTGAACGGTTTGAGGCCATATATCCCACACTAAAGGAAGTGGCTCTTGCTGGTTCTCATGGAAGCAAAGCGATGAGACAAGTATCTCAGCAGATATTCAACTTTGCAGTCAAAGCGGCAGGAGAAAGTATGTCTTGTATTGTAAAACTTTTCTTCTTTGCAGTTCCCTCTCCCTCCTTTCGGCCCCATTCCTTCCCCTACTTTATTGTAATGGTAGTTTCAACGTCAAAGTTTGAGCTTTATCTTCTTTTAAACAGGCTCACGTGAGTTATCCAAAGAAGCAGCTGGAACAGTTTTATGGTGTTTGAACCAGAATGCTGACTGCTACAGGCAGTGGGTGAGCTATTTTACCTTTTACCAAGCACTTTTATAAAGGAGGAATCTTTTAGTTTTTCTTATTTATTCTTATCATCTTTTGCTTGATGTGAACAGGAGAAGGTTTACCTTGACAATCTAGAAGCCAGTGCTGCTGTTCTTAAAAGACTTTCGGAGGAATGGAAAGAACACTCTGTAAAATTTGTTACTCTTGACCCTTTGAGGGAAACCATCAAGAATTTCATGAAGAAGGTACTTACAATTACGCTACAAATGCCATATGATTTTTTGCCAACCATCCATCTAGTTGCTCAACAAAAATGCAATGTTATGACATGAATTTTTATAACAACTTATTAGAGGATTTGTCTGGTCATATGGTAGGCAAATGTTTCTAATCACTTGGGTTGCGAGCTGATTACCATTTTCATTTTTGGCCATTTTCAGAATGAAAATGCAATGAGCAGTGGAGCCGATGCTCCTAGACAGGCACTGCTTCAGGATGCAGACAAGTATTGTAAGCATATATCTGGGAAGCTATCGCGAGGCCATGGGTGCATGAAAACTTTGGCCTTTGTTGTCGTTGCATTTGCTATAGGTGCTGCTGTCGTATCTCCCAACGCGGACGCCTGGGACTGGAACAAGCTGTCTCTAGTTTTCAGCTCTTAACAATCTGCCCATCTAAAGACTTTGTTTTTAGGGACTTCTTTCCTCAGTTAAGAGTTTTTTAATCTAGAGTTTCTAACTGGAAAAGGAAAAAAGAAAAACAAAATGTTTTTTTAATATTGGGGTTTAGGAGTATGGTATCAGAATGCAGGCTGCTGTCTTAAAGAAGCGAAGAAGCCTAAGGAAGAGGAAAATCAGTCACGCAATGAGTTTGTTTACTTACTACAATTACATGTATTTCAGGTAATTTATTCGCATGACTTTTGTAGATTCAAATAATTTGAGGATTAATCTACACGGGGAAAGCCAATAGAATAATCTGGGAAATAATATGGTCTGTTTATACAGGTTCAGGATATTCCTAATTCAAACTGGAATAGGAATACAAAACAAATTACAAAACAACCTCCATTTGTTTTGGCTTCTATGTTTTTCTTGCAAAACAAGTTAATTAAAAAGTTAAATTAACATTACCATAACTGTTTGTTTTGTTGAGTTAATATTTAAACTCAATTATAAAAAAGAAGAAGTCAAACTTCTACATAAGGAGAACTTTGAATTGAATCCATCTCCCTAACTTACAACTGAAAAAATATTAATTTAATCAATATATGGAAATAGAATTTAAATTTCCTCTGGTATTTGGTCCAACAAATATATTTTTAAATACATCTAATACTAGTTCAAAAAAGCATATGCAATTTAATTTAAAGATTATAATAACATATTAATCAATATATTTCCTTGGAGTATTTGAAGTTGAAATAAATCTAAAGATTGCCCAGCTAGATGCTATTTAAATTTTAATTTAATTTACATAACGTATTAAAAAAATAATAATGACAGCATAACAAAAGCGGGGCCGCCAAAAATCCTCCATCCACACGCAAAATTATACCCTGCCCTCCCATATATTTTTTTTTAAAACCGAAATTAGTTATAAAAAAATATACTAATATTCTTTGGAAATTAAAAAGATAAAAAAAAGATAGTCTACCGTTTACAACGATCAGCGTTGAGCGACGCCCATCTCTTTTGGTTACTCTCTCTCTCTCTCTTTCTTTACTCTTTGATCCATTCTATCCCCTGCCGCTCTCTGCGAGAGAGAAATCCCACGCAACACGTAATTACTAAAAAAGAGAAAGGAAATTGAAAATCGAGGAGAGAAGAAGAGGGCGGAGGATTTTTCTTTTTTTATAGAGCGATCTGAGCGGTTAAAGGTTACAAATGGGGACTCTTCAAACATGGAGAAAAGCGTATGGCGCTCTTAAAGATACCACCAAAGTTGGTCTCGCTCATGTCAACAGCGATAACGCGGTAATTTTTTCTCCTCTTCGTTTTTTTTTTTTTTGAAAGATCTCTTTTCTATATTTAGTGTGTAAAATTTTATTGGATTTGGTTTGTTATTTGTTAATTGTTTATAATTAGGATGTGGATGTCGCCATAGTCAAAGCTACCAACCATGTCGAGTGTCCTCCAAAAGAAAGGCATCTTAGAAGTGAGTTCTCTTTTTTTTTTTTTAATTTTAAAAATGTGAATTTACAGATCCAATTTAATATCCTGGGCTTTTCAATTTCTGGGATTGGATACGTATGGATTTGGGTTGATTTTTGTTTTTGGTTGTAGAAATCTTCGTAGCCACATCAGCGGTTCGGCCTCGAGCAGATGTTGCTTATTGCATTCATGCGCTTGCCCGCCGATTGGCCAAGACTCATAATTGGACGGTATTACTTACTGATTTTTTATGACTGGAATCGTACTAATCGGACTTCCGTTCTTTTAATTTGATTTCGAATCAATTTTTAAAAGGGATGATGATGCTTTTGCTTTAAAATGAAGTTGGGGTCTATGATTGATGTGCATTTAACACAAATGTTTCCCATTTTTATCATTTAATATGAATGTTTTGATATGGGTAACGAACTTATATTGTAATTTTTCGTTTTCCATTATTCAATAGGTTGCACTGAAAACACTCATAGTTATCCATAGGGCATTGAGGGAGGGTGATCCTGCTTTTAGAGAAGAACTTTTAAACTTCTCACAAAGAGCCCGTATTCTACAACTTTCTAATTTCAAGGATGATTCTAGCCCTGTTGGTGAGCATTTAATCTCTCCATTTGCATTCGTTGGTTGTATGCGTATGTGTGCATGTGCTTCTCTACGCATCTTCTGGTCACCAGTAATAACTTCGAATTGATTTGCTTACTCCCTCCTCCGCCCCAATTTTTCTATATGTTCTTCAGCATGGGATTGCTCTGCCTGGGTACGTACATATGCTTTGTTTTTGGAAGAAAGACTGGAATGCTTTAGGATTCTGAAGTATGACATTGAAGCTGAGCGTCTCCCAAAACCTGCCCAGGGACAGGATAAGGTATCATTTTTATGGAAGATTTGTTCCATAGATTTACCCATCTGTTTGGTTTTACCCATTGTGATGATGCCCTGCTGCAATTTTTGTTCTCTTTAATGGGCAGGGTTACAGCAGAACGAGGGAGTTGGACAGCGAAGAGTTGTTGGAGCAATTGCCTGCTCTGCAGCAATTGCTTTATCGTCTCATTGGTTGCCGGGTATTTTGTTATATGTTAATCTTGTAGGATTTGAGTTTTGTTTCCTCAACTTGTTTAGATTCTGTTATTTGTTCATATATTTGGAAAGTTAATAGACTTCTCTGCTCTCTTTGCAGCCAGAAGGTGCTGCTATAGGCAACTATGTTATACAGTATGCTTTGGCTATGGTATGTTCATTCTCTCTTTCTTTGTTATGTTTTTGTGCCATTTTATCTGGTCCTGAAATCTTATTGCAAATTATCACTAGTGGTGTCTGGATGTTTTCCTTTGGTTAAATTTATTGTTTGAGTGTCTCTTGAAGAGTTGAATCATATTCTATGTACACATCCAAAATTATTTGTTAAAAAGGTCTTTGCAAATCTATCAAACTGGTGTGGTGATTTTGTTATTAATACACACCATAGGTATAATTCTTATCTAGTCCTAAGTTCTTGTTTTGAATTTTCTACTAGTGGAATCTGGGTTCTGCTTCTGTTAAATTCAAAGTTTAAATGTCTCATTAAACAGTTTTTCATTTTCCATATGCAAGGTGTACAAAGTTCATAGAATTATTTTCCCAGGATAAATCATAACTAACAAACAGGGGGAAAAATCCACAGGACAAGCAGGTTGAGCATCTCAACCTAGTATCTCAAACCATTTTATGGATGAACAGCACAAATCCATAAATATCATCTGATTGCTTTGACTCCCTTGATTCTATGAATACCTAATTTTTCTCCTCTTTTTTCCAAGTTTGACTAAATCTCTTGAAAGTTTCACCATTTAAGCCGGCTGAATTGGTGAAAAGATTATTGCCAAAATCCTAACTTTCTAGTCTTATCCACGAAATATTTATTGTTGGATTATAGTGAGTAAATAGGTCATTTGAATCCATCAAAAATAATGATGACTGCGAACATGTCTGCTAAATTTTTCTACCTATAAAATTATGTTAAGCTGCCTCCTGAAAAGGAGGGAGAGGGGGAGAAAGGCTTGTCAATTTTACAGAAGGTGGAGCCGACATGATTGAAGTTAGAAGTTACGCTTCCTGCGTGTGAAATACACATCAAGCGCTGATGTTAATAAAAGATGTGATTGCAGGACCTCTTAATTTAAAAAATATATATATATATATATATATATTTGATTGATTGTGGTGTCTTCTGTGTATGTTCGGAATTATAGATTTAAGAAACAGATTTTGAAACCCCATTTTGTATCTGCACCTTCTTTCTCTGCACCATAAGAGATCATATGAGAGTTTTCTCTGTGTTTGTTAAAAATAAATGTGGGAAACGTATTTTTATGCTTCCTCCTAAGATTCTCTTTACCTCCCCATAGGAATAAGTAAAATGATGAGAATCTGATAATAGACATACTTTGTTTTTAAATTACTTGGACCTCGCAATATTGCAATTTTCAGGTATTGAAGGAGAGCTTCAAAATATATTGTGCTATTAATGATGGAATTATCAATCTTGTTGACAAGGTAATGTGGTTTTTTATTGTTTATAAAATAATTTCCTAGTTTCAAGCTGATGCTTTTCTCTTTTCTTTTTCACAATAGCTCAAGTTGTGATTTTATTGCAGTTTTTTGAGATGCCAAGGCATGACGCTGTCAAAGCACTTGATGAATACAAGAGAGCTGGTCAGCAGGTGAAGATGTATATTTTTTAAATTACATTTGTGTCCAAAATTATCTAATTAGTTGCTTTTGTGATTATTGGATTGTCTTCTCATTTGGTTAGTAATCGTGGCTGGTTTGATGTCTCAGTGTCAACAATTAACTACAATGGTGGCTTAGTAAAATATATTTAATGTTTATGATGCAGGCTAATAGCCTTTCTGATTTCTATGAAGTTTGCAAAGGATTGGAACTTGCTAGGAACTTCCAGTTTCCTGTTCTCAGGGAGGTATGGGTTCTATGGAGGTGATTTGTTGTTTGAGTTGTCTCCTTCATGACTTGTTTTCTTCAATCATTTTGATGTTAATTCATCACTAACCTTGTTCCAGCCACCGCAATCTTTTCTCACTACCATGGAAGAATACATTAAAGAGGCACCACGGTTGGTTTCTGTTCCAACAGAACCATTGGTTAGTACTCTTTTGACTATATTCTAGATAACACAACATACATAGAAAGAGAGGAGATCCACTTGCACCAGTATAAAACTAATTTAGTTTTACATCCTTTCATAATTTTTTATACAATTTACATTTGTTTAGTCCAGCTGTTGTATTTCATGCTCTATTCATGTAAATCATGCACATCAAATTTCAAGTTAATTAAAAATGTCTAACTATTTGTTTGATATAATAAAATCTCAACCATTAAATATATATTAAAAAAAAAATTATATTCTCAATCAATATGATAAAGATATGGGATTGATTATAGACTTTATGTGCATGGCATGTACGAGTATATTGTTAAATCCAACGGTTGATTTGTCAAAATATTAATTGTACATGATGTTATAAAAGGACGTAAAACTAATTAGTTTTACATTGGTGTAACTTAATCTCTACTCATATACATACATACATACATACATACATATATATATATATATATATTGTATAGCCCGGTGTGGTCTTTGAGTTATGGTGGTTTTTTTTTCCATATTTTAGAACTGCTGACTAGTTTTGTTGTTGTAAGAAATATAATACATTTATATTTTGAGAAGCTATAATATCTTCAATGCATGATTATGACCGCAACAGATTCCAAGACTAGGAACACATACTATGTTACTTTGAAAACCGCGACCGGTAACGGCAGAAAGGTCACTTTTTGATAGTTGGGCCTGATAGGTTAAAGTTGAAGTATCTCATGGAATAAAATCCAGAAGATTGAAAGAGAGAACTGTTTTCTGATAAGATGATTGTAGCTGAGTTGAGAGAAAGTTGTAGATCAGCTGTATTTTAATCAGTCAATTCTTGGCTGTTGTGTGAAAAAAGTTCAAAGACTTTGCTGTGAGAATGTTGAGGAAAATGGGTGACTACATAGGAAAAGAAACATGTTTACTTATGAGAGGATAGAAGTAAAACAAACTGTGGGAAATATGACGAAAGTTGCTAGAGATGGTTTTCTAATCTGAAACAAAAGATGAAAATAATGTTATAAAGAGCGGTATTAAAGAAAAAGGAAGCTAAAATCAAATATGAATGGAGATGGTAAGAGCAAACTTGATTAGTTGTAAATGTAATGGCAAAAGTTTATTTACATAACTTGCTTCCCAATATTAGGATTTGTAAAATGGAAGACCTTTTATACTTTTCCCCAATGGCAAAAGTTTATTTACATAACTTGCTACCCAATATTAGGATTTGTAAAATGGAAGACCTTTTATACTTTTCCCCTTCTTCTCAACTTTTGTGTTTAACCAATAATTCTCAAATTGCCTTGGAATTCAGCCTTGTTTTGAACTGATATATGCTATAGAACTAATGGTGTCATTTTATACAGCTTCAATTAACGTACAGACCTGAGGAAGGTTCTTCTGAAGATAATAAATCATCCAACGATGAACCTGAACCATCTGCGCCTGCTGATGATGTTGCAGTTTCTAGCGTTGAGACTGCTACTCGTCCCCCTCCCCCACCTCAGTCCAACATGGACACTAGTGACTTACTGGTAATGTTTCCTTTGGAGTTTCATAATGTGTCCTATTTGTCTACTTCATTGTTTTGTTGATTGCATTTTGGTGGGTTCAGGGATTGAATTATTCTGCACCTGATGCCTCGGCAATTGAGGAAAGTAATGCTTTAGCTCTAGCCATTGTTCCAACTGAATCTGGTAAACTATGTTTCTTATTCTTTCTTTCTTTTTTCCCCTTTATTTGATGGCTACTATTCTGATCTTTGTTGTTGCCACAGCTAGCTAAGAAGGTGCAATTTTTTAATTTTGCAGGTGCTGCTCCAACATTTAATTCTAGTGCTGGTCAAGCAAAAGATTTTGATCCTACGGGATGGGAACTTGCCCTTGTCACCACACCAAGTACTGATATTTCTGCAGCTACTGAAAGGCAATTGGTATGCCCTTTCTGTGCTTTCACTTCTTATCCCGTTTTCGTATGCATTTTTGTTGTTCGGGAAATATGACAATATACAGTAAAAGGTTTGGGATGATTGAAGGCGAGGATATGGTTGAAGTCTTACCAAGTTATATAAATATGTTATTTTGTACAAAAGGGAGACCTGTTCGCTTTTTTTTTTTTTTTTTTTGAAAACTGCCTAACTAATTCTGGACTTATTTATTTATTTTGAATTTGGGCTTCTTAGTTCTGGTTTTAGTTCTGTGGTCAAGTTTACTTAGCAAGTATCTTCATTTCTTCCAGCATTTTCAGTTTAGATTTTCATTCATCATTCAGTTTTATAGATACCATCCAGGGTAATTGATAGATAGATCTAAATGCCTGAGTGAAAATACATCGAGGACCTTCTGAGCCCCTAGCAAACTATCTTAATTATCTAATTGATTTTGTTTCCAATAATTGTCAGGCTGGTGGTTTGGACTCACTCACTCTCAACAGTTTATACGATGATGCTGCATATAGAGCTTCTCATCAGCCTCTATATGGGATTGCAGCCCCAAATCCATTCGAGGTACAAGACCCATTTGCCATGTCAAATAACATTGCCCCCCCTACAGCAGTTCAAATGGCGGCAATGGCTCAACACCAAAACAATCCTTTTGGTTCTTACCAACCTACCTATCAGCAGCCACTGCAGCAGCAGCATTTGATGATGAGCCCATCGAATCCATTTGGTGATGCAGGGTTTGGGACATTTCCAGTGAACCAAATGGCACCTGCTGCTCAGCCACATGCCAATAATCCATTTGGAAGCACAGGCTTATTGTAATTTTAAATGTAAAGAGTCGATTGGTGCATTTTGTTTGGTGCAGTTGGTTTCGGCGTCTTTTGGAGATGAGTTTCGTGTGTAGGTTCTTTTATTCACAGGATGAATGGCTTTCAGCATCGGTCTTGCATTTGTATGGGTTGTAAAAGTCATCAAGTGAATAGTTAAAGATGTAATAATAACTAGTTGTTACAATTCAGAATACAACAAGAAGTCATTTTGAAAATTTCCCAGCTTTTTGCCTCTTTTACATTAAATCTTGAGTGAGTGACTTAAGGAAATTTTTGAAGAAAAAAATGGTGGGCGTTAAGGGCAACTAAGAATATTTGTCCTTGAACTGAATAGGTTTGGGCTTGGCCGCTTGGGTCATCTTCACTTCACTTAATTGTGTTTATTGTGAACTCAAACGTCACCTGCGCAGTTAATTTAAATGAAAATTTCATATGTAGATGATGTCTAAACGTGAATTCATAGTACAAAATTAACTCCAAGTACAACACCAACCAGGACAGCATTAGCAGTTTAAGGTGAAAATCAGGTCTCAAAAAATGATTGTGATTAATAGCTTAATAGAGAAAGGCATAAGAGGAGCATGCTTTCTTTTTTGTACGTTCTTTTTCCTAACATTATAATAAGAAAGAATTTTTCAAAAAAACAATGGATGGATCCTGGTAAAATAATGTGCTTTGTATGCATGTTTGAGGAAAAACCTTTGCCTCATCTGCCATGCCATGTACTCTTACTTCACATTAAATATATATATTCATACAAGGTAAACCATTATATGGGAATGGAAGGACACAGTCTAAAACCCTCTAATGTTTTTCTTTGTTCTTGATTAATGCCATTTTCATGGCATTTATCATTGGTTAACATATATCATTTGTATTTTTTTTTCTTTTTTCTCTTTGAGAGAGAGAGAGAAGGAGTAAAAGATTCAAAGAATTTTCAAAAGGCAAAGGAGGTCGGAGGAAAAACGCAAAAGGTGAGAGGAGAGGAGGAAAGGGGAGGCAGAAAAGCAAAAGCAAAAATAAGGGGTCTTCCAATCGCTCTCAAATCACCATCATTGCAATCACTCTCCCCATTTCTCTTTTAATTCTTTCTTCTCTTTTTTTTTTTTTTTTTCACCTTTACTTGTACTTCTCGTTGGTTTCCTATTGCTTTATACCAGCTAGTTTTCATTTGTTAGTTGCTTTTCTCATGCAGTAAATCATAGAATCCAAAGTTTCCAATAGAAAACACTGTACCTATATTCTCAGGGATGGGTTGTGAAAAAGATTCAGAAATAAAGCTCAAAATCTTGCAGAAACCCAAGACTGATGAATTTTTCTCGCCATAAATGCCTGTATACATTAAATAACAAAAATGCAAGAGGGACCAATCTAATCTTCTCCTGGGATGGCCATATCCTGGATGCCAGGAATGGTCAAGCTAGGTCCATAAAGAAGGGAAAAAAGTTTGCCTCGTGATTTTCAGTGACAGTACTTGGGTTTTGTGCAATCGAGTTTCTTTTATTGTTAATTTGTAACAATTTCTTGGAACCCATTTTTCTGTTTAAATAGGTCCCAAAATCAACTACTTTCTTCTCTTCCAAAGATATATCCAGGTCAAGCCCCTCCCATTGATTTTTTTTTTTTTGTTTAATGTTCAACAGTTTTAATCTCCCTCAATTTGTCAGGAACACAAAATGCTTGCATTTGCTCCCAGTATTTTTCTTTTTCCATGTAGGGCATGCTGTGGCACATAAGTGGGCCCTCAATGCACTATAAAATGTGGGTGCTTTTCTTTTTCCCGCCATAGATTACTTCTTTCAATAAAAAAAAAAAAACCTAGATTTCTCATTATTAGAATTGAAAGAGCAAATCAAGACAATAGTTGATATTCCTCCGGCTGCAATTTGTTATATGTACATATATATATATATATAGAGAGAGAGAGAGAGAGCATTCAACATATACTATATTGGAGGAAACTCATCGAAAGAGTTATGCCAACATGTAAGAACAATTCTATCCATGAATTAAAAAAACCCCTGAATTAAAAAAGGCCAAAGGAAGACCATGTTATTGATATAATTTTTAGCAATATATCCAACCAAGTGTGGTCCAGGAGCTGAAGTAGTGTTGTTGGCGTATAGGACAGAAGGCCAGAAATCAAGATTCCTCTGTTTTCTTCACATGATTTAACCTGGCCTGGCCTTCATTAAAAGGTACATTTTTTTTAATCAATTGCTAAAAGGAACTGTTGCTCGAAATGAAAGAAGATTTGTAAGATATTTTTACCCACTGCCTTGGGTACTGAAATCTAAGTAACAAAATTTCTTCACTCTTCCTTCTCTCTTCCTATCAAAGATTTTAAAGAATTTGATTCTACAAATTAATTTGGTTGGAAATTCTGTTTTTGTTATTCTAATTAATTAGCTTCTTCGATCTATTATTTTCAATTATTAAAATAATTAAAATTTAAATCTCGATCATTAAAATATAATTAATTAATTTAAAACATATATTTTTATAATAAATCAAGATTTTTATTATGCAATAGCCATTGACCTTTTAAATATTGGTTTTAGAATTGTTCAGTACAAGATCAAAATACAAAATCGATCAATTTGTATTCATAAACATCATCGATAATATTGTATTCATATAGATTACAAACAAACTTCAGCATTGTCCCTTGAGGTAAATTTTGGCCATTAAAATAGCTACAAAAAGGACAAGATGGTAGAACAAAATTTTCAAATTTAGCTATTCACATTTGCATTTTCCATCCTGACTTTTTCCTTGTTTTTTTATGTCAACGGTATCTCATTAATTATATATATATATACATATATATATATATAAATGTAGACATTTAATAGTTGAAAGGGTATAGTGATATTTTTTTCATGTTAAAAATTTTTATCAGATAATCAAAGGTAATTTTGTTATTTATGTTAACATGATATCTCATATTAGTATGATATTTTCAATGTCATATTAATTCGGTAGTATTTTTTTTTCTAAATTTTTTAATATCTAATAATGATTTTGGATCTCGACTAATCCAAAGTCGAGTTGAGTAGAATTTCATAAAAGAGCAAGCTTTTTTAAACTTGTTTTTTTTATTCACAAGTTTCAAAATTAAGATTTTACTTTAAAAAAATCGAACTCCTTATCACTTGAACCAACAAGTGTTGATTCTCGATAGTATCTTTACTCTCCTTTAATGATTCTTTGTCATTTATTTATAAATATAAAAATTCATATATCATGAAAATAACACACATCGCTTCAACTTCTTCATGTTACTCTCTTTTTGACCTTATTTTTTTAACTTACACATCAAAATGTAAAATATATTTTTACCTTTATTTTAATCATTTTTTTCTTTTATCTTTTCAAAAATACCATGAAATTAGAGCTCGACACAATTCAATTTGAAATTTTCTCAATTTGAATCCAAGACTTTCCCTTTCATAGAAAAGAGAGAAATGTCCTCAAAAGGATTTTTTTTAGTTCAACATAGAACGAAAATCAACTAAAAAATTAAAAAAAAAAAGTTTCAAATTCACATTCAACAGAAAAATGAGGGAATGAAAGACCCAGAAAAATATTTGAAGGCTAATTAATTAAAGCTTGTGCAGCAGCTAGCACTTGAAAAAAATCCAAGAATTTCTGGTGGAGAAGCAAATAATTCTGTACATTAGAATAGTTAGCAGATTTGGACAGTTCAACCATCGTTTAGCTTATCTCAGATGAAATAGAATCTAATTTGATGCTTCAGCCCCAGAACTATCTCTATTTTGACAGATCAAAGAAATTAACCTTCCTTTCAATTTCCTCCATTTGTCATTAAACAACATTTTCATAAGGCCCTATCTGTTCAACATTCTAATAATACATAACAAAACCAAATATAACAAAAACATTAAATTTTATTAGTAAAGAAATCCAGGAATTGTAAAAGCCGTGTGATATGTTGTTAGAATTTTGGATTTTTAATTTTAGTGATCAAATCCAAGTGCTGAGATCTTAAGTATAAAAAAAAAAAAAAGAAATTGATGTCTTGTAGGATTGAATTTTTAATGACTCATAATCTTTAGACAATTCAAAGGAGAGTGTAAGCTTGGACCCTGAAAATATGCAGGATTTCATGTGAAAATTACGTCTGATTTCTTTCCATTTGCTTTTAATTTTCCAGTTTCCGGACAATGGTCCTGAGAACAGATGTTTAATTTCAACAATGAATGGCAGCTTATTGGATTGCAAAAGTTTGGGGTTACTACAAATTTTCAGATCCCCTTTGTGGGATCACCTTACTGCCCCTTTTGGTCAAAAAAACATTGAAAAGCTCTATCAGAAATTTTAAACAGCGTTCTTCAAAGTTGATCCACATAAACTATCTTCCCTTCACTTTTAAAAGCATATTGGTTTGCTTTAGTTTACGTTTTTCTAATAAGATTTCATTTGAGCTGGATTCCTTCAACATTTAATCTAAAATTTTCTATGTCTGATCATAAAATTTAAAGTAGAAGAGAGGGAACAAAATTATCTTTAATGGTTGAATTACTTGTTGAATTAAACTTAGGATTAGGATTGGGATTTGATGAGTTAAAAGCCAGTGGGAGCAACAAAAGCAAAAGAGTGAAAAAGCAGAGAAGTGAGGTTAAATTCCCTGGAAAAAGAGTAAAAATAAGATGGTAAAATTGGGTAAAAGTTTCTCCATGGTAGAAAAAAATAAAAACACAAAAAGATGAGGGAGGAGCATCTGGCAACCTGGTTTCCTAAATGGGCCCCACACTTTACTTTGAGTGTGGCCCACCAACTCATCATTTATATGGTTGGTGGGCCATTCCATTTTATTTACCCAAACAAAAATTAAAGAATGGAGGGGCACACGGGTTGGCCTAGCTCTACCCTTCCATTAATCCTTTTCAACATAAAAAAAAAGAAAAAAATTATTATCACCCAAACATATGTACATAATTTTTCCTTGACATGAAATCTGCCCTCTTTGTCCAAAAATTAATTTTGTTATGAGATTCTAATGGTTATTTAATTCTATAAAAAATAGTCTTTTTTTAGAAAGGAAGTCTCGAGAATAAAAAATTTTTAAAATATTAAAATATTAAAATTTAAATTTATGAAATATTATTTTTAAAAAAATTATATAAATTAATTGAATTAAATACTTTTTTAATCACTTTTAAAAAGTAATTCTTCCATTTTATCAAATTGTTTAGATGTTATTAATTTTTACAAAGTTTAAAAAATTTTTATTTTAATATATTTAATATTGAAAATTTTAATTTCAAAAAATAAAAAATCATAAAAAATAATTTTAAATATAAAAATAGAATTTGGATGTTAAAAAAAGACATAATTTTATGATACATAAAAAAATAGATAAAAAAATAAAATATTTCACTTACAATCATTATAATACAATTAATGAATCATAATTTAAAATTATACGGAGTTTATAAAAAAATTTATAAATGATGAATCTCTATATAATTATTTATTATGATTAAATAATTTTAATATTATAGTATAAAAAATTATAAATGATATAATTTAAAAAAATGAGACTAAAATCCCTTTATTTACTATGACTTGAAGCTTGAATATTGGTATTTTTTTTAGCGTGTGGGAAATGTTTGTTATTAATTATTTTTTCCGGTAAAATTTATTTGGTTCATTAAATTTTTATTTGTCTCATTCAAGTTATTAAAATTTGTCAAAATATATCAAAATAGGTTATCCTAATAGATTCCATCTAAATTTTGATAGAAAAATGATATGGCTATCATATTACAAGCCACATCATTTATCACATCAGCTAATTAAACTTATATAATTTGATGAAAGCTTATTAAATTTTTCTTTAGTTTTCAAATGAGAAATTATTTGATATATTGATAGTGAAGTTTTTTAATTTCACAAATAAGATTAAGATGATGATACATATATTTTTTTAAAATTAATTTTTTTAAAAATATAAGAGACATATATCATTATATTAATTTCGTTTGTAAAATTAAAAATTTTACTATCAATATATCAAATAATTTTTTAAAAAGAGAAATTATTAAATACATTAATAGTATATTTTTTAACTTCACAAATAAAATTAAGATAAAGACACATATCTTATTTTTTTAAATTAATTTTTTTAAATTTTTCATTAAAAGATCTCTAAAAATTTGTTAAATATATCGAATTTGATCATTCAATTAAATTTTTAAAAATAAAAATTATTACTTTTATTACATTACTAAGCATAAATATTTAATAAATAATGATTTAATCAAAATTTTAAGACTTTTTCTTTTACTTAAATATTTATTTAATTTTTATTTTGGTTAAAATTTATTACAATGATCAAATTTAGCACACTTAATAAATTTTAATAATTTTTTAATGACAAATTAAACTTCAATGACCTATTTAAAAATTGTATGAAAGTTTAATAACCTTTAGAAACTATACCATTTAGTTAATTAATATGGTAAATGATGTGATTGATAACATAATTATATATTTTTTTGGTCAAAATTTAGATGAAATAGGTTACAACAATTAATTTTAATATACTTAATAAACCTTAGTGATTTATATGAGACAAATTAAAATTAAATGAACCAAATATGGTAATAAGTTAAATTTAACCTATTTTCCTCAGTTTTCAGTCATCTTTGCCTGTCATTCCAATTCAAAGGTCCTTTCCTAGTTCAAATAAAACCACTTCCCCATCTGCATCCCCTCTTCTGTTCTTCTATACTCTCCCCCTCTCTTCTCTCTCTAATTGAAAGCCATTTTAATTTTCTTCTTTTCAATCAACAGTTTTTCTCCTCCTCTCTTTCTCATTGAAAACAAAGCTCTTCCTATTGTTCTTATCTAGCATCTTCCTTTTTTTGTCCCCTTTGACAACTCCTAAAATCTTTCTGTATATAGCAGGAAACAGAGCATCATTTATGGCAGCCAACAAATTTGCTACCATGTTGCAGAAAAATACAAACAGGATCACTCTTATTCTTGTCTACGCATTACTGGAATGGGTTCTGATCATTCTCCTCCTTCTCAATTCTCTGTTTTCTTATCTGATCATCAAATTTGCTGATTACTTTGGTCTTAAAAGGCCCTGCCTTTGGTGTGCTAGGCTCGATCATATATTTGAGCCATCAAAGTACAAGAATTCTTATAGAGATCTTGTATGTGATTATCATGCCAATGAGATTTCTAAGTTGGGTTATTGTTCAAATCATCGAAAATTAGCAGAATCTCAAGCTATGTGTGAGGATTGCTTGTCTTCAACGCGGTCTGATTGTTGTGACTTGTCAGAAAAGTTAGCTTTTTTTCCATGGATGAAGCAGGTTGGTTTGATCCAGGACGGTGGTGATAAAGTGATGGAAAATGGTGAAGAGAATTTCAAGTGTTCATGTTGTGGTGTCATGTTGGAGAAAAAATGGAACTTTCCTTATCTCCTGGTTAAGCCTTCTTGGGAGGTTTTGGATCATCCCCAGAAAGGAAATTTAATTACTGAAGCTGGAGGAGTTGATGATATTGAAGATGAAGGTAATGCTTCAGATGGAATCAGATCAGATAATATGGATAATTATCAGGAAGATGAACAAAGTGTTGAAGAAAACAAGAGACTTGAGATCATTTATGATGGTAATAATGAAGGTTTTAAAGAAAAAGAAATGGGAAACGAGGAAGACTTTTCATGTTTTATTTCTAGTTTCGATTGCAACCAAATGGCTGGTAATGAAGATGATAAAGATGATGTGGTTATAGAGAAAGGTCAATTATCAATGGAAAAAGAAGGAAACTTAAATGTGTCAATGGATGGCCAGGTGTTGACTCAAGTCGTTTTTAGAAAAGAAGAGTCTCCTGGAATTCTATCTAAGCATCTGGAGTTCTACATCGAGGGGGATGACTGTCATTTGATTCCAGTTGAATTGATGCATTCTACTGCTGTAGAAGGCAAAAGAATATACAAGTTTAGAGAGGAAGATCAAGGTATTTCTGGTAAAGGAGATGTTATTTTGGATTTTGATTTGCATCCTGGGACACCGGCAGAATTGTTTGTGGAGAATAGGTGCAGTTCAGGAGAGAAGGTGACACTACTTTCGGCCCATGAGAGTGAGGATGAAACCAGTGTTGCAGTAGTTGAATCAGTGGCGTCCAATGAGAAGAAGGAGAGCATTTCAACACATGCAGGAGGGGAAGATTTGATGGAGGAAGATGAGAAAGTTGCTACTACTCAAGCCACTCTGACCCCTTTGAAAGAGGCTGATGATGTTCAAGAAAATGCGGCTACAGGAGAGGGGGAAATGGATTTAGATGTTAATCAAGGTACTTGTTTAATCCAATTTAATTTAAATTTTACCTAATGCCTACTGTTGAATTATTAAGATTAAAAGTTTGAACAATTTGTCAATTTTATGCAGCTTCTGATGAGCAAAATGATGAAATTGAAGCAGAAATCTCAATAGGGACAGATATTCCTGATCATGAACCAATTGAGGATATCCAAATGCAACATTTGTATGAATGCACGCAAGTAGATCCCCCCACCAGTTCTATTCAATTGTATGCAGATGCAGATCATGGTAAGGCTTAATTTCAAATTTAGAATTGTCTTTGACTTTTAACATTTTATTTGATGTGTTAATCTTGGATTCCTTTATATTAGGCTCCAAGAATGCTGAGGAAGAAACGATACAGTTTAAAACTATAACAGTTGAGACATGTGACCAAGGAATAAAAAACCATTTATCACTATCTTCAGAGTTCATTGAGAATGAGGAAGATAAGGTTCCTGATACACCCACTTCTATAGACAGTCTCCACCTGTTGCACAAGAAGTTGCTATTGCTTGACAGGAAAGAATCAGGAACAGAAGATTCATTGGATGGAAGTGTTCTCAGTGACATTGAGGGTGCTGATGGGGTACTAACTGTCGAGAAGTTGAAATCAGCATTAAAAGCTGAACGGAAGGCTTTAAATTCTTTGTATATAGAACTTGAGGAGGAGAGGAGTGCTTCTGCTGTAGCAGCAAACCAGACAATGGCAATGATAAATAGGCTTCAAGAGGAAAAGGCAGCAATGCAGATGGAAGCCTTGCAGTATCAGAGGATGATGGAAGAACAATCTGAGTATGACCAGGAAGCTTTGCAGCTTCTAAATGAACTTATGAACAAAAGGGAAAAAGAGAAGGCGGAGCTTGAAAAAGAGCTGGAGATATATCGCAGGAAGCTGCTGGATTATGAGTCCAAAGAGAAACTGATAATGCTGAGAAGAAGGAAAGATGATGGCACTAGGAGCGCAACTTCTGCATCTTGCAGCAATGCTGACGATAGTGATGGAGTATCAGTTGATTTGAATCATGAACCAACGGAAGAAGATAGCTTCGACAACCATCAAGAGGACAGCAACCAGAATACCCCTGCTGATGCAGTTTTGTATTTGGAGGAGTCATTGGCTAACTTCGAGGAAGAGAGGCTATCAATTCTGGAGCAGCTCAAAGTTTTGGAGGAGAAATTGGTTTCATTGAATGATGAAGAGGAACAACATTTTGAGGATGTGAAATCAATTGAGTATTTGTATGAAGAGAATGGTAGTGGCTTCTATGAGAGTTCTGATTTCAGCTATGAAAGAAATGGGCTTGCCAATGGTCACTTCAAGGGAGTGAACGGGAAACGTCTGCAAGAGAAAAAATTCATGGCTGCAAAGGCAAAGAGACTTCTCCCACTTTTTGATACCACTGATGTAGAAATTGAAGATGGGATATTGAACGGACAAGAAAATGGCATTGATTCTGTTGCCTTGCAACATACCTCACCAGCCTACTCTGAACTAGAGAGCATTAAGCTTGCAATTGAAGAAGAAGTGGATCATGTTTATGAGAGACTACAAGCACTTGAGGCAGATAGGGAATTTCTAAAGCATTGTATCAGCTCCTTAAGGAAAGGAGATAAAGGAATCTATCTCCTTCAAGAGATTTTACAACATCTTCGTGATTTGAAGAGTGTGGAACTACGAGCAAGGAGTATTGGAGATGCTGCTATATAGTTGCACTCGGCAGAATACACTTAGAAGGCTAATGGTAATTCTTAATCTGCTGTAATTTGTATTCATATCATAGAGTTGTATTTTCTTGTTACTTCTACCTTTCATTTGTAATGGTACTTATTGCTTTATTGATTTTATGTTCTTGATGAATGTAGAATGCTCAATTGGAGTTGCTTAACCGTTGCAAATAAAAGAAACACCAACTTGGGCAATGGCCAACGTACAGGCGGCAATACAATTCCACATTTCCAACAATTTTCAATCGGGAAGTCCCTTAATGGAGAGGGAAGCTCCTGCTGTGGTCTGTTTGGTGATCTTGGTGGGACTGAAAACTGAAAGTCTGTCATTTTCCTTTTGCATTTCCGGGTTTCAGTGTCCAAGTAATTCCAAAATTTTTGTGGGTTCAGCGTTACATCACCTTTTTGAGGAAAAGGAGGATGGTGAGTATATGTGTTTGCAAGCTAGTGAGGTGAAAGCCAAGCTGTCATTTTGTATGTCGTGAGAAAGGACCTGGCCTGCAGAGCTGAAGCGATCCAACAAAGATTCCTGTGCCAGATGCATAGCATTAGTTTATTCAGACAGAACTCGGAGGAGGCTCTTTTTATCATTTTCTTTTATACTCTTTCCAGGGAAGGGAAAAAAGGGGTAACTAACCCCATTTTCCTTCTCATCTTTGGCATCATTTTTCATCATCTGGTGGGTCTGTCTATTATTTTTAGGGGCAAAGTTGAGTTACTTGGCATACTTCATGCATCCATGATCCATCTGTAAGTGTATAATGTAAGTGTTTGTTTATACTGTTTTGGAGCTCTTTTTTTTTTTGTATCTACATGTTCTTTTTTCTGAAGTCCATGACTGAGGTTGTCAGGTAGATGAACCAAAACAAAAGAATAAAACAACAGTGAAGTATTTTGTTCAGAATAAGAAGCAAAGATTGCTTTTGATTTTGCTTTAAGCATAAAACAACACCTAACATGCCAACAACAATAGTTTTTCAATAAAATACTCGACGCAATCAATCAGAAAAACAGAACCCGGTTGGTCTCACAGCTAAAAATATATTCTATTAGCTTAAGGGTACTGTTCATCATGACGTAGGCTTTCGAAATGCACATTCTTTAAAAAAAAAAACACATATATTATGTTACAAAAGAAGCACTGCAATTTTTTTTTTGCAAAAGATGTTATAGCCTAAAAAAGAGTTTATAAATATTGAAACTGCTAGAGATTTTTAAAATAAAATATAACAAATAATTTCACGTTAAAAAATAAAAAATAAATATAAATAAGTCTGTTCAAAATATAGATAAGTCTATTTAAAATGAATAGTTTAAACTGTTTAAAAATAAATAATTTTATTTATTCAAAATAGACAATTATATATGTAGAAAATGACACTTATTTGTTTGTAAAAAACTCTTTTAATTTTTTGAAAATATACAGAAATAATTCTTGAAACTCTTCATCTTTTTTCAAACTCCATATCTTTTTTATAGAAGTTCAATGATCTTGTGATACACTAGTGATTGTTCGATGAATTAATTTTGTCAGTACAAAATGCAGTTAATCATTGTGCATTATTGTATTCTCAAGATTTATTAACTGTAAACTTTTTGTATACCAACTAAATAAATAATATGGTGAGGCAAATAAAACCTTAAAAAAAGTGATATTGTTATGCGTCTTAAAGCCTTTCTTTAAAATTTTAGATTTATCAAAAGCAATAATTCCAGTTTTTTAATGTTTGCTCTATCAATCTTAAGGTTTTATTTGATTCAACAACGGCTACTGAAACAATGCTCAGGGTATTAGTTTCTAGTTTTGTCAAATTAGATTGTTTTGATGGTGATAATTTTTTAAGATGGCAGAAAAAGATGCATTTCTTGCTTTCAACCTTGAAAATTGTATATGTTCTAACTACTCTCACGCTAGAAGAAAATGAAATAAAAGAATCTATTGCTGCAACAAGAGAGAGGTAAAAATGGGATAATGCAGACTACATGTGTAAAGGTTAGGAGTGTAATTGAGCCGAGTCAAACCGATACAGTGAAAGCTCGAGCTAGAGCTCGAGCTTGACTCTCAACTCGCGGTTCGATACTCGACTCAAACTCGATTAAGTTTCATTTTCTTAGTTCAAACTCGATTCGTGATCAAAATCGAACTACTCGAACTTGCTCGATTAAGCTCGACTAATATATAAAAATAAGCTCGATTCGTATACTCGATAAGAATTCGGTTATTTGTTTTTAAGCTCGAACTCGAATTTGAGATATTTTAGTAATTAAAATAATAAAAATATATTTAAATATAAAAATTCAATTAGGCTCAGGAGCTACTTAAATTGGATATAAGAATACTCGACTCGACTCGATCAATGAGTTGAGCTATTCGAGCTCGAGCTCGACTTGATAATAATCAAATCGATTTCGAATTTTATTCGAATCGAACCTGAGTAGCTTGTCAGTACTAATGTATCATTTACACTTTTAGTAAAGGCCATATTTTGAACAATTTATCTGACAGCTTATTTGATACATACCAAAACAAAGCTACTGCAAATGAGTTATAGGATAACTTGGAGATCAGGTATATGACCGAGGATGAAACAAGGAAAAATTTCTCGTTAGTCATTTCAATAATTATCATATAGTTGATGGATGTTTTGTGATTGAACAATTACGTGAAATTGAAAGAATGCTTAATCAGTTTAAACAATATAATATGAGTATGATGAAATGATTATTTTGTCATCTGTAATAGACAAACTTTCTCCATCATGAAAAAACTTCAAAAGAAGTTTGAAACATAAAAAAAAAAAAATCACTCTTGAGGCTATAGCTAATCATCTTTGAATTGAAAAGGAATACAGAAAGTTAGAATATAATTTCAATTCTAGTTATGTCAAAGTTCATGTTTTGGAAGAAAAACGGACTATAAAGCTTGATAAAAAGAAGTTCAAGTTTAAGTAGATTGTTAGTGGACCTAAATTCAAGAAGATAAGAAAGACTAATGTTACCATTATGGTAAGCCAAGACATTTTAAGAAATAATGTTGATTGTTATAGGAGAAAAATGATTCATTATAAAAAGATACTTTTGAAAAATTTTGTTGTCATAATTTTCAAGATCAATATGTTTGAAAATGATGAATCTTGATAGGTTGATTCTGGGTAACAAAATATGTGTGCAATGACAAAAACATATTTACAACATTTAAACCAAATGAATATGATGATGTCCTCTATATAAGAAATTCTTTTACAGTAACAATCAAAGACAAAAAACTGTTGATTTTGAATTCACTTTTAAAAAAACTCTAACTTTAAATGATGTTTATTATGTACTAAAAATTAGAAAGAACTTAATGTTTGAAAGTTTGTTGAACAAGTTTGGTGTAGACATCCCATTTTATCCGGGGTTTAAATTTTTTTTTATTTATCTTTTCAATAAAATAAAAAAGAAATCATAATTGGCTAAAAGATTGGCTAGTGATGAGGTTGAGTTGATCTATTATCCTTAGTTGATAATTCAATTTGAATGGAAATGATTTTTATTCAGTTTCAATTTGGCAAAAAGATAAAAACGATTTGAAGATTTTAATCACAAGTGAAACTCTATTCGAGTGAAGGAATTATATTACAGAAAGACATGGAATCATCAACACAAGAGGACACGACAGTATTGAGAGAAAAATAGAGAGGGAAAAATCTTAGAGAAAACAAATGAGGAAAAAATGATTATAGGAAGTAATCAATTGCAACCACCAGTGCCACCACTATTTTCACCAAGCCAATTCTGCCACCATCTCCATAGTCGAGCCCAGATCCTTCTGCAAAAAGCATACTACAACACAATTCCAGGTTGAGGCCACTAGACCCAATAACAACTCATAAGATAGCCAAAAATCCCTAGTAATCAACAATTATAATCCAAAACACAATTACACAGAAAGTACACTATTGCAAATCTACAGCCTTCAAACACAGTACACAAGAAATAAATCGGGGCAAGCCAGTTAGCTTTTGGAGAGATCGGACGATGGAGGTGGAAACCTAAAGAACGTGGAGAAGCAAACAGTTAGAAAGTCGGTTAGCACCAATGCTCGAAGCAGCAACAATAGCAGTTGGCAATAGTGACATGAGCTTTTGAGATCAAGAAAGGTAGAAGTGTAGAGCAAAGAACGGTGAATAACATATCCAAAAATCAACATGATCGGATGGTGTAAAGACGCTAAAATAGTGGAAGAAAGTTACAGCTTGTAGCTTTAGATCCAGGGCATTTAAGAAGGATTTTCAAAAACCCGAGCCTGTATCCGAGACGAGGAAACGGAGAAGAAGGAACAGTGGAATTTTAGGCTGCATTGGTGACTGGACAATGGTGGTGTGTGGTGACAGGCGACGGCACTATTGTCCAAAATATGAAAAATAGGATTTCTGTTCATTGGCTCTGGTTGAGCTGAGCCAATAGTCTAGCCGCTTCAGGCATCTGTTATCTCTATAGTTAAGCCAGCTTTTTAACCAAACCAAACCGATCATTTTATTTTGTTTTTTTATGATTTTTATTTATTTTTGTTTTATGCTATTATTTTCTTTATTTATTTTGTTTGAAAATATTATGCATGATTAAATTTTATTAAAAAAAAGATAAGAAAATTATAAAAATTATAAAATAAAACTTTAATAAAATTTTGGGAGTAAATGATAATTATACAATGATAAAATTCTTAGAAACTTCGAATAATAAATTTTTTAAGAAATCTTTAGGTAAGAAATTTTTTTCTAAATTTAACCAAAATGAAAAAAAATTTAGATAAAGTTTCAATTGATATTTATTTCTAATTTTTAAAACATAATAAAAAATAAAAATTTAATAAAAATTTATGATTGAATTAACAATTACCAAAGGATGATATTCTTAGAAATTTAAAGGTGATGAACTTCTTTAAATTCAACCTAAAAGGTGAATAGTTTAGATGAAATTTTAATAAAAGTAATTATATTTTTTTAAATAAAAATTTAAAAAATATAACTTAAAAATTTGTGAGAAAATATTTGACAATCATTTCAAGAAGAATCACAATGAATTGAACTTCTATGAGATTTTCAGGTGAATTTTTTTTTCTAAATTAGGTCTAAATGGTGAAAAATTTAGAAATGAAATTTTTATAATAAAAATAAATTTTAAGGATGAAATTCTTAGTAATTGCAAATAGATGATTATTTAAGAAATTTTAGGTGAAAAAATCTTTCTAATTTTAACTCAAATGGTGAAAGAATTATATATATTTTTAATAAAATAAAATTTTAACAAAAAAAATAAATGATTAAGTTTTTTCGATGATAGAGCATTTTTAAAAAAACAAATGAGATTCTTAAATACTCTTGAGGTGAAAAAATATTTTTAAGAATTTTACTAGATTAATAGAGAAATCTTAGAAGTTATTTTCAATATTTAAATATTGAAAATAAAGACCATTAGATTCAAGATGATTGTTATGATAATTTAAAATTAAATGGTACCACCTTACGATGGGCAATTCGAACTTATCCTTTAGAGACCTTTAGTTAAGCTTAAAAGCTCCTTAAAATGATAGATTCTCTTATGTGACCAATTACACCTTAATAAAAGATTGATGGCAATTCTTCCTATTGTGTCTAACTATAGTTCTACGGATCTATATATTATCACATTTGGTTTTAAACATGTATTTGATGCTAATAAATTTATTTTGTCCAAGGGAGAAATTTTTGTTGAAAAAGGGTATATGTATGAGGGAATGCTCAAACTCAATAGTATTAATAAAAATAAGAATGTTGTTTCTACTTACATGGTTGGATCTTCATATTTATGGCATTATAGATTAGGTCATTTAAATTATAAAAAATTGCATGACATGAGTAAGCTTATGTAAATTCTTGAATTTAATCAAGATATTAATAAATGTAATACATGCATGTTGACTAAGATTATCAAAAATCCTTTTCCTAAGGTTTAAAGAAATACAAAGTGACTTGAGTTAATTCACAATGATGTTTGTGATATGCATAGCACTCTTACATTATATGAAAAGAAATATTTTTTTACATTTATAAAAGATTGTACAGATATTGTTATGTTTATCTGTTATATTTCAAAAATGAAGTACTTGATAAGTTTAAAATATATAAATATGAAATTGAACTTCAGTATGAATATTTTATTAAGTGCTTAAGATCGGATATGAGTGAAAAATATTATAATCTACGTTACTTTGAATCCACCAAAATAATCCATTAAGTTACTGCTCCTTATACAACACAACAAAATGGTGTAGTTGAAATAAAGAATAGGGTCTTAACAAAAATAATAAATGTAATGTTATCATATTCTGGTTTTGGACAAAGGTTTTGGGTTGAAGCTTTATTAACAACTTGTCATATACTAAATAGAATTTTTAGCAAAGAGACAAAAATAACCATATATAAGCAATGGAAGAAAAAAAACCAAATCTTAATTTTTCAAAAGTTTGGGAATGTAAAGCTGTAATTAAAATTTTAGAACCTAAAAGGAAAAAGGTTGGGTAAAAGAGAAATAAAATGCATATTTATAGGATATACACAAAATAGTAAAGTATATAGGTTCATGGTTATTAAACCAAATGATTCAACTTCAATTAACATTGTTATTGAATCAATAGATACAATTTTTGATAAAAATAGATTTAAATATGTTTCGAGACAACTACAAGCAATTCATCCTATAAATGGAAAAAAAATTTCAAATCCATTAGAACAAACTAAAATTAGTGATGAATATTGTCAAGAAATAATGACAAGCAAATGGGTTAGAAAGGTAAAAAATTTTAGACCAAATTTCTTTATGTTCTTTGTGGAAGAGACTGGTGAAAACATAAATAATAAAATTCCTTATTGTTTTAATACGAAGTCTGATCCTGTTACATATAAAGAAGCAGTGAAGTCTCAAGATTTTACTTTTTGAAAAAAAGCAATAAATGATGAAATGGACTCAATAATGTGAAAATAACACTTGAATTTTGGTTAATCTTCCACCAGGTTCTAATCCAATAGGTTGTAAATGAATTTTCAAAAAGAAAATGAAGGTGGATGAAACTATAGATAAATTTAAAGCAAGGTTAATAGCTAAGGGCTTTATATAAAAACAAGTGACAAACTATTTTGATAGTTAAGCTCCAATAGCCATAATTACTACAATTAGGCTTCTAATTTCACTTGCATCGGTTTATAATTTGATTATATATCAAATGGATGTAAAGATGACATTTTTAAATGGTGAATTAGAATAGAAGTATATATGAAACAATCAAAATAATTTATCATTCCAGGTCAAAAGCATAAGGTTTATAAGCTTGTAAAGTCCTTGTATGGACTTAAGCAATCACCAAAACAATGGCATCAAAAGTTTGATGAAATCATTCTTGCTAATGGTTTTAGAATTAATGAGTCAGATAAGTGCATATATAGTAAATTTAAAAATGGTAAATGAGTCATAATTTGCTTATATGTGGATGATATACTAATATTTGGAATTGATTCAGACCAAGTTAGGGAAACAAAGAAATTTTTATCAAATAACTTTTCAATAAAAAGATATGGGTGTAACGGATGTTATTCTTAGAATTAGAATAATCCAAAATGATGTGGCATAACTTGTCACAATCACATTATATTAAAAAAGTACTTAAAAAGTTTGATCTTTTCGATTGTATTCTAGTATCTACACCCATGAATTTTTAACTGAAATTAGTATCTAATACTGGTAAAACAATCGATCAATTGCAATATGCAAGGGTAATTCATTGTCTGATGTATACAATGGCTTGTACAAGACCATATATAGCATTTGCTGTTGAAAAGTTAAGTAAGCACATAAGTAATTCAAGTAACTTGCATTGACAAGCAGTTAAAATAGTACTTCGATATTTGAAAAAAATAATTAATTATGGATTGTGTAATAGTAGATATCCTTTTGTTATAAAAAAATATTATGAATATGGAAGATCATACTTCTACAAGTAAGTGGATCTTTGTACTTGGTGAGGGTGCCATTTCTTAAGGTTTTAAGAAACAAACATGTGTAATGGATTCCACCATGGTAGCCGAGTTTATTACATTAGCTGTAACAGTTAAATAAGTTGAATGGCTAAGATATTTATTATATGAAGTACTTTTATGATCTAAACTAATTTTTTCAATTTCTATCTGATGTGATAATGAAGCAACTCTAGCAAAGGCATATAGCCAAGTATGTAATGAAAAGTCTAGACATATTGATTAAGACAAAATTAATTATGATGGAGTGATCACTATAAATTATGTGAGGTTAAGTGAAAACTTGGTAGATCATTTAACAAAAAGTTTTGCTAAAGACTTGGTAAAAAAACTTCAATAGAGATGAAGCTCAAACTCATGAAGTAAAGTTACCCATGATAAAAACTCGACTTAATGCTTGGTATAATGTCAAGTTTTAAGTTCAATAAGACAAAGTACATCATCTATATGTGACTACTAGCATTATAGTAATGTTTAATGTCATACCAAGTGCTAGATACTCATAAAGGTAAATGAAGGATGATATCCTTAATAAACCCATAACATAAATATGTTAAGTGTTATAGTTACAAGAACAGTTTTGATGGGAGTTACCTATACGAGTGTAAAGTGTGGCTACTTTTAAGAGTTTAAAAGCTTGACTCTAAAAACACTTATGAAAAGAAGATGTAGACACATGACCATAAATGTGTCACTGGATACCAAGCATTCATTGGGTATTAAAATCATTGTGTGAGACAAGTTTGGATAACCAAATGGAATAGCTGGTTCAAAACATAGTCTACCACGCGATTTCGATTAACTTTAACTTGTTGTCACTAAGTGAAGGTTCAAATCAGAAGATACTTTCATTTTATGCAATTGATTTTTAAGGTCATCATAAATCTAAATTATTTTGAAAATGGTGGGGGATCGTTATAGATTTTCAAAATAAAATATGGGAAATAATCCCACGTTAGAAAAAAAAAAAAACAAATAGTTAAGTTTATTTAAAATATATAGATAAGTCTGTTCAAAACGAACAGTTTCAAATTTTAAAAAACAAACAGTTTTTGTTTATTCAAAATAAGCTGTCATGTCTGCAGGAAATAATACTTATCTGTTTATAAAATGCTCATTTGGTATTATAAAAACATATAGAAACAATTTTTGAAACTCTTCCTCTTTCTTCAAAATTCAAATTTCTTTTATAAAAATTTTGTTGCAGAAAACTTTTATAGACGTTCAGTGATCTTATGATACATTGGTGATTATTCGGTAGATTGATTTTTATTCGGTAGATTGATTTCATCAGTGCAAAACGCAATCAATCACAGAGCTTCATTGTATTTTCAAGATTTATTACCTACAATCTTTTTACACACTTACTAAATAAATAATATGGTAGGGACAAATAAAACCTTAAGAAAAATGACACCATTACATACTTTAAAGCTTTTTCTTAAAATTTTAGATTTACCAAAAACAGTAATTTCAGTTTTTCAATGTTAGCTTTAATAGAGATTAGTTACATAAACCAAGTTAAGCCTTGGGTTCAGTATTGTAGTTTCCATCTATGCAATTTGGTGCAAATTAACATCATCAATTATTCATCCATCATCCTGTAGTGTTTCTTTTTGAAAATGATAAGCAAGCTGATGCTGCGCCATAGTTGTTTCCCTGAACTGGCTAACAAGATTATGTATCACATTTAGCCTTTAATGCAGCCACCATGTTGCCTTAGCAACCCTATCAGATCACTATAATCTTTCAAAAACTAGTGCCCTCTTTTCTTATCATATGCTAAGCCTCATCAATGAAGCTGTCATAAAATTATTCCAATACCAACTGAAAACATCAGTGCCTAATTTAGGCATGATTATGATCTGTGGTGGAAGCCTTCCCACTGCGTCGGGGCCTGCGTTTTATGACTTGACCCGCTTTCAAATCAAACTCTAGTAATACAAATTAAACACACCTTTCGATTTTTATACAACCAGATGTCTGGCCAACCGCAAGCAGAGTGAACAGGGTGAAACCGAGATTGATTTGCCAGAGTGAAGAAGAAAGTGTAACTTATGGGGCTAAATTAGGACTAGCCTGGCCAATTTTTACACAGAAAGCAACATCAAACAGAACAGGATTCAACTTTGGAGGAAGTTGCACTCGTTAAAGGATTTGCAGGGTGTGATAATCATGTGTCACAAGTGTTAATTAATGAACGCAGCTCTCTAGAAACCTGGTCCGAAAAGATAAAAACTGTAATCTATAATTATTGTTTTTTATTTTTATATTTCTGTTACGATTGGATTCGAAGTCGAAACCTTCAATGTTGCAGCTGACTCCATTATTGTGTAAGCATGGTTTAATGACTTTCGGCGCGCAGTTCAAAAGCTAAACTATGATGATCATCAAGTTAAGTTTAGGTAGCATTCATTTTGTTTATGAATTGGAGCTGTGATGTAAAGATGGTATCAAATTTATGTACACCAAAACTTTTTTTTGAATAATTCATACAATTATTGGTATTGAAATTAGAGATGATAATAAATTGGATCGAAATGAATTTTTATTCACTTCAAATTTAATTTAAATTTATATTTTTAAAATTAAATTTAATTTAATTTTATATGATAAAAATTTAGATTTAATCAGATTTATTTTTATATTAGTTTTATATTTAAATTTGATCTAATATGATATTATATAAAATCATAATTAATTTCGTCTAAGATTAATAAAATATATTTTTAAATATAAATATAAAATTAAATAAATAATAAAAATATTATATATATAATTTGAGTTGAGATGAAATGAATTTATTTAAAACTCGACTTTAATTTTTTTATTTAAAATTTAATTAAAAAAATCACCCTATAAAATTTGTTCGATAAAATTAGTTTATTGCGAACAATGCTTGGAGCCTGTGTTTGAGGAAGGTTATTATTGGAGCCTGTGCTTGAGGAACATTTTTATCGATAAAGGAGCAATGGATTTTGACCTGTTCAATCCATTGGGAATAAAAAATTTACATGAAATATTCGGCAAAAAAATGTAATTTACTTGAAATATGTAGACTTTTCTGTCCTCAAGGAAAATTTCAAAGGATAGAAGATCAGAATAGTTTGCATTTAACTTCTAAAAACTAAATTATTTTAATATTTATAATAATATTTTTAAATTATGATTAAATAAAGTTCAATTCTACTATTTTAAAGATGAATGATAAATTTAACTTATTAAATGATTTATATCTTTTAAGTAACAAAATTTTTTTTAAATTTTGTTAAATATATATATTTTTCAAATCAATTTAAATAAATTTATTTATGTCAATTTAAAAATTTATAAAAATTTATATTTTTATATCATTTCAATAAATTCAAATTCAAATAATAAAAAAAGAAACTTATGTATTTTTTTATTATTTAAACCAATATTCCTTTGATCTTTACTGATTTAAATGTTGATGTGATCCCAAACTTAAAATGGAACCTTCTGTCATATTGCAAGTATAAGTTGAATAAGCAATCTAACAATTTGCGTTAAGAGTTGACTTTTTAAAAATATTTTTATGTTATGCAAAAATTCAAAAGAAAAAATATATTAAAAATGAAGTTTCTAAGAAAGTGAGGGAGATGGAACGTAAAAAAAAAAAGTACAATCATCTGGAACCATTCAAATGTTTTTGGTTGGTCGAAGATTTTCCAACTCAACTTCGGGCTTTAGGTAGCGAAATGATCCACAATCAATCTAATTTTTAAAGCATGCTTCCTTTCTTGACAAAAAAAAATATTATACACAATCAATTAATTAAATATTAATAAAATAAAAAAGAATGAAATGTTTTTATGAGTTTAAAATAAAAGAAATTATTAAATGATGGAATTTTTTAATTTTGTAGATAGAATTAATATAATAATATATATTATTTATTGCATATTTATCTTATTAATTTTATTTGTAAAATAAAAAATTTTATTGATAATATATGAAATAATTTTTCTTAAAATGATTCATGGGCAAATTAATTATCTTTTATTATTCGTTCGATCCACACGTAGCATTAAAAATATTAATTATGTACCTAAAAAGAAAAAAATTAATATTAAATTGTGAAATAATGAATATATAATAAAAACATAAAACTAAAGTACATATACAAATAATAAATGAGAAAGGAAATTAATTGTTACATTCTTTCACATCAACCCTTTCTTAAAATTATAAAAAAAAAAAAAATTAAAGAATGGTTCTTGATGGTCGTCTACTAATTAAAAAATAAAGAATAATTAAAGATTAATAGATTATCAATGAAAGGGAAAAAAGAAAAGATTTATTAAAAATTTTAAAATTTAATTTAATTTATTTATTTAGTCATTTTTAAGAAAATGATTCAATAAATTTGAAATCTAAAATTCGGTAATTAATAATTATATGATTTATTAATAAAATATTAAATTATTAATTTTAATTATCAAAGTTTAAATTTTAAATTAAATTTAAATTATTCTTTTAATTTTTTGTCCTCCTCGAGGCATAATTTCTTTGGAAAAAAGTTTTGGTCCATTAAGATATAATCTAGTAGTCATTTTAGGTGATACGACATTACATTAACTTATTTGGAAAAAAATTTTGGTCCACAAGATATAATTTATTAATCTCTTTAGGTGAAATCCCATTAATCTTAACATCTAAGCATATTTTCTTCATTTTTATTTTAAATAACAAGAATCAAAGAAGTATCTAATCAACATGTGCCAAACTGGCCAAGGCCGACCAATTCCAAGGAACTCCTATCCCCAGACGTCTCTTGCTTTGCTTGGACTATTCATCTACTTTTGCCTTATTTTATACCGCCAAACCCTCGATTTTAAGACCAAAACCAGCGGCTGATGCTAACGTAACTTTCGCTTTCTTCTTTGTTTCTCAATTTCTTTAATATAGAATTGTATAATAATTTATTTTATGTTATATATTTATATAGATTCAAAGAATTATATATTAATATTGTGATTATTATACGTTAAATATATATAAAATATAAAAATATTATATTAAATTTATACCCGAAAAATATTTTTTTATTTTGGAAAAAATTATATACTTTTTACAAATATTTGAAATTATATTATTTTAATATTTTATATATTTTCTTATTTATCCTGATGCCATATTTAAAATTATCTAAACTAAATTTTGAAAAAAATTAGCTGTCATGAGTTCAAAGAAGGAGGCCGAACTTTACTTTCAAAATGCTGATGATGATTCTCCTCGACATTGGAAGTGCCTCGACAGACTTAGTCGTCGCTAATCTCATTTTGACTGTTTGGCCTATCAGGCTATCAGTCGAAATCGAAACCACAATTTTCCCCATGCGGATTCTCAAGCTTGACGCGTGAATAAAGAATATTTCGGTATAATAAATGTTCATCACCTCTTTGTTGCAATGATTAAGTTTTAATCTTTTAAATTCGATATATAAAATAAGATAATAATTATTTTATATTATATTTAATTTATATATACAAATAATTAATTATTTTTATATAAAATTATTTAATTTTTTTAAAATAAAAAATCATTTTTATTTAATAAAATTAAATTTATATATTTTATTATACATTTAAAAATTATATTAATAATTTAAATTATATAAATTTTAAAAAATAAATAAATTATACTATTATAATATTTATATATATCAAATATAAGATAATATAATATTATTTAATTACTAATAAGCAGTTGATTTAATCGATTAAAACTCGTTTTTCTCGATGAAAATATATTTTAAATACACGATCTGTAATCATCTGTCTTAATTGTTATGTACGATACATATTATATGATACATATTACCTTGAGGATTAAACAATTTATTTACTCTTGAATTTTGTTTCTTACAAAAAAATATTATTATTTAATTTAATATTAATCATAATATAATATTATTTTATTTTATTATAATTTTATATATTAAACATGTGTTATATGTTTATATTGATATACATTTTAACTAGATATTTTTCCAGGGTCAAAGGTTGGAAACAAAAACAAATACAATTTTTTGAAATATAAATAAAATATATATTTTAAGTAATAAAATGCATAATTTTACTTTCATATAAATTGTTAATTAATTATGTTATAATTGACGTTACGTTTTAATTATTTATTTTTATTTTAAATCAATTATGATTTTATTTTTAACTTTTTAGTTTATATCAATTTTTTAAAATTAAAAATAAATGGTATACAGTAAAATAATAAATGATTTTAAAAAATGTGTAAAATTTTAAAATGTAAGTTATTTATTTTATTTCAAAAAATTCAAATTCATTTTTTAGCAGAAAAGCACATATACTTGTTATGTATTTTTTCACAAAATTAATATTTTTTTCAAAAAATATTAAAATGTTATTTTCACTTGAAATTTTTAATCTTAACGTTAACTTTATATTGATTGTTAATTTCTTTTTTATTGTGTTCATTTTAATAATACTTTTTTTTTTATTTTCTTACACGTGTTAGATTGGAATTGGAATTGCTTTGAAGCTTTGGTTTCCTTGTTGTGAAGGCAACTCTGCGTTCGCCAACGAATCCTTTGCTTCATAAATCATCATGCGACTTTGACCTGTCTGATCGTAACAATAAGTTTGCTCAACAAAAAATAAGAGGGACGGTGGGCCTTTAATACGATGATACAATATGATATAAAAATAAAATATAAAATTAATATAATTTAAAATTATAATTATAATTATAATAATAATTATATAAAATTAATAAATTAAAAAATTATATTTTTTATTTTTTACCAACATAAATAATTTTTATTTAAAATATGGATATAAATGCATAAATTTTAATATTTTACGCATTTACACATCTGTCAAATGTCAATCAGTTGGACAACGCGGTCTGTTCCTAAACATATCTGTGTTCCCATACCAAAGAAAAGGAAAACGAAAGCAAAATAATTGTACCTCAAAATCATCAAAATTATCATTACAAATCCAAAATCAATCTTCATCCAAATTCTTCAACCTCCAAGTTTTTCCAAGAATTTATTAGTTCCTCTCAGTCCAGATTCACCTCAGAAAATTTTCCATTTCATGGTCTAGTTTCTAAATTTTCAAGTTCCAAGTTTCGAAACCCATGACAAAACCCAAGAATTTTTTTCGAAGTATAATGAAACCTTTTAAGTTCAACTCAGGCAAAGGTGAAATTAAAAACTCTGTTTTTGTATGAAAAAAAAAGTTTGATGCTTGTTTGCATGTTTGATGATCTCTGTGTTCTTGGGTATCTGATCAGAGGGCCAGAATGAAGACTTGGAGAAAATAGCTCAACAAGAGCAAAAGCACTTCCCTTTCGCAACTTTGGTGGTTGCTACCAAAGATTTCCACCCTAGTCACAAGCTTGGTGAAGGGGGTTTTGGACCTGTCTACAGGGTAAGATCCCACTGCTGAAACTCTTGTTTGGTTGCCTAGAAAATAAAGGGAAACTTTGCTGAACTTGATTTGTTTTTTGATTCATTGAATAGTTATTTTGTTTGCATTAAGAATATAAGTGGTATGATACAATGGATTGTTATGGTCTTTTAGATACTGTTAAAGGAGAAATTTTCTACCTTTCTAGGAATTCAAAGTTCCAACTTTTGCATATGAAAAACATAAAAAACAGAAAAATAGCAAATAATGAAAATGCCTTGTCCTAAAATGTAAAAAGTACTTGAGAATCCCATTTTGACCATTAGCTTTAATAAAGAGGGAACCATTTGTCCCAAATCTCTATAACTCAAGTCAGTCAAACCATTGAGCTGTTTTCCCCCTTTGGGATTAATCTCATCTCAACTATTAAAAAGGAGGCCAAGCATAGAAAATTTTAATTGAAATTGCGCAAGAAGCTAGAATAGCAGTTGGTTCATTAAACCTGTCCTACTTTTCCAGTTATCAGAAATTTCCCTAAGTTTACAATCATTTTACACCCAAGTAGTTTTCAGGTTTCAAAATTTTGATTTCAAAAAATCAAACTAAACAGTGAGGAATTTGTCTAACTTGATGGCTGCTCCTTCATTTATAGGGGAAGTTGGATGATGGAAGGGAAATTGCAGTGAAGAAGCTATCTCATAGCTCAAATCAGGGGAAAAAGGAGTTCGAGAATGAGGCTAAGTTGCTAGCACGTGTGCAGCACCGCAATGTTGTGAATCTTTTGGGTTACTGTGCACATGGCGTGGAAAAGCTTTTGGTGTACGAGTATGTCACTAATGAGAGTCTAGACAAGCTTCTCTTCAGTAAGTTTCCATAATATATTTGCTGTCTACTGCTTTTATTTTTCTACCATTTACTCATCCATGCTTCATAACAGATTTGAGTAATCAGGATATAGTATAATTGAGTAATTCCAATAATTTTGGAAGGTTTAGCTTTTTGTCTTAGAAAATATATGGTTTGTTTCTCTTTTGTTCCGTTTTTTGTATTTGGTGTTTCTTTTCTTCATTTTCTTCTCTGTATGAGTGTGTTGTTATTGTGTCCAGTTTTTAGAACTCTAAAAGAAACATCACTTGGCCTAGACAAGTCACCAAGTGGAGATTGAAGGTGATTGGTGGGCATGCTTATAAGTAATTCATCAAAGAAAGATGAGTTGGCAGATATTGATACAACAAATATATCTAAGTGTCAGGACACTCGACCTTGCAAATTAAAATGTATGTGTTTGAAGGGTAAGGATCCTCTTCACTACTTAAAAAGTAGTGGAGATGTCCACTATTTCATCCTGGGATGATAAATGCAAATTGAAGTTAATCTATGGCTGAAATTTTAGTATTCTTAAATTAAGTAGGAAGATAAATGAAAATTAATTAAAAATTGATTTGGACTAATATTAATCCTAGATTTATTTCAATGTGCATTAATCATCCAAGGATGAAGTAGTGGATATCTCCACTGGACGATCCTTTCCTGTATTTGAAACCTAGTAGAATATGAATGAAAAGAAACAATCTATTATACAATTAAGATGGCTAAATTTTTCATTTGTAATGTACCAAAAGAAAATTCTGATATCAACTTTACAAAATTGCAATACTTTATCCAAAATCATGCACAGAAAAGGGTAGCAAAGTTAGTTTCTGAGTTAGACATTCTGAATGCTGTTGCAATTATGGTCTTTGTTACAAAGTTAAAGCTAGGTTGAGCTATAGTTTGTTTTTTGATTTCTTTTTCTTTCTTTTTCCCTCACAATTTGTAGAAGTCCTAAGACGAGCTGCTTGCATTGGAACCTAAAACGGATTAATATATGTAAACATTTGTTTCAAACATCCTTCAAAAGAAGATAATGCAGTTCAGGCTAGAGTAAAAACTACAAATGCTCATTTCAAACAACTTTAAAACAATATGGATTGAGCAATAGAGACAAGTCAGAGCCTTTGTTCTTTAAAGAGAAATGGAAGGAGATTTTGGAATAAGAAGGGAAATGAAAACATATGTTTCCCTAATCTTGATGCATTTATATTTTGAAAATTGTTAAAATTTTAGTCTGAAAGGGTGTTAGATTATGAGAAATTAGCAATTAGATTGAGTTGGAAGGCTTTGACTCGTGACTGATCTGTCCCACCACCAATTGGTGGAGGTCAAGACTAATGTTGCAATGAATAGACAACAGTTAATTTTATTTTTCACTTTTGAGTTTTGACTAAATTTTTTCTGTTTGTTATAGAATGATTGTGTAAAATGTATTTGGAAGACACTTTACACCAGCATTTTTTTGACTATTTGTTTCCTTTTTGGTGTATATGATCTTTGGCTACAAATTGGAGGTAGCCCTCTCCCATGCCATTAACCCCACTACTGGAATGGCAGTAGTATGTCCTGAATGGCATCTAGTATGTCCTGGATTGTAACTGTTGAGTCCACTGAGCTCATTGTGAATCAAATGAGTTCTAAAGCAGATGATGAACCATCATGAGGGGCATGCAAGTGTACTTCTATATGATCTTAGATATTGTGATTCAATGAAAGTTCTGCTAGACTCAATTTTCTGAAACTTAATTACAAGATTGTGTGCTTGAAAGTAATCATCAATGCTAAAATTATTTATCATCAACTAGTCAAAATATCTGCTTAATGAAAAACTCTGGTTGTATGCATGATGAAAAGATAATGAGAATGAATGGTAGACTGACTTGTAGGAGGTTCAGTATGGTTATTTGAAACAGACCTAGATGGATTCCATCAAGTACTAAACCTTGAGATGATGCTTTAATATTCCCAACCCTCTTTTTCAGCACATTTGCTTGATCTATTCTTGTCTATTTATTTTATATGTACACGTCTGCTGTATCTCTAGCCTCAAAATATAAATCTTGGTATTAAGTTGTTGGTTTCTAACCTCCAGACCTTGTGCAAATATGGTGGATAAATGCTCATCATGATTTATAGAAGTTTTCATCCTATTCTAACATGTAAAATGGGTTTTCTAATTTTCCTTAGAAGCTGCCTTTTCGCAAGACTTGACCAAATTTTATAGTATGAACTTGAAATGTATGCTCCAAGCAAAACAATCTGTTTAGCACAAACTTGGCGGTTCTGAGTGAAACTGATAACCAGTTTTTAAACCATTAATCTGAAAACTAAGTTGATCATAAAATTAAGAACACAAGCAAATAACATGATAGATATTGCACTGATTTTATTTATTTATTTATGGGTGTGAATAGAATTAATCATTGTGCTTTTATAGTCATAGTAATCATGATGGTGATGGTCTTTTTTGTAGAATCAAATAGAAAAGAGGAGCTTGACTGGAAGCAAAGGTATGAAATAATTACAGGCATTGCAAGAGGTTTGCTTTACCTTCACGAAGACGCACACAATCGCATCATTCACCGGGATATCAAGGCAAGTAATATTTTACTTGATGATAAATGGGTCCCTAAAATTGCTGATTTTGGCATGGCTCGCCTTTTCCCCGAGGATGAAACACATGTCAACACCAGGGTAGCTGGTACCAAGTATGTTGTCTAGCATGCATCCTCTTAATTGATAATATAATGAGGTCTACATGCTTGGGACCTTCTGGTAATTTTTCATAATGCCTATACCTTAGTCCTAAGGTGTTGTTTTAACGAAGTTCTTTATTATTTGGTAACAGTGGATACATGGCACCGGAGTACGTCATGCATGGACATCTATCAGTGAAGGCAGATGTGTTCAGCTTTGGGGTTTTGGTTCTGGAGCTGATAAGTGGCCAGAGAAACTCATCCTTCAATTTAGACGTGGATGCTCAAAATCTACTTGATTGGGTAAGAACAAGATTAATGATCTAATCCTTTGTTGCTCCAACTCTTCATTTTCTTTTAAATATCCGTGTCCAACACATTTTCAAAGGGCACGGGAATGGAGGTTCGACCCTCTAAAAATAATTGGATCAAACTTGAAAAAAATGAACTTACCCATGTTGGAAACATACCCATGTCCGACACTTACCCCCAAGGACAAAGTAACATATATCTAATCATTCATTTAATTGAGATAACTTTTTGTGCTTAATGGCATTTGGGGTTCTTGGAAGTTTGGATCTTGTAAGACCTCATGAGTCGTGTGGGCTCGAGTCTTTTAGTGCTCAATGTCATGCTGTACTTTTCGCACATTTGCTGTCCTGTGGACTTTTTCCTATAAGAAGATCAACATCAGGGAGACTTTTGGTGATTTCCGAGAGGAAATCGCATCTTGCCTTCTTTCACCTTTACATCATTTTGAGTTTGTTCAAGTTAGGAATATAAGGACCCCACCACATGTGTGAGGGGGACTTGGTCAAAAATACACTGAGCCAAGAAATTCCAATCCTGGCATGCATTGGAAAGTATGAATCATCGGTGCATCATGTTCACGTCAAAAAACATAAAGAAAAGTTATAATGGCGAAAATTATTCAAACATTTGACTTTATGAGCAATAAAAAGTCAAGGTTCGAAAGTGAGGCTTAGTAATTGGCACTTGCTGGTTGTTGATGTTGCAGGCATATAAGCTTTACAAAAAAAGCAAGGGCTTGGAGATCATGGACCCTGTCTTAGCCCCATCAGCACGCCCCGAGCAAGTAGCTATGTGCATCCAATTAGGTTTACTATGCACGCAAGGTGATCCCAGTCTTCGACCCGACATGCACCGGGTAGTTATCGTGCTGTCAAAGAAACCTAGCAATCTAGAAGAGCCAACAAGACCTGGAATTCCAGGTTCTAGATACAGAAGATCCCACAGGCCTCCTGGATTCTCATCAACTGCCGGAACTTCCGGTGATTCAGATACCCGTGCTTCTGAATCAACCTTTAATACTAATATCGCTTCTGCTTCTGCTTCCACATCGACTCTTGCAAGCTCCTTGAAATATGACCCGCATGGGAAGCGACCGATGCAGAGTTAAGCTTGTTGGCTATTCTTTTTTTGTATTATAAATGCGTTAAAATTTTTGTTCATTAGTATGTAAATGTTAATGGGGGATTAGTTAGCGAAAGCAAAGCTGTCGAGTTGAGCTATGATTCTTTTAAAGCTGCAGAAGGAGCTATGATTCTCGGTGGAATTTCGTGTTAACGAGGAGCCAGGATTATGTAAAAAGGGCAGAGATCGTTAGAGCATGTGGTTTGTGTGTTTATTAGTCGATGGAGCCAAAGATTGTACACGCCTTCGAGGCGTTGACCTATGATGTGGAGGATCACCATTTTACAAAGCATTTGATGCAACAGAAGGCAAATACCCAATTCTTATTCTCCTCACCTGGAAAATAATTGCCCAAAAGGCTATAATTCAATCCTAAGCCTGTAGACGAAGAACCAGGGAGTTTAATTTCAATTTCAAGCTAACAACAAATCCCTCAAAAAAAATAAAAAAAGAAGAGATTAAGTCCATAAATAAAGAATCCATCTAAAATTGTCGCTTACCACTTGCCTTAAATTGAAGCAAAAAATGTGTAATCTTTGAATTTTATAAGAAAAAATAATAAAAAATAAAAAAAAATGACATGACCTGAGTATCCTAGATAAATAAAAAAAAATTACCTTTATAAAGAAATCAAAAATTTAGAATCCTCTTCCATAAGAAAAACCTGGTAAAACCAATGCCAAACTAACGAATGACGGAAGAGGAAAGCGAAAGAGAAAACAAAGTAAACAAAAAACAGATCTGAAAACTTATCTCGAATCTTTGCAGGTAGGCTTTATTCTCTTATCTTAAATGATAGATACGAAAATTTATGTATTTATATTATATAAAATATTTAAATTCATATATTTATATAAAAATTATATATTATAATTTATATTGATATAAAAATATAAAATATTAATTTAATTAAATTTATATATAATAATTATTAAAATTTTTAATGTATTATTTTGTTTTTTATTTTTATATTATATTCATATTATATTTTAAATTATCAACTTATTAAACCGTAAATTTTTTTTAAAAGAAAAATCCAAGCAACAGGAAAGGGGACTTGGGAGTTGGGGAAATATCCTGATCTGATGTCTCCAATCCACAAGAACAAAAATCCAATCCAAGTCTCTGATTTGAAATAGCCTTTGATATCCGGACACTTGAAGAGAGTCAGACAGATCCGGGCAGGCTATGTTGTTGACACCATTAATCCTACATTCCTGTCTCGAAGTTCAACTCCTATCTGACCACCCATTTGTTTTCAACTCCTCCTCCAAAGGTTTCACCCAGCTCCCCACTACCACTCTATCGTCGCCCTCCTCCTTCACTCGGGCCCCACCATCCGCACTTGGATGCCCGATCTGCCTCCTACCGAAATATTCAGCCCCTCCTGGTACGATTACGTGGCCTTTTCTCATTTGTCTCAATAAATCTAATTGATTAAAAAAATTAAATTATTATTTGAAAAAAGTTTTGTATATTTAATTTATTTTTTATTAATTTTAACAGAAAATAATATATTAATTATACGTATTTTTAAATTTAATCTTAACTAATATGCCAATTAAAAAAGCAAGAACTTTATAAATCCATAATCCAGAAAACTTCCAAACCTAGTTCAGGTCCCTCCCACGTCACCGATCCGCGTAAAACCATATTAATAAACCACAACCGTTGGATGTAAGCCGAAAGTTAGCCATCCCCAGCCGTTGGATCATAGCCCCTATCCTCCTTCCTCTCCTCTTTCTTTAATTTGATCCCAGAGCCTTCCCCTTTTAAATCCAATCCTTCTCCTCGCACTCTCTCTTCACATCAACAAGAGCAGCATTTTCCACTCCCTCTTTTTCTTTCCTTTTCCCTCGGACATAAGAAAAGAAAAAACAGCTTCAAATTGTAATGGCGACTGAAGAAACTATTGACACTCAAGGCCCTCCCCCTTCTCAACAAGCTTCTCTTCCAGACTACCCTCAGGTACTTGAATTTTGTACCAACGCTTCCTTCGGTTTTTTTTTTTTTTGGATATTTCATGTGAACTTAATTGTGTTTTGATTTCCCTGTGTAGTTGATTTTGGAAGCTATAGAGGCATTGAACGAGAAAGCAGGGTCGAATAAGTCGGCAATCTCGAAGCACATCGAGTCGACTCACTCAGATCTTCCAGCGGCTCACTCGACTCTTCTTTCTCACCACCTCAACAAGATGAAACAAAGCGGCCAAATTGTTATGTTGAAGAATAATTACTTGAAACCCGACCCCAATGCTCCACCCAAGCGTGGACGTGGACGTCCACCTAAGCCCAAGGTTCCTATTCCACCAGGCACCGTCGTCTCCCCACCTAGGCCTCGTGGTCGGCCGCCTAAACCCAAAGATCCATTTGCTCCCCCTAAGCCTAAATCTACCCCCGGCTCTGGAAGGCCACGTGGACGCCCCCCCAAGAAGGCTAAGACTGCAACCGCAGCTGTTCCTCCTCCTCCTGGCGTTAAGCGAGGTCGCGGTCGACCGCCGAAAGCGTAACCGTCGGTAGCTTTTTCAAGTAGCGAAGCTTAAAGAAAGAGAAAAGAACAACTTAGCTAGTTTTTTTTTTTTTTAGGTGTGGTTTAGTCCTCTACTAATTGATGTTTTATCTTTTTAATTTTAATTATTTTTGGGTGGTTTGAAATTGATGTGGGAAAAGTGTTGTAATGCTTTTAGGGAGGGATTTAGATTTTAGAGTGACTCTTTGTGACTTGCATGTAAATTTCCGGTTATGTAGTCTTTTGAGCCATATGGCCTCTTTCTCTTTATGACTTTCCCATCATTTTAATAGATTAAGCTTTTTTTTTTTATTTTACGATTTTTTTAGAGCATGCTTCAAATTAGAGGTGTAAATAAATAAAATATAAATAAGTTCGTTAAATTTATGAATTGTTCTTTTAATCGATAAATTTTTAATCAAATTTAATAAATAAATAAAAATTAAATATGTTTATATTTATTTATGCATATTTTGAATATAAGTTAAGAACATTATAAATACATAAAAATTAAATATGTTTATGAATTATTCAATGAGCCACGTATTCAATTATATCTTAACTTGAAATTTAAAGAAAAAAAGGAATATTTTTTGATTTTTTATTCGGTTAATTAGTTTTGTTTTATAAAAGGTTAATTGATTCTTTCGCACATGGGATGCAGAGCCAAAGGCAAAGACAACGGAAATGTTGTATGGAAAAATTTTTAAAATTTTGAAAATAATTTGAGCGGTTTAGGCGGGGGATTTTCTTTTAATATATACTTTTAAAAAAAGGTCGGACTATAGTAGTATTTGGACACTATTTTTGGTGCGTGGTCCATGCCTGAATTTTGTTTCCAAATTTGCGCTAGCTCCAGTAAGCTGACAGAAGTTCGTGAGTTTGGACTTCTCTCTTTTTTTTTGCTTATTTTGTACGACTCCAGTCAATTTTGCAAAACAATTTCTGATTTTAAAATTCATGTTTGAATAAATACAATGACATAATTTATAATTAAATTAATTGTTAAAAATAAATATTTAATTAACGATTGTTTATAAATACTGATAATTATTAAAATATTATTTTTTAAAAATTTATATTTAATACATTGTTCCCAAAAAATAAAAAATATTATATATATAGGATGAGAAAAAATTGAAAGTCGATTAAATCCTAATGCTCAATTTGGTTTGAATTAAATTTTTTTATTTAATTCAGATAAAATTTAAATATAAATATATATATTAAATTTGAATCAAAATGTAAAAAATTCAAATAAAATAAATTGAATCAAATTATATATTTTTATTAATTTTTATAAATTTAAAATTTAATAAATAAAATAAATTTTTTTAATATATAAAATTTATTAAAATAATATACAAAATAAAAAAATTAAATTTCAAAACCAATGAATTGAATTGAATTAAATTGATAAAATTATATTCAAATTAAATTAATTTTAAAAAAAATCAATTCGAATTCGAATCTAATTTTTAAAATTTATAATATTTTATATTATTTAAAAAAATAAATTGAATCCGATCTAATATAAATCATTATCACTCTTATATATAATTAATTAATTATATATATTTCTTTAGTGTTACCACTTACCACCCAATACTTAGCTAGCATTTCTCGATCATTAAATATTGTGTAGAGCACTAAATTTTTACTATTTTAACATTTTCTATATTAGTGCTAAATAACCAACTTCCTTAATTAATTATAAAACTTTCTCACATGATTGCACCCATCACAACGAATCTCCCAATCTTTTTTTTTTCTTTCTTATATAGCTAATGCAATAATAACATATAAAATAAAAGAGTGGGTGAATATAAATTGAATTGTGGACCAACAAAATGAAATGGCTTGTTGACTGGTTATGCATTGCGTGCATACTTCCTTCATCTCATTTTATTTATTTTTATTTAAATTTAACAGAGATTAAAAAAAATGACTTCTTCTATTTCTCTATTTTACTTTATAATTATTTTATTTTTCAAAAATAATTATTTAATGGATCAAAAAGATTTTGGCTTAGTAACAAAGAATATATCTTAGAACCTTGAAATTTTAATTTCAACTCCTATTGTATATGGATTTAATTTAATTTTGTATTAAAATTTGTTTATTTAATTTTTAATTTGTTGATTAATTTATTTATTTGATTATGAGTAATCTAGATTATAATTGTGATTTCTCTTATAATTAAAAAAAAATTCCTTCTGTTCCAATTAAATTGTCACATATTAATTTTTTTTGGCTAGTATTTTTAAACTTTGATATTTTTTATTTTATATTTATTATTTATAAAAATATAAAAAAAATATTTTAAAAACTTTGAATCAACTAGTTTTTAAAATATATGTTTTATCAAATTTAATTAATTAAAATATTTAAAATAATAAGGTTAAAGTTAAATAAATTTTAAAAAAATAACAACGATAACTTAATCGGGACAAAGGAAGTAATGTTAAGTAGAACCGTCGTTTTTGGAAAGCGAAGGACTCCTCTAATATGCCCTATCAAATCGCACCCTCCAGACCCCCTTTCTCTCCGTTCCCGCTCAATTCATTTTACATACTCTTAAAAAAAAAAGGAAAAAGAAAAAACAAAACAAAAGAACAGGAGAACTATATATATATATAAAAACACTGGTCACTTCCTCCTTTTGCCAGCTTCATATTCTCAATGGTAACGCATTTTGCTTTGTTCTCTCCAACTAGTGAGCTCCCTCTCGTATTGATTGATATGAGTTGTGTTTGGCGAAGAAAGAAATGAAAATGGTATTCAATGTGTCGAAAGTGCCAACGACGCCGTTCGACAGCCAAAAGCCTGGAACTTCTGGCCTCCGTAAGAAGGTTTTTTGCTTCTTAATCTTTCTTCATTTCGTTTTGTTTGATCGATATCGGTACCTTGATTTCTCGTCTTAGATCACTCTGATCTAACAATTTGATCCATTTGATTGATGTATGCAAGTGCTCCTCATTGAATCAGATCTAGTTGAATAACATGAGCTTCATTTTCATAGATTAAGCTGTAATTCTATACTATGTAGCGGAAAAAGACCGGAATCTTATCATTTTCGATGCTAATTTATTTGCTATTTTAAATTCTAACTTAATTATGATTTATTTTCCTTTTCTTTTCTATTTCGGATCTGAATCAAGTTTCTCTATTATTTAATTTAAATTTTTTTTTTAATTTGGAAATTTTTTTTGCGGTTTTAATAGTATCTATTTGTAATTTTAATACCTAAATGAAATATAATTTCCTATGGTTTATTTTGTAGTTGTGTTATATTTCTATGTTTGAACGATTCTAAAATTGTCTATGTAATGGATGCCTTTTCACCGATACAAATTTATGTTTTAATACTCTGGAACTGTTGATAAAAAATAATATTACTTAATAGTTCTCAAGGTCTTATATTGTTTGACCAGAAGCATATTCGGTCTACTTATTGTGAGCATTAGAGGTCTCCTAAATAGTTGTCTTCTTTGTTGAAGTCTGTTTATTGGAGGAATTCTACTCCATTTTCTTTACATAAAATTATTTCAATGTTTAGGCTATATGCACCTTGAGATGACATATGGAATGTAAACAATTTTCTGTATTTTTCTTACAGCATTCCTCTGCATAATGCTTTACTTTTTTGTTTAATTGAATGCTATGGTGTGGATCTTTCCATGTAAAAGTTAAGTTTTTATCCAACCTCATTATTTGCAAAATTTCGTTCAGTCAACATTCAATTCCCTTACACCAGAGAAAGTTAAATGTAGGGGTTTTCGTATATGCTATGGCTTTTTGTATGCAAAATCGACTTGGTCTTATTTATTTTTTATCTTTAGAGGCATAATGTGACTCTTTAAATATGCTCTTTGACGCTCGGAATTTGAGGATTGATTTAATGTACATCCATTGATGTGAGGTTTGCATAGAATATATGCTTTGCAATACTAGGGATACTCTTATGAAAAGGATGTATGTGCACTAAATGTACTAGGGATATATGAATATTCTTTGGGCGGTTCAACAAAATCTTCTAGTTTTATCTTGAAAGATATTTAGCTCATATCATCCAGAGAACTTTTCTTCTGGTCATATTATTTGCTTGATTTTGTTTTGGTCTGTTTATCTCCAAAGTAGGATTGGATTTTGCACCTCTGGCATTTACTAGTTCTTTGCCCTGTGAGAATCTTTGTTCTGAAGAGCCAGTGCAAGGAGCTTTATTAATTAAAGTAAAATCATTGTACTTTATCATTATTTTTACTTCAATTTTTGCAATCACAGTCTGTATCAATATATCCTTATATTGAACAGGAGTCCTTGGGACACGGGGGATCTTTAAAATTTTTAGCCCTTTTTTGTTTTTTTTGGGTAATTTTCTTAGGCCTTTTTGGACATTTGACTTTTTCTTTTTGAAGAAAATTTAGTAAAGTGAAAGAGGAAGGAGGGAGGGAGGGGGCTGTCAGCGGCATCAAAACAGATCCTGGACTCCACTGACACCTAGGTCAAGGTGATCAAAGGTGCAAAGTGCTAAAGATGCTGGGACCCTTGTATCATCTAAGGAAAAAGGCATTAGTTTTTTGGAATATTATATATATATCTATATATCTATATATATATATATATGTATATATAATCTGACTGCATTGCATTGCCAAATATATTGAAAATACCAAGCGATAACTAAAACTATTCTCAACAATAGGTTGCCGAATATAGCTATAAGTTTCCTTCCCTTCATCTCAAACAATAGGTTATGAACGAAGTCACTTTCTTATTCTTGAAAGGACACATGTATTGCACTTTTTTCTCAATTGAAAATATGTTTTTTTTTTAATTATTTTTTATAGTAAAAAATCAAAGATAACTTACCTTTGTGCACCTTGATAAAGCTGCCTCACTTTCTCGGATGCAAGGCTTTTGCCAGATTTCCCCTTCACCTCGGACCTAGGCATGCCCCTTGACTACATTGGTTTAGGTGGCTCTACCATGCTCATAGTAGAGTTATACCAACCTTGAAACTGATAGATGCATACTTCTTGTTTGTGAATAATTTTGTGTATGTACAAGAGGATAGCACTATGGCTCAGATTTGAGATCTTTATCCTAACCCGAGTTAACAACACCAAGAGTATTGCTATTTTTACCTTTGTATATTGCCATTTAATTTAATTTCGAGCATCAGAGGTCCCATCCAATGCTCTGACAACAGGCAGTTCTAATTTGTTGGATAATGACTGTAGAGCATATTCATCTCAACTTCTTTAGTTTTTCACCAGCTCTTTTGGTAGTTTATTACTTTATTTTGGAAGAAATCCATTCCTTATCTTGAAAGAGCAATTTTGAATCATCTAAAAGAAAAAAAAGAATTGATGTAACCATTAGTATTTGTTTTGTCTCATTTCACTGTCTTAGAGATTTTTTTCTTTTGCTTGATTATGTTCATTCAATGGGTTATAACGGCTTTCCCTTATTTCCGTTCATGGTTGTAGGTGCCACACTTGTTTTTGGTGATGGTTGTTATTTCTCAAAGGATGCTATTGAGGTACTGCAACATTAAATCTAAATGGATAGTTATGTATTTTTAAATAAATTTTCATAAACTATCACATGATATTTCTACTAATTCTTTGTTGCATTTTCTACTTGCATGATGTATTAATATTAATTGATATTGGTTGGTGGGTGAAGCAATCAGTTAATGTTCAAACCAGATGCTTGTACTCTGGTAGCCTTTTAACCAGCATAAAAACACTTGTGAAAATAATCTCTGGCCGTGATAAATTTTTTGAATCATTAATTCATGATTTTCTGTGACAATTCTCTTCCCCCTCCCCCCTTCCTTTTTCTTTTGTACTAGTGCATTTAATGATGCAGTCAGTATTTATCATAAATAAGTTGCTCGAAGTATATACTTAACGGAATCTAATGTCAGACACACATTCACTCATACTTAAATATATCATCTTGAGAATGGGAAAAAGCAATCTTTCTTTTTATTTCGTTAAGGGGGTGTTTTCCAAAATAGACCACCAATGTATTTGTGGTGGTGATGTGTTTGTGGTTTTAGGCTTGTCTGGTTTAACTTGTGTGAACCTGCTTTGAGGATCTAGTCACTCTTTGACAGTTTTTTTCTATAGAAAGCCATATAAATTGCTACATGTGGTATGTACTCAATGTGGTGTATATAGTAAATGTTTCTGGTTGTCCAATTATTATGATGTAATTTTGGCGCCCAAATTCTAAACCATATGTTCTTGAGTGCATGCGTTTGAGAACTTCTTTAGTGGTTGCTTGTATTATGTTGTCTCCCTTTTCGAAAATAATGTTATCATTTGGTAATAAGTCCTTAACCATTGTGTCAAATACTTCAGTGAGGTAATATCTTTTGTTAAATTGACAGATAATAATTAAGATGTCTGCTGCAAATGGAGTAAGACGTTTATGGGTTGGTCAAAATGGATTGCTTTCAACTCCAGCTGTATCAGCCGTAATACATGAAAGGGTTGGTGTGGACGTGAGTAATATTGCTGCAATTGCATAATCCAGGTGGCCCTCTTGAGGTAGGGCCTAACCAATTTTGTCTATTTTCTAAAAATTGTTTTTCTATGGAACATTTCATAGATGTATGATTGCTTCTGCTTTTGTTTATTTATCACAGGATTTTGGAATTAAATATAACATGGAAAACGGTGGACCTGCTCCAGAGGATATCACCGATAAGATCTTTGATAACACGAAAACAATAATAGAATACTGGATTGCTGAAGATCTACCAAATGTTTGTCTTGCATCCCTACAATGATATTTTTCTTCTTTGTTCCTTATATCTTAATGTCAACCTATTGCGTAATCCAGGTAGACATTAGTGCAGTTGGTGTTACAAGCTTTGGGGGCCTGAGGGACAGTTTGATGTTGAGGTTTTTGATTCAGCAAGTGACTACGTGAAATTGATGAAGTATGTTATTTTTTCAAGTGAATATGTTTTTGCCTACTGTATGTGGACTAGCTACATCTTTTGAATAGTGATCTTTGTTATTCTTCTCTCCTATCCTTTCTACCTCCCTTGATTGAAAATTGTTATTATTATTTCAATTTAAAATCGAAAATTAAAAGCTCCCAGAGAATCATTTGCATTGGCCAAAATATTGAGACATAATTCCTCTTCCTATTATTGGTATCCCAATTGATTCATTCTGGGATTGCCAGGGAGCTCAATATTGGCAGCATATGCAAGCAGTCTAATCACTAAATCCTGTTGCCTCTATTGCCTAGGTTAATTTTTGACTTCGAGCTTCTTTGCCAGCTGCTTTCCTCTCCAAAGTTTACATTCTGGTACGTAGATAAGCCTCCGCCTTTAAGCACAGGAACATTATTTTGATTTTTCTGGCAGGCTTTAGTTCTTGGTTGAAAGGTGTAAATCTTTCCCCTTGTATTGATGCTATGATGCACTGCATGGAGTTGCTGGAACTTATGCAAATCGCATCTTTGTTGAAGAGCTTGGGGCACAAGAAAGCTCACTGTTGAACTATGTATCCTTGGTCTTTTTGAAGTTCTTGAAGAATTTTAGAGACTGATGATAGGTTGTGTCTCTAATTAACTGAACATATTACACTTTTCTTTGTTAATGCTGTGATTTAATGTGAATCAGGACTTTGGATGAGGGCATTCCGATCCCAATCTGACTTACGCAGAGGCGTTGGTTGCTTGCATGGGATTGGGCAATCGAACTCTGAAGTTGACACACCAGAGTTTAGTGCTGCTGCTGATGGTGATGCTGATCATAACATGATCCTGGGAAAAAAATACTGTTGCTATCCAGGAAATCTAGTTAGCACCTTAATAATAACTTGACCTCCAAGCATTTGCTTTTATAACTTATTTACTTTTTTAGGTTCTTTGTTACTCCATCAGATTCAGTTGCCTGCCAATGCTGTTGTTGCAATTCCTTACTTTTCTTCTGGTTTGAAAGGAGTTACCAGGTTTTTTTTATTTAACTCCTTACTTTTCACTGTTTTAACCTGCTTCCAAATTGGAACATAAAATTTCAACTAGCACAAGTGTCCAGCTGGTCGTTTCAAAACTCTAATTAAGATGTAAAATCGCCAATGTAGACACGTGCATTGCACAATTTAAACTCTGATATGCTTACTGTTTAAATTATAATCATCTCCACTAAATTGAAATTTAAGATTTATTTTCTGGATTTGCTGCTTGTAGGATTATGCCCACATCAGCTGCCCTTTATGTAGTGGCCCAGCACTTGAACCTGAAAATTTTTTGAGGTACTCCATTGGAAAAGATTTTTATCATTTTTCCTGCTGGCCACTGTTTTTATTGATGTAAGGCAGTTATTTATCTACTCTCTGCTAGGTACCACTGGCTGGAAATTTTTTGGCAATTTAATGGATGCTGGATTGTGTTCAATTTGCGAAGAAGAGAGTTTTGGAACTGGCAAGTGTTTGATTGCCAAATATGAAGTACATCAGTTTTGTTTGGAACAATAAGAAACTTGCAGAACAATCTATTTGTGGACAGGCTCCGACCATATATGTGAGAAAGATGGAATCTGGGCTGTCTTGGCTTGTCTTTCAATACTTGCATATAAAAATAAGGAAAATCTTGATGGGCATAAGCTTGTGACATTTGAGGATATAGTTCGTCAGCATTTCAGCATTAGGCTACCTATGGTCGACACTATTATACTCGATAAGACTATGAGGTATAACGTTTTTGAAGTCCGTTTTTGTGTTTGGCCATGAATGTATTGAGAGAGTATCTAACTAATTCATTTTCTTTCATGAAGAATGTGGATGCTGGTGCAGCAAAGGATTTAATGGCATATCTGGTCAAATTCCAATCATCCCTTCATGAAAATACGAATGTATATATACTCTTTTAGAACCACTGAACCACTTCCTGGAATTATGCCACTGTTTTGTAGTTTATTTTGGACAAATGCCATTCTCTTCTTGCATCATATTTTTTGATTGCTTGAATTTATTAAAGTCAAACAACTTTAAGCGAGAGTAACTGCTGTAAGTGGTGTTATCTTCTAACTCGTGGCTGAGTACCTGATACTGAATGAACCTTCTTCCCTTATCCTTGTTTATTGGGTTGCGGTCAGTGCTATAGTTATACCTGCTACTTTGATGGTCTTTTGAACTGGCTAATGGCTTTCATTTCAGAATTTGGTTTTAATTCAAATTATTTGTAAAAAAACTTTTTTTTTCTCAAAATCATAGGGTTAACTTATTTAAAAAGTTTATGACCTTGTTATTAGTTGGTCCTTCCAATATCACTGCTGATGGGCTAAGTTGGTTTTGCTTTAATTGTGTATACATTTTGTTTGTTTCTAAATTGCCTTTGAATCTAGGTTTATATTCCAAGTTTACATTGCGTTGCCCATAGTTGCTTTGATACTTCCTGGTCCATTTCTCTGAAGAAAACTTATTGGTCCAATAATGATGACGCTATCGTACCACAGTTATGTTTGGCTCACTTAAAGGGCCAACAAATGGTGTCTTTCTTCAATCTTCTATGATTTTAATAAACACTACTATATTTTTGGGTCATCTGGGTGTAGTCTAGCAGCTTTGCAGCCTGTGATGATGCTCAATTAGAGTTAAATCTCATACAACTTGGAGACTTGCTCTTTTTTGGACCTAGTTTTGAAGATCTTGTTAGGAATCAATGCCAACCATTAAATTTTAGGAATGACATCAGTGAATCTGTTACATTGCATCTGTTAAATTGGTTATGGTGGTTGCAGTTGTTATGCCTAAAGATTTTCCTCGGTTAAATAGTTTAGTGTCTTTTGATGATCTTCTGCTTTTTATCATGCAATATAGTGAAGGGGGCTTGCTCAGATGTCTCAAATGTTGTCAGCGCTGTTGAATTTGAATGCAGGGATCCTGTTGATGGTTCTGTTTCAGAGTACCAGGGTATTGATGGATCACAATTGGTAAGTCAACTTCCTCACTTTTTTCCTACTATAAAGTTATCTGAGTGAATCTTGTTGTTTTCTAGTGGAGTGAAAATTGTTTCTATAGTTCATCTGAAGTAGCTGTTATTGAAACTTTTATTTATTTGATTTCACTCCCTGTCTATAGGTTTTCCATCTCTCGGGAATTGGTTCAGAAGGTGCAACTATCCGACTGTACATTGAGCGGTAGGAAAAGGATTCATCAAAAACTGGAAGAGATTCCCAAGAAGCACTTGCTCCTCTTGTGAGACATCCTTAAAGCTTCTGTCTACATATATATATATATATATATATGTATGTATATATATGTAGGCTGACTCTTGCGTTTGATATCAGGGGGAGGTTGCTCTAAAACTATCTTAATACTTTTCCGTTATCACATAGAATCATCGTACTGCTATAAGTTAAGGGTTGTCAGATAAGGCAAAGTAGTATTTTTAGCAAAGGAAGCATAAATACACTGTTCAAGTTCTGGTTAGACAACCTACGTGTGTGTGTGTATTTATATATATATATATTTGTCGTTCTGCATCCGTACCATGAGTACATGAGAAGTATCATAACTGACAAATAACACTCATAATTTGCATGTTCTTGCATTATTCCTATCTTCTCTCCAATTTTCGTTTTGGTTGAATTGTCTCCAAATTGTCATGTTGCTTATATTTGGCGGTTTATCAATTTTCATTTATTTGAATGAAATGAAGAGAAAGGGATTGTAACGATGCAATTTCATTTCTTTTCCATGTCTTATGAAAAAGGTTTCTGATAGTGGTCTTATAGACTCAAGCCTAGTTTAGCATTGATGTTGAAAATAGCTTTTGGATTTAAAAACTGCTTTTGATCCAACTTCAATGCTAAACAGGAAAATATGGCTTTTTAGTTTAAAAGATTTCGCAAGTAAAATAAAAAAGCTACTCAAAAAATGCTTTTACGATGAAAAATATACTCGTGGGATAAAAAATCATTATATTATTTATATTTCGAATATTTTATTATTTTATAAATATTTTTTTAGACATTTCAGTTATTTACAGTATTTTTGTATTGTAATCCTAAACATTTAAAATTTAAAATTTTATTTTTTTATCATTATTTTTAAATTTACTTGTTCTAATCCAAACATTTTTCTAACAGTAACAACTAAACTAACTCCCGATTAACTTGTGCTTGCTTGTTTCGTCTTTGAATGTAAAAATAAATATTATCTTTAGATAAAAAAGTGAATCAAAATAGTAGCGGATAATAATACCATCTTTGAAAAAAATATTTTAGGTAATAATTGCATGTTATTAAAATCTGAAAAGAAAAGCGAAAAATGTTAGGAAAAATCCAACGAGTGTCATCCTAAATTTGGGGTTTTTTTTTTATTAAGCATTAACTTCTCGGTTTTGCTAGTTTTTTTTTTTTTTTTTTTTGGGTTGGTTCAAATAGATTTATCATAAAAAATTTATGATATTTTACATCAAATTTAATAAATATATAAAAAACTATTTTTTATAATCTCGTAATAGATTTGAATCAAAACAATAAAAATAAGAACACATTTTTGTCATTTGAATCAATTATTCTCTGATAATTTGGGGTCTTTTTGTTTTCAAAAGAAGAGTTGGGTTTGAAGCGGTATATGCGGCATGACTTAAAGTTTCTAATTGCTGTGTCTATCAAACTGATCATCATAGGGCCGATGATGTTTCAGTCGAAGGGGCCCTGAAGGTTGTGAACAAATTTTAAATATTTGAAGCTTAAGATTAAGAGCTAGATAGGGATAACAAAAGTTTAGGCAGCCAAGTATTTTTTTTTTTTTTGAGAGGGAAACTTGTTTTTCAAGTGCTATTTAAAGCTTGTCTTTTGATTCTTAAAACCACGTATCCAAACCCTTCAATTGTTGATGATGAGACTAACCATCTGCCTAATTGAAACTTTTCAACCAGAATTGCTACCTTTTTCAAAAAGAGAAAAACGAAAGTGTAAAGAACCAAAAGGATTGTTTTTTTTTTTTTTGGCCACAAAAGCAAAAGGAGACTTGAATCCACGACTTTGGAGACATGACTTGATGGACATAACCTTGGATTGGGAAACTTCACTTATCAATTTTAATTTTTAAAAGAGACATGATCACATCATTGATTATTGATAGTAAAATTTTTATATTTTAATATTATAAAAATTAATAAAATAAATATTTAATAATTTCTTAATACTTTTTGTGAAATTAAAAATTTTATTATCATTGTATAAAAACGAACCCTTCTTTTAAATGGTCTAGTAAGATGTGGATCTAATATATTTTTACATTCCTTAATACTATGTGTATTTATATATTAGTAGTACTATTTCATGAGGAAAGCAGACTAATTAATATCAATATACAGTATGAAAGGAGAATTGAAATATACCAAACCAATAAGCTAGCCTCCCTCTTTTTTTCATTGGCTGATAATCCTATAGAGTATAGATTATACGTGGAGATGGATCCATATGTATTATTAAAAAAATTTTAGAATAAATTTTTTTTAAGACATTATCCAAATTTTCATTTGAATTTTTTTTATTGATAAAATTAATATATTCAACGATATTTTTTATACAATATATAAATGGATATCGCAAAAGAAATTTTGGATCCACCCCTAATTACACGCTAATGTTTATATTCTTATAAATCTCAATTTATAATCATCTATGTTATTCGAAAAAAAAAAGGTAAGATATCGATATATGTATGACACATGGATCCATAAATTTTGAGAATTTTATTAATACCTATATCGAAGGAATATATGTCGGTTACGGATACTTTAAGAAGTAATGAGTCCACTGTTTTTTCGGTGTTGATTGAACGATGCTAATGGTGTAATGATTATCATACTTTTTTTAATCTATGTTATTGATTTTTTTTAAATGAGGAGTCCACGTGGCAAAAAGCCTGCAGGGTCTCAACTTTCTTCGGAAAAAAAATCTCAAAGGGGCATGGGGGCTGACCATGGATAACCCATGACTTAGCCTCCGTTTAGATTTTATCGTATTTTTCATATAATATAATTAAATTTATTACATCATCCATTAAATTTAAATATTAATTTTAATAAAATTAAATTAATTTTTATTAATTTTTTTAATAATAATCAAATTAATTTTTTAAATTATAATTACAATAATTTTTATTATTAATTTTAATTTCATTATAATCAATTTTATTATCTATCTAAATAAAATTTTATATAAAATTTTAAGATAAATATAAAAATTTTAGTTTTTCTAAAATTATTTTTTTAATTAAATGAATTTTATTATTTATTAATATTATATAAAATTTATACATTAATAATATATTAAATATAATTTTTTTAATTTATAAGTAATATTAACATAAAATAACCGATTTCAGTAGGATAAAAAAACTCTTTTTTATTATTTAATTTCTTCATAAATAGCCTACAATAATTTCATGAAATTCAGCATTAATACCAAATTACTACAACTTTTTTTTTTCTTCGCTTTGACAAATTCAACTACATAAAAGATATATTTAGCATCTCCTATGCAATTTCAACATCTAAGGTCACTTTCCTATCTACAATTTCCAAATGGCGAAATCACCTCCAACTCCATAAAGGATATCACAGGCCAGCATCAAATGGCACTCCGGTGCCCGGAATCCAAGCATCTCCGGCCAGAAAATTCCCCACAGTAAATTTTGCGGCCTCGGCGGCGTTTATGACATGATATCCTCCCCACTTCACCCTTCCACTTGTACTTGCTCCGGCACCAGTGTTCATATGCTCAGCATAGTAAAGGGTATTTAAGGCAAAACTTCCACTCCATGGTAACCAACCTTCTGCATCAATCAGTCCATCCAAAGCACTCTTCATGAACACTGTTCTTGAATATTTCTGCCACGGCCTCCCCAAATAATTCTTGAACGATCCTTGAACAGCCCTCATATCTGACGACGCCGTGACGCGTGAATTATGGACAATTATGCCTGTGTTCTCGTTAGGGTCGGTTCTTGCTTGTGCTGTGACGGTGGTCATTTGATTGCTCATTGGTCTACGGATGTAGATGTTGCAGCTTTGAAACACAGCAACAGCATCGCCAAATATGAAGTCTATGGTTCCATAAATGTCACAGTCACGATAGAATTGGCGTTGAGAGTAGACATATAATGTATCCTGGTAACCTTTGAAGCTGCAACGGTAGAAGACTGAGAAATCGGAGCCGGACCGGAGGGCTACCGCCTGGTATTTCTGGGGTCCGGCGGTGTTTTCAAAGGTTATATCACGTGCTATGAAGCCATCACCCGAAACACCTGAAAGAAGAAATAAATTCAGTGAGTAATCAAATGATATGAATTATTGATTAATTACGTGGAAAGGAAAGGAAAAAGTTGTTTATTTACCTTTTTTACTATTGTTTTCTCGTTATGTTGTTTTGTTGGTGAAATAGGAGACAAACAAAAGAATATCGAATTAATAAAAAAAATTGACTTGTCTTTTTACTATTGATAATTTGCATTATTTTTTTTTTTTTATATTTAAACCATGTTCGTTCTTTGTCATTTTATTATCTCGTAACCGTTGTTTTGATCGATATTTATTGGTTCGAGTGATTAAAAATTTAATTTTTTTAAGTAAAATTTTGATTTTAAATATTATGAATAAAAAAAATAAATTTAAAAGAATTTATTTCTCTTATGAATATTGATTTGGCTTAACTTCGAATCATTAAGATCCAAAATTACTATCAAATATTAAGAGATCCCAGATAAAAAAAAACTTTTGTTCTGTTTTTAATTAATAAACATGTTTATTAATTTGTTTTAACGAACATGTGTCTTTGTCAATTTGGCAAGTAGGATATAGGCCAACAAAACAAGATTCTGGTATGTTTTGATTTACCATTTTCTTTTCAATTCATAGATAAATATGTAAAACAAATTGTATAAAATTCAGTAAAAGAAAAAATAGTATAAATTTCAAAGATAATGAAATTCTTGAGCTCAAAGCTGAAAACCAAAATGGAACAGTTGGAAGAGCTTTTTCAAACTTAATGGAGTTTATGTGTATGGAAATTAATACTGTCAGCCAAAAAATTAATGCATGTTTGATTAATTAAATTAGAGCTTACCAACAGTTGCCGAACTAAAAGTTGTAGTGGTCTGAGCATTCTTGCTACCAGTAACAACCGTGGCATCAATTCCATCCCCAATTAACATTATATTTTTAGCTGACCTACTAATGACCACATTTTCCGTGTAAACTCCAGCTTTCACGTGTATAACAGTTCTTTTGCCCCCACCAGCTGCTGCCACTGCCTCGGATATGCTCTCAAAATCACCAGAACCGTCTTGAGCCACCACGATATCAGCATTGGTTGGTGCACCTGTTTTTTGCAAGAGCTTTCTATCAGCAGCCGAAAGCCAAGCTGGGAATCCGGTGACAAGCAGGCGTCGATTGCCAACTTGTTTAGCAGTAGTACTGTGAGTAGAAGAGGATGTAACAGTGGCCTTATTTATGGCCAGGGAATTGCTGAGTAACTTTGAAAAGTTGGTTAACATAGATGGAAAGTTTTGTAAATTAGAGGCCAAGTTGAAGTCAATGAAACCATTTTGGCAGGTTTGTTGGTTGGCAATTGCCGCACTTAACCAGGTTTGAGCATCCATTGGATTGTTTGTGCTCTTTGACTGGTTAAGATGGTAAACGGTGTCCTCATATAGCTCCAAGCAATCATTCCAGGCCAACTTGGCTCGCACATCGAATGAACTCACGTCCATCGACGAGACGAGCTGGTGAGCTCGAACTGCTTGGTTCAGGGTCACCTGAATGGCATAGTCACGGAATGAGAAATGGGTTTGATCAAGGCTTGCTGCAAGATTAATTCCATTTCCCATGAATTTGTTGCAGACGTCAGGGTATGGAGTTTGGCTACAAGAGGTTATTCTAGAACTAGCACCATGCACAATTTTCCCTAGTGGAAAAATGAAGAAATAGGAAATGAAAAATGCTAGGACAAGCTTATCCATGAAGACTCAAGTTTTGCTAGAGAGCTATATAGAAATTTCTAAAGGTTTCAAGTTTGAATTGATTAAAAAAGAGGGAGGGAAGGGGGGTTTATATAGAACTTTTGAATGGGGTTTAGGGTTTATTCAAAAAGCGAATTGGGCCATGCATGATGTATACTTTAAAACAGAAACTTTTGTCGTTTGCTTTGGGTTATGCCATTTTCATCCATTTCTTTCCCCATAATTCAATTTCTTTATTTTGTTTTATTAAAAGATTGATGGAGATAACAAATAATAAGATGGTGAAAACATATGACTCTTGAGTCTTTGCACCCCTTTTAACTTCAGAAATTGGTCAGCCATAGGCGACGACTGACGAATTTTCCAAGCAATTTAATTGGACCACAGCCTTTGCTTACATTATGTATTCCATTTGTTTTTCTTAATTGTCATAAAAAATTCTGCCTTTGTCAATTATTTTCAATTACAAACAGCAACATCAAATTAAACTTAAACAAATGGAAGTTCAAAACGTTCACAATCTCTTTGGCCTAAAATCACTGATCACTATTAGCATTAATAATTGTCATTAGATATGGAAATCATCTTGGTATTAAACGATTAGTACAAAACCACCATATATACATAGATTACCAAGCTCATACTCTTGAAAATTTGGGTTCCTGATCATTAGGATATGAGATTTTCTTCTCTTTTGTTTTGGTGAAATAGATATGGATTTAGAAATGGTTGCTGTGAATTTTTTTTTTTTTTTATTGTCAAAACTTCTCCATTGCCTTTATAATTGGGATAGTTTGGGATACTGTTTTATATAACACACGTCCACCAATCAGCCTCATATTTGTATGTATCTTTTGCATGCTTCTAATTATCCACTCTCTCATTCTCTTAGACTAAGACTTGAGAGGTTATAAAATAGGAAAACCTTTTAAGTTCCCTTTTTTTTAAAAAAAAAAAATCCTTACAAATGCATGGATCTTTTGTGTTATACGTGAAAAAAAATCTGTGCCATAAAGTTATTAATTAGGATAGTTTGAAAAAAAAATATAAAATACTATTTCTAATTAAAAGGATACTTTTGATAATTAAAACTTAAAAAAAGTATCCTGCAAGTTTTCAATTTGAATATCAAAAATGAAAAAATTCAAAATTTATGAGATAATGAAAGGCTTAAAAATTTAATGGATCATCTCTTTTTTTTTTTTTGTAAAGGTGACTGTAATCTAAAAATAAAAAAATTTGTAAATATTAAAATTTAAATTATAAATCCGTTAAATGTTACATTTTAAAAAGTAATTAAATAAATCAATTAAGATAATTTCTGAATTCGGAGCATGTGATTTATGATCGTATTTTACTATTCGTAATTTTTTATTTCATATACTAATATAACCTGAATAAAAATGTGTGAATATTTTGCAAGGCTTACCAATTGAGTTAATTTGTTGATGTACTTGAATAATATATGTCGAAAGTTAATGTTCCAGCAGCCAGCTTATAAGAATCTGGCCTGCTTGCCCAACTCTTTCTTTTTCCCTTTAAATGGTACATAATTAGATTTGAAGTAGTAGATATATCTTCCATGGATGACAGCCACAGGCCCCATCCTGGAAAACTCATCTACCTTGCACCAACTAATTAATTAATTCCTTGTTTTAGTGCTGGCTGCAATTTATAATACTTGTCTGCCTTTAATTTGGAGGGTTAACTAATTAATTGAAAATTCCTTGGTTAATTATAACAAAAAAAAAAAAAAACTCCTTGAAAATCTTGCTAGATGGAGTATAAATTGAATTGTGCTTTTCTGTCTTTCTATTGTTTATAATTGGCAGCTTCGAATAAGGATTTCCATCAAACCAATTTTAATTGCAAGGAATTAAGCATCTCTTTCTCTAATTCAAGGCTGAGGTATAATTTTATTGAAAACATATATATATATATATGAGATAATTAATGAATTTATCCAAAACGACCTTTAAATTCGAGTTTAATGGTCATAATTGTTTGTATATATTTCAAAATTTATGAATAATTTTTTATTCGCTCGCAAATAAATTGCATAAAATTAAAAAACAAAAAACTTTGCTTTTATCACCATCAATCAATTGAGTTTTTAGTTTTATATTTTTAGTGGAAGGCTGACTGCAATAGAAGACAATAAGAGACACTTTGAATTTCATTTTCTTTTAATATTTGCATTTTTCTTCAAGGGAAAAGATAATAGATGGATTATCAAGTGCTGATCAGCGATGTTTGACGTGGCTAACATTATAATCCACAAATCTAAAGCATTGTTTGAAGGACCCTATCTTCAATTAGACAGGTTCTAGCATATTGTCCACCAAAAATATAAAATCAAATTGCATTATTTTCAACAATTTAATTTAGTTTACATCCTTCTGTCTATTTGATTTAAATTGCTTCTTTGGCTTTATTGAATAAAGTAAAATAATAAATTCAAATAATGGTTAAATCAGCCTAAAAAGAGGATAGTAATTCAGATACGAAATTTGAACCTAATAATCAAAATTAAATTCTTTGAAGGAAGACATAATTATTGAATATTTTAACCTTTAATTTTTTTAATTTGTTTTTGCGACGAATAACCAACCGTTGGGAATAATGTAATTCATGAGAAGACCGAATTAAATTAGCCAACTTGCCCGTCAATGTATATTAATTGAGCTCGTACTCTTACATTTTAATCATAAAATAATTAATAAAGTTGACGTTCTTCCTACTTTCATATGGTTTTCATATTTGACATTAATTTCCAAATTGTAGTAATTTTAAGTTTAAACATTGAAAAGTGGTCGTTCGTTTGGACTATTAGTTAAAATTGCTTCATTATCGTCGGTGATGGCTTTGACTTGATAGTTAAAAGAACACCTTGAAATTTCAAATTTAAGTCAAGTCCCATGATATATGAATTTAGTTTAATTATATATTAACTTTTTGATTAATTTATTAGCGCCGATAAGATATTAAGTACGCATGCACGCATATGAAACATATAAACAACAAATTAATATGAAAACAAAAATATATCAATGGAAATAAGGAAAGATTAATAATGATTATGATCAAACATCTCTTTCTTTTGATAGCTAATTTTGAAATATAATATAGATATATAAGTAAGTTATCAGAAATAATTTTTCTATTGTGACTAAAAGGTTTAAACTAAGTTTATGAGCTTTAGTTACAAAATTGTGTTGTTAATATGTTTTAGCGATGGAAGCGACAAAATATTTTGTCGCTAAAAATCTTTTTTCTTGTAGTGAATTTTCCTATTTTGTCGAACTTGTTTGTGATTTTGATTAAAATTTTAAATTATATTTTTTATTATTTTCATGTAGTATTTTAAATCGCCAGATGAATATAGCTCGTAGAATACTGTTCAAAATAACAATTGAAATCTACCAATTATTCCTCGCAGTTGCTTTACAGCAGACCGTACCTCTCAATGTCCTTGAACAATCTTTCCCTACAAAACCTAATTCACATTGTCATGCATCCCTTATTTATGACCAAACGATGTGAAATAAATTTTCTGCAATTTGACTCTTAAGCTTCCACCTATAAGCTTTAAACTTTATGGTCCTTTCTCTATTCTATCTAATTGACAACTTAATCATCCTTAGCCCTTACATTTTCTGCATTAAAACAACATTATCAATGTGTCACTGTTTTATCTTTGAGGTTGTGTGATGTTTGCAGTTCAATTCCCTTAGGCAATGTGTGGCTGAAAATGCCTGATAGTTTTTCTTATAAATTATAGTTAAGCAATAATTTGATCCCTTGTTCCTTTATCTTTCACTTTATGTTTCATTTAGACTATTTCACAAATTGGATAATAATTTCATTCCTAAATTCTAATAGATTTCCTTAATTAGATACCGATAACGAACAAATGAGGGATCATGAAGTTCTTTATTGTAAATTTTTCTAACCTAATTTCCTATTTAGAAAGATTTAAATATGAAAAATTTAAATTGAAATCTGATTTTTTTAATAAAAATATTTAAAATTTTAACTGTTGAGGAGATCCTAATCCCTTTAATTTTTTTTTTTTTTTGGGTTTAACCATGAGTTGTCTTTACTATTAATTAGAAGGAACATGTCTCCAATCCCAATTGACATTAAGATAATTAATACTCAAAACTTCAAAAGTTGATAATAAGTAAAAGATATATTAGTGATCATTTGCTTACAAGAAAAAATAAATTCACTTCTACAAATTTTCAAGCCAAGGTTATCTCCTATCATCCCTTTTTTTTTTTTTTAATAAAAGAGATTATAATCTGAAAATTAAAAAAAAATTATTGAATGATAATTTTTAAAAGTAATTATATGAACTTATATGAACTAATCGATATAACTCGTATTTTTTTTAGTTCAAGTTATAGATTACTTGATTTATTACTGTTCACTAGTTTGTCATATAATTTAATTCCCATTGCTTTGATTTTAATGACACAATTTGGGTAACTCAATCTCCATCATTAGTCAGAATCAAGTATATATCACCACAAGCTGGCAATTTCCATGCCTTCCATTAAAGAAAATCGCTATTTTTTTTTCTTGGCTGTGATTTCTTTGCCAAGCCAGGCTATAGTTGGCCATGAAAGCATCCTTAATTTGTGTCATTGAATGATTCTTAAGACGTTTTAATGGAAACCCATTTTTTCCGCAAACCTTTGGAAACTTCTTCAATTAATGGTATTAATAATTACTTTCTTTCTTCAAAGATTTGGTTTTTCTCACAATCTTCCTTTTAAAACCATGGTTTTCAGCCTTTCAGGCAACGACATGATCATGCTTCTTTCGACTACGATACCCCAGAAATTATAATCAAAATTATTGGTTTAAACTACTAAATAATCAATTAATGTCCCCCAAACAGAATAATTAATTGGATTTAGTTATTAGTTTTGATAGACCAAGAAGTAATCAATTTAAGAACATACACTTATGGCCCAGAGAAGAAGAAAGCACATGTAGTCTGAGTCAGACTAATTAAAGCAAGTTCTGGAAAATATGTAATTACATTGAAAAAAATTAGAGGCTGAAATTTTATGACATAAACTCTAATATTTCTTTTGCTTCCTACCCTCACCCCCCCCCCCCCCCCACCCCAAAAAGAAAAGAAAAGAAAAGAAATATCTACATATTACACTTTTTTCTTTTTGTACGAAAATGGTAGCAGAAATGGTATCACCATTCCAGAGAGTGGAATATCAGTAATTTAAAAATAGTGATCACTTAAAGTTATTTTCCCTCCCAACGAGGACCTTATCTAAATTTCGAACCCTCACCTTTAGCAAGTAAAATCCACTTGAGATCAGATTGCTTACTATTGAGCCAATACCTCATTGATTATATATTACACTTTTTAATCTAGTAGATTATACATATATATACATGCATACATATATATAGTGCACTTTTTTCTTTTTCTTTTTTTTCCATTGTTTCAATCTGTTCAATATGAAAATCAAGTCATGAGTCATTCTCTAATAAACATCAGTCTAAGATTGGACCACTATTATGTCTGTTCTTGAAAAGTGCAATTGTGATGAGCCTCTCATCAACTTGGCAAAATTATTCCATACATAGTGGATTTTCACATCGTTGTGACACTGAGAACGTGAATTTTAGGGAATATATTTCTTCTTTTTTGAGAAGAACGCCCACCAAACGACACCCATCCATGCATGAAGTTTGAAGTTAAAAAGTTTATGGTACTATCTTTTTCTACTACCACCATGAGAGAACCAAAAGGGCAAAGTCATTTTCTTCTTTCAACTCAAACTGCTAACGATAGTTTGTATTATTATTTTCTTTGAAATGAGAGACGACAAGGGAATTTGAATTTAAAGTTTCTCTTTCCAAAGGGTTTTACAGCTGCATAAGTAAATATATCTTGTATATATATATATATATATATATCTAATTATTGCCTTCGTTAAAATTGTATTGTACACACATGCATAGATATATATATTTTAAAAGCACAAAATATTCAAAAATGATAAAAACAAATTTCACCTTTACTGTGATAGGTGAATTAAGTTAGTGGGGATTCATATTTCACCACACTTTCAATGAAGTATAGTGTAGTTAAGTTTATTATACTATTAATTGAATTCAAATGTCAATTTCAATGAGATCTATTCAGTATAAATTATTTTTCTTAATCACAATTATAATAATTTTTATTATGATTTTTAATCTCTCAAAAACTCATCTTACTACCAATCCAAATAAACTCTTAACCATGTTTACTCATATACTCAAGAATTTAGAATTGATGATAAGATAGAGGGATATAGGTGGGTACTACGAAAGTACTGATGAATTGCACATTCACAATGAAAGGTTAGACTAATCGTTGGAACTAAAGAGATAAGAATAAGATTCCTCCTTGTTAGCATACTAACACCTCATTTCCCCTCTTTTTTATTTGTTTTATAGATCACGGAAAAAATAAAAGCACCAATCAAACGAAACTTTAATACTTAGAAGCTCAAGTGTCACTATCAAATGAAACTCAGAACCAGAATGAGGGAAATTTATTAGTTTTGCCTCGCACCCCAAAAATATTAATCTTTTTGTTAAAAATGAATGTTCATTTTATTATTTTAGAATTTTCTAAAATAGAAAAAAAAATTTCTCAATGTTGTCCAGCATTCAAATACTAAATTTAAATGAGTTTCTTCAGATATTATGATAATTATAGGGTAAAGTTTGTAAAGTAAGTATGGGTAGAATACCTCTTTCCTAAGTTCGCAAATGTAAACATTCAATTTGAAACACAAAAAATAATAAATAAACTCTTTTCCCTAAAACCACTAAATTTATATACATCAATTCTTTTCACATGTGAAAATAAAATATTTTTCTTACTTGATAATTCTTGTATTCATGTTATTTATTTCATGTTAAACACATAAAATATGAAAATTATTATATCACAATTCATATCGATACAATAAATATAAAATATTTTTTTTTATTTTTGCTAAAATTTTATATCATATCATTTTTATATTTTTATGTATCATTTTCATATCATGTATTGTATAATGTTAAAAATTGTCAGGGTTAATCTTCATTCGAAGTTACATGAAGACCATAAAACAATATATATTTATATATATATATATATTTTGCATAGAATATTTTCCCATGAAATAGAGTTTTAAATTTGAATATGGGTTTTAAATCTTCTAGTAATATTTGTGTTAGAATTCTTTGTGGATAAATTTAAATTTTAAAATTCAAGATTTAAGAATAATTAATTTGAGAATACATAGAGATTTTTAATTTGATTGAATTTGACAAATACCAACTTTAAAAAATTAAAAATTTTAATTAGCTTTTTATTTTTTTAAATTTCAAGTGGGTATATCCCCAGTTCGATTCATACACAAATCCAACTTCTAAACAATTCCAACATATATATATATATATATTTTGAAACAAAAATGCAAATACAACCCTCCAATCTTGATTCCCAAAACGACTAGAAAAAAAAAAAAAAAAAGAAGGATATCTACTCAACATAGGAGGGGATCTAAATGTAGTTATTGATACGATTTTGATTGGTTACCATATTTTTGTTGAAAGAAAAGAAAAGAACAAGGACAGACACACACATATACTTCAAAAGCCCAATTTCACTGATCTATGTATCATCTCTTTGGGCTATATTTGACAGAAGTTGAATTTTCATGCTCAATGGTATTGGACCAAAAGCCAGGCCGATTTCCTTCATTTGCCCAGATGAGATCCCTTTCAATTTTGTCCTACCAAGATAGTGTTTGTATCTCGTGAACCCAAAAGCAAGCTGGTCAAGAACAACAACCAAGTATGTCATTTGCAGGGGGAAAGACTAGATAAAATTTATAAAATTTTTAATTAAAAATAATTAATTAAAATTTAAAATCGAAAACTAGAATCAATAGATTGAAAGATCTTGTTATATAAATTAAGTGTACAAAATTTGAAAAATTTTTAATAAATTTTGATATATATATTTTATATAGATATTTTTAGTAAAAATGTTGATAAATTTTTATCATTGAATAAGTATCGATTAAATTTAAATTATAAATAATATTATAAATAATTTTTTGATATATTATTGATCATTAAATTAAATTCTATCAATCTATCAATTTAAATTTTTTATTAAAATTTTTATTAAATCATTTTTAAAAAAGAATTTCACAAACTTTACTTAAAAATTTTGATATAAATTTTCTCCCTTACATGATCACTCACGAAACCTTTTTATTTTGTCCTGACATGTAATTACCAACCTTTTCTTCTAGTGTGTATATATAGTAATACATTTCACGGGAGAGCTCATTTCCCTTTAGAAAAATCCAAAGCGTAGAGTTGGACACAAAATCCGGCCTATCCTTCTTCTAAAAACAAACTCAAAATTATTCTAACTAACCTCAAATTTTTGGTTGGTTGCTGTCTTGCTGTCATACAATGCTTACACTTATTATATTACGTATGTTGCCAACCCATTTCTCTCTCGTGCATTGAATTGTCTGCATGTATGCATGTGACTTCTATATACCATAAACAACACTAGGTGTTTCTCTTTTTTTTTTAAGTGTAGAAAGAAGCAGTAGAATCTTTGTTTCTGATCTTCTCCTGTGAAGAATATTGATCCAGTACTGGCAAGTAATTATGCTGAAGCTCTATAAAGAAACCAAAGAGAAAGTGCCATTACTTTGTGCTAAGATATTAATCTAAGCCTTTGTTTGAGTTGAGCTGTGCTGTACCAAATAAACATGTTCCCCACTTCGAGTTATATCTACTCTTGGATGCATTCTATATTTCATGTTGAAATTAAAGCATAATAACGGATGCAAGGCGGCAACCACTTCTTTTTTCTTATTAGTATTTGTTGTCAATTACATTTTACTTAAATATTCCTCGTTTTATTTATTTATTTATTCTTTTTAATGTAATAAGATGAAAATTATGAAGATAAATAAATTTAATTAATATAAACTTCAACATTTTTCTTTATTTTTAAGGACATTTTTTAGTTCAAAAAGCAAATTGGTCAGTTCCCTCGTTACAAATTCTTAGCAGATAATTAGAATCATTTTTTATTTTTGAATTGACCTAATATATTAAACCGATCTATCATTTACTACATCAATTCGACTACATTACTATATATTTTATCTTACAAATCCCTTACTTTCTACTTATAAATAAAATTATATAAATATTATCAATTCAATCTCTTTTTTGTTTTTTAAATTTTTAAATTTTTTATAATTTTTTTAGTCTCGCCCTTTTATTTGAATGTAAGAGCACAAAAACAAAGAGACTCCTTGTCTTTATCCTAACCATTCTCTTTTTTTTATTATAATTTCAGAATTTTAATCTTCAGCTCGGAGATAAGCACTAACTTTTATCAAATAAATTCATTTACTTTGTGAAAATAACAAAAAGTTAGAACTGAAGCAATTTGATATAAACTTTAACTTTCCTTCTCTCTGTCACGAAAAGAAAACCGAAAAATTCAAAACTACTGACACCCATAAAGGAAAAAAAAATGAGACTCCAAAACCACTGTACAAAAAAGTCGAAATTAACAACAAAAACATTCAAAAATATACCTCACGTAATCAGAAATTATAACCTTTTCTTCGTTCCGCTAATTAATTTGTACCCTTTTCGGCATAACTATTAACCAATGCCAAAGCATTGCTCGTAAGCTCCTTCACTTTCTCCATCCTCTCGCACACCTCCGTCTTCATCGGTCCATCCGCCACATCCTCGAACCCATCCGTACACGTGTCCTCGTCCGTCAAGGCCGCGCTCATCCAAGTCTGAACATTTTCCATTTGGAACCTGAAAGACTCCGAACCCGGAGCCACGAGCTGTCGCATTTGGTTCAACGACCCACGGATTTCCTCCACGGTATCACCCATGTTGGAGAAACAGTCGTGTAAGGCGGCGCTGGCTCGTGGGTCGGCACCGTAGTCGGCTGCACGGGAGAGGTTGGAGATGTAAGCCGCCATGTGACGGGCTTTAGACAGGCTGACACCAATGGCGATACGAGCTAGACGAGCTGGGTCTTGTTCGGTGGCGTTGGCATATCCAGAAAGGGAAGTGTAGCAAACGTCAGGGTATAAAGTGACTGAGCAGCTTGTGCGGATGAAATCTGTGGTGTTAGTTTCGGTGGTGCTGGCGTCGTAGTCGGCGGAACTAAGGGTTGGGATTATATGGAGACAGAAGAAAAGAGCGGTTATGGGGAGGGGGGAGCTGAGGGGTTTCATGGCTTTGGTTCTAATAAAGGAGAAGTTTTTTTGGAATTCGTGTAGTTGTCCTTAAGGTAGTTGCTGGTGGGGGATGAAGGAAGGGCTGTGGGAATGGTTTTTGTAGCCTCGTGACTCGAAGTTGAATTACTTTTGTAACCATGGTTTCATGTGGATTTACAAGAATACTACTGGTTTTTTTTTTTTTTTTGGCAAACTACAATTGTGTGTGCCAGACTTTCCCGGAAATTATGCAGGAATCCGAACAAAAAGAAAATAAAAAAATGGCTACGTAATAAAATAAGATATCATTGCCAGAATTTTAATACTACTGGATTTATTTTTTATGTATAGTTTTATAAATAAACATTGATAATATAATTACAAGCGTCTTTAAATTCTTAAATCTTTTTTTTTCATTGACAAGTGTCTAATATTATTTTTTTAATTTAATGGATTATACATATCAAATTGAAGAGGAAACTATGTATATATATTAATTCTTTGCCATAAATATTACTATAGAAGCGAGAACAAGCAGTATTTAATCTGGATCTTCGAAATCTCCTTTTGTCTTCCATTGGTTTGAATCAAGCATTGCCTTCGTCGTTTTCATTAAAGCATTGACTTTCTTAGTTTGAATGATTTGATTATCATGGTAGGAAATCATGTAATTATTTTTTAAAAATTAATATTTAATTAGTAAATTTAAAATTTAAATTCTAATCCACTCATAATTTCTTTTATTTTTATATTACAATCTCCTTTATAAAAAAAATATTATTCTACATGTGACAAAATAAAGATGATTTTGCATATGAAACACTAGAATCCAGTCAATACTTATTTATTTTTTAAGAATTATTTTTTTATACATGACCATAGAATCGTTATAAGTCGAATTAAACTATTGATCAGCTTTTTTGGTTATATAATTATATTTTTATTTTTAAAATGTATTTTACATAGATTTGCATTAACTTTCTAATTCCACTAATAAAATTTAAGAACTCTAATGATCATATATGAAATAATTTTCAATTTGAATGAATCGAGTCAATGCTCCTCTACTCTTTTTTTTTTTTTTTTAACGTTAATAGATAAAGCACTACAATCTAGTAAATCTGATAATTTTAAATATAACATGGGATACAATACAAAATTAATATAAAAATGATACGATTCAAAATTTTAATAAAAATTATATATTGATTTAGTAAAAACAAAAAAACATGTATTTGATATATCGACATAAATTATAATATAATAATTTCATATTTTATATATTTTTAACATAAAATAAATATAACATGAAAACACAAATTTGCATATCTACAAACTAAGTCATGATCATTTCTATTTTGAGCAAAGTGATGGTCTATATTAGAGGAGAAGGTTTCACCACCTAGTAATTACCCATGACTAATTTTTCACGCAGATGGATGACATTCGAATCTTGAATTTACGCCATGAACTCCATGCACAAGTACATGTATTTATAATTGAAAAAGCTTGGTTTGAATCTCACTTCTTTGAAAATTGTACACTAAACCCTAAAAAATAAATTGAGCTATAAGAAAAATTAATCAATGTAGGGATGAGGAGCTTCTAAGCCAAAATTTTAGGCAGCAGCAGGACAATATTAGCTGTCTTTTACGCATCCAGGGAACACTCATTTCCAATATATCATGTAGCTTGTAATTTTACTCAAGAAAAGAGGGCAATATGCAAATAATAATTTATGTACAATTTAACGACTTACGACAAGGATAAGTCACGCGTGCAAGTGTGAAATCGCAGCATATGAAGAAAAAAAATTTATTGGCAATGGCTTTTGAATTTCGGCCGGTTTTAGGTGGTGCATCCACCAAGCAATCAACTATCAGTCGGCAACATTTCTACGGCTCCAATGATAAGCAGCCGAGCAATGATTCACAATTATCTACACCTCTGATATATTTGAGTAAAGCAAGTGAATCAGAAGGCAACTAGGGCTCTTATGGATGGAGCATAACAATTGGTGAGTTGCTGCCTAATTGTTAATGCAAATTGTACATATTTAATTGAAGTTGTTAAAAGTATAATACATATGTTAGTCTAATTTTCATTTTTTTTAATTATCATATTTACCTCGAACATGTAATGTGTACAAATGTATGGGAATATATGTAACATTTCATTCTTATCCTAGCATTGACTTTAATGTAAATGCATATATATCAATGTGTTTAAAGAATTAAAGTTAAATTTAAATTTAATTAATTCATATAATTATCATTAAAAAATGACATCTAACAAGTTTAAAGTTTAAGATTATGTTTTCTAAAAAAAAATTATATACATTTTAAAAAGAAAAACATAAATGTTTTTCACTTTTTAGTTATAAGCTTCATCTAAATGTTTCTAGAGTGGACATTTTTAAGATTAAAAATTTGGAAATTTGTGACTTTCCCCATCCTATAGCCGTAGTGGGAAAACGGGGGCACCAGCGGGTTTTAGCTGACCACACCTGTTTGTAGTCAGTTTTAGCCTTTAGAAGGTTGATTAGGAGGTTAAACACTTTTACACAACTTGCACATTTCCCCCACTATAGTGAAGCGTGCAACTTTTGCTGTAGCTTTAACCGACGGTAGGGCCCCTCATCCATTTTGTCCTGCGTGATTGAGCACCTTTTGTTCAGCACCATGGCCTTGAGCTAGAGTGGGCTCTGCTAATTGGATTCGGTGCTGGTGCTACGATTTTGATTCTGCTCATGTGCTTAGGGTTTATTTTAAGTAAAGAAATATGAATTGTCAAAAGCATTTTGCATGACCTTAAACAATAGACATATGCTAGAGTAAATGTGAACTATTTCAGCATTTTCCTATAGCTAGCTCCTAACAAAACAAACAGGCAAGGTTAATGATTTCAACTCCTTTAAGCAAGAGATAGAATGCAAGCACATGTGAGTACATTTGTTTTATTGAGAGTTCATATATGGGGATATCTCTCCATTAGGCCAATGTAAAAAGTTCATCAAACTTGTATTGAGTGACATTTAAAATTAAAGCTAGCACATGTCCTTTGAATGTTAAAACAAAAACATGAAAGATCATAAAATAGCCATGATTTTTATTTCGTGATATAGAATAAAATATAGTATAAAATAATTATCATTTTATTTTACCCATCGACTTATTCAATAAACATAGCCAAAATCTTTATTTCATGAAAAAGATTCATATTAAATTCTTTAAATATGATATATATGTAATTATCATTAAGCGAAATGCTCGTGCAAGTGTTCCACAAACATGAAATTCACATGCAAACATCTTGTATTTATGGAGATCATAGTTAGCTGGGACAGGAAACTCAACACAAGTAGGCTTTGCTAATTCAAAGACCAATAGTCAACCAAAGAATAGCAATCAACTAAACAGAAATGAAAGTATACAGTAATACACATATCTTTTGAATGTATTGAAAAAATTGATTACAGCTTTTCTTTTTGAATGAAAAACAGTTGGTTTTGCAGGTAAAGGGGGAATTTTTCCAAATCATTATTTGACAAAAAGACCAAAGCTCTTCACAGTTTCACGTACTGATCGGCGCAATTGACTCTATTGAGCTGATTTCAAAACTTTTTCTAAGTTAAATGATTCGTGGACAGGATTGGGGAACACAATCTTGATTTAAAGCTTGTAATCAACCTCAACAAGTAGTAAGGCCGTGGCCATATTTCATGGTCTTGTGGCTGAAATTTAGTTTCAAACAAAAGGAGAGACAACTTGATAATGATAGACCCCCAAAAGCGTTGGTTTGTTTTATGGAATTATAAAGGATGTAAATGTTATCTATGTTGTTCGAATCAATATTGTTCATGATGTTACCACTAAAAGCTGTCGCATTGGGGCCTCTCTAAAAAAACTGACCCACCCTACCATTGTCTAGACACGGAAGCAGGCGAAGTCGACTCCGTGAATGAGGGGAAAAGCCCCCATGGTAACTTTTATATATTTATTTGGATATAGTCCTAACTATGGAACTTTTGGATTCAAAAGGTAAATAGGTTTTTTTTTCCTTAGAGATTATCAGCTGACATCTAAATATATTTTTTATTTTTAAATTAATTTAACAAATATAATATCAAATCAGTTCGATTACATTATAATTTTATTTTATAAATTTTTTATTTTTCACCTATAAATAAAATCAATCAAGTATTAATTATCCATCTTATTTTTCTCATACTCTCCTTACTTTTCATTATCTTTTTAATTTCTTACAATCAACTTTTGATATAAACAACGAAATATAATTATAAAAAATACTTTCTACCTTTATCCTTAATCATTCTTTCCTTTAATGTGATTTCAAGATTTCCAACTTTAGCACGAAACTCGACACCAATAAGTCAAAAGAGTAGAATTTTTGGTTTTTACATTTCATCGGATTGGTAACATCCTTAGATAGGTTTCTTTGTCTCCCTTTTTTTTTTTTTCTTTATTATTATTATTATTATTATACAATAAAATATTTGGATGTGTTCTCTACATTATATGCAAGTTAGCTGCAAATCCTACCATTTGTGGATCGAATTATGGTCTAATTGAAAAGGCATGCTTCACCATTTGTTTAAAGGTGAAATTTGGAAAAACAATATATAAAATGATAATTTGTCATGGGAATAAAAAAATGAAGTGAAAACATGAAGTTTTACTCCTTTAATCGCCTTAGCAAAAGTTCTTCAAACCTTTCTTTTTATCTTTTGTTTTTGACTGGTGCATAATAATTTGCTAATCAAGTGAATTAATAAGGGCCATTTCTTTTTCTCTTAATTGCCTTTGCTTCTCCTACAGCTATATCCCGGTTCATATCCTTCCAAATCCATACTGATGCTTCATTAATCTTTTTGTCAAATCAACTATAGTTGCTAGCATACTTCAAATTCAAATTAATGAACTAATAAACCCTTTTTTGCAGATCCTAACTTGGTTATTACTTTGCAAGGGCAGTTCTACAGTTCTACAATAATATCTGGTCCGAAATTTAAATTTAGAAGCCCAAGAGAAGGATATACATTGCAATGGGCTTGACTTGATTCAAAGAACATTTGAGCAGACCAGTTGCAATCGATAGATCCAATTCAACTTGTGGGCTACTAGGGTCGATGTTCTTTTTTGGGTTGATCAGGTCCTGGTCTGTTGTCAATATGAAATTACGGTTCTCTTATGCGAGTCTTAGGTTATGGTGGTGGACCGGCAGGGTACTTACCGATCATGTAGATTCCCTATTATTTTTTTCTTGCTTGCATAACTTGGTTCATATATAAATTGTTCAAATGATTAAACTGTACTTAATTAATTAAATAATTTATGGGTTACGAGTTTTAATGTTTAAAGAAAGAGTTTATATTTAATTCATTATTGGTATATAAATTTTATACATTATCAGTAAATCAAATGATGATAACTCATTAGTGAAATGAATAAAATGATAATATTTTATTAATGAATAAATTTTTTAAAAAATTTTAATTTGTATATATTTATTTTAAAAATTAATATTTATTCATTAATTAAGTGTCATCATCTGATTTATTAATAATGCATAGAATTTATATATTGATAATATATCAAATGTATAATTTTAACGAAACAACATTAATTTGAAATTACTCAGCTACTATTATTATAATAATAATAATTAAGGTTTCCTCTGGTAAATGATTTTAATTTTTGCTATTTATTTTTTAATTCATTTTTCAGTTTCTATTTATGTTTAATAAAAAAGGAAAAATTATATGTCAAACCGAGTCTAAGAAAAATTTGCCATCTAATTACCCTTTTTTATAGACAAAAAGTATCACAACTCTGTCAAGATGAGAAAGAAGAGTGAGGCAAATCCTTGAGCAGAACTTGCGTGTGAAGAAGTTAATATATGAACACTCCAACCCACGTTCCACACACACTAGAAATGTACCTAATTCACATGAGGCTCAAGCACTGGAAGCATGCTTTTTCCGTTCTCCCGATTGCATGCCCCAAACCAATCCCTCATATCTTCCTCCCCTTCTTATCTTCGATATAAGAAAAGAAAACTTGAAAGATGAAAAGATAGGTCCCCACTCCAGGTTTTGATTGGATAACTTGAACCAGAGCCAAAGACATTGCCCTTGTTTAAGGAGAGAAGATGGGCACATGGCCTCACTGATTAGCAAACTCAATTGCCCTTGTCCTTTTGTTTGAATTTAGGTGCCTTCATTATTGTCTTTTCCTGATTAAAGTTTTGCTATAATTGGCATTTTGTCAGCCCTTGTCAAAGCATTTAATCAAGTTTCTTTTTACAAATAAAATTGCAATATGGAGATAAAAAAAGAGGATGTGACTACAAAAATTTTAAATTTATTATATGTTTCTTTTTAAAAAAATTGCAATTCATTAATCTTTGCTCAAATTTCGTAGTGATATGATTGCTTCTGAATTAGCGCGGATGAAGAAATAATGCCATAATTTCATAAAGATTGAAGCTCTTTAATTGGACAAAGCTTGACATAATTTCAGCATTGTCTTCTCGGTTTCCATGCTTGTGTTTTGACTGAATCAAGCACTACTTGATCATAATCACGAAAAGAAAAAAAAAAAACAGCCCAATGCAACATGGAAATGACACAAAGTTCGATTCTTTTCTATTTTGTTTTTTTTTTTTTTTTACTTTGTCTTGACTCTAGATGGACGAACATTTTCAATCATGGACAATATGTGTATTTCAGGTTCCTTATCCTTAACTTTTTGATTCCATTTATGGCTTATGCATTGAAAATAACTTACTGCATTTAATATGGAAGAACTACGTAAAGGATTTGTTATATCTCAATGGCTATGTCATCAACATTTTAGTTGTTAAATCATCGATGTCCATTTGTAATCTAAAACAGATAACTGCATGTTCATCTAATTACGTTATCATCCATGTATTAAAAAAAAAATTAGATCAGTCATGCAGCATTCAGAATCCTCAAAATTTTCCTCATTCTCTCTACTTTCTTCTGCAAAAAAGCGTCATTGATTTGAGTGTTAGAACATTTTTCGGAATAATACTTCCAATGTACTTTTTTTGCTCCATCAAATAGAAACTTTTATTAATGATAGTCATTGCAGACCTGCCTTTGATGCGAAGGTCAGCCCCTGAATACATCCAAACTATTGAGCAAATACATCAGATCGTTCCTAAAACACATCTCGGTTCACTCCCATCTTGGCTAATGAATCAGCTAAAGAGTTTGCTTCCCTAAATGTATGACAAAAAGATACATTCCCTAACTCCTTTATCAGTTTATCGATCTCATCAAACACCTTCCATTCTCTCCATGGTCTAGGAATAGAATTACAAACACAAGAAATAACCACCTTTGAATCAGATTCCACTGCCAGAGGATGCTTCTTTGCATAATTAGACACAGAAAACTCCATGAGGGCTGCCCAAATAGGTGATGGTTTCAGCCTCTAATTAACTCCTTGCTCACCCAACAGTGCATCAACAGGTTTCAATTATTTTTCTTCTGATGTATTCCCTCTTTTATGGTATTATCCATAGCACAGGCCCTATATATGCGTAAGTATTACAGGATATTATGTTTTATAGGGCTGCACAAATTTTACTGCATGCACCATCTCGTTTATTTCTCTTTTCAAGATTTTACATAATTTTACATACGAAGATTTGATTTAATGATAAAAATCCATATGTAAAATATTTAAACTAATAATTTCAAATGAAAACTTTACACAATCCCAAAACCAACCTCCAAGCAAAAATTTTTCTCTTTTTTTTTTCCACCATTCCCGACTGCCTAGCCAGCAACCAACAGAAACTCGCATGACTAATTCGTCAACAACACCCATCCCCTTTTTACTCTTTCCATTAATAGACCCCACATAGCTGCTTTACTCCACGTGTCAATCATTAATAGGTCGGTATCCACATGTGACCTCCATTATTCCTGACACTTTGACTACTCCCACTGCTCTCACACCGGCAATCATCAATATCAAAACCCAAAAAACTGTGGGCCAAAGTCGGACCCGACTAATATGTACCTGGTATTAACCCGGTCAAGCATGTCCTGCATTGGAATCCCAACTCCACCAGTCATGTCTCTCCACGTGGCGTATCCCCATTGGTTCAATCTCCGGAATCCGAGGACACTTTTTTACTATAAACAAACACGTCGGCTATGCTCTTTTCTTAGCAACAAGAAACAGACAGCCCAGTTCCCAACCCCAACCCTCCCGAAAAAAGATGGCGCCAAAATCCCTCTCATTTCCTGAGATTTTCCCGGCACTTCTTGCCTATTCTTTTTCTTTACTCCTCTTTTGTCGTCCAATCGTATGCGGCCACGACTACCACGACGCTCTCCGCAAGAGCATTCTCTTTTTCGAAGGCCAACGATCAGGCAGACTTCCCCCAGACCAACGAGTCAAATGGCGCCGCGACTCCGCATTGCACGACGGCTCCACTGCCGGCGTACCTACTTACTCCTTCCCCACACCCTGCATTTCCCTTTTCACCACTGTAAAAAGTCTAGTCAAATCATTAACGACGTTTGATGTTTCTGTTTCAGGTGGACTTGACGGGAGGTTACTACGACGCCGGAGACAACGTGAAGTTTGGGTTCCCAATGGCATTTACGACAACTTTATTAGCTTGGAGTATCATAGATTTCGGGAGGAACATGGGGCTGGATTTGAAGAACGCTGTTAAAGCCGTTAAGTGGTCGACGGATTATCTTTTGAAAGCAACGGCAAAGCCTGGAATGGTGTACGTACAAGTGGGAGATGCGCACTCTGATCATAGCTGCTGGGAAAGGCCAGAGGATATGGACACGCTTCGTACAGTTTACAAAATCGATACTTCGCATCCTGGCTCTGACGTGGCAGGTGAAACCGCCGCCGCATTGGCCGCTGCTTCCATTGTGTTTAGGTCCCGTGACCCTGCTTACTCGAGGATGCTCCTCAATCGAGCCGTTACGGTACGTTCCTATCACCACCTCTATTTTATTTTTTATTATTACCGTAATTTTTAACTTTAGAAGATTCGGTAGTAAAAGTAGAATTTTTAACCTTGTCACCGTCCCACCATGGCGAAAAACTGACCGTTGGGGGAAAATGGAAATGTACTGTAGGTGTTCAACTTTGCTGACAAGCACCGGGGTGCCTATAGCAGCAACTTGCAGTCTGCAGTGTGCCCTTTTTACTGCGACGTGAATGGCTACCAGGTCAGATAGATTTTCTTTTCATTTCTTTTTAATATCAACCGTTGGATTATGACAGGAAAGATCATTGGGAAAATATAAATTTTCAGGACGAGTTGCTTTGGGGAGCAGCTTGGTTGCACAAGGCGTCAAGGAAGCGCGTTTACAGAGAGTACATAGTGAAAAACGAGGTCGTCTTGAGAGCTGGAGATACCATCAATGAGTTTGGTTGGGATAACAAGCATGCTGGGATTAACGTCCTCGTTTCCAAGGTGCACTGCAAAATTTATCAAGAAAAACTCATCCCCTAATTAATCCCTGGATTATGTATGTTAATGTTTAATCGTTTTTTATAATATGCGTGTGTGCTTTATCAATTGTTTTTATATTTGTTTAGTGCTTTGTTTTTATTCTTGTCTTGTGCTTTATGTTGGGGGCATGTAGGATTTCTTTTGTCTCTGCTTGGAAAATAGAAGAAAATGTGTCTTGAGTGTCACCTGGACGGAAAATAACTTAGATCATGTTTTAAGGTGGACCTTTCACATCTCCGAACCCCATTTTTTATGGCCTCTTCTAGATTTTGTAGATCAACTGAAAACAGTTTGCAAGGTGTGAAATCTTGGACTTATTTACAAAGGTCACGGGAAAAAAGTTGGATTTGATTTTAAATGAAAGAGAAGTTACTTGTTAGATTGCCATACTTTCTAGGGGTCCCTTACTGTGGGTCTATAAAAGTGACCCTACGACTTAGATAAGATGGGAATAGATGAAAGTTTCAAATAAAATAATCACTGGGAAAAAGGGTGTGTGATAATTGCACATGGTGATTTCTGTGAGCATAATATTTGGCTTATCATTAACCAAAGTTTTGTGCTGAACTGGAGGTAGCATCAAAGTCTAAGCGTCTAGTTTAGAGATCTGGTTTTCCCGTGGGTCCGCAATCAGTGAGTTACTGCTACATGCATGTGCCTAAAGGTTGGGGCGATGGTTCCCTCCCATGCTCACCCATTATCTTTCCACATCAACTTTCCTTGAAAGGTCTGACGACTCCTTTGTTAAGGACCTTTCACTCTTAACAATATTATGACATATACCATTTACGCATAGCTTATATGAATTCCTAGTATTCATGCATTTAATATGCTTTCTATTATTCTATATGATAAACTCTTTTTTTGCATGAACAATAATCATCAATCCATGGATTCTTGAACTAACATTTATCAATATCAGGCCATGCAGTATTATACATTGAAGCTGATATATAAATGTGACAAACAAAACAAGTTCTTAATATATTATTATTATCTGATCTGTGAAATATTTTCTGGCACAGGAGGTGCTGACGGGAAAAGCTGATTATTTCGAATCTTTCAAGCAAAATGCTGATGGTTTCATTTGTTCTTTATTGCCTGGAATTTCTCATCCTCAAGTCCAATACTCTCCTGGTATATGGTTTTCTTTTTCTTTTTCTTTTTGTTTCCTTGAGCACATTGAACATTGGTAGTAAAGACTAAAAGATCTCTGGAGAAAAAAGAACCCTATTATAACGGGAAAAGCAAATGATTTAAGTCTGTCACATGCCTATAAGGTTGGACCAACTGTGTTTGTAATTAAGTGGTTTTTTGCATCTAAGCGACTGCTTGATCCAGGTGGTTTTCTGCTGATTAAAAAAACTAACCCCTTTTTCTCTTCTCTCTTGACTGGACATGGAAAACAAAATATAAATAAAGGTGGGTTGATATTCAAAGCTGGAGGGAGTAACATGCAGCACGTAACATCATTGTCTTTCCTACTTCTAGCCTATTCTAATTATCTAAGCCACGCTAACAAGGTGGTGCCATGTGGCGAGCGATCAGCCTCCCCTGCCCTTCTCAAGCAGTTGGCTAAACGCCAGGTATTTTATAATTTATCCTTCTTCACATTCTTGTTCCTATTAAAAAAAGTAGGCCCCACCTTTTTAAATCCACATTCCACATTACCATTAAATCAGGGGGCCACACCAAAATCAGACAAAACCAACGGTTAGATTGTCTTTATGATGAATAAATAATGTTTGTTTTGCATGATCATCAAAACACCTCACGTGATCTTGAATATATGTATATATATGTATAAATAGAATAAGGACCACAGAATTAATATACCTTGATATTTGTGGGAATTTTAGGTGGACTACATTCTGGGAGACAATCCTCTAGGGATATCCTACATGGTTGGCTATGGAGGACGCTTTCCTCAGAGGATTCATCATAGGGCCAGCTCACTGCCATCGGTAAAGGCCCATCCGGCCGGAATCGGATGCAAAGAGGGGTCTCGCTATTACAGCAGCCCAAACCCTAACCCCAATATATTGGTGGGAGCAGTGGTCGGGGGGCCTAATGTGTCGGATGCATTTCCAGATTCAAGGCCTCATTTTCAAGAGTCTGAACCCACAACGTATATCAACGCGCCTCTTGTGGGCCTCCTCGCATTCTTTTCGGCCCACCCTTGATTTCCACAAATTTAAACAAGGATGATCATAATTTCAAGTGGTGTGCGAAATGGCCACCCTGCATTTGAACACTAGCGATCTCGTAAATTTCATTCAAGATTCGAATAGCATAAAATTGTTTACTTTTATTTTCTTGAGCATTGGATATATATAATTGATTTAAATAATGTCTTTTCTAATTAATATTATTAATAAGGAAAAAAAAAACTGCCAAAGCCGCCTACAAAAAATGTCTTTTGCCGTTGTCCTTTTTTATTGCAATTTCGTACTGATATTCAGTTCTCAAATCAGAGTAAGCAAGCATCTAAAAATATCTAAAAATAACTGAAACAAATCGATGGTGTCACGCCTTCGAACCTGAAAAATGACTTGAACTTGAAGATCCAGAACAAAACAAAATTTAGATTACTTGAAAATGAAGATGTTCTTCGTTTAGAAGCAAGCAACCAATTGAATATATAAATTTTATTTTAATTTTTTTGGTAAGAAAAGGATTGTACTGTTATAACTGCTAAAATTTGAACTTCTCATATGTTAAATATCACTTTTTAAAAATGTTAGCATATCACATTCTATATCCAGTTAACTCAGGTTTGTTAGGATTCTTCTAAAAAGGACCTCAAACTGAAAAACAAGTTAAAAATTTTCACATACTAAAACTATTAACAGGAGATGGATACATCTAACATCAAAAGTAAGGGGTTACCTTGTAAGTGTTTTTGTACTGAGGAATTAATGAGTCACTTCTTGCGAGAAGGTAACATCTAGACATGACTTCTGGGATCAGCAACCTGGTGCACCTCCCTGGATTCAGCACTTGAATACTGTCCCACTACATGAACATGAGGAACCGATGCCTCACCACAGGCAAGAGCATCCACATTCTCAAGGAAGTACTTCCTCGGAAACCTGCCTACAACATGGCCCTCCTTGTTTCCATCTTTATCCAGGAAAGCAAAGTGCGTAATAACCTCAACACCAAACTCATCAAGTTCCTGTTCCCATTTTGTGTTGTCAACATTCAACATAACAAAATTGGCATGATCCCTGAACCAAAGGTGTTAATTGGGTGTTAAGAAGTGAAGTAATTTATGAAACAAGGAGAAACCATCCACAGGGACTAGGAATGTTTTACATTCATCAACCAACAGCTAAAAGAAACACCTCCTCAAAATGATTCAAAAACCAGAAAACAAATTTATTCATAAGCAAATGTATCAAAGGAGAACATAAATATCCCTTACAAGGGAGGCTAATGTTTGGGGCTAAAAATATATTCCACTTCCAAAGAATGTAGAAAAGAGGACGGATTGAGAGACGTAAATGACAATAGTAACAAGGCGGAATCATTACCTGTATTGCTGCTCTACTTTATAAACATCTGGAGCTAATTCCCAGCATACTTCGCACCAATCGGCATAGAACTCTATAACGGTTGGCTTTCCATTTGAAAGAGCCTTTAGAACCAGCCACAAAGAAAACAAGTGTCAGGTAATGCGGCAACCCTATATTCTGGAAAATGTTTGTGGCCTAAGACTAGCATCTTAACAGACTGGAAAGCTCCTATACAGATCTAACAAATTAAGAACAATTAGATAATTAAGCCTGGTCTCTTTAGAAAATGTCATCTACAAAGGAAGCCCACCCTCTAATTACAATGAACCTACTCTGCTGTAAGAAAGAATGAGAGTGATGTTGACTCTTTTTTTTCTTGATTAAGTTACAAGTTACAATCACAATTAACCATTACATCCCATATGATAATTCAATGAAACAGATCAAACAAAACAAACTAGCATGTAGCTGGATAAAATCCAACCAAAAGTTGAACAAAACCCATATAATGAGAAGTTAAACCTGTGTAGAAAAGTTAAGAAAACCAAACCTCTTCATAAGGCACTGCGACAGCAGATAGATCCTTCAAAGAAACACCAAAATCTATTCGCGACAACAAGAAAAGACTTGCTGCTGCAAGGGTAGGACCTAATGCTATTCGCCTACTTATATTTTTGTTTGGAAATTCAGAAAATCCACCTCTAACAGACGAAGTTGTAGCTTGGCTAGTGCTACATTTGACTGAATCAGGCTCAACAAGTACCTTTTCCTGCTCCAAGAAGGAGATGATTAGGCATATCAAATATTTAATTTGGGAAGATAAATGGAATGATGCCTTTGCTATAGCCAAAGCATGCTTTTAATATGTGAGGAATGTAATGCGTTAAGTGAGAAAAATAGTGACTTTAAGAAGACGTTGCTTAAGTTGGGCCTGCTGCATATGGTTCTAGACTTCTAGTACCGAAGTCTATTTTACAAAGAACACAATACATTGATGAGGAACAATCCAACAACACAATACAAATCAGAAAAATGAGCTCTTATGTGCAGAACTCACACGGAGCTAGCATATGGGCTCAATTAGATTCTCACTCTTATCATGCGTTGAAGTAAAACATAGCCCGAACAAGCCACCAAAAAGAAGAGGAAGGAAGAAATTTTTTGCAACCAACAATTGTAAATCTATTGATACCTTCCTATTAACCACATCTAATTCAAATCAATTAGCCATTTCAACTACCATCAGCACAGGACCCTAAGGAGTGAACAATTTTGGGGGAATAGTAACTTTTATATAATTTGCTTATTGTAACTGACAGATGCCAAATTGCCCTCTGCTAAAATTTACAGCAACCCTTTATAGAAATGAAGATGGCAGCGAAATAGTTAAGCAAAAAGAAGGGAAGATTAAAAGCAGAGACACCAAGAAAGAAAAAGAGAGAGTTACCTTGTTGGAGGGTTCTGTTTCAGTGGCAGATGGCTTTGTTTAACAAGCGATGGCTTGAAACTTGCGAATTCTCTTCTGTGAGAGGAAAGGAGATTTGAGGAAGGCCGAAATGTAGGAAGAGTCAGAGGATTTGAGGCCAGGCGAGCCATGGGACAACCTTAAATCTGTGCTTCTGTTCTGGTTTAGTTAAAAGAGCTCTGAAACTCAAGTGCTGGACCGGTCCTACAATCCCATTTTTTGCTCCTGGAGAAACAACTTATTTGAAGTCCTAATGTGTGAGCTTTGAATTTGAGAGTTCCGAGTTGCCAACTCCTTTCTTCTAAGTAAACGCTACACTGAAATGTGACTTTGTTTTATTCAACAAAATTTGAAATATGAGTTTGAATGCTTCATTTGGACCGTAAGCGAGAGAGAATAGGGGTTTAATGGGTATAACCTTGGATGAAGGTTGTTAGATTCATTAAGTTTTTAATTAAAAAAGATTCGAGAAAAATTTTAATAAAAGATTTTAAATCGATTAAATGATAAAATTCAATGAAAAATTAAAATATGTAACAAAATTAAAAATATATTTTATAATATAAATTTGAATCAATATTTATTTAATAATAAAAAATATATCAAAATTTAATGATAAAAATATGATAATTTTGATACGATAAAAATCTTTTTTCATTAAGTTAAAAACTCAAAATATGCATCAATTAATCTCACTTATTCAAAAGAAAATAAGAATATTAGTTGTACAAATAATATAATTCTTACACTGAAAAAATTTTTGATATTATTAAAATATATTTTAAAATTATCATGTTGAGCAATATTTTTTTCCAAATATATTAGAATTCATCCAATTACAAAAAGTCACTGGTAAACAATTGAATTTGAAGTATGGGAAATAATTTTAATTTGGAAAATTTGATATGAATTCTAAGATGTATGTACTACAAGATTGCTACATTTCTTAAAATGATATGTACAAAGAATAAAGTTAGTTTAGGGTTTAGGATTTAGGGTTTAGGTAAATGTTAATTTTGTTAACCATTTAATCTTCATCAAATATTTTAAATTAAAATTTTTAATCAAATTCTACATTAATTGAAATTCATACTATAAAATATTAACTTAAAATTAAAAATTAAATGTCCACATTCACCTTTGAGAGAATACTTAACGTGTAAAGCTTTATCTTCAATGGGACACAATTCAGCTATTTTATGTACAGAAAAAGCAAAATTATTGATATGCAAACAGATTTTTGATCCATGTGACAGGATAAAGCAAGCTGGCCCGGAGCGAAAATGAAACGTCCTGCCAAATGCAAGGAGTTCCGATCTATGGCTCATATGGAGTCCCAATTGAATGAGCTTTAATTTTTCAATAAAAATCTTAGCTCCTCTCTGCATTTCATCCAGTTATGAAAATGGCATTTTGTTTGATACAGCTGATCTCTTTAAAATTTTAATGTGATTTATTGTTTATCATATAATAACTTAAATTTTCTACTTGCATATAGTGATTTTAGGTAATAAGAGTGATTAAAAATTAATGCTTTAGAAACCAATCTGAATCGCATTTTAAACTATGAAAAAAAAAATGTTATTATCGATGGTAGGTGATTTCTAAAATTATTTTATAATTAATAAATTTGTTATGGTTTAATTAGAAGGCAACAAATGTGATTTTGGGTGATATTTGATTGAAATTTCAGTGTGTATTGCAAATGTCTAATACAGGAATATGCATATAGAAAATACATCAAGTGAGACTTGTGTTAATCCCTTGATTCTATCTACAAAAATCTAACTTATTTGACAGCTTTGATATTTAGTGGCCAGATATATTATTATTAGTAGATTTAATAATTTATATGTACGTATCGTGTAAAATATTAAAATTTATGTATTTATATCATATTATACATAAAAATTATATATTACAATTTATATTGACATAAAAATATAAATTTTTTTAATATTTATTTAATTTATATATAATTATTGTTAATATTTTAAATTATATTATTTTTTTATTCTTTATCATTTTATAATATCATATTATATTTTAAATTATTAGATCTTAACTATTAGCTTTCGATTTTTAGGTAATTATTATACTATTCAAAATTGACTCAAGATATGGGCTGATCGTTTTTGGTTTTACTCTTTCAGTTTAAAGTTTTAGCCATATTTTAAAATCTGTCATCTTAGGTGATGCTGCTTGAGAGTATGGGCGGCATTGAGTCATTAATTTATGGTCACGCCCACAGTTAGTTGGCATTTCAAGAAATTCTGTGATTTTTTAGGGTCCATTTGCATTCAAACTGATCCCGGTGCGATATGGTTGGGCCACCATTCACGAAGATCTAATATTAATAATTTTAAAGTAGAGTTGAAGAGATTGGCTAGACGGAAACCAATTCATTCACTGATCACATATTAATATAAACAACACCAAATACATCTTTAAATTAAATTATTACAAGCAATAAAATCCTCACATGGAAATGAAAATAAAATTAAGAAAAAAAAAAGAGAGAAAAAGTAAAGAACATGCATGGTAACAAGCACATTGATGGAGACATATACGAAGATGGCAAATCATTGATCTATCTGCTCATCCCTTTTTCCACCACTGGAGCCATCGCCAGTTCTTTATTCTTCTCCACATTTGCATGCCAACCTACATATATATCCCCATAAAATTAATTAAGACATCAAAACAATGAAGAAAGTTTCGACTTGATGTAATATAAATTAGGAGGGTTTACGTACCGATGGACATGTCGAATCCACGGTTCTTGAGCTCACGATATTCTTGAGTCAAGGCACAAGTCTCGCAGCAAAAATGAAGCATGCAATCACCACAACCGCCTCCCTCCAGCTTGTATTGCTTCCTTAGTTTGGAACGGTAAAAGCAAGAATACAAGCATGGACAGCCGATGATGAACATTATTAATGTGTATAGTGCCCCACTTGCACCACAAGCTGCATCGCCACCAGTTTTTTTCAATTTAGAAAATCGTCTCTAATTATAAATATATATGCACTTAATATCATTAAAAAAATTCAACTTATGAATGAATTAACTTACAGGTTGATCCTTTGTCAACAATCTCAGCAATCTGGCCAAAAGTGATGCAGGGGCACCAACAAGCAATGCAACCTGAAAGTTTAAAATTTATTATTTTATCAGCATTTTAACATATAAGACATACCCCAAGTAAGAAAACTAAACCTGAGGGAAATTAAAAAAGAAAGGCTTACAGGTTTTCATGTCAGACAGACAATCACAGAATCCGACAGACCAAGGAACTTCACCATGAGGCTGCCCTGATGAGGTCTTCTCACCATAAACAGAAGCATTGGGGATTGATGAATTCATGATTCAGGAATTTAGCTATACTTGGATCAATATGCTAAGTGAAGTTGTCTTGAAAATTTTCTAAAGCAAAAAAAGCAATATCGGAAGAAGAAAAGGTTTGTTTCTATGGATTTTTGCCAGTGAAACCTACCTATTTATAGACATGAAGACCAAAGAGACAAAGTTTGCTGATATCATAAGAAAAAAAATGAAAAATCAAGTTGATAAACCTCATCATAGATTGAAGAAAGTAGGTCACATACATTAAATAGAGAATACAAGTCAAAAGCCGCCATATTTGAATGCGCGTCTTAGACTATAACAAATGGGGTAATCGCCCCGCGTCCAGGAATCAATTGAACCATCGTATAAACTTCATCAACTAACAACTACAAGTTGCAAGAGATACTAAGAAACAAATATGGTGTACCATTTTGATACAATAATTACGTGCCCCACTTGGAGGTGTCAACACTATTCATTAATAGTTTTTTAAATTTTTATTATTTTTATAAAAAATTCCTTTTTAATTTAATGAAAAATAATTTTACTTTTAAAATATCATCATAAACAATTATGCAAATATAGTTGTTTTTTTTTTAATATGTATATAGCATTGTCCAATTTAAATTATTTCAATTAACTTTTTAACCTTGATGTGTGATTGATCGAGTCAAGGAAACGGTGAAGAACAGTTTGGATGGTTTACGTTCAGTTGCTGTTGATCTAATAAATAAGGAATTATGTGCTAGGTGGAGCATTAATATAATGAATGACAAGGAAGCTAATGATAGGTAATAGACAGTGTAGATAATAACAGTTGATTATTTGATTGTCTGTGATAATTGTAATTGAATAGTACCAGAATTCTGCTTCTTTGAATAATAAAATTTAGATTATTCAAAAAATATATTTTTTTTCGTCGTTAATTTGATATATGTTTGTAATTTTTTTTTATGATAATTTTTTTTTATATTTATTTTTTAATAATTAAAAAATAAAAATTGAAGTAAAAAATTAAATAAGTTTGTAGAATATATAATATCTGTTACACTTAGAAGGACCATTTACGTGAGCACAGCTAGCAGCACATGTAATCCCAGAAAAAGACACGTATTGACCATCAATCGCTACCATCATTTTTCCATTTTTATCCCAATAATATCTGAATCAATCAATGCCATATTTTAAAGGCTCACCTAATATTTTTCCTTACTAAGTACTTCAGCCAAAGAAAAAAATCTTTATATTATCCTTATCAGGTTGTCAGTTTTCTTGGTTTGGTAAACAAAACAGGCCATTGTCGATGTTATCAGCGCGCTCACTGGTGCTGAAACGGCATTAACCAAGTGCTTCAATCGAAAATTTTATATAGGATAGAACAGATTTTTGACGTTTTCATCTTCACTTTTGAGTTGTAATTAAGACATTAGTTATAACTTATAACCATATTCAAATTACAATTAACTGGAATTAATGAAATTTTACATCAATAATAGTATAATTTATTAATAAAATATTAAATTATTTATTTCAGTCGCGATATCTTAATTATAAAAAAAGAAAGTTTACCAGTAATTAAGTACAAAACTTATCATGAATTACCAGCTTTTTAATAATTTGTTGCCAACGTATTCCAAAGTTCGTTGGTCTGCCACGAAATATATACGGTAAGGACTTCATCAACCATTGCAGCAGACAAACCTCGCAAAGATTATTTCGAACCATTTTGCACTTAGATTATTTAACATTATTTCTTGTAGTTTCTATATAATCCCATCAGCTTTCTTTGAACATCTTTTTGTGAAATCAATACCAGGCAACGCCATGTACTCAGCAAAACAGCAAAACTTGCCTTTGCCACCTCGTTTTGGGCAAGAGGCTCCAGTAATTGGTGTTCCGATTACCTCAATAAACCCGAACAGGCCGAACTATCCTACTCAAAATTACATGCAGCCGCCTGCAGGGAATGTCCCTTGGTCGACGGGACTCTGTGACTGCTTCTCCGATGTTCCAAACTGTAAGCTCTGAATTATGATCTTCTTTGTTTCTTTCTGAGCCCAATATGGCCGTATTTGAAGATTTTAAGTTGGATTAATATATTTTCCTCATTCACATTGTTGAAATGTGTTCAGGTTGCATCACATGTTGGTGTCCTTGCATCACTTTTGGCCAGATTTCTGAGATCATCGATCAAGGATCAACTTGTAAGTTTTTTTTTTTTTTGGTTGAATAGGACGTTCCTTGCAGGAGGATTAATTGAAAAAAATAAGCATTCTTTCCTCTCGTTTTGTTTGTTTCTACTTAATATGGTGGAGTCTGTTATTAGAAACAATTAAAAGAGAATTAAAACTGAAAATCAAAATCAAAATGAATAAATAGATAAAACTCAATTAAAAATATTAACATATGTAGTTAGATATAAATTTATGCTCCATTTAAATGGACGATAAGATTGATTTCGATGAAATTGAAAATCATAATAAAAATTATTATAATTATAATTAAAATAAATTTACTGTAATTATAATTGAAAATTTTTTTTTTATAATTTAAGTTAAATGAATATCATTGAAATTTATATTTAGATTTAGTTGATGGTACAATTAACTCAATCATACTACACTGAAATATGATAGAATCCAAACCTTACCTTACCTTAGTCAACAGACATGAGAAACTTATCATAATTCAAATTGTTCATGAAGTGAAAGTAAGTGACGAGAATAATGTGCATAGATTCTTTATTTTAATTTGTCTTATATATATTTTTTATGGTTTGGTGGTGTAACAACGTGGTGCTGCAGCTTGCGGAACAAATGGAGCCCTCTACGCCTTACTTGGTTGGTTCACCGGGAGTGCTTGCATTTACTCCTGCATCTACCGCTCTAAAATGAAGAGTCAATACATGTTGGAGGATAGTCCCTGCGATGATTGCTTCGTTCATTTTTGCTGCGAGACCTGCGCCTTGTGTCAAGAATACCGCGAGCTCAAAAACCGTGGATTCGATATGTCACTTGGTAATCAATTAACATTCAACTTAATTTAACTTAATAATCAATGTATTTATCTTCGGATCAAAAAGTAAGATTCGAATATATATATATGTATGTATGTACGTATTTCTCTCAATTGGGTAATTTTATTTTTTTTTTTATTTTTTGGGAAAATTTAGGATGGCATGGAAACATGGAGAGGCACCAAAATGGCACAATGCGAACGGCTCCAGTGGTGGAAAGTGGCATGAAAAGATAAAGAGCGATGATTTTATGATCTCTCTTCTTGAGAATATAGCTACTTACGAATTGTCTTGTAAAGGATTGTGATAAAACAAATGTAATTTCACCTCTTTTTAAAAATAATAATTGTTGAATTGTATGCCATAATTACAATGTAATTTCAAATTTGTGTACTTGGTTATTATAAAGTTCATTCCGTCTTTGGTTCAAAAAACATCTCTGGCTTTCGGTGCTTCTATATATTACTTAATTTTTTTCCTAACAAAAGAAAATTTGTTTTGAACCTAATAAGCCCACAGTTCATGATAAGATTAAGCCCAAAAAGTTTTACGATAAAGAGAATAGTTAAGGTAAATTTTGAAAATATCATACATATTTTATTAAAGATGGCAAAATGGACAAGCGATCAATGGCACGATACGGCCCACGCTTTTATGGGTCGTGCCAGCATGATCCATTTTATTACAACAAGGATGTCAAGCCAAGCTCGATCTTCTTAATCATGTCGTGCTGGGTTGAGCATTTCAAGGCCCATGAGCTAGTACAGCATGAGCTATGATTGGTCAAGTGTTGACCCATAATATAGACCAGCATGACAAGATTCATATTTTACTGATAAAAATATACAATCAATTAATTCTTAAAAAAAATTTATTCATTTTCTAATAGAATGCTATATTTTATTATAACAAGATAAAAGGATTGATCTAGATTTAAAAGGATCGATTTGTTTTTTTTTAAAAACTCATAAAGATCAATCGGTTAAATGCTGAATATTGCTTAAAAAAAGATGTATCATTGGAAAAAAAATTATATTATTGGAAGAAAATTTTGTAAAATTTATTATTTTTAGTTAATTAATCTTTGTAAAATTTATTTATTCATAGTAAAAAACTTTCCATTTTTCCATAAACGTAAGCATTTTGAGACAAATCATGTAAATCATGTTTCCAATTTTTTCATATATGTCACTAAAATAATATATATATATATATATATATAAAAACTCAACTTTTTTAAAAAATTAATGTAAAAACATTTTTTTAAAAAATTATTTGATAACCCATGAACTAACACAACAGCACCATCAATATATTTTTTGTATTGGACCAACCCAACCCATTATAACACTATGCCAAATATAAAATAGTACCGTACCGGGCCATTGGTTCATTTAGCCACCTATATAATTTGTTTAGATTAAATGCATCTCTAAACCTAATTAGGCAGGCATGCAATATACTTGGTCCACATCATGCACAGGAAGAATAAAAACCTCCGGATAAGGAGCTGGAAGTTAAGACCATCTCCATTCCCATCATTCCAAGTTATTTTCCATATTCTCCTAACCTTCTTCCTTACTCAAATACTTAAATTAAGCATTGAAACGCAGCTCATGACTCTCTGATATCCCTTTAAACTTTTTTTTTTAAATATATCAGACGTATCCTCCAATCAAACCATGTGCCTATTCCCTCTTAAGATTAAAAAAAAAAAAAAAAAAAAAAAAAAAAAAAAAAAACCTCAACAAGTTTCTCTTAAAAAAAAATCTAGAGGACTTAATTACTTACATATTAGCATGGCAATACTCATGACTTTTTCTACCTTTAATACTAATACGACTACTTTTTTTTGTTTGTCACCTAATGAGGTCTGAAATTTTTTTTTTTTATTAAATTGAAGGCAAAATCCTTACAAAAGGGAAAAAAAAAAACGACAAAATTAGAATCTACGTTGCAAATTTTTTTCAAAGTCTTTTAACCATTAAATCAAATGGTGAAAGAAAAGGTCTGAATTGAAAGTCACTCAACTCTTTTTTCTTAGGAAGTTATTTGATTTTTCAAACAAAAGAAAATAAAAGGAAACTAGCTAGGTTACACTCATTACGTATGGAATTTTCTTTGGAAAAATCTATCAAATCTTCCTTTGCTTGGTTAAACTAAAATTTTCTTGTCCCACTAAGGCACTAACCACTAAAATTTTCTTGTCCCAGCACTAACATCTCTTTCAGTGTTTTGACCTTTTGTCAAAAAAATAATATTGCGTGCCCAAATAATTTTCCAAAAAAAAAAAACACCATAGAAAAGTTCCAGTTGGCTAGCAAATCAAAAACTGCCTCGTGGCATACGGTCCACAGGGTTCTTGTAGTTTCCTCGCAACCTCAAGGACGAGAGAACAAGTGCGAAGACTTCAATTGTTCCTTCTTGCTCTGTTGACTTGTCTAGCGCCCAAATATATCTGTATCTCCGTGACTCAGTGGATTGTTCCCTAATTCTTCCAATCCAAACAGGTGCCTAACGTCTTCTTTTCCAAGAAAATATCTTCTTTGGCATCGATTAATCCATTAAATTTTGTGTTACTATATATTTTTTGCAATAGTTTTATATTTTGTATCCAATACTACAGCGCTATAGCTATGGCTTCCCTTTACCCAAGTGGCGATGAAAAGTTTTCAGCTTCACCGCCTCAGTTCGGCAAAGCAGCTGCCACCACCGGAATTCCAGTTAGCTCCTCCGCCCCCTTACAGCAATACAACACCGAAAGCTCTCATACCAAAACCCATCTCCAGACTAAAACTAGAGTTCCTTGGTCCACAGGGCTCTGTGACTGCTTCTCTGACTGGAGAAACTGTAAGTTCAATTTTCCTATCACACGGTGGTGTTCTGCTGGCGCGTGTACGCACGCTCTTCGGGGAATGATTGTCCTTTTTTTTTTCTTCTTCTTTCAGGTTGCATAACATGTTGGTGCCCGTGCGTCACCTTTGGCCAGATTGCTGAGATTGTTGATAAAGGATCATCATGTAAGTAATAAAACAATAACCACTACAACTTGGCTTGAAGTTTTTTTTTTTTTTTGAAATTCTTGTGGCTGGATCATAGATGCAGATACTTTGATTCCATTTCGATGTTTATAGTTATAGCTGGTGAATAGTTATTATATATAGTAAGTTACATGAGGGTTGATGGGGGATTGGTTATGGATTTGGTTGCAGCGTGTGGGATAAATGGAGCACTTTACACCCTAATAGCCTGTGTGATTGGATGTCCATGCTGCTACTCATGCTTTTATCGATCAAAAATGAGGCAACAGTACATGCTGAAGAAACACCCTTGCGGGGATTGCCTTGTCCATTGCTTCTGCGAGTATTGCGCCTTGTGCCAAGAGTACCGTGAGCTCAAAACCCGCGGTTACGACCTATCCATAGGTAACAAAACTACTTCCCCTAATTGTTCAATCAAGACAAAAAAAAAAAATAATGCTTTCATATAAAATTTTAATTCTTTTTGGTTGGGTGTTTGTTGAAATTGCTTAGGGTGGCATGGAAATATGGAGAAGCAAAATCGTGAAGTGGCTATGACTCCAATCCCACCAGTGGTGGAGGAAGGCATGAGCCGATGAAGAAGAGACAAGTGGATGATCTTTGTTCAAGGTTTGACGCGTAATTATATTTATCGATATTGGATTTTCCTTGTGTTTTGATTCTAAGGTTTGACGAGGTCTGTAAATGGTGGTATTGTTTATATAAAATCATAAGATATATAAAAATTTGATCTATATATTAATAAAATAATAATCAAACATATGATGCATAATTTTATATTTCATTTTTTTATGTGATGTGTATTTATATTACTTAAATATTAAGTGTTCAAAGTTGAATTTCTTTTAAATTCGGAGTTTTACTTCTTGCATGATTGCACCTCATTTTAATTAATTTAATTCATGCAATTTATTAAAAATAAGGATGATTAATAATGATATTAACGTTTTGTAGTTAATTTGTATAGCATGACATTTCGTTGATGACATGCCACGGTGGATTATTTTTTTGACCATATGATAACATATCAATATAAAAAAAAATCATATTTAATTTTAATTAAATGATAATTTATATTTTTAATTCACACTGTTTTATTAAAAATAAAGGTTTTTTATGCTAATATGTGTCTTACAACAAAAAAAAAATTTCGGGAATCATTTAAATTCAGAAATTATTATCTAAATTCTTATAATTAATTATAATCCTTAAAAAGCTCAATTCAGCGAAAATGGATCACTTGACCTATTTGACAGTGAAAGCCTTTTAACTTTTTGTTTTTCAATTAAAAATTTAATTGAATAAAAATAAAATTTTAAAAATTTAATTGATGGTAATAAATAATTAAAGTTTTAGATAATCATTCAATTTTAGCTAAAAAAAATTTTTAAGCCAATATTTAAAAAAAAAAAAAGGGAAATCACTATTTATGAATAATGATATCCTTTCGTTTTCTTTAGTATATTTCTGTGTACTAGCTAAGATTGCTCATGATAAATCGATGACTATTACAGTAAAAGCAAATGAATGGTTAGGTCAATCGGCAAGTTGAGGCACTGAAATTATGACAATAGGATCGAAACGAAAAATTTTTTTTTTTTAAATTTATCTCGATTTTATATATATAATATTTAAATTTAATATGATTCAATGATTTTTTTATAATTTAATTTAATTTAATTTGATATTATATAAATTAATATTTAAATCGATTTGATTTAAAATTAAAAAAATATTATTTTTAATATAAATATAAATTTAAATAAATATAATATATATAAATAACATTAAATAAATAATTAAAAATAATTTTTTATATATAATAAGTCAAATTAAATCAAATTTATTTAAAATTTAATCCGAATTAATTTTAATTTTTTTATTATTATTTAATTCTATCCGATTCAAAATCCAACATTTAAGCGGGGTGAAATTGTCTTCCCTTAAATGAAACTCTCCCTTTAGAAGGGCAATGGAATAGCAACAAGGCCAACCTCGTATGTAGTGCGGACTGTCGAGTGTCACTTGTGGGCCCATCACACTTTCTGTTTTACCTGTGATTGCCACTTGCTTGCCCAAAAGAAATAGAGGGGACCCATTAGAAAAATTATATTGCCCAAAAGAAATCGATTAAGCATCAAAACTTCACAACAGAGTTTTCTATTAGGGGTGAGATAAAAAAATAAAATAAAAAAATAAATATATTGATTTAAAATTATAGTATTTGATTTGATTTAAATTAAAATCAGATATTAAATATATATTAAAATATAAAAAAATCAAATCGAAATATATATTTATATATTTTTAAAATTTTTATAAAATAAAAATATTATTTTATATATAATCTATTTAAATATATAAAAAATTAAATTTAAAAACTAATAAATATGATCGAATCAAACTTGTCAAATTTAATTTTTATTGATTTAAATTTAAATTAAATTTTAAAAATTTATAATATTATATACTATTTCAAAAATCAAATTAAATTCGATCAAATTCAAATAATTATTATCTTTAATTTTTATTCTATGTCTACTAACCAAACTTCAACACTAATTAATTTTGATATTGTCCCAAATTTTAATTCACTTTAAATTAGATATGTAATTCATGAATTTATTTCGTATGTATTGTTTATTAAATATATACAATATTTAAATTATTATATAATAAATTGTATTATTATGTTAAATATAAATATATTTTTTAATTTTTATTAAATTTATGTTACAATAAACCAAAAAACCATGATTTGGATAATTGGTTAAGTTGTAACATCTAAGAAACAAAGTACTAGTAAAACAGTAAGGTGAAGGAGCAATGGTCAAGTAGCAACTTTCTTGAACTTGTCATGTCAAAGGAGTAGTACAATTACTGAGATTGGCTTGAAACAAAACCAAAAGACAAAGTGCAGCATCTCCCTTGATGCACCAAAACAAGAATGAGAAAAGAAGATTTCTTTCAAACCAACCTACCAACTAAACTATGGACAAAGTTGAATTCAACTTAAGTTTCTTGTGGGAGTGATTTAAAACCATGTTCAATTGTCATTGCTCAATCCTATAAGACTAATTTTTTTTAATTAGGTTTCAGAATAAATTAAAAATTTTTTTAGGTAAGAATTAGAATTGATATCGAGTTTTATGCAAATTCGTCTTAACCAAATTTGATATATATAATTTTTTTTTAATTTTATATTTATTTATTTATAATAAAAATAATATTTTATTTTTTAATCAAATTAAATTAATTATGATTTTATGCATATATAAATTATATATAAAAAATAATATTTTAATATCAAATCGAATTCATATATTTATTATATAAAATCTGGTAAAATTCAAATGAGCAAAAACTCGCTTCAATTTAATTTGTTATTATCTCTAAGTACTGTCAATATTATATTTTTTATATTTTTTAATACTCTATAAATTTTATATTTTTTACAAATAAAAATTTTAAATTTTAAATATATTTTAAAAAAATTACTATCAACTAACTAAACTAAATCTCAAACACCTCTAGATCTTTATTTAATGCATATTCATCTATCACTTTCTTTCACTCTTCTAGAAAAACTTTCACTTTGAGCTAAGATATTAGATATACTCACAAGCACTTTTTTCTTTTCTGGTAAGTCAGACAAGTCCTTCTTTACCATTTATTGCATCAATGTCTTTCTCCTCTTTAATCCCTTAATCTTCAAGAATTCAAAAACCTAATTTCATTAAATGAGGATGTGACATCAAAGGCTAAGGCATTTCTTCTGGACATGCATTACCATTTATGATAAATTTAATGTCAACAAGCTATCTTAAAATTTTGTGCAAGTTTGTAAGCTAAGCATTTACCCAAAATGATAACAAATCAATTTTCCTACTATCTTTCTCTAAACTTTTACTTGTAAATAATAATAGTATACAAATTTTAAATTAAAATAGCAGTAATTAAAATTACTTTAAAAATTAAATTTAAAATTTAATTCAATTAATTTAAATAATTATTTTAAAAAAGAACATTTAAAAATTTTAAATTCAAATTTAACCACATATAATCATCATTTATTCCAATCCAAGGCCTCCTTTAAAAAAAAAAAAAAAAAAACCATCAAAACTCTGTCCTCTAATTATCAGCCAATCTAACCAATTGACAATGATGATAATATTTTAAGTGGAGTTGGGCATCATTTTTCATAATTTCACTCCCCATTTTCCCCAATAAAATAATACTATGCTATTCATTTTAATTGATTTGGTCCCCTCTACCCCAAGCCCTACAAATAAAAAACTTAATATTTTACTAACTGTTATTTGAAACATCAGCTCTGTTATTTTAATACCTTTGCTTCTTTTTTTTTTTTTTTTTGTTTGAGACTTTTTATCAAACAAGTGGCAAGCATAGGATTGCCAACTGAGAAATCGAGAAATTCTTTTGCTCTTTAGCTTCTTTGATCTTTAACTTCTCCTGGGTATTTCTGATATTGATGAGAAATTGAAAAAAGACGGAAAAAAAAAGGAAGAGGTAAATGGAGGGAGCAGAGTTGGAGTTAGAGAGGAGAAGCAAGTTCTTGAACAGTTTGATTCAAAAGAAGAAAGCTGTAGAGCAACAAGAGCAAAATGAAAGTTTCAATGTTAAAGTCAGAGCTTCTGATATGCCTTTACTTCTTCAAAACAAGGCTTTTAGATGTGCCCGAGAACTGCTTGACTCTATGCCTGGAAAGCTTGATAGTAAACGCCTAGCTCTTGCTCTTAAAAAGGTTAAAAATTCGATCTTCTTGTCCTTTTTTCATTCCCAGTAATTATTTGTTTATATTATTGTTTGTGATGTATAGACTTAATGGGTTTGCGTAGTTTTTTCGTTTCATTGTTTTGGTTGACATAGTTTTAACATTTGCATGTAGGCAAATTTCACGATGTTAAGGTACTTTCTTTTTTGCATAATGTTAGATAAAGTAGGTTTTTTTGGGTGTATTATGGGTTTAACTTGGTGTGTTTGTGGTAAAGAGGATTGGATGAATAAGGTTGAATGTTATAGTTGGATTTATGATTTTCTTTTAGGGGGTTTGGCTGTATAGGATTAAAGATATTAATGGTCCTAGTGAGAATTTGTTGGAAACTTTTCTATTTCTAGTTGTGCAAGCCAAATTTTGTCTTAAATTCAGTTTTAAGTGAAGATATTATCCCTTTCTTTTATTTTCTTTCCTCTTTGTCTTTTTTGTACTGTATTGAACTTGCTATCCTGCTTTTTAATGCTCATATCAATTCCAGAGGTATATAGCATTAACCCATTGCTCAACCAATCATTCCCGCTGCAAGAAGATGTAGCTTATCGGTTTTGATATGGTACAAGATGTTTATGTGCACTCTTTTGCCAGGGATGGGATTGAACAAATATCATCCTTGCAATTGCATTGGTTTCGGTTTGATATAGTACAAGATGTTTATGTGCTCTCTTTTGCCAGGGATGGGATTGAACAAATATCATCCTTGCAATTGCATCGGTTTGTACACTTTGAAAATGGTTTGTAAGGGACCTTTCCTTATTAGCCACACTAGGAGTATGAAGCCTGTTTATTTGTGATTCTGTTGGCAACGAGTCATCTAGTTGTCCATACTCTGAATCTAAGCTAGCAAATCTAAGCCATGTAATTTTTTTTTGGGTATATATGAGACCATAGCTTGAGGGTAGGGGAAAGGGTTGCCGCTGCTAGGATTCAAACCCTAGACCTATAGGTGCTACCTTTTAAGGCTAGCTTCATGACTAAGCCATGTAAATTTACAAAATATATAACAAAAAACTACAGTCCTCGGTGATCCCAAAAAAAACACTACCGTCCTAAAGCTTAGTATGGTTCATAGCATTTAATCACCTGCTCTTTAAGGCAATTTTTGACAATATTATGGTATACTTGCTTTGAGAGTAACCTCTCATTTGACTTAGAGTAATCACTTGTGTCTCAATTTAAACAGATAGGGTATTCAGTTCTGTCTTCCAGTCCTTTGCTGTGGAGATGATAATGAAACTGGTTGTACTTAGTTTTGGTCCTAGCTTCTGAGCTACTAACTTGGAACTTCTAAGAATTTTAGTTTATGTAGGTTCTTTTGCAGAAAATGTTAACTGAACCAAAGAGAGAGAGACAGAGAGAATTCAGAAATTTGTTAGTTGAAAAAAAGACAGTAATAGATAAGATACAGAGAGAGAGAATGCGAGGACTCTAACTTGTACGGTAATGGGTGAATATGTGGGTGTAAGGTTGAGCTTATCTGAATCTTTGATTCTTATCAGTTAAATGTTTGCTAAAACCATGTAGTCTAAAATCTTGTAGGGTTTTAATAATCTAGATTTATTTATTTTTACTTTGATATAAGAATAGCCCATGATGATGGCTTTTCAGGAATTTGACTCAAAATATGGTCCTGCTTGGCACTGCATTGTGGGAACTAGCTTTGGCTCATATGTCACACATTCACTAGGGGGTTTCTTGTATTTTTCAATCGACAAGGTTTACATCCTTCTCTTCAAGACTGCTGTTGAGCCTTTAAACCATTGATGGTTTCAACAGATTTGTGTTCTACAGGCTTCCTGCGTTGGTAACAAATTTACAAGTTTCCATTTTAAAGTTACATGTACAACTAGAGACTCGAAACTGATAAACATGTCTATTGTTGGTTCTACAATTTTGATGTTGTATTGCTGAGTGCTTAAAGTATAAATGAGTGTTAGGTTCTGCCAATTTCCTGCTCTTAATTTTTATTTTTTTTATACTTTATAGAGACGCAAAAGGTGTCTGGTTTTCACATGCCTTTGCCAATGTTTGGATGAATTACTAACCTTGAAATTTTCTACCACATTGCTTGGTATCAATTTTTGTATAGTTATTATCAAATGTTCTCCATTCATTCTAGATAAAACAATATTATCGTTTTCAATTAATGGGGCAATAACCTTTTAATTCTTCCTTTATCACCTTGATACCAAAGACTCAGACCCAAACTGCATTTCAGAGCATCGACCTACATGTATGGAGGGATGTATTTTATAGGGTTTTGGCAAAAGTCCTAGCGAGCAGGTTCAAGAAAGTTATTGATCTTGTTATAGCAGTGAATCAATTTGCCTTTATTTTGACAGTTTCCTTATGAAAATGAACTTATTGATACCTTGAAGAAAGGTTGATTTTGGAAAAGCTTATGATGGTGTTGATCGGAACTTTTTGGATTTGATTCTTTCAAAAATGGGCTTCGGGGCAAAGTGGCGACCATGGATGCGTCAGTGTATTTCAACGGTCTAGTTGTCAAATTTGGTAAATGGCTCACCTACTGCTCAGTTTCATACGCGGAGAGGCTTATAAAGGATGCCCACTTTGTCCGTTTCTGAAGGTTTTAGTTTGTTATGTCAAAGAGCTTGCTCTTTGGCGCTGTTTGAAGGTTGGCAGGTTGGTAATGGCAGACTAGATGTTTCTCATTTACAGTATGCAGACGATAACATAATTTTCTGTAATGCGTATTTGGAGCAATTGATGAATGTGAACAGGTTGTTCGAAATTTGTTTAGGTTGACGTTTCATTATTTTTTTAACTAAAATTTCACTTTATATGGTAATTGGATTTAAAGCCGGTCAACTAGAAAACTATGGATCACATAATCTGGAGCTCAACTCTTGGCAGCATTAGCTAACTTCCTTCGAGGGCAAGAAAGAAAAATGGATAACATTTTGACAAACCCTTGCCGACTTATTACAATGAAAGAAAACAAATGGCTTTTTTTCTTTTTGTCTGAAAATATGAAAAAAATTATAAATGCTGAAATTTAAATTTTAAATTTTAAAATTGCCAATATTAGATATTCCCTTCCTGTCAACTTCATTTTATTTCTCTTTTTTTTTTTTTACAAGTTTTGGCATATTATGATTTTACTTCTTTGTTAAGGATGACGGTCTCTCTATATATAATTCCATCATATAACAGTTCCTACCACCAAAATATTATGGAGATTGAACAGAGCAAGGAACATGCACCCCTTTCCCAAAAGGAATTCTGTTCTGAAGAAGAGGGTCCAGGGTCACCCCACGAGGCTTTGTTTCTTGTCTTGGCCTACCTTCCTTTATTTGAGCTTCTTGCCATGAGTGAAGTTTGCAAGTCACTGAGAGAAGCAGTGAACAAGGATATACTGCCATGGCTAAACATAATTGTTGAAAGGCCTTTGAACGTGCGGTTGACTGACGAGATTCTGACGAAAATTACTTCCAAGGCAGATGGTAGGCTAAGAACCTTGGCTCTAATGAACTGTGCCAGGATTACTGATGATGGGCTTCAAAGTGTAATTGCCAAAAATCCCCTTATTAACAAGGTAAGAAATTTGACGTCAAGAAAGTTTCTATTTCCATTTGTCTTTTGATTCCACATAAATGTTAGAATAGCTTTATACCTGGTTTAAAGTTCTATTACCTAGAGCTAGAGGCCAATCATTGTGTTTCCCTCAGGATATGAATGGATAGGGTTTCAGTGGCAGGGATTATTTCCCTTGTCTTAGATGTGTCAAAACTCTGACCAAACTCAACTCTAAAGTACGAAATTTTTTTGATGCACAAGTATGGTTGATGGATAGCAAAAGAACATCAATGGCCATTTAAGGGTGAACATCCATGCTTGTCCATAATGCATAATATCTCCAAAGGTTTCGGACAGATTTGAAAATTTTTTATGTGTCCCTGTAAAATTTTGATAATTCATATATTTATATTAAATTTTATAAAAAATTTATGTTAAAATTCATATTAATATAAAAAATATTATTATTTTTATTTTTATTAAATTTATATATAATTTTTGTTAAAATTTTAACTCATATTATTTTTATATATTTTTTATATTATATTCGTATAATATCACTTTGCTCCAAGGCTAAGACTACAATCTTTTAGCAGCAGTTAATAGAACTTTTAAAGTAAGACATTAATATTATTATTTATTTTTTTATATTGAGGCAGCTGTACCTACCAGGTTGCACTGGCTTAACCCCAAATGGAGTAATAAGAGCTGTGCAGACACTGTCCGTACACCAGCACAGCCTCGAAAGCCTTCAGATAAACGGCATCTACAACATGAACAAACAACACCTTGAAAGGCTTCAATATTACCTTCTAACAAAGCAAATACAGCAGCAGGTTCAGCAAAAGCAGCAGTCTCTCTTTTATCATACTTACAGAAAGTTTCAAGCATATAGATGGGAAGAATTTGGCCCAATTATCGATGTGGAAATCTGTCCCAAGTGCAATGAAGTAAGGATTGTTTTTGATTGTCCCAGGGAGGATTGTAAAAGGAAGAGAGATCATTCACTGTCTGCTTGTAGGATGTGCAAGTTTTGCATTCCTAGGTGTGAAGAATGCGGGCTGTGTGTCAAACCCGGAGAAGTGGAAGAGGCTGTTTGCTCAGATACTCTCTGCTCAGATTGTTGGATTCAGCTTTCGAAATGTAATTTTTGTAACAAGCCATGCTGCCGGCAGCACACCAGTCTGCAGATTAGATCTAGGGGATCAACTGGTTGGATTTGCGTTGTTTGCCATGAAACATTCCTGAGTTCGGATGATGTTGAACAATGACATTCCTTGCATGTCTATCATTTTTCTGACTTACACTATAAATTTCCTTTCTCTGCCGGCCTATCCATTCAGAGTTTCCATCAAAAGCAACTACAGAATAGCCCCCACCTACATTGGGAAAGAACCGAGTAGGCAGCATCTGACTGATCCAATAAATACCTTGAACTACATATTTTAAATGGACATTCCACAAATCCAGGCAAGTTACAACAAAATGTACCTCAACAAGATATTTTGATGAAATGAATATCTTGAACTACAAATCGAAATGGATACTGCAAATCCATTCCAAATAAGACCAGTCGTGATATGCTTGATTTAACTGAAGATATTTTTGAAAATAAAAATTTGGGAATTGCTTCAACAAAAGCACTAAATTACTTACCTCTAATAGTTATATACATATTTTGACACTCGATATTCAATAATTAAAAAATAAAATTATTGATAAATGTATAAAATTAAGCATAAAAAAATATATTATGAAAGTTGTGCCAAAAAGAGATTATACTTTGATAAATGAGTTTGTTATAAGCAATTTTTTGAAAAAATTAAGTATGAATACAAAAAATGATAAAAAGATTGTGTTTAATGACCTATTTAGTATTTAGCATTCTTGGAGTTCATAATTTGCATAATGAGTTATACACAAAATACTATTAAAATGTGAAAAATTTTTTCATTCATCCAAATTTTCAAGCTTGAAATTCATGTTCTCAACTGCAAACTATTCATTTGAACCATAAGAACTTGTAGTGCACTTTTGAGTATCAAACTATGGACTACAGGGGCGGTGCCTTATCGAGGAATGTCATGAACATCATGCTCTTTTTCTTCTTACTCTACCTACATTTCAATAGTATTTTGTGTATAACTCATATTATAATATGCAGAGTATAAAATCCAGGAATACTAAATAGATCATTAAACATAATTTCTCTATCATTCCTTGTTGATACCCAATAATCTTATACATCCACCAATAATCTTTGCTTTTTACTTGTTGAATATTGAGTACCAAAGCATGTATAGTTATAAGATGTAACAATCTATCATGCATAGGCAATTTAGTGGCTTCTGTCGGAAAAACTCTCAAATTCTCATTCCCAAAAATGTCTTAGAGCTAAAATCAAGCATATCACACATAGCATTTGTCTCCTTCAACCCAATGTACCTAATTCAATAACATAGCTACACAGCAACAATCTTGAATAATCTTTGGTTTGTTTGTACAGAATCCAATGACAATGAACAACTCATCTTTAAACTACTTGCTGTCCATATGTTCAGCCAAATTTGCCACTCTGCAACTCAACTCCTCTTAGGAGAAAACAAAATTGGGTATGCTGCAAGTATTCCAACTGAGACGTAATTGAATTTTTTGGAAGATTTGAAATTTGTTAAAACCGAAGGGCAAATACAAACAAGTTCTACAAGAAAACAGTACTCATAAGTAAAACACCTATTATCACAGAGGTTGTGAAAGAACCATTCCCATAGATATATTGCGATGGGCAGCCTGAAGTCGTAGAGTTTGAGGAAGGAACAAGTGATGTGCCATTTATTACGGTGCCGTTTTTTCCAATACTGCAAACAAAATTAAAGTAACCTCATCAGATTTCTTCAAAGCCATCATATATGAATCATAATCATGTTTGAAAAATAAGTAGTAATATTTACAAGCATCAGTGCATACCTTCCTGGAAATAAACATGAACCATAACCTGCACCGATAGAAAACATAACTAAGTTAATAGGTGTTATAAGGTAAACTATTAACTTCCTTAGTGTGCCTCTTTTTTTTATGTGAGAAATGACAGAATGCAATCTCATAATCATGTTCTCGGTTAATAATTGAATAAACACCACAAGTGCATCAAGTAATTATTATACTTTAAAACATATTGTAAAAGCCACCTTGATTGTATTCCAACTAGACTCAGTTTCAAACATGTCTTGGAAAGGCCAAATTAGCAGCATGTAACAATGATTATACAAACACCGGTGAATGTGTGCATCAAGAAGTTTGATAGCATTAACCACTAATGTTGCCAGCCCATCAATTCTCAAAATAAAAAATTAAAATGAAAAATTATGATATCTAGGGTCTTATTTATAAGAACCAATATCAGTCAAATACTTGGATCAGTTGTAGTGATGGTAGCCACCCCCTTGAAATCACAGGACCCAGGAGACTTGGCCATCTGCTGGAAATATGCATTGAAAGCATAAGTTGAATGAGAAACCACATTATCAGGCTCATAACATGGATGCCCCTGCAACAAAGGCGAGCAATCAACTTTCCCTGGTCCACAAGCCCAATCAAGAGCTGCTTGTAACATCTTCGGATCAGCACCCTCCTTTGCAACACAAAAAGTTTGGTTTGTAGTGTCATTAGCCAAAACAGTACCAGCACCTGTCAAGTGTAAAATATAAACGGGTATTCCATTGGCATCAAATAGCCCCCAGTTTTTTTCTGAGACTGATCCAGTTCTCAAGTCCTCATTGTAAAGCTCATAGATGTAAGTACTGACAGCAATACCAGGGTGTTTAGGAGTCCCAGTGTTGTTAAGCACATGCTTGATCAAGTTACTGTTGTATGTATTAGCATTTTCAACTGTAGCATCGGGCTCAGACGAATCACCCTTTGAAGGCCAACCAGACTCAGTTACTACAATCGGAATGTTGGTAATATTTAAATAAGACATTGCAAAATATGCTGCATCAACAACAGCATCAAAGACATTAATGTAATGCAGGAGTGTGTTAGCATCAACGGCTTCTTTGTTAGGAGGGAGAGGACGGAAAAGTGCATAGTCCAATGGGATCACGCCATTTGATTGCATGTAATCATAATATGGATATACATTGAGCATAAGGTATGACCCCGTAGACTGCAAAAATTTTAGCAATGGAACCATGACTGGATCCCATGAACGATTAAAGAAAGCTTGAGAAGGTGGAAAAGAGTCCAGAATAATCGAAGAAGAATGAGGAGTAGAGACTTTGATTTGACCATCAAGATTAGAAGCAACAAGGGCAGAGTGGATGAACTTTAAGGCATAAACTAGGACTGGAGCAGCATTTGGTAGTGCAGTTAAAACTTCAGAGCCGACAGCTATTGCTGTGATGTTGGTGGCAGGGGCATAGGCTATAACATTACGAGCTACCCAGTTGGCTGCAGTGGCATTTGACTGACCAATACCAAGGAGTTGGTCATTGGGGACAGAGACAGTCACCTGGATGCCTGTGTTGGCAAGTGCGAGGAGCATGGCTCGGTCAGCATCATAAAGCCTGACATATCTGATATTCTGAGCCTTGAGAAGGGCCACCACTTGAGTGGGGCTGGGCATGTCAGAAAGGTCAGTACCAATGTTCACACCAATAAAGGCCTCTGCATAGAGAGATCCACAGGCAGATGTTAAGACAAGTATGTCATCCATGAAAAATGAAAGGTCTTCCATCTTGATAAGAGATTAACAACGTTAATGACCACAGCAGTTGCAGAGAAGATTGCCATGTATGCAAACAATAGGCTAAACCAAAGGAAATTTAAAGAATTAAAGCACATTGAAGAATAGGGTGTTGCAAATATGATTCAAACAACTAAGATACAGAAAAAAAATTTCATTAACTCAATTAACTACAGAAAACTGCAATTCAATCCCAAAAGAAATAGATGTTAAACTTTAAAACCAGGAATCTTTCATTTCTTTCATCCAATCATTTCAGCCACTAGATGGAGAATATTTCATCATATTAAAGCAGCATCTTAAAGGCTTGTACATAAAGTTCAAGGTCAATTCCACACTTCAAATATATAAAGATCAATTTCATTAATTCATTTAACTTTAGGACCAACCATCTCTAACTTCAATCACATATTTCCCATTCAGCAGTAAGTCTTGACTCATCGGTTCCAAAGTCATTTTCAGTAGAAGCAGAGAAACAGAAGCAACAATGTTGTATTTGGAGCAAAATTGTATATAAAATAAAAGTAGCTGGAAGGTGGGTAACATATCACACCATACAAGCAGCACCATCCTCCCATACTTGTCCATTTCTGGAGGCTCAAATAGAAATCTAACAACAGTTATAATTTTTTTTCAGTATAATTCTCCTAAAAATTAAAGGAAACACACAAGGAGACATCAGACAGGTCATAGCATCATCATCCATCATAAATAATACTAGAGCAAATGAATTGATAACTCACCTGACTACAAGAATACCCAACAGTCAGATGTTTATCCAAGATTCTATATTAAAATTACTTCATTATAAGAAACGGTTCAGGGGGGGTGATGGGCCTCTTCATATATTATCTTTCTACTATTAAGATGACAATACTACCCTCAAATGTACATTTCCAAGGATGCCAATACCTTTATTAGCATTTGAAGCCCTTCCATAAGGTTACTTTGGTCCTACAAAATATTCTGAGGAAATGTAGTTTAGACAGGTAAAGGACGGTCCATGAGCTGGGACGCATTGTAGTTGAGATTCTCATTAAAGATGGGGAGAGGAAAGATCAGAAGCGTTTCCAACAAAGGGAAGGACTTTTCTACAGAGGCTTCTGCTTTGACAGGAATAGAGTTAATACCCAAAGGGAAAGACTGTTCTCTCTCTCTCTCTCTCTCTCTCTCTCTCTCTTTATCTATCTCTGGAACCATCATTATTTCCAGTTTCCACAGAAAAAAATTTTATGGTAAAAGAAGTAAGATTGTGATTTCAAACAACAAAACCAGATTAATGGCCCACAAAAACTAAGAAAATTGAAATAGAAACACTTACATAGAGCTCAAATTTTTTAAAAATCTAAAATTTCTAGTCGTTCAACTAACTGGAAGATATATGAGACAATAGCAAAAGATGGGAAAAAATTTATAATAACCAAAAAATGTAGAGACAAACTAGAGGGACAGACAGAAACAAGAGGCATAGAGAAATTTTATTGAAAACACCAAAAAAGGAAACAACCCTTCACTGAAAGAACAAATGAAAAGAAAAATATCAATGAGTTAGAGAGAAACAAGAAAGATAAAACATAGGAGAAGTACCCACAGAAATAAACACATAAATACAGCTAGGGGTAACAAATGATAAGTATAACCACAGCTTAAAAGAAACTTACTATCATCACCAGAAACAACTGAGACAAGCAATAGCAAAAGCAGCAAGAATATAGCCATTTGAGTAAGTAAAGCTTGAATCTTTCAAAACGATACAAAGCTATTCAGTTCAGCCTCAAAAGAACCCTCAAAAAAAAAAAACAAACAATAAACCCAGAGAAAAAAGAGAGAGAAAAAGAAAAGGGCGCTCCTTTCGAGGTTTTGGAAGCAGAAATGGCAACGAGTGGTAAACCGGAACAGTGACGAGAGGGGAGTTTAGTTTATTTGCAAGGAAAGAGAGGCTTTTATTACTGGCTACTTTGTACTACGGTTACTGAGCCTAGTTATTTGATGGTTGCATCAGAAATCAATGGTCCAGATTTAAATGCTGTGCACTGTAAGCATTAAGCCTACCACAGGAGAGCACACATCTGGCTTTCCCTTTTTTAAGATTATGTGTCGTGCTGTTTGTGTTGTGTTCTTTTGGGTTCAGTATTAATGCATAGTAGAGTCACAATCTTTGAAGAAGTACTGTCTTATTGATGACGTGGCATGACAGATTGGATTGAATGGCTATATTCCCGCAGATCTCTCACTCATTTTTTTAATATTTCTCAGTTTTTTTTTAGGGAATGTTTCTTCTTTTTTTTTTTTTTATTTGTTTGCTTCTGTAACTGGAAAAAGAGCTTTTCCAACTGAGAGGGATAAATTAATAATGGACACCTACAATAGAAATATATATAATGCAGCTGTTTGGTTGCTGAGAAAATGCTCTGTTCAGTAATACGGCATGGCTTGCCTATTTGGTAACGTATATTATTTATCTCATTTATTTCAAAGGTCAAGGAATTATTGGAAAGATATTCTGTTTTAATGGCAGTGAAATGCTAAAAAATAATTATAAAATATATTTTAATTCAATATAAAAAAATCAAATATTAATTAAAGATTTGTTTTCTTAAATTTGTTTAAAAAATAATTCCTTAAATATCATATAAACTAGCATTACAAAGCATTAATAACGTTTTTTCAAATTTTATTTGGAATAATAATTTTTTTAAATGAGATATGAATTTAACTTTTTAAATATAAATTATATATACGTTTACTATTAAATTAAATGTTTAAATTTTCATGTAAATTTTTAAAGACAAATGTAATCTTTAAATTATTACAAGACTTCATTTGATGTATTATTTTTATAGGTATATTATTATTTTCAATTTTATATTTATATTATTATTATATAAAATGAGAGTAATTTAGTTTGAAGGTTTGATGTCACAGCTTGGATAAATTCAATTCAATTGATGAGATTATCAACAAATAAATAAAATAACATTATAGATACAAATTTAATAATATATTAAAATAATAAAAAGTCTTTGAATTTTATTTTTTTATTTAGATTTTTTTGTCAGAATATTAATTTCTATGTTTTTACTAATAAAAACTTAATCTTTAATATGTAAATAAATTATTGATTTATATTCAAATAAATTTTAATATAAATTAATTTTTTGAATAAAAATTTATTTAGATAAAATAAAAATAATGACTTGTTTAAATACAAATATACAATAAATGTGTAGGCTTTGTTTAAAAAATAAAATAATTTAAGGATTTTTTAATATTTTAACCTATACTTAACTTATAAGGCTTTATTTCTTAATTGAGTTAATATTTAATCTATACCTAAGTCTCAGCTAATAAATTAAAAATAATACATAATATGATGTAATAAAAGTGTAATAACTTATATAGTATGTAAATTGATAAAATTGAAGGTTTTTTTTTTTGTTATTTTAACCATTAATATATTAAGATAAGAGAACATTTATAATTTTATTTGTTAAACGAGATTACGGGATAGATATGTGCATCATGGAATTAATAAGGTTATTAAATTATTATTATTGTTCATAAAAGATCCTATGCTCAACCGACTATAAGGAAGTGTACCCGAATTGATCGGTCTTTTAGTTTGACGTCTACTTTCCTGGCTCGTCTTCTATGACAACGACTGAATCAGTTACTCTCACACAAACGATGGATTAATAATACGTGAATTTCAAAAGCCTAGAGTCCGGAGATGAATCGAAAATAGAAAAAAAACACGAAAAAGAAAATATGGATCAAAAGCAGAGATCAATGGCAGATAATTCCCGAAACTACCAGTTCCACCCTGCCCGAGCCGCCATTACCGATCTCTTTAATATTTACTTAGGACTACTACTTTATTTTTTCTATCTTTTTGTTTTTAAATTTCTTATTTCTCCGCTAAAACTAAGTAATTCTTTTTCTTTTCTTTTTTTTTTAAATTTTGTTTGCAGAGAAATAGCCGCCAAAAAGCTGATGATTCTGTTGGAGAGCAACCGTGAGTCTCGTTTCTTTGAATTTTGATGGAGGTTTAATCGATTGTTTTTGTTTTTTAATAATTAACTTAAAATTTTCAGGAACAAAACCCAAAAGCGTGTGCTCGCTCTTAATGGAGAGCTTCCTCCTCGAAACGAACAGTTCCTTTTAGATTTTGAGCAACTCCAGAGTCAGTTTGGTGTAAGTTTTTCACATTTTTTTAACAATCAAATGTCGTTTTACGTTTTGTGTTTTGATTTTTGCTACTGTTTTTTTATTTAAGCAAATAGCAAGCGGTAACAGTAACAGTCAAATGGCACCTTAAGTAATCTGTGACAATGAATTTTTAAATGTTGATTACTTTTATTCGTTCATGCTTTGCCGTTCTTGTCAGGATCAAAATCAGTTGCGGTCTGTGACCGAATCTGTTCTAATATCTTTGGTTACTCAGTGTTGTAGTCATGCACCACAGTCGGGAGTTTCTTCTTTTTGCTTTGCGTAGCTTGTGCGGCATAGGCTACATTAATTGGGATACCCTTTTGCCCTCCCTTCTGTCTTCAGTTTCCTTTGCAGAAGTGCCGGTGGGTCAAGGGAGTCAGGGAGTTTCTTCTGTTTCATCAACAATTTTATCATATTCTGGGATTAGAATTCAAATAACGATTTAATAATAAAATAATGATCACAAAATTACGATAATATCATTATCCGTCATCATTATTGAAAGAAATATGATTAAAAATTTTATATATAATCAAAACGATACGTAACGATCATAAAATAATAACATAATGAAAAATAATGATAATAACGGATTGTTATTATTGTTATTCTCATTTTTAAACTCATGAATCATCGGTTCAAAAAAATAAAAATTTAATATTATCAAAATAAATCAATAAACTTATAAAAATAAAAAATAAAAATAAAAATAAAAATAAAAAATAAAACACAAAATCTCATGTCTTTAATATCAAAATCAATTTAAAAATAAGTTAAAAATAGATAAATTATTTATCAACCATTCAATCGATACTTTAACAGCAATCTTAACTTAATCTGTAAATTATTTAAATTTAAACTAATTTTAAGTTCTCAATCAAGACAAAAAATATAAGAAGAGAAAATTAAATTATTATTTTTTTTGTAAAATTTTTATAAAATTATGTCTGTCTGTGAAAATTTGATAGAAATGAATGAAGTATTTTGTAGGTATTAAGTAAGTGATAATGATAAAAAGATTTCAAAAAAAATAAGGGACGAAATAAAAAAAAGGAAAAGAAGAAAAAAATTCTCGAGGGCCAGAAGAATCACGAAAAAGACAAACAGAAGAGAGTGCCTGGGTTTGCTGAGATTAAACAAAATTAGGGAATATTGGGACACGTGGGTGGACGGGGGATTGAGTGAGTTCAGATGGAGTGGGTGGTGGGACGTTGGCTTGAGAGGGGGGGGGGGGTTAGGAGATGAATTTTTTTATTTAATTTTGTAATTAATTTTTAATTTTTTTAAAGATAAAATTTAATTAAAGGTTTTAAAATTTTATAATTAAAAAAATAAGAGATTAATAATTTAATATAATATATAAATTTTAGATGAAAAATTTTGATAAATTTTTTTATATAAGTTAGATGAAAAATAATTAAAATTAAATATTATATTTTAATTTTGTTATATAATAATTTATGATTTCTTATTTAAAATTTAATAATTTTTTTATTATTTTGATATTTATATTATTGTTATTTGTTTATATTAGATTAATTTTCATTATTTTTGTGTAATTATTGAAGATTCTATTTATAATATAATTATTGAAAGTAATTTGTGATAAAAAATTTTATATCAATTAGTGTATTAAAAAAGATTAAATTACTTAATAAATTTAATGTTTTATGATCTATTACTTTTATTAAGATTAAAAATTAAAAAATAAAAAATATAAATTTGAAATTTTTATTAAAATATAAGTTTGAAAATTATTAAAATATAGATACTTGATATTTAATATATTAAGTTTTGTTAATATTTGATTTCTCTAGAATTAATATTGATTATGAACTTAATTGAAAAAGATTGTGGATAAACTAAATATGAATAATTTATTATAATCTAAATAAAATTATGAATAATCTTTTTAAAAAATAAAAAATATAAAGTGTCATAAATTATTTTTAAAATCATTAAATAAAAATTTTTATAATTATAATTATAATAATTATATTTTATAATAATTTGTGTAAAAATTTTTTATCTTTTATATAAAAAACGTAATAAATATAATGCGATAAAAAACGTGATCACGATTGCTGTTAAAATCCATAGACTAAGATGATACCATCTACTAATGTAAATACTTCTAATTTTCAGTCCGCAAATCGTGTATCTGTTTTAACTTCGGTTCAGGTTGTTGGGTGTCCAGCACAATCTACAATTGAACCATCTTCTGGTGCAACTTTATCCCCTGTAAATCCATCTGATATTTCGTGCAATGGCCAACTGTCTGCAACTAGGATGAATTCATCTATAAGAATTAACGCTATAAGCAATTTACGTCAGCTATGTTGCAAGATCATTTTAACTGGGCTTGAATGTAATTTGAAACCAGTGACTCAAGCTGAAATTTTCTACCATATGCTGAATTGGCTGGTTAATTGGGATCAAAGACAACATGGGAATGAGGAATGTGATGGAAAGTCCTGGCGACCGGACAAGGCTCTAATTGAATGGCTGCACAGTTGTTTGAATGTAATTTGGCTGTTGGTTGAGGAAGATAAATGCGGAGTGCCCTTTTATGAATTACTTCGAAGTGGTTTGCAGTTTATAGAAAAATCCCTGACAACGAAGCATTGTTTACACTTATCCTGGAAATACGTAGGAGGAGAGATATGATGGCTAAGCATATGCAAATGTTAGACCAACACCTTCATTGCCCAACATGTGGAACTCATCGAATTTTGTTGCAGACAACTCCTAATGTTTCTGTTGAAGCTATAACGAACTTGCTGTATTCACCAATTACATATCCAAGTGTGCTTGGAGAACCACTGTATGGAGAGGTAATGACTGTTACAAATGCCCATTATAATATCTAAAATTTAGCGTACTTCATTAAATTGAAATGTTCTCAAGTTTCCATTAGTTTCTTTTGGCAGCTTTATTAAAGAGATGTTAGTCTTTATAATTGTTTGTTATGTAATAGTGTGATTCAATGCTATGTGTTGGAGGTTCTTTCCAGAAAAACAACTTTGTATTCTAATCTTTAGTTATATAAACGATGAATTTCAGTGATGGACAATGGTGTGTCTTATTTGAAAGAAACGTGCTCTTTTGACTGCAATGGTATGATTCTCAGAGCCTTAACTCAATTCTGCCCATTGACCTATTGGGATAGCTTCCTTTGAGCTTTGCCTGCCCTTTAGTAAATTCTGACTCACCCTAGGAAAGTGCTAGCAACAACAGAAAGGAGGGGGGGGGGTCAATGAAAGTGCTGCATCTGCTCTCTTCTTAGTCAATGGGCAGCAGGATCAGCATAAAAGGGAGAATCTACTTCAGATAACCCTACTTCTGCTAGGCAGCCTGTGGAATGGCCAAAAGCCAACCTTTCTGATATATTATCCTAGCTAAGAATAGATTTGGTGGGGAAAGGTGGGGGGAGGGGGGGGGGGAGAATAAAAAATCTGGGCAAACCATTGTTCTTCATCATACTTTTGTTATCAAAGTTTAGAATTCCTCCAAGTTGCTTTAGGAAATGCATTTCAGATCTATCAGGATATACATCATGAAGCTCTGACATCTGGTGTTTTATGAACCCTTTTTTAAGGAATCACTTAGGATTCTTATTTCTACTTATTGGCATTTTGAAAGGTTTAATTGTGATTTCTGATTAAGTGCAGTTGATCCTTTAGAGGTCATAAGTTTTGTTTTGATGTTATTTTTCGTTAAATCCTTCTTGCTATTAATTGATTTGAAGCCTCCGCATTGGTTTCTCTCGGTGTATGTTTGCCTAATGCCTGTAGATACTTTGTCCTCCTCTTTTATGCATCATTCTTTCTAATGAACTAGAGAGTTTCTTTATCTAGAGGAAGACTAAATGTTAAAATGTGTCATTTCAGTCTCAAGTTTGATTCATGCTAATCTCTCCCACAAAATGGGGAAAGGATGTCAATTTTTTCCATACTATTTAATTTGCTTCAATTTGATAAATTCAGCTTCTTGTTGAAAACCATTTTTGTTTGCATGTATGCTTATCACAGTTTTGTGCCAATCCAAGAATATATTTATCTGTTAACGTAGTTATGTTATTTGTATGTGTACCTACGTTGTATATTTATAAGCGTTTTCTATTTTTCTTTATTTATGACTTGTAAACTTGCTCTGTGTGTACGAGAGAGGGAGAGAAGGGAAAAGAAGTGTGCACGCGCACATGATACTGGTCGAGACTCAACTTTCAGGTTCGTGCAGTTTTAGGATTCGGTATACACTCATTTGGCATATTTGATTAGCTTATTTATTACGGTTTATAATCTTGTAAGATATTGTCTGCTCTGATCTTTCTGACCTTACGGTTTTATCTTATAAAAGACGCATAGGCTGTGACATCTTTTTTCACTCCAATGAGGACCCACTTACCTCGGTGGCATCTCTCAAAGTTGGCTCTAATACTTTTTATCACGAGTCGAAACTCAATTTTCACGTCCGCGTGGCTCCAGGATTAAGGCATGCACTCATCCAATGTTTCAAATCAATTTATCTATCACGGTTTACACCTCTATGAGTTATTGTCCACTCTAACTCATTTGATCTTTATGATTTTATCTTACAAAAAGCATCTCACATGAAAGCAGTGTGAATCTTTATATTTCAAAATCAACTTTAGCATTCAACCGACGTAAAATTCTTAGCTTCATTTCAGGACCGTAACACTCGCACATATATATTGGGTTGGAGGGACTAATTGTGGTCAGTATGGTTTCTTTTAATAGGGACAAAGGGGTGGGGATGTAGGGTTGTAAGAACAATATGGAGTTGGCATTTAGTATGTACTAATAGTTTCTTTTATGTAGGATCTTGCAGCTTCTATCCAGAGGGGTAGTTTGGACTGGGAGAGAGCTTTACGTTGTATAAGGCATGCTATTCGCTCTACTCCTTCTCCTGATTGGTGGAAACGTGTGCTTGTTGTGGCACCTTGATACCGAGGTTCCGCCCAAGCGCCTACTCCTGGTGCTGTTTTTACCTCTGATATGATTTGTGAGGCAACAATTGATGGAATTGTTGAGCTTTTGAAGTTGACATATTCAGGCAATAAATTCTTCCCTATATTTATTTTTTGTTCTTTTGGTTTTCTCAATTTAAAGAGTCAGTAATCATTATCTTTCCATTAATAATTCCTAGGCGATTGATTCTGTTTTAGAACTCTTTCATGAGTTATAATGCATGTGTTTGGTGCTAGGTGTTTTTCAAAATTTATCTTTTTATCACTGCCAGTTCCCCAAAATAGCAGTGGGGAATATGAAGGAATTGAATTTTTAGATATTCCTCAATGTCTCACACTTAGTTTTTAACATTCCTTTAATTGCAGAGTTAAATTGCTGGCAGGAGTGGCTTGTCTTCTCAGATATATTCTTCTTTCTAATGAAAAGTGGATGTATTGATTTTGTTGATTGTTTTGATAAGCTGGGCGCACGCTTTACAGAGAGTGATCACCACATACTTAATACTAATCATGTTACCTGGCTTCTTGCACAAATCATTCGGGTTGAGCATGTCATGGCTGCTTTGAATAATGAATCTAGAAAGGTTGTTTCTAAATGGAAAAGTTCATTGCCTTTCTTCTTTTAAGTTTGATCCTACTTGATGAACTTTTATATCTTGTTCAAACATGAGGGGATGTTTATATTAAGGGACACTTAGTCATAGTCTCATGAAATAAGTGTATCTTTGATGCTAAGGATTATTATTCTCGGCATTAATTACTTGTTAGTATTTGAGTAAATTGTATGAATCAATTTGCTTCAACTTAGGCCTTGCAATTCTTCTGCTAGGTGGAGACGACCAGAAAGATTCTATCATTTCATGGAGAAGATAGGAGCTCTGATCCTACTAATCCCCAAAGCATCCTGCTTGATTTTATTAGCAGTTGTCAAAACTTACACATTAACTTACGCATTTGGTCGTTGAATAAGTCAACCAGAGAATGTTTGAATAATGAACAGTTGCAGAAAGGGAAGCAAATAGATGAATGGTGGAGACAAGTGAGCAAAGGTACATATCATGCGCATTCTATTCTAGGTTGAATGAGTTTAACATGCAGCTATTATAGCTGATGAAGCTAAAGGTAACTCTGTCCTGCATACACTGTTTATTGCTTTGAGTGTGCCTCTAAAATTCATCAAGGCCTGCTTCATACTGTTTGAATAAACCCTAAAATAAAGCATGTTCTGGTTTTATTTTAGGGGAACGCATTATGGATTATATGAATATGGATGATAGATCAATTGGGATGTTTTGGGTTTTCTCCCACACCATGGCACAACCAGCTTGTGAAACTGTCATGAATTGGTTATCTTCTGGTGGAGTTACAGAGTTTTTACCAGGAGCAAATATACAGCCCAATGAGAGATTAATGGTGACGAGGGAAGTTAGTCCATTGCCGATATCACTATTGTCTGGCTTTTCAATGAATCTTTGTTTGAAGTTGGTCTTTCAAATGGAAGAGTCTTTATTCGTTGGGCAGGTAAGATTTGATGTTTCTGGCCTATGTAAGTTAGTGAGAGGGAATGGGATTTCCATAGTTCCGATTGATAGTTGGTTTCAAGTGGATTTTCTCTTCACTAGGATGACAAAATGGTTTAGAATGTTTTGTAATGAACCTACTTTCTTGCATAATGCCTTCTCTTGTATTAAGTTGTGTTTTGTGTTAGTGCTGGATGATTTTCATCCTAGTTGTTCTGGCTGTGAAATTTCTACTAGCTCTAAGCTAAAGCCTAACTATTGCTTGGTACACTACCATGCATAACTAATTTAGGGGATGTGAAGCAGATATATTAACAGTTAAATGCTTTCTTACTTTTGTTTCCACGTGCAAGAAAGACTTTGGTCTCTTAGGCCAAATGGTCTTTATAACTCAAGGTGCTGAAGTCAGAAAATATTAAAAAGAGACATGGGCAAAAGCTATTGAAAAGGATGTTGCTTAACTGATCCAACTTAGATATGATCATTAATAGAATAGTGTAATGTAATTCATATAGTTGACCTCTGATTGTTGTACGCTTAATGATCTCTATTAGCTCTTGTACTGTTGGATCAGTACTGGTTTTCGAACTGTTTTTAGTGACTGATATTGATACTTTGGTGCAGATTGTGCCTAGTATTTCTATGGTTGAAACATACACCAGACTGCTGCTCATTGCAACTCATTCCTCATTTCATTCACACTTTAGTGTAATTTACTTTCCCTCTAAAGTTACTATTTCTTATTTTTTCAGAAGATTTCTTATAAGTAGAGGAATATTGTCATGCAGTTTTCTTTTAGATCTGTGGTATAAATTTATTGTTCGTCTGAAATGTTATTATCTTTCATTTTTAAAAGAAGCCTTAAGAGGTAATTGTCACTTTAATACATTTTCTTTAACCTCAAGCTAGCTGCTGGCTGAAAGTTCATCACCCATCCTACTAATTTGGGAAAATCATTTTGACTTACAATGACTTCATCTACCGATACATGTGTTTTTCAGATTTACTGACAACTCTTGCACTGTCATGACAGCTAAATATATCTTTTCATGATCATCGGCCACTTTTCAAGTGAACCAACAAACTGACTAGATGAAACAATTCACCCTTTATTAAACCAATTTCTAGAAAAATTTATATTATTGCACTAATATTTGAAATTTTCTTTCAAAACCCTTTGAACTATCCATCGGTAATTTATATAGGGCACTGTGGTGAGTTATGATCAATAAGTGACCCCATGTAGTGGGAAAAGGCTTAGTAGTTGTTGTTGACTGCTGAAATTTTCCAATTTAGACCAAAGTTTGAGTCTATTTTCCTTATTCACTCTTTTTTAGGTTTATGAAAATATATATTGTTGCTTGCTAATACAATAATAAGATGTCTTAAAAATGCTATCTCTGCAGCATTTGATACAGAGGAATGCCTCTTTATTAAGCAAGCCTGGGGTGACTCTTTTGGCGCTTGAAATTGTGAACTATCACCTGCTTCCACTCTACAGGTGATCTTCTGCCTGGTTCATTCAGTAAAGATACTCCTATTCCCTCAACCTCTTTTGCCTTCTTCCACTCTACAACTGTAATAATGTTTAGAATGAGAACTGTTATCAGCTTGTCAGGCACTCCTCTGGATATCTATATTTCCAAGTTGCATTTTCAGAATTGAGCTTTCTGATTCCCGAGGGTTTCTGTGTCTTTTGCCCCTTGTTTACTTTTTTTCTTATTCCTTCTGGCAGTACTTAATAAGTTGTCATAAATGCTTAAGATTAGCCTCGTACTCTTAGGATTGTGGCAGCTTCAAATGCTAAGCCTTGGGATTTGGTCTTTTTATATGCAATATGATGATATCATATATGAGATTTGCAATCTCTTTTTGTAGGTACCAAGGGAAATGCAAAACTCTGATGTATGATGTTACAAAAATAATTTCTGCCTTAAAAGGAAAACGGGGAGATCATCGTGTGTTTAGGTTGGCTGAGAACTTGTGTATAAATCTGATTTTGTCATTGAGAGACTTTTTCTCAGTGAAAAGGGAAGGGAAGGTAAATGCCATTATCTCAAACCAAAAACTTTTGTTTTTCTCTCCTTTCCCTCGCTTAATTTAGCTAAAATTCTGAAATTGATTTTTGCAGGGCCCCACTGAATTCACAGAAACTTTAAATCGGATAACTATAATCACTCTTGCCATCACCATTAAGACACGTGGAATTGCAAATGCTGATCACCTACTTTGTCTTCAAACTATGTTGGATCAGATATTGGCAACTAGCAAGCATATATGGTCAGAGAAAAGACTGCATTATTTTCCCTCTCTCTTCTTCATGATGTCTTAATGGGACGGGCAAACAAAAGAGGACTGGCAATTCAAGCATGGCAACAGGTTCAACTAATTCATCTTTAAAAAAAAAATCAAAATTCTATTTCTTTTCTAGTTTTATTTTGATATCTTTTGTGAGAAAAAGCGATCCCAATGGAAATACAAGGCATTTGCTTAGCAAATATGCAAGGTGAATGTAAGAAGAAAATGAAGAAATAGTTAATTTCTCAAGCATTAGATATCTATAGAATTTTCATGAAAGGGCTTGTTAGATGAAAAGGAGAAAATCTAACGTGATGAGAAAATTCTCTTCAAAGCTATAGTTTTTTAATTCTATTGTTGAGTTCTTATTTCCTGTCATACTTTGAGAGTGAACAGATTATTTTAGACAGAGGGACACTGATATATACGTGTTTTTCATGAGTTTATAAAACTTGAAAATTTTTCTCGTTCCATGCACTTGTTCATCACTCTGTTGAAATCTTTTAGGTATTGCTTCAATGCATGTTTTTCTTGTTATTAATAGTTGTTGTCACCATGTTATCCTCATTGTTTTCTTGTTTGACTAGATTTCATGCAGCAGCTAATATTGGAATTTGTACTTATTTTGCAGTCAGAAACAACAGTGATTAATCAATGCACTCAACTTCTTTCATCATCTGCTGGTTCAAATTATGTTATGACTTATATCAGTCACAGTTTCCCTCAACACCGGCAATATCTATGTGCTGGTGCATGGATACTGATGCAAAGGCACCCTGAAAACATTAACAGTTGAAACCTTGTATGTTTATCTTGTCTTTTCTCACTTGACCTGGAAAGATCACTTGAATAGAATCATGCTGTCACTTTCCTGATATCTACCATGCAGTTCCTTTTTATCCTAAAAATTTCATTAAAATGTTAAAAGAACATTAATCTTCTGCAAAAATTGAGTCAGGCACAGGTGTTGAGAGAATTTTCACCTGAAGAAGTGACATCAAATATTTATACAATGGTGGATGTATTACTTCATCACATTCATATCGAGCTTCAGCATGGGCATTCCTTGCAGGTTTTGTAGCCATTTTCTCTTTAGTTTCATTAACTAAATTGTTGTCTTTGTTAAGCATTTCATCTGGTTTGCCTTTTTCAGGACCTTTTATTGAAAACTTGTGCGAACCTTTCCTTTTTTGTTTGGACCCATGAGCTAATTCCTTTAGATATATTGCTTTTGGCACTCATTGACCGTGATGATGATCCCCATGCCCTGCATATTGTGATATGCTTCTCTGAAATATTTGCTACTTTTCTCATGTAACGTTTGTTCATATATGCAGTTCTCTAAATTGATTGTTGTGGATAACAGTTGGCCTCATATAAGTTCCTGTTTTTGTTGTAGTCTTGTTTGGTCTCAATTTTCTGGAGTCATGACTAACTTGGTCATCTGAATGTTTTACTGCAATGAGCAGTAACAATGGTTCTTTATTGTTTTGTATTCTACATGCATATAACAGGCCTTTTATCCTTCTCTTTGGATCTTTAATCTGGAGGATACTCCTTCTGTTGATTGCTGTCTAAAAGGAATCTGTAAATTTTTTACTGCAACTTTGGTCTTGTGCAAGGCCTTTATTACTGAGTAGCATTGTGTACTCAAGTGTGATTGAGTCAGATTATCGTTAACACGCGGTTCTAGTAGCAGTTTGTTTACTTCCTAAAATTTTCTTTTATCCTTCTGTATTGACACTTGATTTTATTTCCTTGCTGACTATTCATGTGATGCCATCTTGGAGATTTTTGGAATAACTAATTTTTATCCTGATTGAGTTCATCTAGAAATTTGTTAAGTTTAATGCAGAAAATGCAGAAAATTCTTACTACTTCTAATTAAGGTAAGCTGTAACTTGTTATTGTGGCTGCATTGATTTTCTGATAATGTAATTATAAATTGCAGATAAGCTTACTTGAAAGGCAAGAGCTTCAACAAAGGGTGAAATTATATTGTAAGATTCGTGGGCCCCCTGAGCATTGGCTTTACACTGGAATATTTAAGCGCACTGACTTGCAAAAGGCCCTTGGCAATAATCTCTCATGGAAGGACAGGTGTTTTTTTTAATTGAAACACTCCTATTTAGAGTCTGAAATTTTATTTATCTGGTGATTACTAGTGCTTTGTAGCTAAACTGATATTATGGTTAGGAATGGAATATACTATGTGCCTTGTTGGTTTAGGTACTTAGTAAAGTATGTTGCTTTGTATTTTCTATTAAAGTATTGTTAAATCCCTTTGTTGACTTAAAGCATTCTGAGATTTGCTGAAATTGCAATAATTTAAGTCTGAAACTGTTTTAAAAAATTACAGAATATACAAAAGTACCTCTAAGGATTTGGATGAAGTTTTAGCATTTAATTGTTTTCAAGGTTATGTAGGTAACTGACTTGAATTCCTCATGAGTGACTAATTGGGGCAAGCAAAAACTGGCTAAGTTAGTTTTTAATCATAAGGTCAATGCAGATCCTCAAAAATCCTGCAAGGGAAACAATGTTGTCTTTCTATTGATACTGACGCAAAATAGGATCATGCTTATTGAAGGGTTAAACTATTAGACATCTGTTTTATTAGTTCTTATATATTTTTATGTGTTCAATTATTATTTTGGTATTTAAAGCCAAAAAATAAGTGGGTGTAGGAAACATGTCGGCGAGATCTATTTAGTTCTAAATATACTTGAAATTCCTCCATTTCAAATTCGATTTGAACCAAAGATAGGGGATTTTTTAGGCTCTTAGATTTGTATTTAGTATTTCGTATTTATATTAGGATTAGGGTGTAACCTATAAGTACTTAATTCATTTTAGTTTCTAGTTGCTTCAAACAATGAGTTGAGTATTAAGCAGTGATATTTCCTTCCTTGGTTCTATCTCTTCTTTCCACAATTTCCTTTGTTTCTCCCTCCTTTCCCTGTTTTTCTTTACTATCTTCATTCTCCCTCTTTCATGCTCTTGCATTAAAATTAGATATATTCTCTTTGATTTACTACTTACATGCTGATATTTGAGAAAGAATCTTATTCCCCTTCCTCTCCCTCTTCCCCTCCGCCACCCCTCTCTCTCTCTCTCTCACACACACACACATACACGCACATGTACACGCGAACGCAAGCACATCTTACTCTCCCCTCTTCTGCATTCGGCTAATATATTCATTTTACTCAAATGAATTGATCATGAACCTAGCCATCCATACCATCTTAAAGGGCAGGGGACTATTTCTGTCTGGTCTTTCTATTTTTAATAACTTCACAATTTATGCTAGATTACTACCTGTGGATTCTACATGTATACTGGGTTCACACCCTTTCTGCTTGCTTCTAATGATTGGTTACTTATAAGAAAATAATATTTAACAAATAAGACAATAAAATGTTATCATCCTGCCTAGTGGAGTTCAAACAGATGATACTAACATTCATCTATTGTGCACTTTCTGCTTTTCATTGTCAATAATTTTATATTTTAAACATCCAGATTTCTTATAATGAGGTCTATACTTTATGCCAGATTTCCTCCTAGACAGTTATTATTAAAAGTGGCCGTACCAACACAGTGGCATATCATTTTATGCTGACTTGCACTCTGATGTGATTATTCCATTGTGTATCAGGTAATATAGTTGCATTGCTTCGTTCTTTCTTCGGTAACCTCCCACAAGAATGGCTAGAGAGAACGCATGTCATTATTAAACATCTCAGGCCGGTAACTTCAGTTGCTATGTTGCGAAAAACATTCCGTATAATGGGCCCCTTGCTTCCAAGACTTGCCAATGCTCATAATCTTTTCAACAGGGTATAACAGCTTGTTTGTCATATCTTTTTGAATGCTTTTCTCTAGAGGAGTTAGGTTTCTGTTTTACTGGAGGCGTCTTCGTGTTTCATGAATTTTTCTTCTCAATTGCTCACCTAAGATTTGACAAGCTTTTGGTTGTGGAGGTTTTATCTTGAATATGAAATTATCACTTCATATAAAGTGTGACGTCCACTTTCGAGATTCTAAGTTAGCAAACTTGTTCTTTCAATGGTAATTTATCAACATGCTTGCACTGCTGTAGCTTGTAATCGCATCTACCCCTTTCATTTCTAGTTGATTTCTAGTTGTCCTTTGCTCTGGTGCATCATTAGGTATTACATTGCAAGCCCAAACAATTTAATAAAAATTCAATAATCATCCAAGTTATTATCGTCTTATTGTAATTAAATAAATCTTCAAATACCTATTTTCATCAATTAAGGTAAAAATAAATTTTTAAAGATTCGATTGGATTAAAATAAATGTTTACGGATAAATGATTATTGAATTTTTGTTCGAAAATCTTTTTGCCAAAAAAAAAATCCTTCAATTGGTTCCATCTACACCATACAAATAACAATTATTTTATCTTACTAGATGGCAATTGGGAATTGCTGCACATTTTGACAGATATGATGATGTTATTAATCTGAAAACGAAAAGTATATGGAATGTGAAATGAGAGGATAGGAGAAAGAAGCACACACACAGACATAGGAGAAAGAAGCACACACAGACAGAGTGCAAAATATTCATCTCGAAAACTAAAGGTGTTAAAACCCTAAATCTCCAAATTATTACAGTGTTTAGACTTGTACATCAACCCCAAGAAGAGACTCTTTTTGGTGTTATAACAAATTATATGGCAAGATGATTTAGCAAAATGCTTATGTTCTAAATAAAACATCAAATAGGATGTTGACATGCTTGGATGTTTGATTCTGTATAGAATCTTTAGTAGAAAAAGAAAGGAAAGAGGACACCTTGGCTGATATTGTGGTTAGGTCACCAATTCATCTCTAAACCATTTGAGACAAGATTTGCCTTCCAACTGCTATTTGGGAGCATTCCCTTAATGACAACAAAAAAAGGTGCAAGTTCCCCATGTTTGTAATTTTGCCAAAATTTGATTAATTTGATGGAAATGATTGGGTGTCTTGTGATTTTATTGTGGACCTGTTCAAACATATTTTCTCCATTTCTCTACCACAACAAGCGTAGTAAGTCCATTGTTGTTCCTGGTTAGATTCCTTATAACTAATTTGCTTTTGTCTTTCAGGTTGTCTTTACTTTCAAATACGCTGGTGGATGTGTTCGGGAACAACTCCCAGCCACCAGTTCCAGTGGATGCGTCAGAAATAACGGATCTCATTGATTTCCTGTAAGTACTAGTTTTTTTCCCCCTTGGTAGAAGGTTTGCTCTTTCCCTTATCTTTCCTTAAAGTAATTAGATATATGCCGTTCATGTTCTTTTCAGTCATCATGTCATCCACTTTGAAGGACAAGGAGGGCCTGTGCAGCCTACCAGCAAGCCTAGGCCAGAGGTGTTGGCTCTTTGTGGAAGAGCTGCCGAAAGTCTACGTCCCGTTGTACCGCAACTTCTATCCCACTTGAAGCCTGATATTAACTCTGCAATATATGCTGCTACCCATCCAAAGTTAGTTCAGAATCCCTCCTGACAATTGGTTGCCCACCGTCCTTCATAAATTGATTGCATTTTGGCCACACTTTTATCACCAAAGAAAGTCTGTACTTCACCGCGTCATCCGGTGTCAACGCAGAATCGAAGTGCTTTCCACCTTGATCACAGAGATAAGGGCACTATTTTGATTTTTGAGACTTGGACCCGGGGCTGCCGCTGTTGTTTTCGATGCCATTATAGAAAATAACCAATGGACTTTAGCAAAAAACTTAGACGTAGGTGCTTTCTGATCAAGTTTCAAGCATTGACAAATCAATAGCATTTTGTTCTGATTGATCTAGGTGTAGAGTTAGGTTCACGTCTTCTTTTTTTTTTCGCTTGTAAACCATTTTCTTAGCTGAAAACCATCTTTTTACGAAATTGAGATAATCATGTGCATAAATGCTGTGGCCTCGTTTTAAGTTTTTCTCTTTCCTCTAGTGGGCACGACTGCTGTTACGTAAATGTGATAATTTAAAATATAATATAAAAATAATATAATTTAAAATTTTAATAATTAATATTATAAATTTAATAAAATTAAAAAAATATTATATCAAAATAAATTTTAACATATAATTTTTTTATATAATATAATATATATTTTAATATTTTATATGATATAAATATACAAATCAATCGATGATTCCTAAAATCTAGTAGAAAGCATGTAAAAGACTGAGGGTGTGGTCCGAAACAATGCATGAAAAGTCAATGGGGTTTTTTATTTATTTCTGCATATTAATCTTTAACTAGAAATGGGCCCGATGTAGGAGGTAATTTTTTATTTCAAAGGGACAAATATTCTTTGCTAATTATTTTGAAGGGAATATTCTTTGATAATTTAAAAGGAAAAGGAGTTATTATTTTATAACATATACTATAAGTTGAACATTATCCCAATTATATAATTTTAAAAATAATATTTAGGGAAAGGGAAGAGAGAATTCCTTAAAGAATAGCCGCATTAAACGCTCGACATGAACCTAGCAAATTAATTTCTGACAAGAGGTTTTACTCGCTAGGTTATGGTCATTTTGGTTATTAAAATTATAATTACTCGCTAGGTTTTTTTTTTTTACTGGAATTTGGAAGTCCAATAGAAAATTTGTTTCTCATAGCAGTTATATTTTTCAATTTTATCCATGCTTTTTTTTTTATCCTTATTTTCTGGTACATTTGATTTTTTTTATTTTATATATATTTTTTAAAAATAATAATTTTATTAATTTAATATAACAATTAAATTTTATCAATTTAATATATTTAGACATTAAATATAAAAATTATTATATTCAAACTTTAACTAAATTTATTATATCAAAATTATTAGTTTAAAGTCTTTAATTATAATTTTCTCTTCTCATAATAATTTATCTCATTATTATAATTATTTTTATATCTAAATATATATCTCATTATTTATTTTAACTTCATCTCGCAATAACGATAACTAATTTCATCTCTCCAATTATTTTTAATTTCACACATGAATCCTTAACAAAGCAAGATCAAGGAATGCCAGGCAATTGCCATGTTGTCAGTTGCAGCCAACCCATTGCACCAATGATTGACGCTACACCTACCCCCAGTTCCCCACCGACCGTCAGTTGTTTCTGGATATGGCAGGTGTTAAATTGTTAAAAAGAGTTATGCTTTTCCTTTGCTCGATGAAGCACATGGCTGAGCATGAAATGAACCAGACATTTGAAAAGACACAAAGATGTCTAACTAAACCCTAAACCAATCCAATTCTCTTTCTAGGCTGTAATAATTCCTGCTAAAAATGAACCGAGCATGAAACTTGTTACTAAATGCTAGGCCTGGCCAAATAACAGGAACTAAACTAAAAAGTAACTTCTAAACTAGATAAGCGGTTGTACAGACTATGACCAGCCAACCAACCCCGATTAAACAAAACTTCGACCCTAAGTTTTCTTTTTTTTTTTGGGTGAAAGTTTGAGAACTCAAATTGGGTATGATTTTATTACAAAACAATCTCTGACAAAATCCAAACCAAACCCTGACATGGGACACTACTGTCATAACCAAAGGTACTAGAATTTAGAAATATTAAATGGAATATTTTTGCCAATGTTAGCCTATCATTGTTTAGTTAACAAAATGTTGAAAAATACTCAAAAAAAAAAAAAAAAAAGAGCAAGAAAACAAAGCTTTAGATGATTCAGAACTAAACAGAAGAAAATACAAAATCTTATCATTATATTATTTCTACCATGTAACAACAATTGGATGGGTTACAAAGTAGCAAATTGTCCACATTTAATGTAGAGAAAACAAAAAGGGTATAACCCTAAACCAACTTCACATAAACTTAGTTGCAGAGAGTCAAGGATTACAGTGTTTTTAATTAGAGAAACAAAAAGCTAGTTGCTTACATTTTTGACACACTACATAAAAACTTGCATCAATGCCAAATCATAAATCATGGTCACCCTTCTTGCTTGCCAGAGAGAGAATAATCCAACCCTGCTGCAGAGATTGCAGCAAAGTTCATGCATTTGATTCTGGAGTAGCACAATGTGGAGACTTCTTGCTCAGATCGTATGGTGCTGCACTCGTAGCCCTACAACAGCAAATAATGAGCTTTATTCGAGCACGAGATCAGAGGTCCAGCTTCTATTAACAACATTAAACATATATAAAACTTGATAACCAAGGTTTAATATATTGCATCTTATAATCTTGCAACTTCTAGCTTTCTACTATGATACAATCAAAACATAGCCAACTAGTAGTTTGAAAGTTTTCAATAGCCATATTTAAGATGAAAATACAAAAATATCTTGTACAACAACTAACCTTGCCTTGCGCTTCTCCAAAAACCGAGCCAAGGAAGCTTTGCGAGCCTGTGGAACTGTAGGCAAACAATTCAGAGTCATTTATAAATGAATTTAATTGATAAATCATGTTCCAAACAGTAAATTTAGCTAAAAACATGCAAGCTGACATCAACGCCTACTTATGTATTCTGTGATTTCTGGCATGTGCATGGTTAGAAAAATGGTCGAAATGGTCAGAAAAAGTTTGGTTTCTTCAAGATCAGAAACTGGTTCCTTGAAGACAACACAGAACAGCAATCGTTAAGAGTATAAGCGCATACCAGAAGGCATCATGCCGGTTGCAGCAACAGATCCCATGGTATTCACCAATTTTGGAGGCTCCACTTTGCTAATAGGGGTTGTTGGGCTTCCTGTGGTCTTGCATACCATCAGTTCATCGTTGCTACTGGACCCGCTCCTGGACTGAGCACCAGTATGAGATGAAACAGATAGAGGACTTGACATACCAGAGCACAGTTGTGTATTTAAGAGCTGGTTCGCAGAAACACTATCAACTTGAACTGGCTTTGGAATAGATGTCTCGACATGGGCTTTTGGATGTACCACATTAGAAGCCATGGAAGACCCATTCCCAGCATGGAACATGATAGCCTCAGCCTGGATAAGATGCAAAAAAAGTAACTTTCTAAGCTTTCCACTGATCAATAGACTGCAACTAACAAAAGCTCTTTCCTGAAAGAGAAAGAAATTGTAGCACCTTCTCGGGGGTGATATCATCATAGACATTCACTGTACCCGCATAAAAGATAGTCAATTGAGAAGGTGATCCAGAGGCCCTGACACTTTTCCTAATGACAAAAATAAAATTCGGACCAAGTTTTAATATCTTATTGTCAACATTTTGACTAAAGTAACTGAACTCAAGCATAAAATCTTTAAGTTTACCATGGTTCAATGTTTCCACCAACAGAACCAAGGGTGGGAAGAATTGAATGTGGAGTTATCACTGGAATTCCTCCAAGTAATTGTGGTTTCTTGGTAGTAACGGGCAAATTTTGAGTGATAAAATTATTCTTCATGAACGGGTTGCTCACAGAAACAGAAATGGCCTGGTTTGAGACCGGAAACATCTTCATATCATAAGGACATTGAACAGGTCGTACATCATGCTGAACAGAAGAAGCTGTCAATGAAAAATGATTGCCACCTTGTTGCCCTTTGTGATTGAAGGATTTCTAGATGGCAAAAACCAACAGGGACAAGTGAAAATAATGTCAGTTGACTACTCACATAGAGTTAGAGACATTGCCAACCAATAAATTAAGAAGCAATCCGAAAAAAACCCATGTAAATTAAGGTGCAGCTCTATCTGAATAATGGAGCAATGTCTAAAAAAGGTCATTCCTCCCATAATTTCATAAAGCCAAGAAATAGATTTTTCATTTTAGAAAAAGAAAAAGATATAGGAAAGCTGCCAAACCTGAACTTCAGCAGCATCTGCTGTTGAGATAGGCATGAACCCAGGGGATACTAATGAGTCAGATCCATTTTTTTTAGTTTTATCTCCTTGAGCAAAATTAAAAGTCATCAGATGTGGAACAGCAGAAACCTTGTTTGAAAAGGGCCATTGTATCCCTGAGCTTTTAGTAAAACCTAAAATCCCAAATAAAAATGACAAACACCACCAAAATTAGATGCATGCAAAGCCATATGTAAAGATAAACATCGAAATGCAGGCACAACTTTCATAAATGGCATAATTAATTGCAAGAAATGTCCAAACAAAACTAAGTTATCTATGACCAATCACCAATAACCAAAAGAAAAGAAAAGAAAAAAAAAACTTGTTTTCATAGCACAGTGCTGACAATTGGAATTTTTATCAGAATTATCCAAAGAAAGAAAGAAATTGAATTCAATTAACAATTCTTATAACAAATATCCATTCATTTAATCCATTCTATTTTTCCACTCCAATATCTTAATTCCACCATCCAAACAAGACAAAAAAAAAAAAAAAAACTCTAAATTCTACAGTCAACCAAATTTTAGAACAAACAAAAAGTCACCAACAACCCAAAGGAAAAAGAAATAAAAGAACCAAAAAAGAGAAGAAGATACACACCAGTTTCTTTGTACCCATCAGTGTTAACCTCTTCCTTAACCATAGCCAATGATTCTTTTAAGTTCAAACCCAGAAAATCTCTCTCCATTTTTCTTTCACCCTCTTAATCCAAAATTCAAGCAAAACCCACCTCAAAACTCCGACCAAAAACCCACATAAACAAAAGTATTCCACTTTCTCAAATCCCCGCTTCTCTTCTTCCTTCTCCACCAAACATGAAAAAACAAAGCCAATGACCAAAGCTTTGCAAGTTGCAACTACAGAAAAAATGACGAAGGCACAGAGAGACTTGTTTTATATAAGATCTTTAGTACCGTTTTTTCTTTTTTTAATCAAGTGTGGGAATTACCGGAAATAACCGGTAAGGTAACCGGATAAACCTCAGCTTAACACGTGCATTGAGGCTTCCCGACACGACTTGTCCGGTGGTGCAGCACATTTGTACTGTCTTTGGTCTGAGGGATTGACACATGTGCTGACACGTGACGAGTTTTTGTCTCCTCACTCGTGAGTCGTGACTTAATTGCAACGTGTATGTTGCCGATTTTAAATTATTTTAATAATTATTTTTTGTTGGCCGATTAATCGGGAAATAACTGCGTAGCACTCGCCGTTTTTTTATCTACAGTTCTTGGGACGGGAAATGATTCGTCGGACTCTAGCCTTCATGCTCTTTTTTTTTTAGTAATAAAAAACCAAATTTTCATTTTATAAATCTGAGAAAGGAAATAATTGAAACCGGTTTGAAAAATCGCACGTGTTGATATTAGGAATTAAATGTAATATGTCATTAATTAATAATTTTTTCCTTCTTAGTCTTGTTGTTTGGCATAATTAATAAGATTAGTTTATATTAATTTATTAAATTTAGTAAATAATTATAAAAAATATTTAAAAAAATTTTAATTAAATAAATAAATTATAAATATAATAAAATTTATTTATATTAAATTTTTTACAATTAAAAAAAAAATACATGAACCCTTTCAAGTCCCTTTCTGGTTAATAAGCTTTTTTTCTTTGAATTATTTCAAAGAAAATAAACATGTAGTATTTAAATTTATTGATTTTAAAAAGAGAAACCAAAACATTATTTCCTTAAAAAAAATTATCGGATATATCAACATTTGGGTGGTCCATTTTGCTAAAATCAATGTCCTATCAAATATTTTCAATGCTCACCTAAGTCTACTCATCATCTATATGAACCTATGGGACCAAATTGCTTATTAACACGTAGAAAATTATCTAAAAAATGTAGAAAGTTACTACATATTTTTCAATATTTATAATATGTAAAATCTTAAAGTTTTCGATTCAAGATTCAAACTTCATATAATAATTTAATAAATGGGTTATATATATATATATATATATTAGCATGCATAACAATGAGGATTATCTCAATGCAAAAAAAAAAAAAACTTTATATTAGGTCTGGGGTTAAGGTCTCACAGTGCTAGTGTTTTGTTGTTTGTTTATTTTTATTTATTTATTCTAGCTTATGTATATTAAATTTTTTTTGAAAAAAAAAATCTGATTATTTTTGAGTAACTGATTTCAGGATTGGTATTCGGATTATATTTTTCTATTTTAAAGGCATTAAAATATTATTGTATGCATCTATGAAATGGTCAACTGAAAGCTCTGGCTAGAAGGGGATGAAGTACATTTAAAAATAATAATAATAATAAATAAAATAGAATAAGGCAATAAGCTCTGATTGAACTATTCTTTTGTTTTTTTTTTTTATATAAATAAAAATAAAATAAAATTTCATGTTTATTAAATTAAACTACTCCACTACCTGCCAATCTTCAACAAAAATTATCATAATAAAAAGATATAAAATATGAAACTTCTAGTTGAAGGGACAACCCCAAAAGCTAACTCTTGAAACAATAATGCAAACTCATCTTGCTGATTTTTCCAATTAATTCTTTGAGTATGTTTTATTTTGTAATTAAAATATATGAATTTAAAAATTAATTGAGTTGATTCATATAATATTTAATAAATTTAAAATTCAAATATTAATATTTATAATTCTTTTTATTATTTTCAAATTATGATATATATATATATATACACAGACAAACTCATGTACAAACTCCATTAAAAGTATTTATTTTAAGAAAATGTGCTCATTAGTTATATATATATTTTTATAATGTATGGGGCATATATTATTATGGAGGTGCCCCCTATAAATCTAAAAATATTTTATTTTAAAATAGTTTTATTAATTTATTTCTCTTTTTCTTTCTTGTTGTCCACTCCAAGTTGACGAAGTACTTATCCTATATACCTAACTCCCCGGTTCCTATTTTATTATTCGGCATTTGACAGGGATTTATGATAAAGTTGCTTTATTAAATGATTTTTTTTTTTGGTGTGTGAGAATAATTATTTTCATACCACATAACATGCATGTGGATTACTTTATTCAACAATATTGTAATTTGCTTTTTTGAGTTTGTGCAACTGTTGTAGTAACCAAATATTCCCTGTCAATGTTGATGTGAAGCCAGGCATGTGTTATTTATATTTTAAATGTACACTAGTATATAATTGAGAACAATTTTTAAGTCAACAAAGTAGAAATGAATTGATATTAGTTAATACTTTCTTCTTCTTTTTCATTTTTTTAATACATGAAGTTTCGTGCCAATGAAGTTTTAATTTAGTATCAGGTTTTAAAATTATAATGTATTAGATTGGGTCTCTAAGTTTTTAAATTTTTGTTATATTGGTATCTAAAATTCTTTTTATCATAATAGTTCATAAACTTTAATTTCGTAAGTAAATTAACTCAAAAAATTAATTTTATTAAAAAAAATTTACGTATTTTAAATTACTAATCAAATAAACTTGGTTTTCAATAAAATTTTATATCTTTAACTTGATTTTTTTTTACATCATGATATATTGGTCACATCAGATATCATTTTAAAACAAAAAGAAAATAATTTCATTTTTTAACATAGATAATAAAAATTTGAAGAAGGTAGCTTCTTTTAAATAAAAAAAAAAAGAAGAAATATTGCTTTAAGAAAAAAAAAAACACTAAATGATTTTTTAGAGATTAAGTTTTGAGATTCAATCTTTGTAATCGTTCTAAATTGAATGATTGGAGTGTGATATTTAAGGTAATTGATTCAAAAAGTTCAATTGATTGAGGGTTTTGTGTTTATGACAATTTATTTAGGTTTTAAAATTAAGAGTTTAGGGTAATCAATTCAGAAAGTATAATCAATTTGGGATTTTGTGTTTAGGACAATCGATTTAGGATTTAAAATTTGAGGTTTAAATTAGTGACAGTATGTGTTAAATGTCTGAAGATAGGACATTAAAATCGACTCATAAAATGAGAAATTGATTTAGAATACGGGACATTAGACTACAAATTTCAGATGAGGCAAATTTTAAATTTGTCCATATAACTTTACATGTATTTATGCTTGGTATAATATTGATTTTTTATGGTTTTTAATTAGTTGAATATTGTATTTTAGTATTGTTTGTATTGGGTTGGGTTTTGTGATGTTTGTATTTCTTAAATAATTATTGATTTAAAACTTGCCATTTGAAGAGGATATAGAAGGGAATAAAAAGATTGAAGCAATTTTGTTAAATACTCAAAAGAAGTCATATGATTTCGAACCCACACTATAATCCTTCTTTGTTTCTATCAATTATTTTTTTTTTCTTTTTCTTAAACTTTTAGAAAAGCCAGCTTCTTGAATTTTTTTTATTTTAGTTAAAAATAAATGTGTTAATTTTTATTTTGTTTTAGGTTTATATTTGATATGATCAATACGTCATGACGTGAAAAAAAAAAAAGGTTAAAGACGTGAAATTTTGTTATTAGTTAGCGTTATTTGATTGGTCATTTATAACACCTTATTTGATCCTAGAATTATTATACTTTTTTTAATGTGATACCTAAAAAAAAAATTCTATTTAGGTGCCTAAACTTTATTTCTATATACGAAGATACCATAACCCCTTAACACTTTTAGATAATATTGATGCGGTATTTAAATATTAATATAGATGATATGTGACTGTCATATAATCTAAGATATGATTACTCGTGTCATTTCTAAAAAAAATTGAAATAGAATTTTTAAGAAATTTTTTTTACTTTTTAAAAATGACATATGATAACCACATCACTATCACATAACTATCACATGTCATTTACATTAGTATTTAAGTATCACATCAATATTATTTAACGGTGTTAAATGATTGAGATAATTTAATACACGAAAATAAGATTTAAATACCTAATTAAAAAATTTTAAATTAAATACCACATTAAAAAATTACAATAATTTAAAAGTCAAATGAAGGATTATCCTTTTTTTTTTTTTTATGCAGGGAACTATCAAAAATCGAACCCAATTTCCTCTAACATATAATATATAGAATATTAAATTTATCAAGATTCAAAAACAATAAAATGGTTTGTTATAACAATTTCAAGCTCAATTTTGTTTTTTTTTTCTCCGGCTGTTACTGTTTGATTAAACATCAAGTTGAACCGAATTAGATTGAATAACAAACCGACTTTCAGCCTTGTTTGTAGCTTCCAGATTTTTATAATATTAAGTTTGAACCAAGCTTATTTAAAGTTAAATTCTAAATTTTACAGATTTAACCTAACAATTATTATTCTTCTTTGAGGGTATAAAAACTTAAGATACATATTATTTTTCTTTTGAATTTCCACATATGTAAAAAAAAAAAAAAAAAACTCTGATACTGATAGTCATGATATGTTGATAAAATATTAAATTTTTAATTTTAACGATTAATGTTCAATTCATGATTGTTTCAAATAACAAAAAAAAAAAAGACTTCGTTAAGATTACTAGAGTTCTATTTCACCCTTAATAGATAAATTAATTCAATTTTTGACATACATATACATATATATATATATATATATATGATGATTATACCCAAAAGGATCATTTTGGACCAATCCTACGTGGGTTTATGATTGCAGGGTTTAGCTGGTCTCTTGCTAGATTACAAGTGAATTGGTTAAATTCTTGATTCTAATCCCTTTTTGCAAATTAAAAAAAAAAAATCAATTTGATGGCAAGGTGTCTAATTAATGTTAACAAAAAAAATAAAATTCGGATTTGACATAACTCTTAAATATTGGCATGTGTCCGACATAAATATGTGCAAATTTTTTTAAAATTTTTTTTTCATATATTTGAAAAATGAAATTATCATATTCATATCCCGATTTAATATTTAAAAATAATAAAAATTAAGAGAGAACCTCTTAAGGGAAAAAGGTTATGAAGAACTGATAAGAACTTCTATCACAGCCTTTATATCTCCCATTTAATCAAATAACTTTTGTCACAGCTTGTTCTTCTGATTTAATTACTCGAAATAATTTTGTTTAATAATTTTAATATTATTTCTCTTCTGTGACCCACCATTTGCATTTGTGGTTTCAATTTTTCAAAGAAGCTTTTAATTAGTTTATTGACAGTGTATGATGAAGTAATCATAATCTTAATTTGAAAATTAAAATAACGTCACTATCCGAATCCAACATGATAATGGATAGTACTATAATCTATACCAAGAAAATAAATAAATAATGTTCCCAAAAGAAAAAAAATGAATAACACGTTCGCCAAGCCTGCATCAATCCTTTTTTTTTTCTCCCTTAGGTTCCATCAATTGACTTGTTTTGGAACAAAAATTTTGTGAAATTCATGTCTTCTTTTGAATTGTCATGTTCAAAAACCTCAACATATAATCACTGACTGCTTTTTTATTTCTTCAATTTCAATGGTGGTGCAGGAAAGTAAGCGATAACTTGTTTAGGACAAGCACGTCATGTTCAATGCAGAATCAATGAATCATCAATGAATAATTATACTAACAATAATTCAGTATTTTATGGCTACTTTTTTTGGGGGAAGCTTGGGAGAGAGGAGAATTTGTAAGAAATGCTGTTTGGGACAATTATTCATTGGACCACTAACATGCTGATTTCTTGACTGTTTTTGAAGCACATGTGAAACTTGCTTTCTCTAGATATGGCTTTTTTGAGGTGGTCCTCAGATCCTGTAAAAAAGATTTTTCCCATGTGATCTGATCTGCTTCTACTTGTTTCCAAGACCCACAAACCCCAAAGTTAGCTTACAAATTTGTTTTAGTTTATCACCAAAGCTGGCCCCCTGATTGGTTTGGCAAACATGATTCTTGTGGATTGTGTGCCAAAATTATAATGTCAAAATTTCAGAAGGATTCAAGATTTCTTTTTGCACCATGGATATTGGTTTCTTCTTCAAGTAGTAAATCCAGCCATGAGAATTTTATATAGAAAACAATGGGTTGTCAGAAATATGGAAGATCTATATCAGGACAAAAAAGCTAGTGAAAATCCATCGTGATTCTGTTTGAGGCATGATTATTTTCTCATTCACAGTAATTGTAGACTTGTAATTGTACACCTTTTGAAACATGTAATTTTGGTTTAACTGTTTTCGGTATGGTTGAGCTTGCTTTCGGCCAGTTTAGGCGTAAAATATTTAGCCTTTTTGTGTGGGTATGATCCACATATTCCATCAATAGACACTTTTTTTTTTATCAAATTGATCTTATTATTATGCAGTTCTTACTGGCTAAGAAATTTAATAAGTTTATAAAAGCAACATGGCATAGACGAAAGAAAGCATTGAAGCAATAACAAATTGTTTAGTATCAAACTTACATAAAGTTTTTTAGGTGAAGATGAAAGCTTTTTTTTTTTTCAAATAATTTAATAAAAATTTTAATAAAAAATTTAAATCGATAAATTGATAAAATTTTATATGAAAATTAATAATATATAAAAAAATTATTTATAATTTAAATTTGATCAATATTTATTCAACAGTAAAAATTTTATTAATATTTTTATTTAAAATATTTATTTAAAAATATATATTAAAATTTTTTAAATTTTTTAAAATTTTACACAATTTATACAATAAAATTTTTTAATCTTTCAATTTTAGTAAAAAAATGTATGATTTTTACCTAAAAAACATCATTTAAATCTTTCTCAATTGTTTGAGATATTCTAAATTTTTAATTTAAATAATAAAGATTTAATCTTTAATAAAAAGTTAATATGCAAATATATATTTGATTCGGAAGAAAATGATTGGAGCCAATTTTTTAAGAAAAAAAATTTGAATCAAACCCACACAAAGAAAACAAAAAACAAGTGGACTCAAGCCTCCCACAGGGACTAACAATTCTTAAATAATGTACAAGGAGACAAAAATTCAGGCTTTGGTGACAAATTACAACATGAAGAATTGACAGCTTCAAAACCAATGCATAGAGTTTCATTAATGCTGTGTTTTCCCAAGAAATAGAGAAAAGGTAGATAAAAGCTTATGCTGTTGGAGCAGATGCTCAATCGGTTACAAGGGGTTCAATGATTCCCAGGAGTTGATTAGAAAGCCCTGTGAAGACGAAGGAATCTGTTTCAATAGGCTTGAACTTAATAAGTGCTGAAGGGACCAAATCCTCTTCCTCTAGCGTTCTGGCTTTCTCTCCTGCCACAGGAAAAGAAGGGATCACCTGCCGCTTAACCGGGACGTGATCTAACAGTTCAAACTCCAAGCAGGGTTCTTTCAGTGCTGAGCTGACAAACTGAAGATCAGAAAGAGCACAAATCATTTGACAATCTAACAGTGCACATTATGTGATGAACCAAAGCTTGCTTCTTAGTAGGACACTAAGCTTAAATATCATATTATAGTAAACCTGGAAATTTCTTGGAAATACTGAACACTACCACGGGAAAAGAAGTATTTTAATTCATTACACCAGAAACTCCAAATTATATGTCTATTTAAAATACTATTCACAACACTTTATCTTGTAGGGGTAAAATTGTTCACAATTAAGCTATAGCAAATTTCAAGGAATTTAAATGCAGACAAAATTTTCTATTCTAAAAACACCTCCCATCACCTTGACTTGTGGGAATGAGACCAAGCCACCACCACCTAAATAATAATAAAATAAATAACAAAGCATTTGGTGCAAGATGCATTATCATATGATAAACTGAAAAAAATGCAACAAACTAATGCTAGATGCAGGAAGCACTGCCAATTATTTCTAATGCAGTAGAGCTGTGCAATTAAGTTTCTCTTTTTGATACCAAAATAGTAAAGTAAAGATAATGTCAGTGGGAAAAACATTGCTGACATTCAACAGTTGTACCCGTAGATGAAGATTAGTAATATGAAACAAGGCCTCAAAATTTGTTTAAATATCAAACAAGTGTTTTTAACTCAATTGAAGAAACTAATATGAACAACTAGGCAAGAGGACTAACCTCATAAAGAGCACTAGTTGGCTCCCAAGGAGCAAAAACACCTTGAAGCACAACTCCATCAGGAAACTGGATGCGAATTATTGTTCTTCTATATCTCCTCCTGGCTGCTTTTGCCTGCTTTTCCTTGTAAGATTTAGGGATTAAAAGTTGGGATTCTGCAATCTTTTTCTTTCTCATATCTGCTTCTCTCTTTAACTCTTCAACCGATAGGTTATAGAAAGAATCTGGTAGCTCGATTTTTGCTGCTACACTCTCAGGTACAGAGAAGAAGACCCGGATCTATAATGACAAAATTCATGTTCTGAGTTAGACAAATATGCCACAAGACCTAATGAAAATGTAAAAGAATAAAGTTAAATGGTAAGAACAATATGAGACAGGTGATGAGGGTGACTAATAACATCTAATATCTTGATTAAGCAACAGTGTAAAAATTGTGCATATTCACTAAATATCAACATTCAACAAATTAAAAGGAGAATGAACAAGAAAATTACAAGCAAGTTCACAAAAAAAAAAAAAAATCAAAAGCAAAAAGTGAAACAATTTTATAGAAAGCAATGTGGTCAAGTTTCCTATAATTTATGATTTACACAAACCATAAACAAACGCAATTTTCAGTAATATTCTAGAAGGATAGCAGGATAGTGATCTCATACATAAAGAATAGCAGGGTGAATTATGGACAACATTTCTAGGAACTTTATCCAATAAGCTAGTATTAGGATAAATTTTATCCTTTTGATAAAAGAACTTCTATAAAAGGGCCACACAAACAAATTCTTTCAGCATATTCATTTCAATAACCAAATATTACCTGTGTGTGAACAATCACAGAATGAACCACTCAACGATAATTAAGAGATTACCAATAGTTTCTTCAGTCTGTTGAGGTGCGCAGGTATACATAAAGTTTCTGATTACCGCCTGGATAGGCAGGTTTGGTTATTTATTTCATTATAAATTTGTCATTAAATTAGTAGAGTGGTTGAGAAATTGAAACCTTCATGGATATTTATATTGTATCAATGTACATAGTATTATAAGTACATATGGTAAATCAATAAATACCTTACTGGCTGCACTGGAGCACAGATTAAAGCTCTGTTCATGTGTTGTTGTGATGTAAATTTAGAGAGCCTCGGGCTCTATTAATGTGATGTAAATTGAATGCACATAAAAACAAAGTGATCTCCTGGTTAAAAGCATTATCAGCAATAATCAACAAAACTTGTCATTTACCTGTCTGTCAATCTTCTTTGGCTCAACACTTTCCTCTTTCTCAGCTGGAGCTGCAGGGGCAATATTCTCATTCTTCTTAAGTTGTTCTATCTTTCCCGGTTCCAACAACGTTATTGTCTTATTAATCAAACTGATCTGCTCCTCTCTAGGAATTTCCATGACCGCCCACACTTCCCCTCCTTCCTCCTTCAATTCAAACCCAACAAACTCCAACAGCTCAACTCCTCCCGCCACCTCACCGATCGCCTCCCTTATCTTCGGATTACTCATACGAATCTTCCTAAACTTGTCATTCCCAGGTTCCTTAACTATATTCCTCAACAACCTGAGAACCACATCAACTGACCCTTCTGGTGGCTTCCCTGAAATAAATGAACCAATAAAAGCCTCCAATTCACTTCTAGACTTTTCCAACTCATTCTCACTGGATCCCGAATCGCCATCAAGGCCTTTTCGATCCAATGAATTAGTGTTAACACAAGTTTCTACATGTATAGACACCTCCTCCTCAGACCTATAAGAAGCACCACAAATTGGACACTCAAACACGTTTAAGGTAAAAGCATTTTTTGATACCTTGCTAGAAGTGATCAATGAGCCGTAAGGATCAAACCCATTTTCCGTTTTGCGAATTGGTCCAGGATTATTGATAGAACTGGGCTTGTTTTGATCAGTATTTGGTGGTTTTGAAGGCAAAACAGGCTTAGAATTCGAAGAGGATGAAGAAGGGTTAGGCTTTGGATTGGGAGTTTGAGATTGGGTGGGACGGGTAAGAACGGGGTTAACAGATCCAGATGAAGAGGAACCCAGGACTCTACCTTGGCCCTTGAATTTACCAGAAGAAGAAGAAGATGATGAAAATTGGTTGTTGACTTTTTTCATGAGCCCCTTCCACTTATCTTTCATCTCATCCATTATCTGGGTATTATTCACCTGGTTTGATGCTCCAAATTGAATAATAATAATAATTCAAAAAGTAACAAACAATATAGATCAAGAATCAAGAACAAAAAGGGTAATTAAAGAAGCAAATTTATATCCAAAAAGGAAAAAGGTTGGATTGGTTGATGAAGCAGCTTGGGGAAATTATAGCAGAGAAATTAGACGGTAGATTTTGTAGCAATGAGATTACCTCGGAAGATCAGAAGAAAAGCGCCAGCAGAGTCCGGAGAAGACTTTGTATTTTTTCGATAACGAATCCTAAGCGTTAAGGTAAATAGATGTTATTGGCGGTTGGGATTTGGGTGGAACCTTCTTCCGTCTGTAGCACAAACTTTGACTTGTTAAAGCTTCGATATCACGCTGTTCATCCGCGTCAGTCTCGCTAGTTAAAACCAATAAGATTCCACCACGTATTTAGGCCCACATATCTAGCTCTTTAGGCATTGGCCCGTTGCAAACAAGACAATGTTTTCCATGTTTACTTTTTGGGCAAGAAATTGAAGAAATAAAAGCTTTGAGTCAAGTTTTGGATCATCCATAAAAGAAGATTTGAAGCAACAAAAAGACTTGAAAAAGGAAAATCTTTTTCTGATCGAAGGAAAAGCAACTAAAAGCTTTTGCAAGATTGCCACCGCAATTGTTAGTATGTTTACATTCATTGACTTTCCAATCGATTAGGTCTTGTCATTAATGGATTATGTAGGCATTGTTGCATAGCGCCTTTATAATCCACCATTTTTAATCTGGTGTCTGAGCCCAGCGTTCCTATTCTTCAGAAATCTTTTTTGCAAAGAAAATTATAACATGAGAAAAAGAAAAGTGATTACCCGTACTAATAGTTAAACCCATAGCAGATGAATGTTTTCTTTTAAAATGACTGTATAAACTATCCAAACTAAACCTCGGATTCCAACAAACAAACCTGCTGCATGAACCAACAAGTCAGGCCTTCTTATGCCTGCTACCCTGCGGGCCTATTGCTGATGAACATGGTTAGCGAGTAGGCATTTTACAAAGACAAGTTGTACCCGAAAAAAAGAACGTTAAGAAAGACATGCGCATTTGCAACTGTTTCACCATATTCTAGCAGAACTTGCATGATAAATTTCCTTTCGTTTCACGTCCCACCCAACAAACTAGCAACACTAGAAGTAATTGAACAAAGATCATTTTTACCGTTGTTCTGGCAGATAGCTATAGCTAATCCGAAACAACATTATTTGTGTTCCTTCTCCTGCAGATGTTTCTGCAGTTATTTTCAACCATTTCTTCATAACGCTGGCAAGTCAAGTGAATCTCATCTATAGATATAAAGGGAGTCTCTAGAATTTATCAAAATAATTTAAGAGTCAAGAAGAGCATCCAGGCCTTTGGCCGAAAGGTTCAGCACTCAGGCTTAAAGCCTTAGGCAGCCGCTGTTCTTCCAGTAAGTGCTGAGTTCTTCCTATGCCAGTAGCTTCAAAATCTTTGATTTAAATGTCATCATGAAAGCAGTATATGAGTGCAAGGTGATATTGCAGAGAACTCAGAATGGAGGCAAACCAAAAAGAAAAGTCTCAAAAGTTTACATAACAAAACTTCCCCCTAAACTGGTGAAAAACCTGACCACCATCCATAATGAAAAGCTATATAGCAAGGACTCCTATTAAAAAGTCTGACCATCATCTAGAATAATGAAATATATAGTTAAGCCATAGGCCTAGTTTCAAATGCATATTTCAACCATTTCTTAGGATGACTGCTGTACTGCACTACAAATATAGAGAGCTATAGGTAAGTATGCAATTTGAAGTGTTGGGTATTGTTGCTTCAATTCTGTTCGACCATCATCATCATGCAGTTTATATGGCAAGATATGGAATTTATATTTGGAATTCCTGCATTACATGCGAAAGTTGCCTGTGTTGTGACATCATTGACAACCAGTAAAAATTATTGCTTCAATTCAATTGAACCTCCAAATACTGCTTAACGCATAGACTGACCACCAGTCTTACCATGTTGACTATAAGATGATAAAATGGAAAGGATTGAGGCTGCAAAGTCCAACCCCTCAGTTCTCTTAGTGCACCTATAGGCTATAGCGCTCTTGCAGAGCACTACAATGGGGGCAATTTCATTTATCTTCACAATGGAAAAACCTATATTGAGCAGAAAATTGGAAAGAATAAAGCATTTAAAGACATACTCTTCAAGCAAAGTCAGAAAAACTATTGACCGAAGAAACAGTCTAGAAATCAATTATGAAAAAACTAAGTTTTTCCTAAACCATCTATTCATTTTAATGAAACAAATATGTTAGGTACAAAGTAGAAAGCAATAACAATAATGCAAAGCAGGTATCAAAACGACAATTAAGAATTGCCAAATGCCATCCATATAAGAATTATTTCATTATTTGCTTAGATCATTGATGATATAATGGGGCTCAAATCATAGGATAGATCATGTATTTGATGATACAATGGTCCTAAACACAGACCAATAGATGGAGGATCAGATTGAAAAGATAGACTGATTGAATAGTAACCATCTATAAACTTCAACCAGAGTTTTTCTCAGCAAAAATCATCTTTAACGCAGCAGTACATTCTGGCAGGCAGTGAACTTGGTAATATAAATAGTACATGAAAAATCCACGAAACTCCCAATTTGTAGCTAATCTTTTATAACCAATCTAGGGTAAGCGTAAGCTACATTGGCAAATCCTAATCAACTTGTTCTTAATTGAAAATTGCAGCCTAAAGCCTCAATTCCACTCCAAAAGCAGCTTTCAATATTGAATTAAAACAATTTATAACATAGATGTAATTTGCAAAAAAACCTTAACTTTCCATCAAATCATAAGTTGCAGGACTAAGATCACAAATAGCAACATATAATTCTCATCACATAAATCCTTCAAATTATCCATAACACGTAAGAGAGGAAATTTAAACAAAAGATTAAAAAAAAAGTGCCCCAAATACAACCATTCTCAAATTAACCACTTATCTCAATCGCGATTCTTAAGCCTCTCAACGCGCTGATTCAACTGCTCGATCTTAACAACAAGGTTAGTAACAGAGTAAAGAAGCCAGTAGAAAATAAGAGCGGCGGCGATGAGAAGAGCGTTGCGTTGGCTCTTCATGATGGATTTCTCGTGACGAAGGTGCTCCGAGGGAGTACAGGAATCGCCTTCGCAATGAGGGCGCGTCTCGTATTTCCAGTATATATCCATCAGAAGGAAGAGGCAGAATGGCACCACCGACAAGAACGGTTTCAGGAGGTTACGAGTCACCGCGATCAAGCCCTTGCGGAGTCCGTCGAGTCCCGGAAGGGTGAGGAGGAGCACCATGATGGCTTCTGCGCCCGCGGCGTACCCTAGCACTACCCATTCTAGAGCCATTTTTCTTTTGGGGCTTGGAGGAAATCGATTGATTAGATCTGACCGTGGAGAGAGATTTGAGGTTGGGGGAAGTTTGGTTTTTGTATGTGCTTTTCTTAGCGAGGAAGGGAGGTGGGATGAAGATGGAGAACCGATTTATTTTTAACGGGTACGAGGCGAACGAGGGATGCGTGGAGTGTTTCTAGGTCTAATTGGGTACAGATGGCTGTTTAAAAGAAGGGCTTGAGTCTTTTTTTTATCATGATTCGTGCATTGTGAAAAATATTAAAATTTATATATTTATATTTTATTATATATTAAATTTTATTTTGATATCGAAATATAAAATATTTTTTTATTAAATTTATATATAATAATTATTAAAATTTTAAATTATATTTAAATTATATCATCACATTATATTTTAAATTAATAAATATCAATTATTGATATTTGATAAATTTATTCCAACTTAAAGTCTCAAAATAATACAAATTAAAAATTGATTACTTAAGTTAAAAAAATTGAAATCCAGAAAAATATTACACATCTAAATCTTTTTTATTTTAAAAATTTAATCCATATATATATTATCTAAGTAATACGCAATAAGCAATCAATCGATTTAATTATTCTTAAGTAATCACTTAAAAAGTTGTCATATGATGATCTTTAGTTTTTTAAAAATCAACTCCTAATTATCTTATATCTTACTTTAATATTATTTAATAACATATATATAGCATATCAAATTTAAAATGATCAAATCTAATAAAATAAGTTCCATTAATTCACACATTTTTTGGTTGAATTCAAGTTTCCAAAATGAATCTCAATCAAATTTGCAATTAAACATACATGAATGACATGACTTAATCAAATATTTGGATAAAAGAACTCATTTTAATCAAATATTCGAAAGAGAAAAAAATTTCTTTTTTATCATCAGGAGAATAATATGTAAAGGTTATGACTAATAACCCAATCTATTTTTAATAGATTTTGATTCGATCTGATTTCATAAGGTCGATTTTTTTTAAATCGTATTTAAAATCGAATCGAATAATATTAAAAAAAAATCAAGTCAAGTCAAGATTAAATTTTAGATAAACCGATTCAATTTGATTTAATATATATATAATTATTTTTTAATTAATTAATTAATTTTTTATTTATATATTTATTTAATTTTATATTTATATTTAAAAAATATTTTATTAATTTTAAATCAAATATAATTTATATAATTTTAAATTTCATCAAATTTAAATATAAAAAAATTAAAAAATTATTGAATAAAATTAAATTCAAAACGAACAAAAACTCGTATCAATCCATTGCTGTCCTTAATAAATATTTGACAGCATTTGTCAAGCGGCAAATTCTAATTTTGGATTTTGGAATCATGGTTGGCTTTGATCCGAGTCCAAATAGCTAAAAGTGGATGTGCAATTGCCAATGGACTGTATTATGTAGTAGGAATTTCCAACTATGTTGGGCGCACAAGGTTAACAGGGCCTAAACGGAAGGCTTTCAGATGGGCTTCAATTTTTTTATTTTATGAGGAGTGAATTCTCACTGCTACCAATAAATTATACAATAATTATAGGTACAACTTCGCATGAATTATATTATAAATATTTTTTTAGATCTTATCTTTAGAATAATATTTTGTTGACCTCATCAAATGCAATATTGTGTAATCTCCACAATCAAAGTCATATTATATCATTATCTATTTTTTAATTCGCACATTTCACGTTATTAAATTACTGCTTGAATTTAAAATTTAATTCAATTGAATTAATATTTAAATTTTAATATCTGTAGTTTTTTTTATTCTCAAGATGTAATTTTTTTTGTAAAAAAAAATGACATTTATGTATTATCTTGTTTAGCTTTGAATTAGATCTATGTTCTCTTGGCGTAATTTTTATGGATATTCATTCAAACTTGTTGCTATCACCAACAAGTGTTTGCATTGGGTGGCGAGGAACATTACATTGGCTCTGAAACTGAAATTATGCCTCTGATGAGGATTCTTTCCGACTTTGAGGTGCATCAGCTTACCAGGGAATCGATTCTATGAAAGCAACTTTGGTTGTAATTAGTAAAACTTGGTTGCTGCCAAATGCTATTGCTCAACTGTCAGCTACCACTTTTTCACTTTTTAACAGCCATAAGATGTAGCCATTGCTAGTATATGCAATCTCTATAACTGCATTTTAAGTTTTAAAAAGAGAACTGTTGAAAAAAAATAATGCAAATGAAAATAATAAAAAAAATTATAAGTATTGAAATTTAAAATTTGAAATTGTTAATATCACATTTTATTAATAATTACATAAATTAATTGAATTAATCACCGAATTCTATTAAAAATAAAATTTGACAAACACATCAGTTGCTTGTCTAGGTTTACAGCACTTCCACTCTTTTTTTCATTATTTTTCTTTGGTTTGAATAATCTGAGCTGATCATATTGAAAAAGTCATAGAAAGTTAATATCCCCTACTTACTCCAAAAGATAATAAATAGGAAAGGGATTCCAGTAGCTTCTTCGTCATTGTCATTATCACACTACTTTGAATCAATAATTTAGCCTAAAATTCCAAGTTCAAAAGGACGACTAGCCATCTTGACCACGAGAGAAGAAAAAAAAATAAAGCAATGTTGACTCATGGATGCTTGAAATTATAAGAAGCGATGCATACAATAACGAATTAAGAACAAATTATTCTTGAATCTCGTGTAATAAAATAGCCAGTAGCCAATAGCCTTTTCTTAAACCTGGAAGAAGGATTACTTTCGGATAAAATTTGAGGATGCCCAGATCGTTTTATGTAAAAATAAAATAAAATAGCATACATTGGTAGAGTATTTGATGAACCATCAAGTTAGGAATCGGCCAACCTGGCTCCAATGATGGTCAACATCACTACAATTTGAGACAAATGTTTGTCATTTTTTTGATGATATTGATTGGTAAATATGATTGAATTGGATATATCAGACGAAATGTTGGAACAGTTAGATCTGAGTAAATAATTGAACTTAAGAACTACCAGCAATCAAACTGACAGTTTTTTTTCCTGTTGTTCTTGAAATTTTCAGTTCCAAACCACATTCAGAAAAAAAAAAAAAACAAAAAAAAAAGGAAAGGAAAGGATAAGCTTAAGGACTGGATAGAAATAAAACTCTCATCATTTTTCCAAAAAGAAAAGAGTTTGTGGGAAACTGAAAAAGGAATAAGTTTTGCCTAATGATTAGTTGAGATGATAAGAATTTAAATATTTCATTGGAAAGGTCTAATTCGATTTTCGTTATTAACAATCTTATTTTATAATTTTTTTTAAAATTTAATATAAATCTTCAAACATGTGATATGTCTTGATCATGAAATAAAGATAATCTGCAAAAAAAAAAAAAAAACTTTCGTGACAATTGTGTAAACCGACACACTTTTTTATGGTGAATGATTAAGCCACAAGTTAATGCAAAATGTCGACAGATTATATATGTAGCCAAGGGCAAGAGATGAAAATGACATTCGGCAGAGATTCTTTAGCATTATTATATATTTTAATTGAACAACTTTTCTGATTTGCCTCGCTCAAATTATCACACCTTTTGTACCTTTGATCACCTTTCTTTTTTCTTTATTTTTTTGTCCGGTCCCTTTGTTAAGGCTAGTCATTATCCAATTTCTCCTCCATCTCTTTGTCTAGGAATAAAATATAGGGGGGCTCTGAATTGCATATCCAACGCATGATCCTTTCAGCCCCCCACTTTCAATCTATTTTTATAGCCGCTATAAGCCTAAAGCAATGGAGCCAAAGGAGTGAACAGGGACAGAAACCAGAAAAGAAATTGACATGGTGGCAAAGGGTTTTAGAATGGGACACAGATGAAAACTCTTGTGATGAAAAGCAAAGCCAAAGTTGGATAATGGATGAGAGAGAAGATTAAAAGCAAAGCCAAAGAAGATTCATGAATACTACCCTTAATTATTGGCCTTAAACAGAGCTTCGTTGAATGATCAGTGTGGAATGTTTGATCAATAACTTGTTCTTGGACTCTAGACTATAAACAAAGGTTGGTTAGACAATTGGTTGGCAGATATGATGGCTGAAATAAACTTTGATTTGATACAACTATAAAATTTGCAGAAACGTGAAGATTGAACTGTCCATAAATCGCCTTCAAAAATTGACCAGATTTGGCGATTTGAATACAAAAAATTGATAGAAAGATATCATTGTGGATTTAAAAAAATCTAAGTTTCGTAGTCTCTGCTCATTCCTAGAGACGAATCTAGTCTTTTAAGTAGGATGTTCATGAACAGTCATGAATTTTTTTTTTACGCCTTCAAATTTTTTCGTAAACATCTATTTCATCGGATAAATTTTAATTTATATTATAAGTGAACACCTCGAAAAAAAATTATGGATCACCCTTACAAATATTGTTCATTCTAGTTCAGATTGATAAATTGCATAAAACACTAAAGTGATTTCACACATCTATTCATTCATGTACATTTACAATTTTTTTTAATGGACTTTTGATTTCCTTTAGGTTTTATCAGACACTTCAAAATGGACTTTCATGTCCAAAAAATTGAATTAAAATCTTTTCTCTCTAAATAAAAAAAAAAAAAAAGCTGTCAAAATACCAGAAAAAACTAAAAGAACTGAATAATACTCATTTTATCTTCAAATTCGAATAATATTTCGTACTATATGAAAAGATTATTATATAGGTGATTACATAAATTGAAATTGGAAACAAGTAATCTTGCAAATATGAAAGCAAATTGAACGTTGAATTGACAGAAATTAACCAAGTATATATAAGTAATTTTAATCAAAAGTATAGATGAATTCAAGCTTTTACCAACCATATATACTGGAAAATCAACAAAAGCGCTAATAACACCCAACAAATGCACTAATCGTAGCCCTATAAAGAGCACTTTTCATAAAATTATTCACTAATTATACACTCAGAAACAAGCTAGCCATGGTTGAAAAGCTTAAATGGGGTGTGTGGGCATGCTGTATTGGAGTCTTTAGGCTTTTCATCTTACTGCAACTTTATTTTCACTTGTTTCAAGGTACCTGTTTCCATTAACATCTGTTTCCATCAACCCCTTTGAGATCTTTCGAAAGAGTATGAAAGAAACATAAAAAGAAAAAAGAAAAAAGATGCAAAGGTTTTCGTGAGATCCAGAAACTGTTTGTTTATTTACCACCTGCAAATATTGAAACAAGGGAAAAAAATATAAAATGAGAGAGAAAGAAGAGCAGAAAAGAGCACAGAAAAGTGAAAAGCATAGTCAATTTGATTACCTTTGCCGTTCTCACACACTTTTGATAAGAATGATACAAAGAGTATGAGCAAAGCAACTCCAGCAATGAGTCCAATTACAATTGCTAGTGTCTTCTCAATATCATCATCATCATCGTTATCAGTATCTACATAAACAAAAATTGAAAGAAAATATTAGAAAATTACTTTTATACACAATAATTAAGATTTATATTTGATGCATCATCAATATATTAATACTACATACTATGATATCTTACAAACTATCACATCATAATTATTTTAATCTTTTCAGGTTGACCGTTACAAGACACTAATTACATATTATAGTAACATTTTAACATTAACAGTACATCAAATATATATTTTGATATTTAATTTTTTTATCATAGTTATTTGAATCTTTTAAGGTTATCCAAAATAATCCCTACATGTTCCTAATTCCATCAGAGATGTATGATAAGTTTGAGTGTTCTGATTGCATCAAATAGGCAGTTAAACGTCATCATCAGTACTGAATGTTGTTTCCAAATTTAGACTTTATTTGATAAGAAAATTCGAAAGGTCTCTTTATTTTTTTTTTCTATTCCAATTACATGCTGAAACACAATCATTTTCATCGTTACTATCTAGCATATATAATTGTTTGATAAAAAAATTTGGGATCAGTCTCGACGAAATTGGAAAAATTCTACCAAATACGAATCAATGTCGCTAATGTCTAATATTTAGACACGAAAATCATGTTGATTTATGTGTTTGCTTAGGTGGGGAGTGTGGGATTGGATTCTTATTGTTTGCACATGGGACATTAATTCAAAAGTGAGGCCATAATGGCCTCAATTGCATGGAAAATTTTACCACTATTAAGGTGCTTTTATAGGCAACTTTGTTGATCATACAAGAAAGCTAAAGCCACTTTGACATTTCAAATAAGTTTCTTACATAACCAATTAGTCAAGCTATATACGAATACCCTTTTATAATTCATCAAAATCAAATGGTCTTCCATTTCCTTTTACTTTTGAATAAAGAACAGAATTTTTGGCATTGAATATGTTATTTCAATGTATTTTTCACAGCTCCATCAAAATTCATTAATCTACAAGAAATGAAAATATACTAAGTTCTTTTAAATATTTTTGAAAATATGAGAAAGTGGAAAAGAAATATTCATAATTAAAAATTTGTGATATTTTAACAATTTGAATTTATCAAACTAATCATGCAATTCAAATTAATTATTTACATTTCAAATGGCTTGAAAAGGAAAATCCATAAAATAATTCCAAATTGATAAAGCTAGATAAAATTTGTTAAGTGAAGTACGTGAAATTTTCAATTAAAAATGATTAAATAAAAATTTAAATAAAAAATAAAAATCGATAGATTGAAATGTTTTGTTACATAAATCAAGGTATAAAATTTTAATAAATTTTGATATATATTTTTAAATAGATATTTTTAATAAAAATATTGATAAAATTTTTATCATTAAATAAGTATTAATCAAATTTAAATGATAAATAATATTTTTAATAATTTTTTATATATTATTGATTTTCATATTAAATTTTATCAATTTGCATTTTTTAAAAATTTTTATTAAATTATTTTTGAGAAGGAATTTTATGTTTTCTTTTTCAAGATTTGCCTTCTTGTAAATTTCATGCAGACTCTCGCTAAATTAAACCAAAAACGAAAAGAGAAAAAGAGGGAAATAAACAAAACGAAAATGGAAGAACCACCATCCAAGGGGTGGCGAAACCTCTTACCCTTTCGGCCGTGCGAGTGGTCTCCGCCTTCCGAGTACCGAGCGTAGCACTTGGCCAAGTACATGTCACCCCACTTGGCCGGCCCACACTCGGTTTTGAGCCGTCCGATTGCCTCTGATAAGCAATCTTGGCACTCACTCGGACTCAAATCCCCGACACACTGTGCCACACCTTGTAATTCCCCTGACCCGCCAACCCGAAACGGCTTGTAGGTTCCATCACTCGCTCCCAAGTAACCCAACACCGCATCCCGGCGAGTCAATGCGTCCGAGTAAGACGAAGTCAACGGCCCACATTTTTTCACCACCGCAGTCTTGTCCTCCACGCCCAAAAAAGTTGTATTATCATATTTAACGAAACATCCTTCGAGTTGCAAGGCGCCACCCGTTGAGTCAAGGCAAAGAGTGCCAAGTTGACTCACCGCTTTAGCAACACAGCGGCCACAGTCAACGTTGTTGAGGTCACCACGGCACTGGAAGAGACCGTAGACGGTGTCCTGAGAGGTGGAGCCTGCTGGCATGGTGAAGTTGTTGTAAGAGGTAAACACGGCTGCGTTGACTAGGGAATTAAGTATCGAGTTGACATTAAACTCATAGGGTGATCCTGACGTGTATTTTAGCTGCGAGCACCCACCGAAAACGAAGGAATCAGTAGCTGAATCCGATGGGGTTACGCAGAACATTGATATTATTACAAGAAGAAGAAAAACCGACGTTTTTTTCGTAGCTAAAGCCATGGGGTTAAGATATTCAGAGAAAAAGAAAGGCTTGAAAGAGAATATAGAAAGGAGAGAGTGGGAGATGCTTAAATTAGAAGAAGCTATCAGAATATAAAAACATATGACACTGTTCTGTTTGCAAGTTAGAGAGAGAGAGGATTGTTACTTTGAGGGGAATTTACGCAAGGAAGCGACTACCACTAGCTTCATATTTCACGTGCTTTTGCTTATATGAATTTTTTTTTTTAATATTGTTGTTATATAATGATTATTAAATCATTTTTACCAACGGCTTTAACTAATAAAAATAAATTAATCATTACTATTAATGTATTAATTAATAAAATTTAAATCATTCTTAAAAAATGACATTCAAAAAATATAAATTTAAATTTCAAAATTTGTAATTTTTTTCAAATCCTGTAATCCCTTTTATACCATAAGAATTTCTTCATCTTTAACGGGTATGATTTTAATTTTAGATCATTGAAATGAACGAATTATGATATTATGTTAAAAGTTTGTGCAATTTAAAAATTCGAATATATGACAAATTAGGAAAACTTTATTATTTGTAATGTCTTAAGAATTAATTACTATGATAGCTATGAGTGTAACTTTTTCTCTTTAATTTTCTTGGAAAATGACTTGTCGTTGGATTAAGAATCTTGGGATATAGCAGAATTTTGAAACGAAAGGATTATAATATCATGTTTAAAATTTGTGTAATATATATAGAATTCAAAATTAAATTTAATTAGTTTATATAATTATTTTTAAAAATTTAGAATCTAAATCACAATGCTTATAATCTCTTCTCCATTCTTACAACTTTTTTATATAAAAATTGGCATATGCGGCAAATTAGTACTGTTATAATTTATACGTAATGTTTTAAGGATTTAATACTACGATAGCTATAAATAATTTTTTTTCTTTGTTTGTTAGTTTAATTTTGTTGGAAAATGACTTATTGTTGGATTAGGAATTGATTGCAAATGAGCTACTTGGCTCAGTATTGGTTTCGTTGAGGGACCGCTAATGGTTGACCCGTATCACGTCAACGATGGTCCGGGACTAAGCCAAGCCCCCTACGTTATAATTGATCTATCAAAATCAACTCGATTTATGATTCTTCATTATCAAGTGGTTAAATTCTCAGTGGGATGAGCTTAGTTTAATAAGATATGGGTATCAAGAAGTGAGCAAAATTTAAATGAAATTTTTTGTTAAAAATGATTTAATGAAAACTTTAATTTAATATTGATAGATTTCAATAATATTTATTGATTAATGAGATGATATTATCTTATTTAATATTAATACATAAAATTTATATATTAATAATACATCAAATATAAATTTTAATTTGTTTTTTTATTTTTATTGAAATATTTATTTGAATCATAGTATTTATGAAGTAATTTTGCTTTTCAAGAATTTGTTAGGGGCTCAAGGGATATAGACCATCCTTAATTTAGATAGGCTTTCTATATAGCTAGCCATTTTGTTGATAAAGGCAGGAAGCAAAAGCAGCATGGCACGGGGTTTACTGATCATTACAAGTGTAAATTAATAAAGTGGATGATACAGAAAAACTTTAGATTTGAGTCCAAAATACTTTATGAACAAATCTTATCAAGCAATAGCTTTTCATTTCTTAGTCACCCAACTAACTTTATTGACCTAAGTGATCTATTAAAATATATAAAAATAATTGTCACCCCAAAGGGAGTTTTCAATAGGAGGACATATATAAATCATTTCAATTTATAGGCCTTTTGCATCTTTAGAGATTAGAGAATTTTTATTTTTTTTTTTTTTTTATTTTTGGAAGAAAGAAGATTCAAACCCGAATAAGAAAATACATGTATATATGCTATTGAGATAAATTTATTCTTTCTTGCTTACAATATATACTGAGTTTTTTTTTTTTATGTGATACTATCAAGTTCTTTTTTTTTTTGTAATTTATGGATTATATCATGAAATGTACCTTCTAATGTAAAATGAAGGGCAAGAAAAAGGGAGGAGATGGTACATAAAAAGTTATATTAATTAATAATTCTTTAAATTTCAATTTAAAGGAATTTTGACCGAAAATAAAAATTTTATTATTGATAGCAATTATTCCTTGCACTATATATACCATTTTTGGACACCGTTAATGGAGTTTAAAACTACATAAGCAAGATTAAGAAATTGATAAGTATATTTTTTTTATTATATTAGTCTTTTTTTTTTAAGCATCAACATTTAATGTTTGATATCTATAAGCTTATGCCTTATAAATTATGATTCGATCTCCAACACTTGTAATTTTTCTTCTTTAATCTCCTTAAGTCACGACTTCCCTTTGAGTTCCTTAAAAAAAAAAAAAAACAAGATTTTATAGATTTTTCTAACCATTAAGAATGAGATTAAATCTTTTTTTTTCAATTTTTTATTTGTCCCTCATATTTTTTGAATTTATTAAAATTAATTATTAGAAAAATGTGTATATTTTTTAAAAAAATTTTATACTATATAAGTTGAAGACAAAACTTACATGAAATTATATAGACAAAGTTTGTTAAGTTTTTTATTAGAAATAAGTAAATAAAAATTTTAATAAAAAATTCAAAATAATAGATTAATAAAATTCAATGTGAAGATCAATAATATGTAAAAAATTATTAAAAATAATATTTATAATTCAAATTTAATCGATACTTATTCAACGGTAAAAATTCTATCAATATTTTGTCATAAAATGCCTATTTAATAAATATATCAAAATTTATTAAAGTTTTTTCAAAATTTTTACTATTGATTTATGTGATGAGATCTTTTAATTTATTAGTTTTAATTTTTTATTTTAGTTTTTATTTACTTATTTTTAATAAAAAATTTCACAAATTTTACCTATAAAATTTCATATAAGTTTTTTCCTATAAGTTGATCCCTTCTCATTAGTTTTAATAGAAAACTTTTAATAAACATTAAATAAGGTAATTTTTCATTTGTATTATACATATGCATATATTTCTTGAAATTTCAATTTGATAAAATGTTTGAAATAATTAAGATCAAAGACAAATAAATTTAACTTTCAAAATCAAATTAAAAAACAATTAGTAAATAAAAAGAGTGTAGGGTTAGCAATGGATCGAATTAGGATGAGTTTTTGTCCGTCTCAAACTCAACCCAACTTTATATTCATCGAACCCAAACCCGATTAGATCTGATTATTTTTTAATTTTTTCATACCCGAATTCAATCTAATTTGATATTATATAGATCATATCCGATTTGATTTGATCGAAAATTAATAAAATATTATTTTTTAAATATAAATAATTAAATATATAATTATATAAATATATAAATAAAAAATTAATTAATTAAAAAATAATTTTTATATAATATCGAATCGAATTAGATCAGATCGAATTTATCTAAAACTTGAACTCAATCAAATTTCGATTTTTTCTTATCAATAACTCAAAATCTAATTTTTTTTAATAAAATTAATACTAAGAGATCGGATCAAAATCGTGGGAGGTGATTTAAGTTGCCAACTTAAGAAAATAAATAATATATATATATATCGGATTTCTAAAGTCAAAAAACTTCCTATTTTTATTTTATTTTATTTTATTTTTTTAGTGTCCCGAAAATCTAACTTGACGGCTAACAAGAAGTCAAGGGTAAGTGGGTTCGGTAAACAGTTGTCCAAGAATCATCTTTGTTATTTCCAAAGAGAGTTTTTTTAAGCATATATTAAAAATAGCTTGATTAAAGAAAAAGGGCAGAGAAAATACGACAAAGATTAGATTAGCTATCGTTATGAAATAGATTCATCAATAATTTGGCACCCTATGAGTTCCATAAAATATGAAAAAGCAAATTATTTAGTCGATTTTTTTTATGATAAAGTCGGTTTTGAATTAAAAAAGAAAAACACGTATATATCTTTATATATTATATTTATATATGAGTTTATATTTGATATATTATTAATGTATAAATATTATAAATCACATAATGATATATTATAAAATTTTAAAAATAAATATACTTAATTCTAATAATATATTTAAAATTAATTTTTTTATGAAATATCATTATGTAATTTATTTATAATGTATTATATTTATACACTAATAATATATTAAATATAAATTCTTTATATATACAACCTTAGAACAAAATATTTTATAACTTATATAAGTTACGTGATAACTTGTGATTTAATGATCATGTATAAAATTTGTATATTATTAATGCATTAAAGATGTGTGTGGTACATAAAATTATAATAAAATAAGATAAAATAATATTATGAATAAGATTAAATTAAATTATATCATTTTATTTTATATTTGATGTGTGTAAAGATTAACATAAAATAATTTATTTATTGATCAAAATTATTTTATTTTAAAATTTATACAATTTAAATTATTGATATAAATTTTAAGGATATGGTAAGACATATAAGTTTAATTTCATAAATTAAAAATAATTTTTTTATTTTGAAATAATTGAATCATTTTATATTAAGAAGATAATTAATTTTTTTATAATTAAATTTATTTTTTTAAATATAAACTAAATATAATATAAAATAATTATCATTTTATCTTATTTATTGTACTATTCATGAAATATGACCTAAATATAATCCTAAAACTAAAATCATATGGTACTAGTCATTTTTAAGTCTTTGCCATGAAAAATCAATGCTGCTCTTAGAATTGACCAAGTGAAGGAAGTTATCAATGAATATGGTTTCGGATTAATTTGAGTTTCTTCCCAACTCTGAAGTTAGTAAATTAACCCATAAAACAAGTAAACAAGAACCTCCCTACCTTTGTTTAATTTGCCTATCTCTCTAGGGGATGGGGACTTTTGTCGTACTAGGCTTGTGGAGGAGCAAGAACGGGCTGTTCCATCAAAGAAAAATAATGAAAGGACAGAGGCTCCGTCATTAACTTTTTATAATTAAAAAAATTCTGGATCCATCACTGAAATTAAAACGATGAAATAATGAAGGAAAAAAAAAAAGTCATGTTCAATTATTAAATCAAAAGTTTTTGCCTTTGCTTTTATGAGCTTAGGTCATGGGTTTAATCTCTGACCAAAGTATTGTCATGTTGCTGTATTAGATAAGGTTTAACAAAAGCACCACCGCAAAAAGCCCCATGCCTTTGTATAGCTTGATTTTGGGTTGGATCATGCAATGTCTCGACTTTGAAGCTGGCAAAACAATGCAATGCCCTTTATTTCTTTTATGTATGCAATTGTGCGACGGTTATATTGTCTCTTACTGAACAACATATTTGGTTTTTGTTGCCAATCATTGATCTCTCTTGAACCAAATTATTATGGTTGGAGTTGAGTTGGAGATTCCAAGAAATTGGAGGATAAATTTACAATTATGATTGGAGTCTCCGTCTCTGATAGGGATGACATTGGTCGGGTTCGAGACGAATTTTGTTCGTTTCGAACTCAATCCTACCTTATTTTTTTATATTCGAATTCGATCCGACACTATATAAATCGTATTCGATTCGATCCGACTCGAAATTAATAAAATATTATTTTTTAAAATATAAAATAATATTTTTTAAATATAAATATTTAAAAATATCATTATATAAATATATTTAATTAATTAATTAATTAATTAAAAAAAAAAATTTATATAATGTCGGATCGAGTTTTAGGCATACTCAACCCTGACCCAACCTCGATTATTCTTTAATTATACCTGACCCGAAAACCGAAATTAAAAAAAAAAACCCGACCCTATAAGGTCGGGTCGAGCCGAAACCCGTAAGGGACGGGGTTGATTGCCGTCCCTAGTCTCTGATGTCCTACCCTGCAAATTTCATCGTTCTCCAATCAATTTGAAATTAAATTTGAGACGTGACTCTCAAATTATTATAGCATAATCATGTTTCTGTCTTTCTGTTATGTTCTTCAAATGGTTATTGATTTTTCTCTCCTATTCATGAGTCAATATCAGACAAGATGTACATGTGAGGGAAAAATGCAAAGGGTAAAGCAAAATTAACTTTACCATAGAATTGATTGGAATTTGATCTGTAATTCAAAGACAAAATATTGGTTAAGACATCTATTATTTATTTAATAGGTTGGTCGAACAGCTGTGTGGCAGGGCCATCTTTACTTGAGTTGATCTTCTTCTTATCAATGACACCTTAAATTTGTTCAATAGAATATGAATGGAAGTTGATGGAAAAAATAGCTAAAATAATAAATTTGACAACGCTAATTTAGACTTCTATATGGAATTAAACATCTGAAGCATCAACAAGCAAATCCCACTATATCTTCCCAAATAATTAAATCACAAATCCCACCATCAAATCTTCCCAACCCTTTGTGGTCGAGCATAGGAAGAAGCATTTCTTCAAATCCAACTGTTTCGGAACAAAAACAAAAGAAAAAATCCGACAATATCTTGTTCTTTAATTCTTTCAAACGATTAATTTTACATATTAAGCCATTGGGATTGAAGTGATCAATGTTTCATGACGCTTTCTTTTTGGCAGCTGTTCTTTCCCTCTCCATTTGTTCAAACAGGCTTCCATCATAAAAAGCTTTAATTGTTTCTTTCCTCAATAGTCCATCTTTGTCCTTGCAAAGGCTGTATAAAAGTCTCCATTCCGTCCAGCTACCGATCCTGCAACAAGTTTTCCCAATATTTTCATTTTTTTTCTTTAATTAATAGATTAAAGAAATAGGACATATATCAGAATCTTTGCTAACACATTGGCAACATTTGATTATTAGAAGGTAATTTATATCTCGCCGACAAAGTTGACAAATCAAATTGAAAAATTTTACTGTCAATGTCTCAGAAACGAACTCTGATTATTATATATGTAACTTAGAAAAGGAAATTTAAGAAGTAATAAATTACCATCCTTTGTAATCCTGTGGTTCCCTGTTAGCCTTGAGCATTGCCATCAGTTCATCAGATGTTAAGGCATTGGCATGTGTTCGGGCGAATTTGCTGAAGATTTGTTCAAACTTCAAGGGTACAAACCTATCATATAATTCTAAAATTAGATATGAGATCACAAATAATTCACATGAGAATACCAACCAAAAACGTGCTAGCCACTACAAATGCAGCTGGTGAATCTGCCATTGACTTCAAACTAACTGAAAACCGCCCCAAGTAACAAAACCCAAATTAAACAAAACAAGTAACTCAATCTGCCAAGTGCCAACTTTGGTCTAATTTCTCTATCATATCAAGGGTCAAGTTTAGCAGCCATAGGCGGATCCACCCTTTTAAGTAGAAATTTAAAAGAAAAAAAAATTTCTTGTGAACATCCTCAAATTTTCTCATAAATATATTATATAAATTATAAATGAACATCTTCGAAAAAACTTTCGAATCTGCAGTTGTTAGCAACATGAGCCGGTATGATCTGGTTATAAGATAACATACCGACCAATTTGAAATGGATGAATTCTAGCCTAATTTAAGGCATTTAGCAATAAAGAGATGGAATTTGAGGCATACCAGGTAGTGCAAATGCTAAAATGATTTAAAACTAAAGCTTAGATTCATGAATTTTTTCACAGGAATGATAAAATAAAAAGAGCAAAGATCCATGTGATAGTTTTTCTTCATTTACCTTCCTTCACTGTCGTATACACCAGTGTCACTCCCATGTTTTCCCAAGTGGATGTTTTTAACCTCAATGGGGAAGAGCAGAGATGTGTATTTTCCCTACACCACATATCGGAAAATAAAGATCATACACCGAAAACTAAGTGGTCATACACTAGCCAATTACTGATCTATGCATGGTTCTATCGATGCAAAAAAAAAAAAAGTGTTTCAGATCATATAAGAATGGTATATATGTAAAATTTAATCAGCATTCGAAGCTCAATATAGTAAAAATAATCTGGGATTTTGATTCGTTTATTAACAAAATGTGCATTATAACTAAAAAATTTTTATTCTAACATCGTTCTTATATCACTTATTTTACTTTCAGTTAATTATATATAATATTATATTAATTTTATAAGATTTGTTTACGTGAACGTTTAAATAGATAATTTATATTATTGACATGTAAGATAATTATAAAGAATTTGATCTAATCAATTATTTAATTTTTAAAATTTACATTTATCTAAATTTTCAAATTATATAAATTTTATCTTAATTTAAAACTGAAAATTAATATAAATTAAAATTTTAAAGTATAAAACATATAATAATAAATTTTGTCCATGACACGGATAAAAAAAACTAATTTAATTATATAATAAAATTTTAGTTATGCAAAAAACCCTTTTATTATATCTTCTATCATTTAAGATTCATTTAACATCATCTAATTTCACCGTATTATAATTATATTTTATAATTAAATTTTTAATTAAACTCTTAATAATTTAATCATAAAATAATATAATAATATAATAAAACCTCATCGTACTATTAAATGAACCATTAATGTTATATGCCAAATTTGGACGAAACAGATAACCATGTTCAAAATATAAATATCTATGTTCAATTGTAATAACCCTTCAATTACGCATAAAATATTAGTACGTGGAATTTGAAGATTTGATGCACCAGAAGAAATTACCGATAAAAGGGGAAAAAAATCCAAAATGAATTAATGTCCAATGCATCGTTTGTCCTTCTCATTTCTCAAAGGCCGGATTTATAAAAAGAAAGTTGTCTTTTTCAAGGCAAACAAAAACTAATGAAAGTATGGGTCATGTCACCAACAATAAAGACAGCAGATAAGAGTGTGATGCACCACGTCTTGCTTTTGCCCTGAATAAATTCCTGCTTGGCACATCTAAGGCGCTATTCTTAAAGCTATGGAACCAAATCGTCCACGTGTCCAATTAGAAAATTTTAGATTAATTATTTTTATAATTTTTTATTTTATAAAATATATAAAAATAAATATTTATCAAACAAAACTTTAATTGGCTCCAAAAAATTTTATTTACTTAAAAATATATGTATCCCTGCTAAACTAAATTTAAATCTTCTTTCTCAAATTAAAAGAAAAAAAAAACTCAATGATTGTCTTAAACAGGCAATTATTAATTAGTTACAAATGCATTTTAGCTTCATTTAGCATTGAGGTTTAAAAATATTTTTATTAAAAAGTTTATTTTCACTGTAATTTCAATATTAAATAAAGTGAAATTTTAATTTTATAATAAAAAATTTGATTTTGTAAACTAAACACAAAAGCTTCTTAAAAAATGTTTGGTATGAAGTGATTCGTTTAATATTTATTTTTATTAAAATTTATTTATATTTTATAGTTTTTTATAAAATAATATTTAATTATTTTATAAATTATTAATTTAATTTAATTATTAATAGTTAAAATTATTATTTTGTAGAATTTTTTGGATATTTCAATACACAAACAACACTGTTAAATAATTAAAAAATTTTAAACCATATTTTCTAACTACATTTATTTCAAAACCTTTTTAAATTTGTGTTTTGTTAAAGATTCTTGCAATCTTGAGTTTATATTCAAGGGATTGCGGATTAATGGCTCTTCTTTCATATCTGAAATCCCGAGTTTTAAGAGTAAAATTCTCACCAAATTAAGGAAACGACATAAAAACCAGACAGACAAAAAAATTGAATTATTAAAAAAAGAAAAAAAATGGTAAGAAGAGGAAACAGAATGGATAACAGAAAAAAAGAAGAGGCAGTAGGATTTTACAGGGCGAGTTTTGCCACTGAGAGCACCGTTGACGAAGAAGGCACCCGCAATTGACAAGAAATAGCCAGCCCCAATTGCTCGAAACCCTGTCAAACAAAACCAAATAAAAAGAAAAAACTTAGAACGAATCAAACCATGAAATTAAAAAAAAAAAAAGGAAAAAAAAAACCTTCAAAAGTCTCCCATGGATAAATGAGACCATCGTGGTTTCTATCAAAGAATGCGGCATGCTTTTGCAGAACGTTTTGGTCGTTAGGCATAGGTCTCCCTGCATCATCAACACCTGCTGCATGCACATTTTCCTACAAATAATTACAAACCAAAACACTGCAAAATTGAGTTGCATATAAATATATAGACATATAGAGTACCCTCGTGAAAATCTTTTGAAATCAAAGAAGAATCCATGTCTAAAAAGCCTTGGATCAAGTTAAGAGCACGTGGAAATTCGAAGGAGATGGGAGTGTTTATGAAATGGAGAATTTGGCAGATAAGAAGAGAAACGACAAATAATGGTAACAGGTAAGGAAGAAACGGAATCAACAGTTGACTATTGCTTTGCTTTGTTTTGCCTTTTTTTAGCCCAACATGAACACATGATAACAATAGACTTGGGCTTCACAGCTATTAATAATGAAAGAAATGGCACATCAAGAGTGTAAAAAGAACCTCGCCCGCTTTGAAAAAGAAACGTCGGCGAGGGCAAATGGAGTTCAGTATTTTTTGCCAATTTCCTAAAATTTAAACAAAAAAATTATTGTGAATTATGGAATAAACAAAAGGAATTCGAACAGATAGGTTTTTAACAAAATTTTGGACTCGACACCTGGATTGAAGTAGCAGCCTGACTAGTACTCTTTGACGCCAAATGATCAAAGTCGTGTACGCTAAGTGTTATGTGCCTTTACCCACGTTTGTTGAGACGGCTTTTGTTTTTGTTTACAGCTTATCATCCAAATGAATTCAAGCTCTGGTTTATTTCTTCTTTTTTTTTTTTGGTTGGAATCAATGATTTTTTAGCCATGAATGTAATAGGAGGTGTCATTGCTGATCCAATTGATTAATTTTTTAATTTTATGTAAATTTATATATATTTCAATTAAAATATATCGATTAACTTCAATGAAACCCTAGATTTACATTATATTTTATACAAATTTTATATTCATAACTATATATATTTATATTTGATACAATGTCCTTTTATAGTTATATCATAACTAAGCATAAATTATATTAATTTACATGGTTGGTTTATACCAATTACAATGTATCTTCCTTTTTTCTTTTATAAAAGTTATAAATGATCATGCATGATTGGTTTATAAATGATGGAGAAAACTATTTTTCATTTCTATCTAAATCCCACTTCACCCATCTTAATCAATGAACCAAATGAACGTTTTGTTACACCCTTTGCTCGTGTCAATTATTCGATGGCATAGCTTTTGTTTTTTTTACACAAAAATTGAAGTTAATGAGCTCAATTCATTCATATATATATATATATATATATATATATATTTGTAAATAAAAAAAATGTGGGTCGACCTAATCTTATCGGCTTCTATTTTAGACTTAGATCGAAAATTATGACTAAAAATCTCTAAAAAAAAATTGGTCCCAAATTAGTTTGATGATTAAGTATCGTCAATTAAATTTTTATTTTCATTTAGAAATTTTATAAATATATTATGTTAATAAATTATTTAATTTTGAACTTGAAATTTAGTAAGAGATAACTTTCAATAAATTTGAGATTTAGATTTTAGTATCTATAAATTTTTTGCTTTTTCCCATATTATGATATTTTTATAAAAAAAAAATTCTCTAAATGATATTCATATTTTTAAACTTGCATTGTGTTTAATTTATTATGTATTATATGTTGTTGGTAAGTCGGAAAGATTCATGTATCCATAAATTTCAAAGCAAGGGAAAGGCAATTAGAATAGTTCAAATGTCAAAGTAAGAAAAACAATTAATCATATACAATTTGCACCTATATATAATATTAACTTAGAACATTATAGAACATTATAGAACATTAAGAGATTTATGTATAGGATTTGTTTATGTTATTAAAGCTGGATAAAAATAAAATAAAATAAAATGAACCCAAATGATTTGGAAGATTTTGGGGTCGATCAAGGGGTCCAAAAAATTTTTTTTTAATATAAAAACACTCATAATCTAAAAATAAAATAAATACTATGATTTAAATTTTAAATTTATTAAATAACATCTCTTTGAAAAAAATTATATATGAATTAATTTAATTAAATCTTAAATTTGAAATTATTAAGATACAAGCGTGTGATCCTTAATTATTCAAACCAATTTTACAATATTTTATTACTAAAATTTTACCTGTGGACAAGTACCCATGTTATTCACACAGACTTTCAGGGATTCGGAAGTTTTTGGGGGTTTTGTGTGAAATGTCCATCATCGTCATTGATTACATATTCAATTTCCACTTGTACAAACACGTTTATCCTGCAAATTTTTGTTAAAATTAAATTTGATAATTTATGTATTTATATCATATAAAATACAAAAATTTATGTATTTATATTATATTTTATATAAAAATTATGTGTCATAATTCGTGTCGATAAAAAAATATAAAATATAATTTTTTTATTTTTTTAAACTCATATTTATTGATATAAATGCTTTTTCGTTTTTCAACTTAAAACTTTTTTTGTTATTTGCCATGAGTCACCGAAGGAATGTAATAGTGTAAGAACCTATTTATCCAACTTTGCTCATTGATTTGTTTACATCTCGTTAGGTATTGTTGTCAGTTTTATATTTTATGTATTTAAAATTATGGTTTTATTTCATTTTTATATTTTTGAAGTTAAAAATACGATTAAAATTTATATTTTTGTTTCATAAGTTGTAAGACAAGGGAGGGATGGATTAGTGAGTTGGTTGGGGTTTGAATTCATGTTGTGGCTGTTTTGATGATCATCTTTGAATATTTTGACATTAAAACTGATTCTGTTTACTAAAAATGAGGATATTAACAGATATAAAAATTTTAATAGTGATTTGAAAGGAAAAAAAAAAAGACATAGTAAAATCAGAAACCTGAATGAAACTTTACTATTCCTAAACATAACAGAAGCTGTCCAAATGAGGAAGCTTCTGAATGAACAAGGAAATGATATTCAAACATTATAGGAGAGATTTAAACTTTTGAAATTTGGAATGCAAATGTTCACATCAACCCACAAAAGAGAAAGCACATGGAAGGAATATAACAAATTTTCTCAAACTGGTCAAAGTTTCAAACTCATGTTGTCCTCGATTACATTCTAAATCACATCAAATGAAAACGAAAGAGAGGAAATATTAATATTAGCAGCACAACTCAAACTTTAGAATGTCAAGAATTCATTAAGAAGTTGATTTATTTAACCACCATCTGGTGGAATCAAGAACATCTTTCTCATATGCAAGCATTCATATTGGTGGAGCTAAGCCGGTTGCTAGAATCATCTTGTGTACGTATTTTATATACATTTTGTTCATACAACTCTGATGAAGTTCAAAAGATGCAACACTTCAGCACTAAACCCTTTTGATCGAGCCTTGCGTCTTCATTGCCTGGGAAAACATTATCACAGTTTAACTCACTGAAGATCTATATCTACATCCTAACCAATTTACCAGAAATAATAGCACTAGTTCAGCTATATTGCAAATAGCTATCATTCCATGCAATAAACAATAAATTTGACTATCGTGGAGAACTACACTCACTTCAGACAAGAGACAAGCTTCAGAAACTGACATGAATACAAAAGGATTATGGATATGGCAAGAAAATCAGATGCAAGATCTACACACCTTCAGGAGGCTGAGCAAGCTTCCTGTTCTGTGGAGACATCATTTCTTTCTTCAGCTGAGTCAATATATCCTCCATTGTATACTCCCTTTGCCAATTAGCAAGCATGGGGAAAAGGCTAGGTTCAACCTGGTAATTTAGCTGCTATAAGTATCATATTATAGCATAAAAGGTCCCAAGAACAACATCACCTACCACTCCAGTTTCCTGATTGACACAGGTCATGTTTATCCGGGTTTGAAACCTCACACTTGGTGGATTATCTGGATAATCCTTGCCGCAAAACAATTTCAACTGGTAGATGCGCCCTTCATGAACAGTCTGGAATGCATCAAAAGTAAGTAACAAATTAACTCCTTTTCATTTTAATAAATTATTAGTTTTAAGAGGAATTATTATTATTTACTGTTTGGCAAAAACAACAGCAACAATGGAGGAAATTCATACTAGAATTCCTTTGACCAGAAGTTCTATACTATATTAAGAGATGGAAATTCATACATAATGGTTTTAGGAGGTAGTGTTCATATTTCAGATTTGAAGTTAAAATGCTGGAACCCTCTGACTTGTGGCATGTATTTAACAGTTTAAGCTTATTCTATATGCATCTAGTTAAAGGAAGGTGATGCAGGAGAGGAAACACTTGTAGTGCCCAAGATAACAAGCAACCCTGAAGAGTTGGAACCAAATGGCTAATTGTGTCTGCCATAAAAGAGCAGGTCCCACAAAGATGGGCTTGTAGAACAAGTAATACATTACGATGAGAGAATAATTGACGTCTATGACGAATGTTTAAAGCTATAGCTAAACTGAGTTGCAAGAAGGATTATGATCATAAAGCTTGTATGTTATACTTCTAGCTGATACAGTTCTAAGAAGGCTCAATGGGTTCGCAGGTAATTTCTGTGATAAAATAGGGACAAATAATCATCGAGTTTGGATGGTAGAAACTCGTTAAGCAACTTTTATAGAGTACTGAGAAATCTCTAGCTTTTCTTTTTTTTTTAAATAAAATATCTTAAATTTAAAAACACTACTCTCTTCTCATATGTTTCAACAAGCTAAATTGCATCAGTCAACTTCATCCTACCCTATGATGCAAAAAGAATAAAGCAGTCTTCCTATTCTAGCTACAGCCTGATTTATCTCAACCATAACATCTTTTCATGCTACACATATCCAGCACAAGAATTTAAAAAAAAAAAAAAATTGTTTTGTTCTTATTACTAATTAGTCAATCATGTGGACTGTCTCAATGATTACACTAACTTGTGAAGATGAGCTTAGTTAGAAGCACATGTCAACTTCAAAGTTGGTCTTAAACTCATCATTGTACTTATCCACACCAATTCAAAGACACATGCGCACCAACTATAGAAAAGAGCACAACAGAGAGAGAGAGACTCACATTAGAGGGGCCAATAATAGTCCCAGTCCATGACTGCATGTATATATCATCAGCGTCATCCATTCCATAGCTAACAGTTCCATCCCCAATTCCTTTTTCACCTCTCTCAAGCTCTTCTAGCAATCTAAAATTCCTGGGCACTGCAAAGGCCAGACATTTTAGTCTCAAAGTCAGGATTGTAAGAAAGTCACTCTGGAAGTTTGCATTAAGTCCACTTTAATTGAATGCAGATTCCAAAAATACAGAAAAAACAAAAGTTTGTTCATGAGCAAAGCTAAAACTTAAAGAGTAAAAAAATTGCTTGCACGTTATGTCAAATAATGGAAAGCAGATAATGAAGAACCCAGAAATAACTGAAGCGGTCCTGATACCATACAATAGCATATACCACAAGTTCCACTTTTAAAGTTCATCACTAACAAAGTTTACTCCTAACCACGAATGAGCAAAAAAAAATAGATATTGAGACAAAACTACTACTTTCCCCTCATAAATAGCATAAGTTTGGCTCCATTATGTAGAGACATGTGTGCCAATATTGTCACTCAATCAATGACAAACTTTTCTACTGCAATTGTGCAGTCAAAGAAATAATCTGCCCAACTCTCAAGTAGGTTTCCCAACTGATATTGCACCCAATGCCATCCAAGATCATATACCACTGCGTAACATAAGGCATCAGGAAGACATCGATATCAAGAAAAGTCACTTCCCAATAGCCAAGATCAGTGATCCTCAATGGCCAAAGGCATGGCATGGGAAAGTTGAGGAGAAAAGAAAGACATGATTTGAGAACCATAGAAGGAAATTTTAAGGCTACAAAAAAGTGGTCAAAGGAGTTTCCTTGATTTCACTGACAATAGACTTTGTTTCCCATGTCATGTATATATTTACTAAGCTCTTGTGCCTCTAATGTTAAATTCAACATCTTTCAATCAGCATCTTCATCAAGCATCAGACTCACCAAATGACACAAAAATCAAGTCATCTACTGAAGCTGTTGAGTCTTTCTCACATTTTGGTGTTCAAAATCATAAAATTTTCCACTTCCCTTCTTTTTGACTCAGCATACATGCTTGGATGTAAATCTTGGATCTTCACACCTCAAAAGCTAAAGAGTCAAGGAAGAAATATGTTGGAATCCCAGATAAAAAAGAGTTATCTATCCTAATACTAAACTGACAACATCGTCCAATCTCATTGTCATAACTTCTCCTGTATGAAACCCACTGTCAACAGAAGTTGAAGCCTCATGCAAAGAGCTTGGCTTGTTTGATTAGGATTATCATATGCACTCAATTTTTTTATACACTATATACTTGACCAGACAAACTGCTTTGCTTGTTTGATGGTATCCTCATGAATATTTATTTCTTTTGTTCATCCATTTTATACTTGACCAGGATTTCATCTACCAAATAGAAAGCTATAGCCACCCAACATCAACAACAACCAGAGATTAGGAAATTACTGATTCCTGGAACAGAAAAAGTTGATTCAAAAGAATCTGCTTATCTCTTTTTTGTCTTTTTGTATCAATTATCCATCACAGCTCACCAAGATGAGTCCTTGAAGCCTTTCAAGGTCAGCATCATGATATGAACATTTATGTAACCAGTTCTAAATGGCTGACCATTTCTTAGAGCCAACGAGGATATTATGGTAGATCCTACAGGTCATATAACTTAAACAAAATCATTGCCATCTTGTTACAAGCTAAACCCCATACCTCTGTTTTGAATGGAGGAAAGGTAATACTTGGCTAAGAGGGCTAGCACGTCATTAACAGTTGTATATGATCCCATTTCAAGAGTATTTTAATATAATCTCAACAAATCCCTTCAGAAGTGGATCAATAGTCTTGATGTATGAAATGAATAATAGAAAAAAGTAGCTTCAGAGCTAGCACAGTTCATGCATCATAGTCAATATGGCCCGTTTAAGCAAAATTCCACGCATTATATATAGCTTTCATATGCAACAAGCCCTAGGCATGGAAAAAAACTGATGATACCTGTTTAAAGGTTATCGCTTCTTTTAGAATGCACTCAACCAGCATCAATGTTCGACATTTGAAACAAGGTACACGCAACACATGTCAGATCTAATTAGTTATAATAGATTACAATGGCTCTGTCACAGCTAGAAGTATAAACAACTTAAACTCATAAAACTACTTTAGAATAGACAGCGAAAAGGAAAGCAGGAGTTAACAAAGAACAAAACAATTTTAATCCACATTCTAGCAAGGTTATATGAATTACAAGTCAAAGATCGGACAAAATTGACTAAAACTTCAAGAAATCGAGACACTGGCTTCCCTCATTACAATTTCCTTCAATTTATTCCAACAACATCTAATTCTTTCCAAACATAACGCTACAAACTTATAATCATCCATATTTCTAATATTTAAGCTCCATCTGAAACCTGCAAATGAAACCCACTGAAACGATAAAATCTTGTACAAAATTTTCACTAGCAAAGCCTGTAAAATTCCCATCTTGAATATCAATTCAAGCACAACAAATTCCATTCTCAAGCATTTCAAAAATTGAACTTAAAACTAAACAAACGAACACCAAATCACAGCTAAAACCCTATTTTCTACCAAATCCAAGGATTACCACTCAAAAAAAAAAAAAAAAAAAAACGAGATGCAATATCCCTTCACAGCTCCAACAAAGGAATGACAACAAAATTTAACTGATAATTAAAAGTTGGGAAATTTGAGAAACAATCGAGAGAAAATCTAGGCCATTGAAAAACGAAAACTTACCAACAACCCTTGATCCTTCTGAACCCATTTCCTCTTTTGATCGTTTCAATCAAAAGAAAAAAAACACAGTTAGGGTTTTCTCTGATACAAAAGAGAGAACCCAAAAAACAAAAAACTAAGGAAAAAAGAAAGTTGTGGAGAGAGTTTGGAGTCCAAAACCAACAACTACTGTTAACAACCATCAATGGTCAAGGTAAGGTACAAGATAAAAAGGAGGAGAAATAGGGAAATGATTGACTGCTTTAACTCTATTCTTCTTTCCTAGGGTTGGCATCGGGTCGGGTTGGGGGCGGGTTTTGCTCGCCCCGAACTCGATCTGACTTTATCATCAATAAATTCGACCTCGATCTGATTCGAAATTTTTTTATTTTTTCATACCCGACCTCGACTCGAACCTGATATTATATAATTTATATTCGATCCGATCCGAAATTAATAAAAATATTATTTTTTAAATATAAATATTTAAAAATATTATTATATAAATATATATATAAATAAATAATTAAAAAATTAATTAAAAAATAATTTTTTAAATAATATCGGATCGAGTAGGGTCGAAACCACCGGGATCGAGTTGAATTCTCATCCCTGTTCTTTCCTTGCATCTTATATTTAATCATTCTATATCATTGATTTTTGTATAAAAAAAAAAAAAAGGTTAAAAGTTAAACGTTAAGAGGTATCTTTTTTTTATAACATTTATCCGAATTATTTTATGAAATTTAATTTAAAGTCATTAAAAAAATCAAACAAATCAATCAATGAATTGACATATAATAAATAAATTTAATGAAATAAATTAAATTTACACATATTAAAATTTGAAATTAATATTTTAAAATTTCAAGACTTTTTTATTTTATTTATTAGTTAGAAAAGTAATTTTAATAAATGAGATAAAGAAAAAAAAAGATAAAATTAGAATATTTTGTTATTTCTTTGCATGTAAGAATAAAGGTCTTTCTTTTGCGTTGTGCATGTAAGTTAATAGATCACTATCTTGTTATATTCTTTACTTTATTGGAATTTTTTTTTCAAATTGTAATAAATTAGTAATAATTTTTAATTTAGTTATTAAAAATAATATAATTAATGAGAATTAATTTGTTATTAATAAGTGTATGATATTAATTGTAAATTTTTGACAAAATAATATGGTGTGGCATGTTTTAAGTAAAATCCTAAAAAAAAGTACTATTTAAAATCAATTTATTATAATTTAAAACACATATATAATAAATGCAAGAATTGAAAAGAAACTATGTACAATTTTCCCTCATGTGTAATTGTAATCCTAATTAAACACAATACATCTCTCTTGCCTTTTTTGCATTTTCTTCAAAAAATAATATTTCTTTTTTAAGACTATCAAACCAAAAGTCTTAAGTAATTAATTTATAGTATCTATACATTAATATTAATAAAACAATAATGATTTTCAAAACCAATTTAAAAAACAAAAAAAAAAGTAATGATTCAATTTTTCTAAAAAGAAATTGCAAAAAATAGCAAAATTTTCACAAAGAAAAGGGTTGAATTTTTGAAAGGTTCTAAAACTTTTGGGGTTTTGATTTGATTTGTTAGAAACAGTGGACAGTGTAATGCATCAATCACTTGAATATGTAATTGGAAAATAGAACATTCATCTTGATAGGTCCCAACCACTTTTAGGTGCAGGCATACAATAAGTAACCTTTATGAAGTTTGCCTTTCTATCTACGCCTAAACCAATCAGCCATCTCTTCATCATCGGATGATTCAAGCAATTCCAACTTTCTCTGGCTGTCATTGCATTTAGATTCATCATTTTGCATTATCATTGTGGGACTCTTTCTCCTCTCTGACATCTCCAACTTCCACTTCTCTTTCACTTCTGCGTTATGTGACAAAGTAGTCTTACCTCTAGTAACGGGAAAATCAATGAACTTTGAATTCTCAGTCCATGAATCTAGGCATTCTTCTTCTTCTTCTTCTTCTTCTTCTTCTTCTTCTTCTTCTTTCTCTTCATGTACAAACTTCCACATATCTGCACCTTTATATCGCTTTCTGTCTTGACCTGCAGATTTATCGATGCTGCCTTCAATTCCACCATTGTTGAAACCTGATCCATTGTCATATTCAAATTGAGTGAATCTGTCTGAAGCATTTGAGGCCTTTGGCCGTTTGTGGTCACATTTCAAGCAAACTATATTTCGTCTAAAGTTGATATAGTTGCACCTGTAGAGATCCAGGCATTTGAATATTGCATAAAACAATATCAAACATGGCTGTTATATTTAAGCTTTGGAGAATTCAGGGGAAATTGAAGCAGGAGAAAACTCACGATTCACATTCCCATTCCCCAGGGTTGAGATGACGCTTTGGAGGCTTCTCTTTGCATTGGAGACATCTTGTATTCTTTGCAAAATTCAAGAAGTTGCACCTGTAACAATTGGAAGTCTCCATGAGAAATACACCATGAGAAACTCAAAAGAAACTAAAGAATCAGAACCTTTCACATATCCAATCTCCCTTCTTTAATGGTAGATGATCCTGATCCTCCCGTAGTTGCCTCAGTCTTTCTTCATATAAACCATCACAGCGCAAGCACTTAATATTTCTTGCAAAATTTAGGAAGTTGCACCTACCAAATGGAAGTCAAGGCAAATTGAAGTCAGAATGCATATACATTTTGAGATTCAAAATTTCAAATTGCTACCACATTGGCTATCAAATTACTTGGAGCAAAGCCAATCGCCTTGCTTCATTGGAACTTTTATGTGTCCCAGTGCACTTGAATGATCCTGTAGTGAAGCATCCCCTCTTAAGGGTGCAGCATTTGGCATGCCAGATTGTAGATCCCGGTTGCTATAGTCAACCATTTCTTTCAGCAGTCTTCTTACTGATTCTTTAACCAATTTGTTTTGACATGGCTTGTTTTCCACAGAACCAGTGATGGAGTCAAGACCATATGTCAACAAAATGCGCATCACATCCACAGTCCTCCCACCTTCATCTTCACGTGCCTTCACATACGCCCTGTCACAGTTTCCTCTCAAATTGCAGGAGCTGCAAACCTACAGAAAATGAGATGAACAATAATCAGGAAAAAAAAAAAAGAAAATATCTCTTTTACCGGCCAAATCAACTATAAGCAACAATAAAAAAGGAGCCCTAGTGCATACATTTCCTTCATCAATGCCGACATAAGCCCGTAAGCGCTTTCCGGAGTTGACAACTTTCCTATCTAGGCTCGGGCATCCGCATCCTGCAATGACCTGAATATCTTTCCTTGAGAAATACCTGGAAGCAAAAGGCATTGAGAAACACACGAAAACATTAAAAAAATCTTAACGAACCAAGACATGCCATACCTTCCACATTCATCATAAAGAAAATTGCCAATGAACCAAAAGAAAATAGAAGAGAGGAAAATATTATCAAACAGGTTATATGCACCCAAACCCCCCAAAAACTGTCATAACTGAAAATGCTCCATTACCTTAAAAGGCTAAACCGATCCCTAGCAAAATTAAGGCACGCAGTGCGGATAGTGTTGGATTCTTTCAAACTGAATTCACCATTTTCGAAAGGGTTTCCATCTCCATCGAAGTAGCCTCTCTTCAACAAGCATTCCAACAAATCCACCCATTCCTGCCACGGATGTGATATCTGGACCGTTGATTCATTCCGCTTCGTGGGTCTCTCCTTATCAAACGGTACTTCGATTCCTGACCGTGACTGAGCAGCATGGGATATGGGTTTCGAAGATTGGAGCTCAGCAAGCTCATTGAAAACGACATCCAACTTTGAATTGGAATGTAGCGTTTTACTGGAGTTGTGTAAATGTGAAATGGGTATGAGAATATTACGGAAGTCAGGGTTTTCGAAATGGAATTTGCGACCAGGGTAGAGGATTTTGTAGCTGTTTCTGAAAAGCTTCATCATTCGAGAATGGTAGGATTTTGAAAAAATTTTTTGGCCAAAAACCAAAAAAAAAAAAAAAAAAAACCTCCTCCGTTGGCCTCTGAGGATGGGACAAAAAAATCGAAAAATTAAAAATTAATTTAAAATATTTTTTATTCGATTTAAATTAAATTTAAATATTAAATATATATTAAGTTAAAATAAAATATTGAATCGAATGTAAAATAATTTTTATATATGAATTTATTTAAATATTAAAAAATATAAAAAAATTTAAAATTTAAAAATGGATGAACTGAATCAAATAAATAAAATTCGATTCGAATAAATTAATTTTAAAAAAAGGTTTATTAGGATTTAAATTAAATTTTAAAAATTTATAATATTCTATATTATTTGAAAATTTCAAACTAATCGTTATCATTCCTACTTATAAGAACGGTAAATTTTGAAGAGAACATTTATTGTAATTTTTATTACTATAATTTCATAATTATTTTTTTGATTGAAACTAATAATAAAAAATAATTATAAAATCACAATAAAAAATTTTAATGTATGTTTTATTCTAACATTAAAAAATATTTACCTTTTTTTTTTACCAACAAGGGATACAAAAATGATGGATGGAAGCAATTAATAAAAAGCTTGAAGGGATCTTTCCCAATTAATCATAATTAATACTATAAAAATTATTAAAAAAATAATCAATTAATTTTTTTATCTACTATAAATTTGTTTATAAAACCTATTCAAAATTGTCAACTAATTTTAAAGTGCATGATATATTACTAATTAATTTACTTAGCTATATTATTTAAATATTACTATATTAATAATTATTTTAAAAATTTTAATCTTCACACGTCCTAGAAGGCCCAATTGCTTGTAAATATATACTAAGTTAAATATAAATTTTCATATCAAATCTTGTTTAAACAATATTATTATTATAATTTTAATTTTAATTCAATTGATTTAGAAGTTACTTTTAAAAAATAACATTTAATAGATTTAAATTTTAAATTTTAACATTTATAATTTTTTTTATCTTCAATATGGCTTTCTTTAAAAAAAAAAAATTAGTACTATTACTATAATTATTATTAAAAGTTGATTTTTTTGTTTAACCCAATTAATCAACATTTCTCTGGCATGATTTTGGTGGAATGGTTGTTAGAAATAGAGAATGTGAAAAACGTGTGGAAATAACAAACTAAGAATATGATACTTGAATCAAATGATTGAATGAAGGAAACTTCTTTTTGGCCGAACATTTTTCATGCTAATTTCCACTGAGGAATGGCTTGGAAAGAAGAAGAAAAAAATGTGAAAAAGGTGTGGAATTTGTGTGAGCTTTTTCTTTTCCATTATTTCTTTTGGAGGGGTAGGGGAGATATCAATATCATGATATTTATATATATTTCATAACTCCATAATCACAATCATGTTGGTTTGATCTCATGTCTTTGATATAATATCCGAGATGGCAATTGATTGGATGAGAGCGAATTTTTATTTGTTTCGATTCGATTTTATATATAAATATTTAAATTTAATCTAAATTTATATTAAAATATTATTTTTTATAATATTCAACCCACATCTATATAAAATCATTATTGATTTGATTTAACTTGAATCAATAAAATATTATTTTTTAAATATAAATATAAAATTTAATAATTATAAAATTATAAAATTAAATAAATAACAAAAAATATTATATATATATATATACACCAAGTTGGGTCAAGCGGGTTAGCTTAAAATCCAATATGACCTAAAACTCGATTTAAAAAAAAAAAAAAAAACTACTATATAAGGTTAAGTCGGATTGAGTCGAAACTTAATGATTTCGGATTAAATTGTCCTATATATAGTTATCAAACTCAGACCAAACATTAAATTTTAATGTATATCATAAACTACGAATTTTAAAATATAAATTTCATAAAATAGCTAATTACTAGTTAGAAATGAAATTACTTAATATTTTATTAAAATCATATTTTATATTTTAATAGTTAAAAATAATATTTATATCTTAATAAATATAATAAAATAAACTAATAAATAATTATAAAATAATTATTATTATATATTATTAAAAATATAAATATTATTTATTAATATATAATAATTAATCTTTATGTAATTAAAAAGAAATTCTATAAATAAAATTAATAAAAAGGAAAATTTTATGTTTATATGAAATTAGTAAAAGGGAAATTAAAATCATTTTTATATTTTTTATATGAATATAGATTTTTTTATTCATTTTACATATATACATTTTTTTATTAATTATTTTTAATCATGGTTAAATAATTAATCATTTTTATTAACATTTCATTTTTAATAATTTTATATATTATTAATTTTATAATTATTTTTAATTATAGTATCAATTAATAAAATTCTTTTGTTAGATCATTGTTTTTAAATTATTTATTTTTACACATCTGTAAGTTTTTTTGTAATGTCATTATCTATATGTTTCAAAATATGCTAATATATCATTAATATAAGAATATAAAGGTTTTAATAGTAAAAAATAAGAGTTGAGTGACTTATTTAGATGAAATACTAGTATAATGACTTAATCAAATTATTGTGAATACTTAAAAAGTTTTTTTCATATTTTACCTAAATTTATTAATTGATATTGAACCATTTCGATTTAAAAAAAAAAAAGATAACCCAATTTACGAATTTATTATGTAAACCACAAATTCATAACGATTTAAAGTAATTTAATTGTAAAATTAATTTAATTATGAAACCGAACTGATTTCAACATTTATTCATTGATTCAATTGGTCGGACCGATGGTTTGATCCGATTCTGATAACTATGGTCCTTTACAATATCATTAAAATTTTTAATTGCATTTCTAAATAATTTTTGCATCATGCAACAATTATTTTCCCACCTTCACCTTATAAACCAATTAAGGTGGCCGACATCTTAATTCAACAATATCATTTCAAGAGAAAAATAGGGCCACTATGAGTAAATAAATAAAGGCAAATGCTAAAGATTTTTTCAAATTACTGCACACTTGACCATTTGATTTATCCATAAATACATATATCTTCCATTCAAAAGAATTAGATTCATTTCTTTTTCTTTTCAAATCTATACTTGATAAAAAAGAATAAAAAGAAACAGGGTGAGGCAGAAATTAGATAGAGAATTTAAATTCGAACCGTAGTTCTCCCTTTCATTTAAAAAATTAGAAATAGAAAAAAAATGATATTAATTTTATTATATCAATAATTATATGATCAGTTAATAAAGTGTTACTCTGAATTTTAATAATCAGATTCAAATCTTAATATCTCAAATATAAAATAAAATATTAATTTATAAAAGAAGATATTTGCTACTACCAAATAACTTTTAAAAGATATAAACAAATCATGGGCAAAGAGAACATGGGTCATGCAAATATTAAGTGATTCCAGTATCATGAAATGGATTGATTTTTCTTCTCTTCTTTTTTTAAAAAAATTTTTGTTTTGTAGTTCAATCGTGGCCACTTGGTCACAAGTAATTCTACATGTTATGATGGGCATGGATATACAACTTGGACGTAAGATCTCTTCACCTAGTTTTCTTTTTTTTTATTCATTAATTTCTCGTATGAATTTACAGTTATTTATTCCCAACATCTACCAGCCTCGACTGTCTTCCTGGGAGTCAACACAGTTGGTTCTAACCATTGCTTTTGAACAAAGATGAAAGCTGAAGATCCTGGAAATGCCCTATTTACAAACTATGAATCTTCACTGCTAAATCAGAGAACAAACTGAGATATTTTGTTCCGTCTGCTGCTGCAGTGAGGCTAGTCGTTCGACCAGTATGTCTAATGCTTCCTTCATCCACCAATGCTGGCACACATCCCTGGCTTCTTTCACATTCATCTGAACAAAATTAAGAACATTTTCTTGACAAATTAGACACTTGATTTTGAACAAATCTGCTGTGGGAAACATGGATTGGAAAGTAGTAGCTTACCCATGTTCTTTGGCGCACGTTCTGCTCAGGCCAGAAGTCAAGTTCCTCCTTCACAAGCAAAGGAAACATGTAACCTTCATAACATGTGCCTTGGCTTTTGCTTAGAAAGTCCCATTTGCCCAATTCACACTGTTCAAAGTACAAATAAATGTCAAGATTTAGTTCAAGAACTCCATGGATTTTGATTCGGGTAAGCAAGTGCAGAGCAGGATTAACAATTCCTTTATTATTACCAACCTCAACATTGCCTAGAACACCAGCTTCTTCAAGTGATTCTCTTAAAACAGCTTCTTCCATAGATTCATCAAGCTCCCAACCACCCTAATTAAAAGAAAAAGCAACAGATCAAGGTTAATTTTACATAATTAAGCGATGCAACAACCTCTTAATTAATGAATACTTATTCTATACTAACAGTAAATTTTAAAAACTCAGCCGATAGTCAACTCAATCGATTCATGCAGTAAAAATCTAATAAGTTATTAAGTATGAGGTTCGAATCCCAAAAATTACACCCTTTTTCTTATCCGGGCTTCCTTTGGAAAAAAGTTAAAAACTCCACGCACCCTTTAATCTCATTTGTAAAGTTCAAAATTTCAGAAAAAATTTAACTTTGCATACCTTAGGAAACATCATTTTTTGACATTTCTGTGAGGAGATTACAAGAACCTCCATGTCATTACTAATGGTTCCATCACTGCTGCATTTGAATCTGTAGGGAATGCACCTGCAATTATCAAAATTGAAGAAATTAATGAATTTTCCATCATTCATTGGAAGCAAGGATTGAATTTTTCTTAATGGACAAAACAAAAACAAAAAAAAAAAGAAGGAAATCGTCCTAGCATGCAAAAACTGACCAAAAAATGGTAGAGCCACAATTCAAAGAGAACCAAAGAAAAGGAGAAGACATTTCCCAACAAGAGATACAAAAACCCAGGAACAGGACTACTCACCCGACAACTTGTCGGCGTCCGAGGTCGTCATATCGCTGCATGTCCCTTCCCGTACGAGAAAACAAGCAAGCCATCCTCAAAGAAATTGCACAAGAAAGAACAAAACTGAAAACGAATAAAAGAAAAACAATACAATCTTCAGGCTCTTAGCCCTTAACGAAATTAAGAAGATGAAAATGGAGTATCAAAAACTGATTACAGATTTGGACCCATCAGTTGGATAAAGCCAAAAATATTCAGGTGACAAAAAGGGTAAAAGGCAAAGGAAAGAAAAAAAAAATGAACGGCTATCAAGAGATGATATATGAAGATGTCGGAACAACAAAATGGCTATTTATAGGGAAAAAAAAAGAGTAAAAAACAAATTTATTAATTAAATAATTAAATAATTAAATAATTATAGCGTTAGAATAATGAATGGAATTGGTAGGCGCTGAGACGCGTCGCTTCCTATGCGTTTTTATGTCGTTTCATTTATATGGATTTTCATATTTGGGAAAATGTTTATTTATTTGTTTAGAAGACTACTATTTTCCATTGAAAAAAGGAAAAAATATTTTAGAGATTAAATTTGGTTTCGTGAATAAAATTTAGATGAAGTTTTAAGTGAAGTTCGTAATTTTTTTATTAAAAATATTTTAATATGAATTTTAGTTAAAAAATTTTAAAAATAAATTAATAAAAATTAATGATAAAATTAATAGTATGTAAAAATAATTATTAAAAATATCAGTTATCTTATTAATAATTATTCAATCGAAAAAAAATTTATTAAAATTTTAATAAAAATAATTATTTAAAAATATATCAAAATGTATTAATTTTTAAAAAAATTTCTAATATCTACATTATAATTTTTTAATAAATTCATTTAAAATTTTAATTTAATTATTTTTAATAAATAACTTCATTTTAATCTTTATTCACTAATACTTAATTTATTATTGTTATTGCAATTAAAAAAATTGATTTAAAAAATACATTTAAATAGTGCTGTAAAAAATTACTCTGAAAAACTATTATTTAAGATTTCCAAACATTTAGCATTATTATAAAAAATTAATATAAAAATTAAAATATCTAAAGAAAGGGAACATAAATTATTTTTGTTAACAATAAAAAATTAAATGAATATTTAATTATTTTATTTTTAAACTATAAATTATAAACTGCAATTACACCTTTTAATTAATTTTTTTGGATTGATTCACTTTTAATTGTCAAAAATATTTTTAGCACAAATTATAATATATATTTAATAATTCTAACCGTGGCGTAACCGTGTCCAATAAGAACACACGATTGAAATTAATTACTGGAATGTGATGTCAAAGCTGTGGTTCAAAAACAAAACAGGGCAACCTTTTCTAACCTTTTTGACTATTTTTCTGTGAGAAAAAATTAAAAACAATATTAATAATCATATAGTAACAGAAATTTAAAAAGAGGAAAAAGGGTGTGGGGTCTTATTTTCCCTCTTATCTAGACAAGACTATGGGAACTGGCTTTTTTTATTTTTTTATTTTATCATATGAATTACATAATCAAAGATAATTACTCTCTTCAACTCATACATAAAATCTGACTTGATTTTTCATAAAATTAAAAAAAATAAGTTAATTTTGTTTATAATTTTTTTATAAAATTATCTTTAATTTTGAAAAAAATGAATGTAATCAAGGTAATAATGGCTTTTTTCGTATAGTATATTATAATTAAATAGGTTTGTAATTTATATATTTATGTCGTATAAAATATTAAAAATTTATATATTTAATTATATTTTATATGAAAATGACATATTACGGTTCATATTAATATGAAAATATGAAATATATTTTTTTGTTAAATTTATTTATGATTTTTGTCAAAATTTAAAATCATATTATTTTAATATTTTTTATTTATATTATTTTTGAATCGTATCATTATATCATATTTAAAATTATTAAATCTATTAAATCTATAATTAAGTTAATAATTAATTTTTTTTCTTCTGAAATTCGTCTCCAAGCATCGGCCAGCGGATCGAATTTGTAGCATAGAAAGCTAGATCTTTTGAGATGCCATTGCCATCAATCTAAGCTAATTGGGATGTCTGTATGCTTGTCCTGCTCTCCTTTATATGAACTTCATTCATCCAAATTAAGAAGATGGATATTAAAGTAAAACTAGATCATTACATAGTAAATTAAAGAAAATATTTAACAATTGTGTAATCTGTTTAGTGACTTATGTTGATAAAGTGTTGAATTTTTAATTTTAGTTATTAAAATTTGATTTTTAACAACTTCAAATACTAAAAAATTATTAATTTAAATTAAATGAATTTTTTCTTATATTTGAAAAAATTAAATTTGAAAGAGAAATAAAATATAAATCCACTCATTTTCTTTCCCTTCTCATATTTTTTTCCCATAAAATGAAAAAAAAATTTTTTTTCCTTCCTTATTCTTCCCCTCTTACCAAACATTTACCAAACATCATATATATTAGTGAAAGGATTTTAATATTTCTCTTTCTTTTTATTTTGTATGCTTTGGAACTTAAAAAATTATGTGTTTGAATACTCATTACGTGGATGAAAAGACTCAATCGGCAAAAAATTCAATGTTATTTTGTTAGTAGTTTAGAATATGATGTATCTCACATTGAGTAAAAAGATCACTTATAAATAGTTTTAAAAAAATTATTTATATTATTTAAGTAATTAAGCTAAGTGTTTGAGTGGATCAGGTCATTTGAGCTTGTTTAAAATTTTTTTAGTGGGTTGGACAATTTTAAAAGTCAAAGATGGGCACTTGAGCATTGGGACACTTGAGTTTATTTGGTAAATAGATTTAATTTTTAAATCTTTATTATTATTATTATTATTAATTTTTTTTAAATATTATTGATTCCGAATAAATATGCTTGAACAATAAAAGACATAATTGTTTAAATAAAGTTTATTTAAACAATAAAATATAATTATATAAAATGTTATGACTTTTTGAATTTATTTGATTAATGATTGTTTATTTATTATAAATAAATATTTCTGCTTGACTAATTTCACTGCTTTTGATTTAGAGAGTTTTAAAATTTTACTGTATCTTATAGACATAATTGTTTTTAAGACAATGTTATTTACGCCCCAAAGCCATATTTTCTTTTTTCTTACTATTTTTGTTTTTTTTAAATCTACTAACAATTTAAAGGCACTTATGCCTACTACATCTATTATTGTCTTTACTACTGCTATGGATTTGGAATCAAGCATGAAAGTTCATTTTCAAAATCAATATATAATTAGATTTGATCATTTTAATGGATCAAACTACACTAGGTGGAAGGATAAAATAGTTTTTCTATTGACAACATTGAAGGTGTTTTATGTACTTGATCTAAATTTAGAATCAATTCCAAAATCAACTCCTGAAGATTCTGATACTATTAAGGCAATAAGAAGCAAACGTGAAGAAGATGAATTAATTTGTCGAGATTATATTCTGAATTCATTATTTAACTGTCTATATGATCTATACAAAAATATAAAAACATAAAAAAATATATGTACTGCTCTTGAGCACAAATATATGAACGAAAAAAAAGGTACGAATAAATTTTTTATTTTGAAATACTTTAAATTTTTAATAATTAATGAAAAATCAATCATGGATCAAGTGCATGAGTTATAAATTTAAAGAGATATATGTTAACTTAATTAATAATATAAAAAAAAATCATTATCTAGTTTTCATTAATTAATTAAATTTGAATTATATTGACCCTTGATGTACACCAAAATTAAAATGCAACGGTGACAGATTGCGACTAGATAAAAGCTCCCGTAATTAATTTTTAACATTTTTGGGTCCCTATTCATTCAACAGTAGTATGCTATGATTATGAAAGATTCGAGGATTTTATTTTATATACATAAAAGAAGTAAAATAATTCTTCATTAAAAAATAAAACTCTTTTTCAGCAACTTCTTTCAAAAGGGTAATTAATTTTTTAAACACATGAAAATTATTACTTAAAAAAAAAAAAAAAAACAATGAGTAGCCAACAATGAAGGCTTGATGATCCGTTAAGGTTTGAAATGGCCGGGGCTCACATGGAGTGGAAAAAAAAGTGCATGGCGCCGACTCCATGAGAATTTATTCCGTCTCTCTTTTGTAGTTTTTTTTTTTTTTTTTCTTCAAACATATGCAAATTAAGAATGAGTTGTGACGACTCTTCCAAGTTCCCTAACCCAAAAAACTAACTAATAATAATGGAGCAGTCGGAGATTATAACTTTTCTTTTATAGCTACTCCATGTGATCGTCACCTTCTTTGTCTCCTTGCTTTTGGGGTTTTGCCTCGTTTCGAAATTTGATAAATACAAAAATCAAGCACTATAATTTCGTATCGATATAAAAATATAAAAATATTTTTTTTATTTTATTAAATTTATTTATAATATTTTAAAAATTTTTAAATCATATTATTTTTATATTATATTATTTATCGTATTTTAAATTATCAAATCTATTCATTTTTATATTTCAAAACCCCCCAACAACTTTTAAAAAGACGGAGCAGCTTATCCTTTTTATTGAAGGGATCAAAACAAGGTTGATGCCGTTGGTAGTTGGAGATAATTGACCTTGTTTGCTGGGCATTGGGCATGTCAAATTTGAAGGGATCAAATATTCAAGAAACTGGAATACTTTAACTCCTTTGTCTGCTTGGTCAATGTGGATCACATCGGCAATCCATAGATCATAAACTTGTTTGGACTTTTGCTCTCTCTCTATGTAATCATTGATTGATCAATTAATGAAACAATGGAACATTTCCATTTTAGAATAGTTTCTTTTCTTGAATCACTTAGCTAAGTTATAATGAAGGGTAATTGACTATTTCAAGAAACATATAAGGATTTTCAATTACGAAACAAAACTACATTTTTAAACTAAAAAAGTCCTAATCTGAAAATTAAAAAATTGATTTTCAATTTGTTTGATTTTTTTTTATATCTCACATGGGAAGAAGACAATTTCTTGAAGGATAATTTTCTTCCTTTTTATTCCTTAACTATAATTTACTATTAGATAAAACGATCCAAATTAATAAATAAATCAATTAATTAATATAACATTGGACCTAATCAATATATCCATATATGCTAAGACTGAAATCTAAAACAAAAAAAAATTCAAAATCTTTCTTTGTCATATAGACAAGATCTCTTTGAGAAGGATACAATCCTTTTATAACATAGAATTATTGTAATTGTACACTACCTACAACTCAAAGTTCAAACAATTTATGTTATTGGGCTAACCAATTTTGTTTTAAATGTGATTGGCTTATGTGCCACTTGAACCCATTCATAAATCTGACATTAATATATACTTTGACTATTAACTTGAATGTATACATATAAGTTAGAATTTAAATTAATATTAACTTGAACTACTACATGAAAATAACGTGGCAATGGGCAGCTTAACATTCTAGAAAGAGTTCCTTCTAATGTCAAAATTTATGTCTCATACTAACAAGTGGTTGGTTCAATAGGTTAAGATCATTATTCTCGATGAAGAGATCTGGGATTCGAGTCTCGTCGGTGATCATTTGTTGGGAGTTGGGACTATATCGAATACACGACTTACAGTCACCTATATTAAATTGTCAAGTACGAAACATCTTGTCTTGACATGAGAAACTAAGTAACTTATCTATTTTAAATTTGTTTTATAAAAAAAAAAAAAAAAAAAAAAACCTATGTGCCGTTAGTCATACAAAAATAATTTAATTTCCAGCAATTTGACCATTCTAAATAATATTTATATAAACATTTGTTTTAAATGGTTGCTTTGATCAGTAGTACGTGATCCGATGATAAAGTGTTAAATTTTAAATTTCAAATTTCAATAATCAAAGTTCAATTTATTACAATTTTATATGTAAAAAAATGTTTCCCTTGACATATCTATCAATTAAATTCTGAAATTATAACTTAATAAAAAACTAGATGCTTAATCAATTTGAATACTTAGCATGCCTTCCATTTTTATATATATTTTTTTGTAATCTTAAGAGTGATATAACAACTTCTAAATTAGCATCTTAAAAAAAAAAAAACATTTTCATATAGGTTGTAACAATTTGTTTCCTATATGGGTAATGCTTTATGTACGTAACCTTATGAATCCAGCCCACTTCTGCATCATCAATTGGGAAGAAGAAAAACCCAATACAATGAAAGTGGCCATCCAATTGGGTCTGTTTTTCTTCGGAGGTGGGAAAATAAATGACTTGGGTCTTGTACTTCACAAGAAAACCTTAATAAAAAAAGTTTGTTTTTTTATACAAATGACAGAACAAATTTTTTAATTTTATAAATGAGATTAAAAGTTTATAATATATTTTATTTTTAAAAAATAGTTTTTAATGAATGAGATAATTTTTGTTTTAAAAAATGAATATTTTAGATAATAAAAATGTAAAAAAAAAATCATAAAGTAATGACGAAATTTACTTACAAACGTTAAACATCTAATTTAAAACTAATTAACAGTAAATGAAATGATCAAATTTGAGTGTAAAATTACAGGATATTAGATATTCATCAGATATAAGATAACATCATATTAACAGACTCTCATAACATGTAGACGATGATGAAAAAAATATTTCACGTGACAAATTTAAAAAGAATAATAGAAGAAAATTTTAGATTTGATGCAGCATTAAACATTCAATTTAAAATTAATTAACAATAAATAAAAAAATTTAACTTAAATATAAAATTATAAAATATTAGATATCAAATATAAGATAACATCACGTTAACAATAAAATCTCACAATTTATATTCATGTGTTAATCTTGTGTAAATGTTATTCCGACAAATACACTATAACTCTAATGCTTTCTTGTACACTTTCATATGCTTGGAAAAATATACAACCAAAAAACTGAACAAAATAAAATTTTAATATGAAAATCAAAAAGTTTATAAAACTCCATGGCTTGGACACGAGTCAAAAGGCCATTGGCTTTTAGGCTGCCTGAAATGCTCTGTTCAGCCTCGTTAACATGCATATCTTCAAAAATTCTAAACTATGGAAACAAAAACAAAAATAGGAAATTTCTAGACTTTACTACGATTACATTCCAATAAAATCTCAAACTATTTAGGATGTTATTAACTAAGAAACAAGCAATTAATCCTCATTCGCCTCGTGGCAGCATTACCCTCATGCTTCACGCAAGTGGTTACTGCTGGCGGCCCGACAACTAATAAATAAATAAGCCGTATGCCGACAACCACCCCAATCGATGTTTGATGTATAAAATAATAAATAAAATAAGATTATAATTATTTTATATTATATTTAATTTATATTTAAAATAAAAATAAAATTATCAGAAAATTTAATTTTTTTAATATAAAATAATATAGTTTTTCAAAATAAAAGGTTATTTTTAATCAATTTGATTGAATATATATATTATAATATTTTTAAAAATTATATTAATAATTTAAATTATATAAATTTAAAAAATAATTTTAATTAATAGATAAATTATTTTATCTTCATTTTTATATCCACCAAACATAAAATAAAATTATATTATTTTATATACCAAATTCATTTTTAATATACAATACCTAGCCTCTAGCGTGATTCACTCGTTTGTTTTCAATTGGCCAGCTATTTATTATTGCTTCTGTAGATTGTACTCAACCATGCCGGTTCGTTATTTTGTTCTTAAGTAAGCACCTTTTCATTACTATTTTAGATTGTACTGAAACTCTATATGCTACCTATTGCTAGCTTCTCATCCTTTTGATTATTTTAATAATTTTAGCTTAGAAAAAAAAAAACTATTTAGAAAAGGAAATTTGCAACTAATAACTAAAAACCGTATGCTAACAACCATAATATAAGTCAACATATTCTGAAAATAGAAATCGACGGTTAAATTTTCTTTTATTGAAAATTTAAAACAAAAAATATATATTTGACTCTTAGAATTACCTTTTTTTTTTTTTAATAATATCAACAAATCAACAAAATATTTGAAAGAAAAATAATAGTAATTGATTCAATCTACGACGTTCCTCAGATTAAATTTTTGAAAACGTGATAATTATGCCAAAGTCGTCGAGTCATTTTCGTCAAAGTTTTCATACATTGAGTGAAGATCACATGGAAGAGTGTGTGGCATAGGCACCTTGGGACTATTGTGACGTTGAATGATGGAGAAATTGGCTTGGCTAAAATTAATTTAACATGAAATGTGGACCCAAAATGTAAAGAAAAATTTAACAACTTTTGTTTTTTGTTTTTTTGTTTTTTAGTTAAGTACAAAATGAAAAATTGAAAATCAAGATCACATGATTGTCCATAGCTTGAGAATTAAGGATCATTGATAAGCAATGATGGAACTTGAATTTTTAATGTCAGTAACGTGAGGAAAAATATGTGGTTAGGTTACATTTGTTAGGCCATAGAATTATGAATAATATCTGTGTGTTTGCTTTGTTGTGGCATATCAATTATAATTTAAAGGTGATACGCTTTGAATTGATGTTTCTATAATGATTGTTGTTGTTGCTACAAGCTTTAATGAAAGAAATATTTATCTAAAAATAATCATATGATCAAATGCTTTAATTCAAATCATTAATGAGTAAATGAAAATTTTTATAATTATTAGTGAATTTAATATAGAGGAATTCAATATCAATCTTGTAGGATTATTCAATTCAAATTGTTTATATAAAATATTTACATTTAAATTTGTTTTTATGTAAAAAAAATTAAATTTTGAAAATAAGAGAAAAAATTACATATATTAAAATTTAAATTCAAATTTAAATATTATTTTTTAAGAATAATTATATGAGTCAATTAAATTAAATTTTAAATTCTTAAATTTCGAACACATGATTCATATAGAAAACGATAAGATTATAGCTCAGGTTGTTACGTATTTGAATTAAAATTTGAAATGCAAGGTTGATTGACAATTATAGATACCCAATCTTTTGCATAATTCATTAACATACATATACTTGTAGGTAACCTCTTAAAAGGTAGAGACATCACCTAATAATAATAGAGAACATATCACTTATAATTTTTTTATTATAATGTTATAATTGTCAAATTAAAACAAAATTTTATGTAAAAATTCGTCACTTATAAATATAAATTTCATATAAAATTTTCATAAATATTATAAATTTTAAATTATAATTAATTAATTATACGACAGTGATATGTTCCCACAATAATACAATCGCCAATGGGCCAAGATGTACATACGTGATTTTACATTGTTGCCGACACTCTGAACTACCATAATTCACTACATTTTCTTTCCGAAATAAAAATTATTAATTCGTTAATTATATCATTTTCACCATTCTCAAAATTCCATCAAATAAAAAGAGAAAAAATAAAATATTTAGCTATCTTTTTCAAATTTCTCTTGCTCAAAATGAAAAGGAGAAAGAAAATTCTTGAACGATTTTTCTACGTAAAAGGAAAATTGATCTAAATATGAGGTAAAAACATGATAAATTCGTTCAAATCACAAATCATCAAATTTCCTTGTTTTTTTCCAAGTTGACCAAAAAGAAGTGATTCAAGACAGAACATTTGGCAAGTTATGATTTTCCTCATGACTCCCATGATTTTCTTTTCCTTAAGAGTTGATCAAAGTCCAAAGGAGGTCATTGTAGCATTCAACCAAGTTTGAACACACAAATTTTTCTATAAGTTGAATATGAAAACCAGTCAAATAAGAAATTCCTCTTAACAACTGTGAAGAAGCAGTTGGGCAGCTCAGCCACCTATCCTATGTAGCAGATGGTAGAGTATTGAACTCTGCATTTTAATGATTAAAGGTTAAATTATATGGAGTAAAAAAAAATCTTCTAAACCCTTTTAAACAAGTGCAAGTGGAGAAAGTTACGTACCCTTTGCCAACCAGCTTGCTTTCCCTCACTATTCATGAGGACATCATGTCTTTTTCATTATTCACACCATATATAACCCCTTGAAAGTCTCCAAAAAACTGGTATTCAAGGGCAAGGCCTTAGGCGTGAAGCATTTGCAATTTGCAATCCGAAAAAGAAGGTGCTAGTTTTAGAACTTCAGAAATGGAGCAAAAGAAGATCAGAAACTGCAACAACAACGCAGCTATACGAGACGAAGATGGATACAAAGGGGTTCCAATTCATAGCCAAGTCATGAAGGTAAAGAAAGAGTTTGAGAAGATCAAGCATCCATCACTGCAGCAGCCAGATATGAGACGGGTGCTCCGAGAGATCACCCGCCAACGGTCCCGGTCCCCTCTGGGATTAGCCGAAAGACCCATATCAGTTGGGAATTCATAGAAACTACCCTGGCAGTATGGCACATCACCTGTAGAAGAGAAGAAAGAGAAACGGTTTCTCTTATGGCAACAGGTTTTTAGGATTAGAAACAATCTTGTTTTGGTCTTGTTTCAAGTTTTTCTCCCGCAGCTGGTTTCTGGATCTTTGTTCTATCTGTTGTAGATATCCTTCAATTTGATAGTACAACTCTTAAAGCAGCCAATCGAACCTCCTATGATTGCCTATTAGGATTAAACGAAAGAGGAAATAAATAATAGGAATGACCAAAATCATTAAAACTAACACAAAAATTTTACCGTTGGCTAAGTTGGTATAACGTAGGACTCATGAAACTGAACAGGCCAGAAGAAACATAACTTCAGCGGATTTTTCTGCCAGGAGCAAGGGCACTTTTCTTCATCTTTCTACAAGCCAAATACCACAAAAGGTTTTTTACTTCTTGTTAATTAGCAGTTCCAATGCTGTAAACCGCCAAAAAAAATCCAACTAACTTGTTCTTTATTGTACTAAAAACAAACATTTAAAATATAATAGAGAAACCTAAGAAAATTAGAGTCCAAACGCTAAGGAAAAAAAAAATTCATACCAGGAACCTGGTTTGACAAATGGAGCAAGACAGAGCCAGCCACAGCAGGAAGTACGGTAAGATCAGAGCCTTTGGGGATTTCTCCAGAAGCTACGAGGCCTAACCCATAGGTAGTGTACTGGGTTATCTTGACTGCCTTGTGCACCAACCCACCTTCCCTCCTGACCCACTTCAGGAGGTCGAACTGCACTTACCCAAGCCAAGAGGATGATGGTCTATCTCTGTTTTGCCCTTGAAATTGCCATTATTTTCATCTTCCCCACTTTCAAAACCATATTTATGATGTATGCTACAAGCCACAAGAAAAAAAAAAAAAAGAATCTCTTTGGGATATTTTTATATCAACCATCTTCTACATATATCAAGAGGGCAACTAATAAAGCCATCTCCTCCACATTAATTATAGTAAATTTTTATTAAAATTTTATCATTGAAATTTATGATTATTTTATGGTAAAATTAGGGGATTGATGGGTTTATAGTTTTTTAATGATTATTTAATTATTCACAATATAAGATTTTTTAGATTTCATTTAATTCAAATAAATTTATTTACATTAAATAAAATTCTCTTATCACTTGAACTAATATCCTCCAGTCAGATAATTTTCTACAAAAAGGAAGCAACTTTGACCTTCAATTCATTAAATATTAGACCCGAACACAAAGAAACAAACAATTTTCAATACCCCATTGAATTGAAACAAATAAATTGCAGAATGAAAAAAAAATGGTAAAAGAAGCAAAATTAACATGCATATCGAACTACTAAAAGAAGCATCCAATTCCATAGAAAGTAAAATCCAAAATATTCCAAAAATATACACAATTTCCAATAAGAAATTAAAAAAAAAATGTTGCTCCTACCCAATGAACCCTATCCTTTAGATCCAGGAAAAGCAGAGAGAAAAAAAAAGAGTTACCCTCCAAAAAGAGAAGAATCGTCATTCGATTTTTGATAGTAACTCCTCTCTGAGGCTACCTGGAGTCAGCCATCATCATAACCTTAAACTCTTCAAAATCAATCATCCCATCTCCATCGTTATCTACTCCACTTATCATCTTCCTACATTCTTCGATGGAACATTCATCGCCCAGGCTTTTCAGAACCTCATGAAGCTCCTCAGCTGAAATCGAACCATTCCCGTCTCTGTCATAGACCGAGAAAGCGTCCTTCAGGTTCTCCAAGATCTCGTCCGAGTCGACTCCTTTGGTGTTCAGCTCAACGAATTCCTTGAAATTTATGAACCCGTCATCGTCAGCGTCGAATTCTTTGATCATATTCCGGAGTTCTTCTTCGGAGGGTTGTTGGCCGACGGAACCCATGATGGAACCCAGTTCGGATGATGAGATCTTGCCGTCGCCATTGACGTCGAACTTTTTGAAGACTTCTTCGAGTTCTTGGAGTTGGGTTTGTGTAAAATTTCTCGATGGGGTTCGCATTGGAGATTGAAGGAACGATGATCCATCGGAAGGAACAGCTGGAGAAGCCGTTGAATTTGGGGTATTCGAAGAGGAAAATCGCTTCTTTTTTCGATTGAAAATCGACCCAAATCCCATTAGATTGTCGTCTTGTATGGAAGATTGGGAAAAAGAAAAGTAATCAGAGAAAATAAAGCTGAAAATTCGTCTGAGATAGAGAAAAAAATGGGATTGGTGGTTATTGAAGAAAGGATAATCCTTATCATAAATTGAATTAGAATTGGAAAAACAAAAAAAATGAATATTTAGGGTTTTGCTTTTGCAATTGATTTTTTTCCTTTTTAATTTTTGATTGCCAAACATGGAGGTTGGGTTGGTTTGTTATAGAGAGAGTTTTGGCGTGAGTGGATCATAAAATTTGTGTGAAAAATAAAAAATTGTTATTTTTTTAAAGGTAATTTTAATAATTAAAAATAAAATTTAGTATTTTATCTAAAAAAAAAATTGAAAGCATACCTTTTCAATTTAATTTGTGCGAGAAATTTTTGGCGTGGGATAGTCGCAGTCCAAACGGTACTTGAATTTCCTTTTTTTTTATTAATAAATAGTAATTAATTTTAATTTGCCTTTTCGCTATGCTATATTTAGATTAAAAAGATTAAATTGGTTTTAAAACATGATAATAGCCCATGACTTTGGGATTTTTCATGCTACTATGTAATTAGGAGGGAAAGGATTATTTATTTATTAAAAATTAAAAATTTCGCGATCATAGTTACGTTATGTCAAATTATCATGATAATTCTCCACGAAACTAATTTTGCGAGATGAGAACTCTTATCAATTTATCTTCAATCCAAACAAAAATCTCAAATATTCTTATCGAAAAAAAAAAATCACGAATAAAAATTTTCATTATTTTTATTAAATTTTAAGTAATGAATATGATTTTTTTATTAGGATATTTGATAAATTTTGTACTACTTAAAAATAATGTTAATTTCGTTTTAATATGAATTGTACTGGTTAGTACGATCTAAATGTATCAAAACACAATATATTTATGGGTGATTAATGGTATTAAATAGTATTAATTATTTTCATTGGTTTCAACTAATTTCATTAAATTTTAGTGAATTGATTTGTTTCAATTTGTATATAAATGTGAAATATATTTTATAATTTATAATTTATATTTTGTTATTTAATTATTTTTAATTTAATAAAAATAAAATTAATTGACAAAATGTTCCTTAAAAGTTAAATTTTCCTTTTTGTTTATTGTAACTTATTTTTTTTATACTTTATTTTTTCAAACTAAAATTCATAAGAATTTTATTATTTTTGAAGAAAATAATTGTGTTTCCTCTTTAAAATTTAATAATCATGAAACCAAAGTTTTTTTTTTTCATATCTTTACTTTTATTGTAATATTTCTTAAAAAATATTTATTTAAATATTATATGATCATATTAGGAGTTTAAAAATATCATAATAAATTGATGATATTAATTCTTATATTTTTGAATTTATTTATTTGATTTTTAAAAATATTACATATTTATTTTGTAAATTATTGGTAGTATTATTATGTATAAATTCGTGTATATTTATAAATATATTCGTAATAAATTAAAATTTTTGATCTAATATATAAAAATAACTTATACCAATATATATTATTTTTTAATTAAAATATAAATATTTTTTAGTATGATATTAATAAATTTAATTAAAAATAATAAAAAATTTCATTACTCTTATTAATTTTTAAATATAGGAGAGGATTTTCTTTCATTAGGATATTTGAGATTTTTTTTTTGGATTTAAGAGATTTATTTGAGAATTATAAAACATGGATGGAAGAAGAAGATATTAGAAAAAATCAAAAAATAAATTGATAAGAGTTATCATCTCGCGAATTTAGTTTCATGGGAGTTAATTATCATGATAATTTGACATAGTATAACTACAATCACAAATTTTTTTATTTTTAATGAATAAATAATATCTAAATATTTTAATTTAACAAATATGATTTTTAATAAAATTTAAAGATTAAATTGAATTCACAATAATATTAAAAAAAAAACTTTTTTTTTTGCTAACTTGCAACATATAAATTATAAACCAATTCAAAGACCTTTGAAAGGAAAATCTTTCAAAGTTCTAATATGTCTATTAACATTGTAATAATCATGAATTTTTGTTTTTGATTATAGTAAATGCTTAACAATGACATAAAATGAAAATAATATATTTAATAAAAAACTAAAATAACAAAAAATTCTTAAATTTTATCATTTTATAGATAAGTCTATATATTTTTATTGCATTTAAAAAACATTTTTATCTTTAATTTGTATTTAAATAAAATTTTAATTTATATTTAAATAAATTTGTAATATTTAATCTAGATCTAAATAAAATTTTAACCTAAATTAATCTTTTATTTAGAATAAAAATTTATTTAACTACAAATCAATATTAAAAATTTATTTATGTACAATAAAACTATAAAAATTTATTTAAAAAATATATAAAGGCTACCTTAAAAAAAATCAAGATTTTTTAATAATAATAATAATAATAATAATAATAATATTTTATATTAAAATTGAACCTGTTGGATTGTGTCCCAATTTTTTTACCATTATCATCAATTTGAAGATGATTGAAAGTCCAATTAAAAGCCAAAAGCTACGTGGCTTTTAATTAGACTCTCAATTAATTTTTTATTTAAATAGGTTAAAAAAATCTGAAGCAATTAGACGCATTAATTCAGCCTTATCGTCGTCGGGGAAGCAACAAGACAAAAAAAAAAAAGTAAATAAGAAAATAGAAAAATAAAAAAAACGTGATTTTTTATTAAAATTTATTTTTACTTGAAAATTCATTAAATGTTTAAAAAGGAAGAAAAAAAAAAGAAAATTGAAAGTTTTTTCATTTTCTCCCTTTTAATTTTTTAAAAATATTTTCCATTAAAAATTATAAAAATACATAAAAATAAAAAATTGTTTCAATAAAAATATATTTTATTTACTATTCTTTTTTTTCTTTTTTTTCATAACAATTTTATAATATACAATTAATCAAAAATATCATATAATTGATTAAATAGTTAAAAAATAATTTTTTCATATAATAAAAAATTAATAACAAAAACAATAATCGCAACATATTAAATATTAAATATTAAATATTAACTTTTAAATTTAAATACTTTTTTAATATTTTGTGATAATAAATATATTAAAAATAAAAAAAAATAACGAGAAGCAGTCAACTTTTCATAATAATAATAATATAGTTCCTTTTTTTTTTTTTGTTTTAATCTTTTGATTTGCTCCTTTCCTTGTCGTCTGACGTAGAAATGTTTGATTGGAAAGCAACGGAAATCCAAACGAGATTGACGGGAAATTTTCAGAGCTTGCCACGTGCCCTTCAATCACCGACCAGCTTTCCTTATGATAGGAGAGGTGTCCTTTTCTCGTTGCCCAAGTGAGGGCGTCATCAATCTTTCAATTATTTTTCCTTTTATTTTATTTTATTTCATTTCCTTCCTTACTCACCTTATATAAAATCTAGAAGTCATTAATAATTAATGAATATTATATATCCACACAGAATTATGTGAAAATTGATAGTGCCCCCATTATCCAATATATTTGTAGCATTTGGGCTTTTCTAAAGCAAAAATATCTCTAGGGCTAAACTAAACCCTTAAAGCCCACAAAAAATAATCATGATTAGCCATTTGGGCTTATCTTAAACAAGCCCATCCATTTGGGTTTGAAGGTACCAAATGAACTCTCAAGCCATGGCCCTATTTGTGATGTTTCTTTTTTCATTTGTCCAAAAGGTCGAATGAAAATAATATTTTTAAATTTAATAATTTTGATTCAAAAATTCAAAAGAAATATAAAAATTACACTAGTGTTAGTGAATCACTCCTCTTTAATTTAATTTCACTATCTGTATAAAGTAAACTAAGCTTCATTTTTAAGAGTGTTTTTGCTAATTTTTTATACTTATTTATTAAAATTTCCTTCAAAAAAAAATCAAATAGTTATTACAAGAAAATTTTGTTTTTCATTAAAATGAACATAATTATTCCAATATAAAATAAAATAATGTAAAATTATGTATTTTATCCACAATATTTTAATTTTTGCATATTATTTTCTACTTTTACATCCAAACTCAATTTTTTATTTTGTTTTCTATAGCAAAATTTTAGTGATAAGAAGCAACAATCAAAACCTAACCAAACCACTTAGAAGTTTATGCCTTAGATTGATAGATTTCGTTTTTACACATTAATAATTTAATTTTTAACACCATAAATTAGATTAAGAAACTGTTTTTTTTCAATCTCATTTATTAGTTTTTTTTTTTACTATATTTTAATCGTACGTATTATCTTATTAATCTTAAAGGTGTGATTTTTAAAATTGACTATTAGTAAATGTGATGATATTTCAAATAATAATATTATATATTTTTAAATGTTTGATATGATATACACAAAAAAAATACGTGTATTTTTTTATATCTATGAAATAAAATAAAAATAAATAATAAGAGATCGAGGAAGTGTTTTTTTTTAAATCATTGCAGTCATAAGTATTATATTCATATAATGGACTAAATAATTTATTGTTATATTATAATCAAATTATAATTATTGAATAATCAATTAACAAATTAAAACATATTTAAATAGATCAATCAAATCCACATACAATAAAAAAATTTTACAATTTTGAAGGAAGAGGAAATGGAATTTGACTTTTTTTTTTTTTTGCCATTAACAAAGCATGAACTTGACTTGTTAAGTGAGACATTTCAATCAGTTAAAAATGCAAGAGGATGAAAAGAGGAAAAAAAAAAAAGAAGCTAAATAGAATGTCCTTTTACACATTCAATACTATTAATTAAATTTTAGTTAAAGGCCAAATGAAAAATAAATAAATAAATAAATAAATTTCACGTTGAATTGTTTCAAAGTCATAAAGAATTTAATCTAATTCGAAATGGTTACTAATATTTTACAGTCACAATCACATGAGATTTAAAAAATAAATTATATTGAATTTCTTCTAGTGGAAGTATCTTGTATAATTGTATTATTATTGAAAATAAGGTAGAGCTTTAACTTTAGACTTGGCTCAAATAATTTATTTATTTTTTAAGAGATATATTAAAGTAAGATTGAAATTTGATTCTCAGTGACAAATATTTTTCTTCAAATCTTCCTTAAATGTTCTGTCATTGTTTATTAAAAAAAAATTATATTTAATGTACTATTTATATATAAATTTTATATACTTTCAATAAATCAAATGATTATATATTATTAATGAGTTAATATTAAATTTTAAAATAAATACATAAAAATTTAATTTAAAAAAATTATTCATTAACGATGTGATATTATTTAATTCATTTCATTAATAAAATAATATTATATAATTTATCAATGGTGTATAAAATGTATATATTAATAATGAATCAATTATAAATTCTAAAAAAGAAATGATAGGGTTTAAATGGTTTTCTGGAAACTGGTTAATCCTTACCCAATGAAGGGAAAACATGAACCTGAAAGAACAGAAAATAAGAACAAGATCAAAGTTTGAAACTAGACAAGAAAGTTACCGTCACAAAAGAAAACAAGTAACAGAACTCAACAAATTGATGTCACTCCCAAAGTAAAGTGTTAGTGTTATATTGTATGACTTACCCAAGAAAGAGTCAAGTATTCCTTAAAAAAAAAAAAAATCCAACAGTTGAGATACTTAGAATCATGACAGCATTTAAGCTTTTGTTATACACATATATTAGATTATTCCATGACATGCTAAAATCCAAAAGTAAAAAACTGTGCTGTTTGTTGGGTTAACAAGGAATAATAGAATATCACATCACCTGGTTCCTTCTTTAATCAGTCAACTCCGCCACTTGATTGTAAATGGAGGCCCCAACGCTTTTCTCAATCAATCAAATGGTATATCATAAGCATAAAACAAAAAAGCTTGTAAAAAAATTCATAGGCCACCATCACTCATAGGCCATAGCTCCATTATCCCTTTACAACGAAGAAAACAATCAACAAAACTTAAAAAGGAAAATAACCCTTCAAATGAACAGAAAGGAAGAGTGAAAACTGAGGAAGATGCTATGATGGAGTCAAAGCCTGTACGTTTCCTTACTCAGCAATCTTTTTTTGAAGCTGTTCGATCTGGGGAGCTTGAGTCTGTCAAGCAGTTGTTGGATAAGTTGACAAAAGATGAACCGCCAGATGGATCGTCAACGGTGTCTGATCTGATGGCAGCACAAAGTGAGTTAGGGGGGACTGGTTTGTATATTGCTGCGGAGAACAATTTCCAAGAGATTTTCAGTTACTTGCTCAAGTTCTGTGATGTTGAGGTTGTTAAGATCAGGTCTAAGTCTGATATGAACACTTTTCATGTTGCTGCTAAATTAGGAAACTTGGGTATGATTCTGATTCCTTTCCTGATTTTTGAAAATGGGTTCTACTGTTTAGCTTGAGTTTGATGGGATTTTTTATGAAAACATGCATTTGGTGGAGGAATTGAAAGAAATTGTGAAATCATTTTATCATTGCCTTATGTTTGTGCTGTTGTTCAGCTCTTTACCTTTATAATTTGGGATGACACATAGAATTGGATAGAATTTTTGGAGGTTGTTGTTGCCTGATTGCTCAATTAGTCTAATAAAGCAGACTCAAATACCAGCAACTTTGAGCTAAAAGTGGGTATTTGTTTGTTGAGCCTTGCGAAATACACTTCCATGTGATTCAGCATTGTTATCAATATGGCTATTTCTTGATCAATTAAAATCTGTCCTGTTCCATATAGGATTATTCTTGCTATTTTGATTAAATTTGGCAATTTGTGTATCCAATCTATTTTGTGTCTAACACATTTAAAGCACGAAAATTGTCAAGTCATCATTTGTTTTGCAAATATAAAACACCATTGGGTTTTGCCAAACCCATATACGGTTTTTGCTAAATTTTAAACCGTTTAGCTTTCTTCTTTTTTATCATTTTCTTAACTTGTTATTGCATCGTGTTTAAGATTAACTGATCTAGTTTTGGTGCATCTTTTTTCTGCAATTGCATGTTGCCTCAAGTACTTACTATATATGAATTGTGATTGACCAATAGATTTGTGTATTGTAGGTATTGTGAAGGAACTTTTGGCCATTTGGCCAGAGCTTTGCAAGTTATGTGACTCATCAAATACCAGTCCCCTTTATTCTGCAGCTGTTAAAGATCATTTGGATGTGGTAAATGCAATATTGAATGCCGATGCAAGCTGCATAAGGATAGTGCGCAAAAATGGAAAGACAGCACTGCACACAGCTGCAAGGTATGGCCTTATTAATACAGTAAAAGCTCTTATAGATTGTGATCAAGGAATTGTGAGCATGAAAGATAAGAAAGGCCAAACTGCACTCCATATGGCTGTGAAGGGTCAATGTCCTGCTGTAGTAGAAGAACTTTTGCTTGCTGATCACTCCACGCTGAATGAACGTGACAAAAAGGAGAATACAGCATTGCACATAGCTACAAGGAAATCTCGCCCACAGGTATCTCTCTCTGTGTGCGCGCGCTTGCATGTGTGCATATCCTCAGATTCATTTTTAGTCTTGTTCCTATTCTTGTATTCTGTTTTCTGCTTTTCAGATTGTGAGCTTGTTGCTGAGCTATAGATCTATCGATGTCAACGCCATTAATAATCAGCATGAAACTGCAATGGATTTGGCTGATAAACTTCAGTATGGAGAATCTTCGCTGGAAATTAATGAAGCTCTGACAGAGGCAGGAGCAAAGCATGCTAGGTATGTTGGCCAAGTGGATGAAGCAATGGAGCTTAAGAGGGCTGTCAGTGATATTAAGCATGAGGTGCATTCACAATTTATACAAAATGAAAAAACAAACAGAAGAGTTTCTGGGATTGCCAAGGAACTTAGGAAACTCCATAGAGAAGCTGTCCAGAACACCACCAATTCTATTACTGTTGTTGCTGTGCTCTTTGCATCGATAGCTTTCTTGGCTATCTTCAACTTGCCTGGTCAATATGTACAAGAAGAACCAGATACAGGGAAGGCTAACATAGCTGATCAGGTAGGTTTCCGCGTGTTCTGCCTCCTGAATGCCACATCCCTCTTCATATCTTTGGCAGTTGTCGTTGTTCAGATCACATTGGTTGCATGGGACACGACAGCTCAGAAACAGGTTGTATCAGTAGTAAACAAGCTGATGTGGGCTGCCTGTGCTTGCACTTGTGGAGCATTTTTGTCCATAGCTTTTGTGGTTGTGGGAAAAGGGAGTTCATGGATGGCTGTTACTATAACCATAGTGGGAGCTCCAATTCTTGTCGGAACACTTGCGAGCATGTGCTATTTTGTATTTCGACAACATTTTGGGATTTTTCGTAGCGATTCTCAGAGACGAATAAAAAGGCCAGGTGGGAGCAAGTCTTTTTCATGGTCATACTCAGCAAATATATCAGATGTTGATGATTATAATTCTGACCTTGAGAAGATATATGCTTTGTAAACACTATCAAGAAACAAAATTAAGCCTGTAAAAAGCATGGTACGGCTGCAGAAGGTCTTTGTTGTTTTTAAGTATGGCTTTTTGTAACTAAATGGCTGATGAATTCTAGAATTCTATATCAAGCTGACTGTTTTGAATCCAATTTCTGTGTAAGAAAGAGTTGGTCAATGCTTCCTAGTTGACAACCACAAGGCTGATCATAGATTTGTGTATAATCATGTATATGAGGAATAGTATCACGGACCTAAGGATGAGTCCTGAATCTCACATCGAACATAATAGGAAGGTCACTGGGGTATAAAAGGGTTCACACCATCTCCGCCTTGTGAGGCGCCTTTTGTAGGACAAAACCGTGAGGCCAAGGGGGCTAGAGCGGACAATACCTCACAAGGGTGTGAACCGTGGCGGGAAGGCTGATTCGGGACGTCAGAAGGGTGAATGCCCGGGTCCCGGAGCCGCGCGGGTTCGGAGCTTAAGTCTCGACCCGTGACAAGTGGTATCAGAGCCAGCCCTAAACCCGTTCGATCCACGCCAAGCACCTCGAGGGAGGTAGGCAGGGTGGCCAGCCTCCGTGACGAGGACGTCACGAGGTTGGGTGAGGGAGAATGTCACGGACCTAAGGATGAGTCCTGAATCCCACATCGAACATAATAGGAAGGTCACTGGGGTATAAAAGGTTCACACCATCTCCGCCTTGTGAGGCGCCTTTTGTAGGACAAAACCGTGAGGCCAGGGGGCTAGAGCGGACAATACCTCACAAAGGTGTGAACCATGACGAGAAGGCTGATTCGGGACGTCAGAAGGGTGAATGTCCGGGTTCCGAAGTCGCGCGGGTTCGGAGCTTAAGTCTCGACCCGTGACAAATAGCCTGTTTAATTCTTGATAAATGGTTTGGCTATTATTTCTACTATCATGGTTTGGATTCTGGGCTCAGTTTTATGTAAACATGTAATTGGTATATCCGTAATGTGTAAAATATAAAAATTATAATGTTACAAATCATATTGATAAATCAAATATGATTTTTATCAAATCCTTTTGTTAAAATTTTAAACCAAGCTGCTTTTTTGGTTCTTTTTTTTTTTTTTCATGATATTTTTGTATTATGTCATGTCGTTTACATGTATCATCATGACACAGACTCTTAACGGTGAACTTTAAGAAAGATAAAGGTAAGACTGCTTCATGCAAAAGCATTGGCCATTTGTTAACAATAGCAAAAGCAGAAGTTGGAGCCATCGAATCTTTCTGGTTTATTAAGTGCAGAGTCAACAGCCACCAATCAACGTGTCTGGCACATTAACCTTTTCCTTTTTTTTTCAAAGAAACATTGTTTACTTGGTGGAAGAAGCTTTTATGCTTTCTTTTACCCAGGAAGTGAAATAAATGGAAGGAAAATGGACTGGAAAGGACAGGACCTCAAAAGCAATACCTTTCTCCTTGACGAAAAACAGGAGAAAGTGGTCATGAGGGCTTCATGTTTGAAATCAGAAACATCAATTATAACAAATATAAAAGAAAATCTGTCAAGAAATAATTGTCATGGCTCTTACCCTCAATATTTGATAGAGTTGCACATTCAATTTCCCTGTATAACTTTCAACAAAATGTACAAACTGAGAAAGCTCAGAAAATTAGACTTGAAACGAGATCAGCAAGGGTGAACACGCATTCTTGATGTTGCATATACATCCAATATATATTTTTGGTGGCTAGCATAAGGCAATATTTAATAGAATCAGTGATGACCACATGCATAGTTTCACCAAAGATCAATTTGTACATGAATTAGCGATTCACTTATTTTATAAGATCGCTACGAGACATGAACAGATTTAAAAAAAAAAAAAAAAAAAAAGAAACGGCATTTTCTAAATTCAATGTCTCCCTTTAATCCATGTGGTTTTTAATAAAAAAATAATAATAATAACAGAACCACATGGGCGTATCCTGTTTACAAAGGAAAAACGAATAGCTTGGAACGCCTCCAAGCTTATATTCAGAACCCGATTTTCACCATCTCCCAACCTCCACTCGAGTTTAATAGAAACAAACTGCTATGATATACAATGTACAAACTATATCAGATCTCACCCGTGGCTCAAGCATCTTGAGATGATATTACAATTGACCTTGAACTATCAATAAGCAGCAGCAATAACTATTAAATCTGCGACTGCTCTGGGCCTCTTCTAGATGATCTCGAAGGAGGCCTGCATGTGTCTGATGTTGGAGATTGCCGGGATTCTGGTTTTGGGCCCTCCTGCATACAGAAGGGTAGAGATGACAAGTTGATTATTGTATAGAGGAAAACCATAAAATACCATGTCAAACAGGAAACATGTACAAGGTGAAACACAATAAAGAAAGGACAGCCAACAGGACCTTTCTTTATATGCTAATAGCTCTCCATTAAGATAATTAGTGAGTCTCCAGTCAACTCTTCTTACGGGGAGAAGTCTTGTTTTAAACCTTTCCCTATCATACAATTAAATGTAGTAATTTGCAGTTATCCCAATCTTCTTTAACCTAATTGACAATATATGGTCATATGTCTAACACAATCATTAAAATAAAGATGCAAGACAGTGAAAACGAAACTCCCAACAAGCAGCTCACACACCTTAGATAATGAAGGGGAACTGTTTCATGATTGTGCTTGTGATTTCACAAGCATTCGGTGTTGATGCTGCATTTGCTCAAACTGTTGCAGCCTTGAAGCAAAATTAATTCCATTCTGTAAATTCTCATTACCTTGGTTTATGTCACCATCCTCAGTGATTTGTGATCCAGTGTGATGTAAAATTTGGAAGTATGGGTTGCTTGATGATGCTTGTTTGAGTTGATCACCATTGGAGTATGACGGCACAGTTTTTAAACGTGTTCGCAATATCTTGAATGCAGCACTTTGCTGCAGATAAATCAGAAGGTCAGTATAATTTAACAATGAAAAACTAATCCACAATGTGCGTGTCAGTTTCTGATGGGTGTGAACACGTGAGAGATGTCCCCTTAAAACCAATCAACCGTTCCATACCCAACACTGGAGTAGAAAATTTTGACCCATTTTGAGGAGGTCAAGTCTCTACCTACATTCTTTTTTTTGCTTGGTTTGGAGGGGTGCCTAGAAATGAAAGTAGCACAGACGTACCTGTGGAAGTAGCATTAAAAGACCATACAACACTTTCAGCAACCATATATATCTTCCAGGTTCAAGAAGCTGGAAATCAGAAAACGGATCAGCTACATAACAAATCTTCTAAATTCAAAAGACAAACAAGGAAAATAGAAATCTAAACCAATTACTTAGAAGAAAAATGCACCTACAATGGTAACTAATGAATTCACTAAAGCTAATATATTGGCACGGTCAAATGAGCAGCATGCTGCAAACTATCTTTCAGTGCAAGAAGATGTGCAACTATCTGATAAAGAGAATTGTTCATCATATAAAAGTTTGATGACCGGTCACTAAAATGCTGGATGCATAAGCATTGCAATAAGGAAGGCTTCATAATGCCCGTTGTTGGCAACATCCCATCATAAAATGGTTGAGCTCAGGCAAAATTTTAGACATTAACATGTTAAGTATGCATCTATATTATGGCAAAAAACAAAAAAATAGCATACCATACCATAGTTTAGTTCAATAAAGTGAAATAGAAAAGTCCCTGCCAGCAGCGGGAAGGGGGGAGATTACATGTAGACAAATAATCATGAATAAAAAATACTACCTAAAACTCGCTGAAATATAAGCAAATATCAAAAGTGAACCAAAAACTAAATAAAAAGAGAACATATGTGATGCTACAATTCCTTACAAATCAAGCATATTAAAGCTATTAACAAGATTGTAAGGCAAGTAGTTAGTATATATTCAAGAACCTGCAATCTGAGATAAGTGAAGATTGGAGTTTCGAGCAAGCAAATCAATTTATCGAGTTGGACCAAGAATTTGACATTAATATCTTCCTCGACCAGCGATTGAATCACAGCACTTGCATGCTGGTATGTCTATCAAGCAAATAAATACTAGATTAACAACCACGAAAGTAGATGGTGCAACCCTGCACCTCTTCCCTCAGCCCGTCACACATGAAAAGAGAGAGACTGGTTAGCCATTTAAAGGAGTTATAGATTCTTACCTGAGCTAATAAACAAAGACTAATGATTGCCATGGGTGAATGGCACCATGAAGCATACAAAGAAACAAATAAATCTTTTCCAGCTGCATTAACCAGTGACTGTTTCAAAAGTTTCCGAAGCTTGGATAGCTCAGAAGAAGTGAGTAGAATTAAATTCAAAGCCTGAAAGGCAAGAGGAGAAAATTTAAAATCAGGTGCCAAATGGAAATACCATTCTACTAAAAGAAAAATAATTGAGAAACTATTTCAACTTTAATAACAATGTCATGGCTATCACATTTTTAAAGTTATGGCATTGCTTTGTATTATTACTTTAACCAAAGAGCATTATTGAATTAGTTGAATTTTTAAATACATGACAGAACCTGGACCATAATGCAGGCAAAATCTAGGTCTGCTTCTCCCTCTAGTATGGTGGATAGCTCACGATAGACCCTTTCAGCATCCAGGAGAACACAAAGTCTACGGATTATCAAAGCACCACGCCTACAAAACAGGAGGATAATTTGCAAAAGAAAAAGATGACACATATGCGTAATAATAATAAGCATAGCAAGTTGGCCATGTAGTCTAGATGAATGCTCAACTCAATAAAACAATTCATAACAATAATAATTTTCAAATAAAAAAAAAAGAAATTGGGGCTTGATGGGCCTAGAATCACCTCTCCAGAAGAGAATGATCAACCCGAAAATTATGCACCAGAAAAACAAGAAGCTGGCGGAAGTGTAGGGGATCTTGTGCTATGCATGCATGAATGTCAAGAACCCGGAGCACCACCTGGTGCAAAAATCCAAATTGCAAGATAAAATTAGTGTATAAAAACAAGAGCACATTTAGGTTAACACCATACTGACACAAATTTTAGTAAGGAGACAAAATATGTAAATAGTTGGCATAAAAAATCATAAAATCAAATAAGAACATTTTTAAATTTCAATTTTATGACAAATAACAGGCATTTGAGAGGAAGTGCAGAGGCTTCATTAGATACATTCCAACATAATAACATACATCTATATCTAATACATGGCAAAAGAAGTAAGGGCTAGTAATGACTAAGATGTTCTGATACATTCCCAGGAAGAAAATTTCCTAAGTATTGTGTCATGATCATCCATTCAGCCTAATAAAAGGACAAAAGAACCAGTAACAAATTATTGTAATATAACAATCCCCCCTTTTTTGGTTTTTTTTCAGGTCCAATGTTTTGACAACACAATAAACACATCCCACACCCTTAATCCCCAATCCCTTACAAAAGAAAAAGAAAAGAAAAAAGAGAGAATGGGTAGGATAAAAACCTCTTGCAAAAGCAAGAGTCTTTCTAGGTTCTTGGGAAGATGACTATAAGGATATTGCCACGTAAGTTAACTAGAAGTTTCAATAACAGTTCAATCCAAGAAACAAAATCATATATAGGGCACAACCTATTATAATTATATTGATACAAATATACAAAACAAGAATAAAGAAATAAACATAAACCCCTTAATGGAACAATGAAATACGAAAAACATAAGCAGGAGCAGAAATTTACCTCATCAGAAGAGTCAGATAGTGCTTTCAAAAGGGTATCAAATATGTCATTTAGAAAACACAAGACCTGTTTCAGTTAAAAACATTAAACATTGTTAATGGAGCAACAACAGCAACTGAATATAACATGCAAATTACAAATTTTACAGGAGGTTATGCATGTTTTATTTCGATTTATGCCAAAATTATCATGCCTTCACACAGGCAATGTGGTCTTTTTTTTCTTTTGAGAATGGCAATGTGGTCTTTTTGATACATGAAAAGATATCAGGTATGCAGCATCAGATGTGCTTCCACCAAAAGTGATAACAATGTTCCAAAAGAAGCTCAGTCAGGACTTTAATTGAGATGCAGAAACTATGCATATCCACGTAACAAAAGAAGAAATCAGGAAGATTCATTTTTAGCATCCATCAAGATCTCATTATTGACAATTACATCAAGTCTACTTGTACTTAAGTTCAGAATAAAAAAAGGTTAGTGGAAATTTAGATCAAGACCTTCTGTACTTTGCATCTACCTGTAATCTAACAGCTATCATCTTTTGTCAATGAAATAAGAATTATTACTAGGACTAAACATATTTTCAAATGGCAATGCATATAAAATAGAGATAGACACTCCTTGAAAGTTCAAAGTGAAGATAATGGCAGAAAAGAACATAAACATGATTATGAGGTATAATGTTAAAAGATTTCAGATTTATCACAAAGAGTCTTTAAATACTTCAACAGTAAATACAAACTTGAACTTTGATGAAGTTTTTGTGCGATGATGGTCAAAAACTAAAATATGAGAATACATGCAAACACAACCAGATATACATGAAATTCAAAATAACTGCTTCCACACCTCAGCACGATGTCTGTTTAAAAGGGTTGATATCCAGTGCAATGCTTCAATTCTAGTGAACTCCCACTCATTATCCAGTTGCCTGATCAGTCAAAAAAAGTACTTACTACAAAACCATTGTAAATTGAAATTATTTCGGGAATATCACAAGACAACATTTTAAGCACTTTTCTATAGCTCTTCATAATACAGAAGCACTATATATACCCATAGAAGTGCAAACCGCTAGTAACATTTCAAACCTAGCATTGTCCCAGGTAACAAAAACTACACCTCCTCACAATGGAGAGAATGGCTCCCACATCAAAAGCTTCTACCGGATCAGCCTGGATTGCACGAAGCTCCTCATTGGTTTCACGAGCAACCTAATATAAGAATATGAAGACAAACACACAAAATGAATACAAAGGAAACAACTCCACATGAGTTTCTAAAAGACATTGCAGATAGTTATTTAAGATACATTAAGGAGACTATAGAAGAAATAAACTTACCACTCTAATTTTCTCTTCTTTATCAGATATGCAGGGGAGAATGGCTCCCAGTATGTCAGCATAGTAAGGAATAAGCTGGTCTCCACCAAGTTTTACAAACTCATTTATCTGTACAATGAGAAAATCAAATTTGACTGTGTCTATGATATGAAAGTAACAGATGGAATAATTAGTCTATGAATAGCAAGAAAAGTAAAGAATATCATATAGAATGGACAAATATATTGACAAGGGAAGAATCTGTTATCAAGACTCTTTTCCTTTTTTGCTGAAAATGTGCCCCTTTCTACGGCAACATAAAGTCCAATTCTACTTACCCAAGTGATAGCTGTTAACCGAGTGAATTCATCAGGAGAAGCTGCCCTTTGCACCAGTATTTCAGCCATGCGACCATAATCTACAGACTTCAAGAGTAGCACTGCTTGAGTCAGAAAATTACAAATGAACAAAAGATTTTCTTTTTATAAGAACTTTGGTAAATGGTAGACAATAAAGCCATAATTTTTTTCACTAAAAAGGTTGAGTTATCAATCATGTTATTCCCATAAAAATGTGTCAACAAGACAATCTTGGCATAAGAAACTTTAACATAAGTGGCCATGGAGCAAATCCAACAATCAAAGAAAAAACTGTTAGTAGAGTCTTACTGGAGAGTTCTTAATCTCTTGGAGAAACTCTGAAAGTGCTGAATCAGCTTGTTGCCGTATTTCATGACTAGAATCACTTAACATATTAAACAAACCTGAAAGTTATCAAGAGCTAATTAATTAAAATAACGTCTCATAGAGACATAAAATATTAGTTTAAAAGACCAAAACTTTATTACCATCAAGAAAATCGGGGAGGAAACCCAACATGTCAATGTCTGGAACACTATCCAGTACAGTTATCCATCCAACCAAAAACTGACGGACATGGGGATTCAGGACAATTATGCGCTCTCTCAACAATGGTATAAATTCTTCAATACTGAAGAAAAAGCAACCATATAAATAACATTATAAAGATAGCTCTCAGAAAATTCAAACGAGACCTCTAAATATAACAAGATTCTTGGAGTGAAACTGGAAGCAAATAAAGCACACCTGAACTGGTCACTTTCAGTAACAATGTCCTGTTTCACATGGTAAAATAGAAGAGCAATAAATTCCCATGTTTCACATAATTATCAAGAGACTAAAATTTAGATGAGGGAGCAATTACTAACCTTCACAAGCCTATCTAAAAGGTGAGCAGCACTCTGTACGTTGGCATCTGGGTCAGAAGATAGCTTGCATAAAGCATCAAATATCTGATTAAAGAATATAATAAAATCTCCTCGGACAACCTGTATGGCAGAAGATAGCATATCCTGTCTGCTATTAGTCAAGAAAACAAGAAATGATAGCAAAAAACACAAGCAAACCAAATTCCTTTCACCTTTGCAATGTTATATAGAGCTTCACAAGCATAATAACGAACTCTGCCATCTTGGTCAGAAAAAGAATTAAGCACTGGTGGCACAATTTGCTGGCAGATTGCATCAAAAGCAAATTAATCACTAAATTATATACAAAAGAAGAGAGAAAAAATTTAAAAAATAAACAACTAACTACGAAAAATAACTGACTTTTTCTGATACAGGAAAAAGGTAATCATCCAACATCACAGCAGGAAATATTTTTCCAATTTTACTAGCTATTCTACTTGAGAAATAATAAAATTTGACACAACGGTAATCCTTTCTAACAGCGAAATAACACAATAATTTAAAGACCTACTCAATTATGTCATTAGATGTGCATCGTTGTCTAATTTAATCCCTTCAGTGTTTCCAATTCTTCTAGAAGTGCATGAGCATAGCTGAACAAATAAGAATGAGCTTGCATGTGCACATTAAACAAATAAGAAAATACATCAATGCATTACCAAATACCAGATTCTGGGGCTTGCCTGTCTACACATCTTTGATTATTGGCACACATGGAATTTTTTGCATATTTTTGTTTATTCAGTGATAAAATTTGCAGTGGTAGTCAAAATATAGAATACATTATATAACCACAGCAGCAAGTAATTTCTCTCGAAATTGAACTTGATTTCAGACAATAAAGATATTTTCTACAATAACCTATTCCTATAACCAAAATTATGCCCATAAAAGAGCCAAAAAAAATTGCTCAATAAATTATTTTTCCTTTACGTAAACAGATGCAAAATTAGATAGAAATAACAAATTATTTACCAGAGATTTTATAGTTTCCCATTTCTCTTAAGCCCAAAGGTAAACTAGTTCTGCCTTACCTCATGTTTCAAAGCAAACAGCAATCCCTTTAAACATGAATAAGCAAGAAGTCAGACCTATAGACTTTATAACCAAAAAGCTTTCCTTCCAACATTCCAGAAGATGAAAATATATACCACGATGATTTCATCTGATGGTACCATTGAAAAAAAAAAAAAAAAGATGACACAGCCTTCTAATCAAATTTGTTTCCAATTAAAACCATCGAAAGGTAACATACACAAGTGATGCTTAAAAGTAATTAATGCTGCAAAAGAACATCCTCAGTTGTCAGCCTGTCATAATCCTCAGAAAACCAACCTAGTCCATCTACTAAGTGGGACCGACAGGAGATGACGCTAAATGATCAATTCCCATTACCCAATCTAGCAGGTTTTATAATCCTTCAACTATATTAAAAGCAGTACTCTCAACTGGCTTGAAAAAACTCATTGATGTCTCCATGACTAAGCAATCTTAAATAAAGATAGCTCTAGAAAACATTGGTTAGAAAAGTTTTAGCTGCATCAATATAACAACTCTCACATCCACACAAGTGGCACAATAGCAACAGGTTAGAGAAGAACAACTATAGCAACTAAGATATCATCCAAGCTGTTTTCTACAACATATATGACAACTAGGAATGGGCTAAGCTTACAATAGTATCGTCACACAAATAATCATAATAACATTTGTTCGACAAAGAAATCCTGTCAATACTAGAAACTCTCAAACCAAGTCAATAAGAAGAGGATTATTTATATTTCATTCAGATTTAATAAAAAGCAATCCATGATTTCCCACGTTGAGTAGATGTACCTCCAACTCCCTACCAGAGATTAGAGCAGTCTGAAGGTCAAAAACTAAAGTCTGTTAAATCTAGAATGGAAAATCCAATAGCTTATGTCAGGTAATATATAAGGCACACCAAATGTATGCCTACTGCAGTTGCTTTATTAACAAACAAAGATGATACCCATATTAACAACCCTAAAACATTGCAATCATAGAACATAAATCTTTAAACCTTGAAACGGAATTCTTGGTTCTCAAATAATAATGTCAAGGTAAACATTATTCTACTTGTTTCTAATAAGATTTAAACATGTTAATAGACAGCTATTAAAAGGCAAACTAATCCTTACCTCAAGATGTTGGGTGGCTTCGGAACTCAACCCAACAGTGGCAGCAGCTAAACCTATCAAACCTCCCTGTATAAACACAACATCAAAATTCAAATTAAATACATACAAAATCTCATAAAAATTTTCAAAATTCAGAAAATTATTCATCGACCACCAACCTTCCGGTGATTGGCTTGTGGCGAGTAGGTAAATTCCGTTGTCAACAAATTGATCACCGCCGATATCTTCTCGTGATCTCCAGACGAAGCTAGCTGTTTCACAATTCCTTCAACCTACACATAATTATGATGACAAAAGAGTAAGCAATTCAATCGTTCAAAAAAAAGAGAGACCTAGAAATTAAATTCCATAGAAATTCAAAAAAAAAAAAGAAAAAAAAAACCTCAAGGGCCGCATTCTTGCGCTTCTCGTACAGCTTGTCGGAGAGATTACGGAGAACGGAGGTGGGAATCACGGAGAGCGCGTCGGCCATAACAGAAATTAAAAAACAAAAAAAAAAATCCTTGATTAAATCAAATTCGTTTCCTGATCTTTTCAAATTCGAATCTGAACATAGCTTTTTTTTACTTTCTTTTTCCCCTCTTCTGATCTTTTGATCTTTCGCTGTATTTTTTTTTCCGATCGATAAATTAAAATTGAGGGAATTCAGATTTGATGAAATTGAGTAGAAATGAATCGATTTTTTTTTTTTTTTATAAAAGGCGATCGTATTTTCTATTTTCTTTCTTTCTTCTGTACTTTTTTATTATGTAAAAAGTAAAAGCTAAAATACTAAAAAAAAATTTCAGCACTTTATTTAAATAAATTTTTATATTTCTTATTGAATTCAAATAAAAATTCAACTTTTAATTTGCATTTAAACGTGCTTATAATTTTTAATTTGTAAATAAATAAGATTATAATTTTTTATTTTTAACATTTAATTTATGCTTAAATAAGTATGTAATGCATGTAAAATATAGGTCAAATTTTTATTAACAAAAAATTAATTTTTCACATGACTATAAAAATAAAAAATTTTAAAATGAAAGTTTATTTAAATATAATCAAAATATATGAATTTATTTAAATGAAATGATAAAATTTAAATATTTTTTCAATACTTTAACCTAAAAAAAATTTAAAATTGAATTTTCTTTAGAAAGTTTGGGGTTTTGGATTGTCGCGTTTTTGTTTGTGTAAAATGTCCAGGGAAATCAACAAAGACAGTTGGAAGTGACGTGGTTAAAGTAAAATGACCAAATTACTCGCTGTTACTTTTTTAATCAAGCCAAGCGTGTGGACAATCTGGCCAGATAACTCAGTTTAAGGGTGAGACTTAAGGGTATAATTGAAATTTCATAGTGTTAGAAAAAGAGATACTTTATCTACCTAATTCTACCGATAATTAAATTATCTTTAGATTAAATCTACTTTTTTTATTTTTTAATGTTTTTTATAAAAGGAGATCCCGTTTACGTAAAAGAAAAAAATGTGTAAAAGTTAATATTTAAATTTAAATATGTTAAATATTATTTTTAAAGAATAATTATATGAATAAATTAAATTAAATTTTAGATTAATCAATATTTATTCAAGTTGTTGGATTAATCCACCGTTTTCAATGAATTCATAAGAATTTTTTGTAATTTGTATTAAAAATGATTTTGTTCGTAAATGTATTATATGATATATATAGCACTATATAGTAAGAGTTGTTGGGTAATAATTGTAATTTTTTTTCATGTAATCTTATGAAATAAAGAAAAAAAAAACCACTTGTTTTAACTTTTTTTAAAATTTTTTACTTTAATTATTTTGGATAAATTAGAAAAATAAAAAATATATATATTGTGATTAATGGTCAAATAAACGTGCTTCTTGAGGTCCAAAATTGACACTTCTATCAGTTACGTTTAATTTTCAAATCAACACTGTTAAAGAAGAAATTGACATATAACATTGTTTGAGAAAAATTCAAGAAAAATAAAAAGCGATTAAAAAAAAAAAAACTCAAATGGGTTAAGCGGCTTAAGCTTTTTTTTTCCATCGGCTTAGACCATATTCACATAACTATTTTATTCTTAATCATAAGATTGATTTTTTTTTTTTAACTGACTCAGTTTCCTCGTTAGTTTTGTTGATGAACTTCTAAATTTGGCAAATAATAAATTAATCGAAAGTTGAATTAGTAATTGTATAAGATTTTATTTATACGAGTGATAAAATTATTTTTAAATAGATTAAAAATAATAATAAAAATTATTATAATTACGATTGAAAAAAATTTTAATAAAAAATTTATATTGAATAAATTTTATTAAAATTTTTATTTAAATTTAACTAAAGATATAATGAGTTTAATTATATAATATCGAAAGTACGGTGAAAATTAAACATACCAGTGTTACAAAGATTACAAAATTAATTAATTATTGTTATATATCTCATAAAATAAAAAGATATGATTAATTAAATATGTAAATTTTTTATTTTAAAATTATGTGTAAACGTTGATACTTTATCAAAAAAAATTGATGACGTGACCAGTACAACCAACATCTTCGCAAGTTTTTAAAAAATTTGTCCTAAAAAAATTAAAAAACACGATCTTAAACTTCATAATATGAAGGTAATCCTTTCGAATTATATAAATCATAAAAAAAAAAAGACTCATCAAATGTAAATAATCTAAATAAAATTTTATTTGCATTTTAAATAAACCAAAAATTAGCTTTACAAAAAAACATATAGTGATATAAACCTTTGATGTGATGAAACCAGTGTAAGTGATATAATAAAATTATAAAATAAAATTAAATAAAATAATAATATCAAAAATAAAATAAAAATTTTCATGTCTTTCAATTTTGTATACAATTTGTATTTCTTTATAAAAAAAAAAAAAAAACTACAATCCACTTTAAAAAATTCTATACACATATGCTTATTTCCATATTTTTTTTATTTCACATGGCAAGTAGTAATGTTTCAAAAGTTTTAAATATCACATTATCATTAATCAATATTTATACTTTGTAAATTGTATGATTATTTTCTCTTTGCTAACTATTTTATGTGGTAAATTACATAATTAGTAACTTAATTATAATAGTATTCTTAAAATGATTACTAAATTATTAAATTTTAATTTAATCTCTAATAATATTATGTCATTTGTTAGGTAACATTACATGATAATAAAATGTATTTTTTGTTAATTTATAATATTATATAAACAATGTGATATGATATATGAGATGATATAATAATATATCGTGACATATCAGATGATGATATCATTAAAGATTAATAAAATATTAATTTAAATTTTAATGATTAATTTTAAAAATATAATATTTAGATAAATATTAAAAAACGATTATAATTAAATAATCAATGATATATTTTTCCTCATTTTATGATTATTTGTTTAGCAAATACCTAATGGGTAATAGGGGAAACAAAAATTGGATGAAAACTCAAAAACCTGAAGACCCGCCCGCCAATGCCAAAAATGAAAAACCCTTGAATAAACCCTGTTTTTAAGACTCACGCTTTAACGCTCCCTTCCCTTTCTTCTTCCTCCCTTCACTGTCACTAACCGCTGCCTTTCCTCCTGTGATTTCAATTAAAAAAAAAAAATCTCTTCACCCAAGACCAAAATCAATCTTGGGTTGCATTCGATTTCACGCCCCTAAAAGAAACCCTGGGGCTCTTCTTTTGAACCAAATCACATTCTCCCCCTTCTGATTCTAGGGTTTTTTTCGATGTCCTGGGAGGAGGAGATTGTGATTCGTGATGTCTCCAATGCGGGGCTTGTTGTCAGCGACCGCATTGGCCGTGAAGTGGCGGCTCAGTTGGACCTCGAGGAAGCTCTGGAAGCTTCTAGATATGCCAGCCATCCTTACTCCACTCACCCCAGAGAGGTAAACTTTTAGCCAATTCCCCAAACAAAAACGAAGTCTTTAAATTTTTTCTGAGTCATTCAATGAAAAATTGATGAAGAGTTGGGTCTTTTAATTTCATTTACTTGGTCAGAAGAATTTGAAGTTAGCTTTTTTTTTTTTTTTCATTTAATGTGGAAATTTGTAGAGGTTCAAATATTGTTCAATCTTATTTTGTTCCATGTAGGTACTAAGCATTCAGTGCGAATAAAATATTTCTTTGTCATTTGATATAGCCGTGTAGTAAATTTGTTGTATTAAATTAAGAATGCTATGTTTAAGTTTCATTAGTGGATGTTGAATCATGCTTATTTTGCCAATTCCATGTTCGGCATTCAGTTAGTCTGCCTAGATGCATGGTGCAAATTTACATTTCAGTATGTTTCGAGCTCATTTCATGTCCCTTCCTTATCTCTTTTATTATTTTTAATCCAACATCTTGGATGGCGCAATTTGGCCTGTCTAAATAGGTTGCATTGTTTGAGATGAGTTGCCCTCCTTAATAATGAAACTATCTTTCATATTCCACTGCAGTGGCCTCCTTTGGTTGAGGTGGAGGATACTTGGGAGCTGCCTCCTGTACTCATCGAAAGATATAATGCAGCTGGCGGAGAAGGAACTGCATTATGTGGCATCTTTCCAGGGATACGCAGGGCATGGGCATCTGTGGATAATTCTTTGTTTCTTTGGCGTTTTGACAAATGGTGAGATTTTGTCGTTTCCTTTGTCTAGTGATTTGTAATTTATGAGATCACCCTTTCGATTTTTGTGAGTTTTAGTTGGCTGCTTATTGAATATCTAAAAAATGATAAACTATTTTGATGGAGGAATATGGATCTCTTAGTAAGAGAAATAACTTGGTCGAAGGCAGCATTTGATTTTACATAATTTTCTAAATTGGAAATAGATTTGATAATTTGTAAGCATTTAATGTTTGAAGAGGTTTGATAGCAAAAAGAAAAAAAAAAAAAAAGAAGACAAAGTGGCCAATTTGCCAAAATAGGAAACATCAGGCAATTGAATTATCCAGTCAGCCTTTCGCTGCATTGATGGTCATGAAAATCTCTTTGCAAGATATTTCTTTGAATTATCTTTCGTTGGAGGGTTCAATAATTTATTCAAATGTGGCATTTTTGGACTAATATGTGCAATTTGTGGATTAGGGTTAAGACTTCCAAGTCAATCTGAAAAATCACCCAAGAAGAATTCATTCTGAAAATAGCTTGGGATAATAATGAGGTTGTCTGGTTGTAGGCAAGAGGGTAGTGAGGTGCTGGAATTTCTGGACAGCAAGTTAAAAAAATGTTTGAGGAATGAGGGTTAAAATTGAATGAAGGTGAATTAGAGGTTTGGAATTGTTCTTTAAGGGGTTTGAAAGACAGAACAGGGACTGTCTGTTCATTTTATTATTGTTGGAAAAAGAGAAATTCAACAAGTAGGCTAAGAGATCAACCTAAAGGACTTGCCTTTGCTCCTAGGGTTTTCTGTTCAATCACACCTCAGAAAGAAGAAATTCTCTTCCTTAGGAATAGCTTAAATCTTCTTACAAGGGTGGTGGTACTTGGACATCTTTTCTTAGAAAAAAAGTGTTTACATCTTTTCTTAGTTTTTCAGAAAAAAAGTGTTTGTCTACTTCTATCTTGTCTAGACATTTATATGATATTTATTTGTTTCCCATTCTTAACATCTTTTCTTTTGATTAGGGATGGCCAATGTCCCGAATATAATGTGGAGGAACAAGCCATATGCACTGTTGGCCTCACCAAATCTAAACCTGGCATTTTTGTTGAAGCTATACAGTATCTTTTAATACTGGCAACCCCTGTTGAGGTAACAACTTGACCTTTTATATGCCTCTGGAAGATGTTATATTCTGAATATCCTATATAGGTTTATAAATTTAGTATTGATAGAGTATCATATTGAGTTATTACCAGCCAAGTGACAACCTTCTAACTCTTGGCAGTCTGTTGTTCCCTAGCCACTGAAAGGAAAAAGAGCTGACTGGTATTTTAAAACATCAAGATCTTATTAATGCACTAATTACAGTTTATTTTTTGGCTGGATATTATATGCATCTTGTTTAAGGATTTTAAGCTTCAAACTCATCCTTGGATTAGCTATTGATAAAGCTTCTCATTCCTTTGACTCTCCTACTCTCTCTTTGGGTTTGGGGGTATTTTGATGCACGAAATAAGGATAGATTGACAGATATTTGGACAAATTTGTTTCTACGTGGCTTAGTTGCCAATAGGAATTTCTAGTTATGCTGCGTTGAACTTGTATGATTAGCACTTTTTCAACTTTAACTCACTCAACTGGCTGATAATGCCTGTTTACTATTTTAATTGAAAGACACATATTAACAAGTTAGGCTGCAAAACATTATAGCAATCTCTCTTGTGAGTAATAAATTTGAGAAATGAGAAAATGCATTGAATCAATTTTATGGATTTTAAAAATATTTTATAAGTTGTATTGAATCGATTTTATGAAGCATAATTGTAATGAAAATCAATGAAAAGAAAAAAAAATACAAATCAATGAATTAATCATCATTAAAGAGAAAATTTTTGTATAAATTAAGGAAACTGCCATCTTATATGATATTTTGGTTGGTAAAATGTAATAATTCTGTATAGCCTATTTTGTTGTGAATTTGGTAGTTAAGTGTAGAAAAATAAGAAATACCAACAAATGTTTGTGTTGATTGTACTTATAATTCTGTTCCTATAAGTACTATTACTGGTAGTTCAGTTGATGAAATTATAAATTTGGAGGCCTTAATTGAAGATGGGCCCAAGGGCAATGGCTTGTTACCATGCAATAAGTCTAATACTTATGAAACATATTTAAATACATTATCTTTTATACCGAACCAACATACCAACTCAAAGCTAGAAAAGTCATTATTTGTAATGGTTAGTTACTAAGGTTTTTTCTTTTTTTTTTTTTTTGGGGGGGGGGAGGGTGTTTGGGTGGGTGGTGCATTGGGGAAGGCAGGTGTAGAAGCTATTAGCATTTTTTGAATGATTATTGTGGAAATGGATTTTTTATTTCGTGAATTTTATGAATTTCATTGCTCATTTAACATTATTATTGATTTTTTGGCAGTTTCTATCGAGTTGTATTTTTCTTGCTAATTTATCCTAGTTTGTAGGTTAATGAAATTGTATTTTTCTTAACAGCTTTTGCTTGCTATCAGTTGATTCTTGTAGGAATGTGTAGCTCTGGAGGGGCTGATGGTACAGATCCTTATGCAGAAGTTTCACTGCAGCCTTTGCCAGAGTATACAATACCTTCTGATGGAGTTACCATGACTTGTATCACTTGTACTGATAAGGGTCGTATTTTCATGGCTGGCCGAGATGGCCACATCTATGAGCTGCATTACACAACTGGTTCAGGCTGGCATAAACGCTGTCGTAAAGTTTGCCTCACTGCAGGCATAGGCAGTGTGATTTCAAGGTGTGTTCTGGTATTTAATCCTTCTGGGTTTTGTAGAAATTTCTTTTCTTTTTTTTTTTTCTATTATGTCACATATATATTTAGAAGTTTTGTATCTACATGAATTATCCCCTTCTGAATCTAAAAGTATGATACAACGTCGCACATGAGGACCTTGAATCTTTATGGTTTTAATTTGGTTAACTTAGATGTAATGGTTTTACTTCTGATTTGATAAGTTTTCAAATATTGCCTATAAAATGGAGATCCTTGTTGGATTTCAGGTGGGTAATACCAAATGTGTTTAAGTTTGGAGCTGTAGATCCCATTGTTGAAATGGTTGTTGATAATGAAAGACAAATTTTATATGCAAGAACGGAAGAGATGAAAATTCATGTTTTTGTTATGGGGCCATATGGAGAAGGTCCATTGAAGAAGGTGGCTGAAGAAAGGAATCTGATAAATTTAAAAGATGCACATTATGGAGGTAGACAAACAGCAGCACTGAGAGCCTCAAATCGATCGGCAAAGCCATCCATTGTTTCAATTTCCCCTTTATCCACACTAGAATCGAAGTGGCTGCATCTTGTTGCTATTTTGTCAGATGGTAGGAGGATGTACCTTTCCACCTCCTCATTGAGTGGAAGTAATGGTACTGTTGGAGGTTTGGGTGGATTTAACAATCATCTCCACAGGCCAAGCTGTTTAAAAGTTGTAACAACTAGGCCTTCGCCTCCCTTGGGGGTTAGTGGTGGACTTACCTTTGGGGCAATGTCTTTGGCTGGCAGGACTCAGACTGAGGATCTCTCACTGAAGGTAGAAACGGCATACTATTCTGCTGGAACTCTTGTTCTTTCTGATTCGTCACCACCGACCATGTCTTCTCTTCTCATTGTCAGCAGGGACTCAAGCTCACAGTCATCTCAATCAGGTAGTTTAGGAGCAAGTGCTAGGAGTTCCCGAGCATTACGAGAATCTGTTTCTTCCTTACCCGTTGAAGGCCGAATGCTCTTTGTGGCAGATGTTCTTCCTTTACCAGATACAGCTGCAACTGTGTTATCGCTGTATTCCGAGCTTGAATTTTGCAGATTTGAAAGCTCAGCAGAGTCCTTTGAAAAGGTGTCAGGAAAGCTGTGGGCTAGAGGTGACCTTTCAACTCAGCATATACTTCCAAGGAGGAGAATCGTTGTTTTCAGCACCATGGGTATGATGGAAGTGGTTTTCAATCGCCCTGTTGATATTCTGAGAAGATTGTTGGAGTCGAGCACTCCAAGATCAATGTTAGAGGATTTCTTTAATCGTTTTGGTGTTGGTGAAGCAGCTGCAATGTGTTTGATGCTAGCTGCTCGGATAGTTCATTCTGAAAATCTTATAACCAATGTTGTTGCTGAAAAGGCAGCTGAAACTTTTGAGGACCCAAGAATTGTTGGAATGCCACAACTTGAAGGTACTAGTGGATTATCAAACACTAGAACAGCATCTGGGGGTTTCAGCATGGGGCAGGTTGTTCAGGAGGCTGAGCCTGTGTTCTCAGGTGCTCATGAAGGGCTCTGTCTGTGCTCTTCAAGGTTGCTATTTCCTGTTTGGGAGCTCCCTGTGATGGTTGTTAAAGGTGGTTATGATGCTGCAATGGAAAATGGGGTGATTGCATGCAGACTTTTTGTTGGGGCTATGCAAGTCCTTGAGAACAAGATTCGTGCTTTAGAGAAGTTCTTAAGGTCTAGAAGGAACCAAAGGAGGGGACTGTATGGATGTGTAGCTGGTTTAGGTGACTTGACTGGTTCTATTCTTTACGGAACCGGTTCAGAATTAGGTGCTGGTGATAGGAGCCTGGTGAGAAATTTATTTGGTGCCTATTCCCGGAGTATGGAGTCTAATGGTGGTGGAACATCAAATAAAAGACAGCGATTGCCATATAGTCCTGCTGAATTGGCTGCAATGGAGGTGGGATGGAATTTCTTGATGCATACATTTCTTATGTACTAGGCCTTTCTGTTTCTTACAAGAGTTTTGTGCTACAGGTGAGAGCAATGGAATGTATCAGACAGTTGCTTCTTAGGTCCGCTGAAGCTCTGTTTTTACTACAGCTTGTTTCTCAGCATCATGTAACACGCTTGGTTCAGGGATTTGATGCTAATCTCCGCCAGGCATTGGTGCAATTGACATTTCACCAACTTGTTTGCTCTGAGGAAGGTGACCACCTTGCTACAAGACTTATTTCTTCTCTGATGGAGGTAATTGAATCTTATATGAAGTATCATAGTAGATGTTTTAGTAAATGAGCTTTTTTTTTCAAGTCTCCAGATTTTCTCTTCTTCTAAATATTTATTAGAGCTTCTGAATTCACTAATAAATGTCGTTCATTGCTTCAGTATTATACTGGCCCTGATGGCAGGGGGACAGTTGATGATATTAGTGGGAAATTACGTGAGGGATGTCCTAGCTATTTTAAGGAGTCTGATTATAAGTTCTTCTTAGCTGTGGAATGTCTTGAAAGAGCTGCTGTAACTCCTGATCCTGATGTGAAGGAAAATCTTGCCAGGGAGGCCTTCAATTTCCTAAGTAAAGTTCCAGAATCTGCTGACTTAAGAACTGTTTGCAAACGGTTTGAGGACTTACGGTGAGTTTATCATTTAATTAAGAGGCTAGAAGAAGCTCTCTTTAATCAGATAATACTTAAATCACATTGTTTTATCTTTAACTGCAGATTTTATGAGGCTGTGGTTCGCTTACCTCTACAAAAAGCTCAGGCGCTTGACCCTGCAGGTGATGCTTTCAATGAGCAAATTGATCCAGCAATCAGAGAATATGCAATCGCTCAGCGTGAACAATGCTATGAGATAGTTACTAGTGCTTTACGTTCTCTAAAAGGTGAGGGCTCACAGAAGGAATTTGGGTCTCCCGTTAGGCCTGCTGCAGTGCGTTCTGTCCTTGATCAGGCTTCACGGAGAAAATATATATATCAGATTGTTCAGCTTGGCGTTCAATCACCTGACAGATTATTTCATGAGTATTTGTATAGAACAATGATTGATTTAGGTCTTGAAAATGAGCTGTTGGAGTATGGAGGTCCAGATTTGGTCCCTTTTCTGCAGACTGCTGGTCGTGAACCTGTACAAGAGGTATTTGTTTGTTTATTATTGCTGTGGTCTTTCGGGTCTTATTTCAAGCAAAAAAGTTGGCCTCCTGCATTTTCAAAGTTTTGACTGTCATAACTTGTTGTGAACACTCTGTTTTGTTTCTTCTTAGATAATGAATTCCTGTAATAACTTTTGCATTTGGTTTGTCCTCATTTTTCTATTATCTGCCTTACAGGTTCGATCTCTTTCTGCACTGGCATCAGCAACCCCTTCAATGGGTCAACCAAGAGCCCCAATTCATTCTTATCAGGCCAAATATTTAGATCTTTTGGCTCGATATTATGTCTTGAAGCGTCAACATGTACTTGCTGCTCATGTGCTATTGAGGCTGGCTGAAAGACGCTCAACTGATGGGAGCAATGTTCTTACTCTTGAACAGAGGTTGACAGATTCTTTCATTTTAACAAATTTTGAAATCTGTCTTCTCTTAGATAGAATTGCTCTGGGTTGTAAATTAGTAAATACATCTATATAAGCATATGCTGATCTAGTTTCTGGTTGGCATATCGAAAATCAAAATCAGTGTTCTTTGCCCTTTAATCTATTTAACCTTTAATAACAAGATTAAAAAGGAAGAGCTGCTGTTGTTTGACTTCCTGGAATACATGAATGTATCGAAATCAGTCAAATGCAGGCAACATGCTAGTTGTGGTTTTGGACAGTAGCTTTATAATTGGGCTGAATGAATCTCAAGCTGTTTCTTGTTAGTTGGTTTCTTTATGCTTATACTCTATCAATGATGGAACCTACTCAAGATTGGGTTTGGTTGTAAGAGAAAAAAAAATGGATCTTTTCTCTTGTCACAATTATTTGTCTAATAATTGTTTTGATTCTGTCAATTCCAGGCGTCAATACCTAAGTAATGCTGTTCTTCAGGCCAAGAGTGCAAGTAACAATGATGGGCTGGTAGGTTCCCAGGGTGCATTTGACAGTGGATTGCTAGATTTACTTGAAGGGAAACTTGCTGTTCTCCAGTTTCAAATAAAAATAAGAGAGGAACTGGAGGCAATTGCTTCCAGGTTAGAAATTACACCTGCTATATCGGAATCTGTTCAAAATGGATCCATTCCTGATAGCAGGCTTAATGGGGATGCCAATTTAGCAAATGCTGCACGAGAGAAGGCCAAGGAGCTATCATTAGATTTGAAGAGCATTACTCAGTTGTATAATGAATATGCAGTTCCTTTTGAACTTTGGGAGGTATAAATTCTGGTTTTTAATTCTTTTCCCGTTGTTTTCCTACTCTTAGTAAAAATTTTGTATATTAAAAAAAAGATAAAGAGAATTAATCGATATATATATATATATATATATATATATAATCTGCTTGGACTTTTTGAAAATGGTGTAACATTTTGGGCATCCAAAGTGGAGCAAATAGATAGCAAAGTGAGGGGTGGGGGAGAGTTTACATCTTATGTATAATAATCTTCAATTTTATTATTGAATAGTTGAAGACTTTCTTAAACTGAACTGTGTTTTGAAATGTTTTAGCATGATTTTGGGAATTATTTTACATCATGGCTTTTTAAGGGTAGTAAGTTTTTTTTTCTTGGATAAAGCTTCCATGAACTGAGTTGAACCGCCCAATATTTTAGCAATATTTACTTTTATCTAATTACATGATAACATATATTCCTGTTTTTATTATTGTTGTTATTAATGAGATTCTTTGCCTTTTCATTTCTGCTTTTAGATATGTCTGGAAGTATTGTACTTTGCAAACTATTCTGGTGATACTGATAGTAGCATCATTCGAGAAACCTGGGCTAGACTTATTGCTCAAGCTCTTTTAAGGGGTGGAGTTGCTGAGGCTTGTTCAGTTCTGAAGAGGGTTGGTTCCAGAGTATATCCTGGAGATGGAGCTGTTTTACCTCTGGACACTTTATGCCTTCATCTAGAGAAGGCTGCACTGGTATATGTTTATCTTTAGCTACTTTCATCTAAAGAGTTATCTAAACTTATTTGATACTCTTGTTCCAAAAAAAAAAAACACTTATTTGATTCTCCTAACTTGAGTTCCATTTTGGTTCTTGTTTTAATAATTGCTCTTTTTTTCCCTGCATCATCTTCCATTTGGTAGGAGAGGGTGGAATCTGGACTTGAATCTGTTGGGGATGAGGATGTGGCAAGGGCTCTTCTTGCTGCTTGCAAGGGTGCAGCTGAACCTGTATTGAACACTTATGATCAATTATTATCAAATGGTGCTATTTTGCCATCACCAACCCTCAGATTACGCCTTCTTCGATCAGTGCTAGTGGTACTTCGTGAGTGGGCAATGTCTGTATTTGCACAGAGAATGGGCACGAGTGCTACTGATGCTTCTTTAATATTAGGTGGAGCATTCTCACCAGAGCAGACAACAGTTTTAAACCGAGGGATTCGAGACAAGATCACGAGTGCAGCAAACAGGTTTCATCATGTTCTGCTTATCGGATATGAACTATGAAGCATTAAATATATTCTTTTTGCTGTAGATTGTCTTGACTTACTGTTGATTAAATAGTTAAATAAAAAAGTTAAGCTGGTATTGTAAATGTCCAAATTGGTATTCTAGGTTTCATCGTGCCTTTAGTGTGAAATAGAATTGGTTCCCCATCTTCTACTGTATCTCCTCTACCTTGGACATTCATTTCCTTCCTCAGAGAATTGTAGCAATCCAATAGCCTCACATACATTCGCCTTTCTGAATTTTCATGGCACATGGTTCTTCCTGAAATTTCTGGTCAGAGGCTTTAAGCATTAATAGTTTTCTACTATTTTACTTCATAAAAAAATTATCACCTTAATGATTTGCATTTGTGTTAACGTCACGAATGGCTTATTGATTATAGTGAAATGTTTAATGTGATATTTAGATTTTAAAAATCTTTAATATGGTACTTAAATTATGAATATGTTAACTAATGTGGTACTTAGAGGGTTGTTTGTTTAACACGTGTCATTATTTAAAGCTAGCTACATTAGAGATGAGTATCACATTAGTTACAAATTCATAATTCAGGTATCACATTAAAAATTCTTAAAGTTCAGGTGTCACATTAAACGTTTCATTATAGTTTAGGGGTCATTCATGATATTAATCCTTTGAATTTAAATCAATTTAGAAGAAAGAGGCTTGGGCCAAAGACATAAATGACCCTCGAATATACCTAACTAAAGTTCAATGTGGCCTTTGAACTGAAAATTTGTTATAGACTGACTATGATAGGGGTTAGATGAGTATATAAATTTAAGTTCGCTTGGTATCATTGGTGATATAAATCCCTCCCATGTAAGCAATCTGAAACTTCCTTTTCACCAAGAAAAAAGTAGAGTGCTGTTTTCTTTATCTTTTTAGATGTGAACCAGTTGTTTTCAGTATTACGTTCCGATGTAAGTTCATTAGTAATGTCATTGACATTGGTGCTTGTTCGTATTGAATGTCACCCTATATTATTTTGAGAGAATCCGAAATACCTAGTTTTCACATGAACTGCCAAAGTCTTTTATGTTTATTGAATGCTATTGGCACTGTTGACCCTAAGACAGAGTAGAAAATGCATGTTAGGGAAATGCTTCGAGTGAGTCTCTGTAACCTGTCTTTCGCTGTAACATGGATGTCTGTGCTGCATTTTCATCTCTTATACCATTGAATTTTTTGGTATTGGTGGGTTGTCACAAAGGATTTAGCATCTTCAGTTTGGGAATTATTTAAATATTATCTTTGATTTTGGTTCGGGATTGCAGGTACATGACCGAGTTGAGGAGGTTGGCCCTTCCACAGGATCGGACTGAGGCTGTTTATAGAGGACTTAGGGAACTTGAAGAGTCTTTAGTAAGTCCATTTTCTTTTGGTCGATTTTGATAATTTGTTCAAAATATGTTGTTGTATGAATAAACATATAAACGTAATATATTTCGATTCAAATTTGCTAATGAACATGAAAATGAATTCTATCTTTCTATTTATTAATTTTAGTCTCGTTCGTGATGTGTACAAGTAGAATATGGAATACTAACTATGAATTAGGATCATATCTGAGCCAAATCGAGTTGATACATTGTCAGAGTTTGAGTTTGGAATATCATGAGTTTAATTGAGTTTAATTTTTTATGTTTGAACTTATCTCGTAATTTAATTGAGCAGCTTGAATTTGGCTCAATAATCAAAATTTGATTTGGTAAATTTGATTAAATTTAGTAAATATTATATCTTTTGTTATTTTATATATATTAAAAATAAAATTTTAATTAAATTCATAAACCTTTCAATTTTGAATATTAAATTATTTGAATTTAATTCAATTTATTATTTGAATAGCTTGAGTTTGATTTGATAATAAATAAATTTATTTAAATTTTTTTTAAATCGAATTTAAGTAACTCATGAGTAATTTTGACTCTTATAATTGAAATATTTCAATTTTTATTAAATTTTTTTAAAGCAGTGAAGTGGATTATTTGGAAATAACTTCCTCCCTTACAAAACATTAATGTTTTACTTGACAGGAAGGATAAAAAAAAAAACAAAAATAAAAAACTTATTAATCTAATTATTAAACTTCAAAAAAAAAGTTTATAAATTTTAACTATTAAATTAACAAAATTTTCATTCCATCTTTTTTTCAATTTTTTATACAAAGTTTTTTCATCCTTTATAAATTTGATGGTTAAGTTTTCGTAGAATTTGACCCTCAATTTCGTTGATCATTTCACTTTCAAATTTTGTCATTTTTTTTACACTTTAAATTTGAGATCAAGTGATAACCATTCAATCTTTGATCTTTTCCTATCATCCCAGTTCCATCTCTTTTACAATGTGTTTAGATTGAAGGGAGAAGAAGAAAAGGAAAGTAAAAGAAACAAAATTTTTTTTTATCTTGTTTGGATAAATATTTAATTTAAAAAAAAATAAGGTGAAAACTAAATAATTTTTTATTTTTTTTGTAAACTTAATTTTTTTAGTACATCAATTTAAAAGAAAGCCAGAGAAAGGAAAGTTGAAATTTTTTTTATTTATAAAAGACTATTATATTCAATCTTTTTATTGATACTAAAATTTAATAAAAAAATATAAACAGATCACAATCATCCTAAAATTTTTTTTAAATCTTTTTTTTTTAAAATAAGTTTCATATATATCTTCCAATATAAAAAATTTTTATAATTTTTTGATGATTTGATTTTGATGAATGATTAAATATAAATAGATATTTTTTTTTATTTATAAGATATCAGACTAATTTAAAATTCATTAATGTAAAATAATTTTCTGTTTTACTTGATTAAAAATTATTGATATAATAAAAATTGTAAGATCAAATAAGATAATAAACATATCATAATCTAAAATTGTTTTTAAATTATATATAATAAAATATTATAATTAAAAAAAATTATTATAATAAATCATTTTCATTTTTTTTACTTTTTTATCCAAACAGTGATCGTTATACTTCCTTTTATTTTTTTTATTAACTTTAATTATCCAAATAAAAATTACATTAATCATTTTCTTTCTTTTAAAAAACTATTTTTTCTTTTTCTTTTTTTTATTAATATTTATTCAATCATAACATTGCTGACTCGCTTGTCCACCTCCATCTGCATTTCCTTTCTCGTGCTCAGTGTTTGAAAGTTGAGACAGAGCACCCTTATTCAAACAAGAAACAGCAACCGCCTTATAACATTTCTTGCCTTTTCTTCATCACATCTTTTCTTCTCCAATTAACTAAAATGGGTTCTGCACTTCTACAATTTTTTACCCAATGAAGCTTCTTTCATTTCACATGCCTATCTAATATTTCTGTTGAATCACAAAAGCACACCTTATTTCTTTATCACGCTATCTCCATTTCCATCTCCTGTCATTGTTCTGAAAGTTGAACAGAGCATCTTTGCATCGAACAAGCAAGAAAACATTGATTCAAATCTCTCTCTCTCTTCCCCATTTCGTCATCCTCTATCATCCCATCTCCTTTCTTTTCTCTCTCTTTCATATCCCACCTCCATTTTCTCGCTTATGATCAGTGTGTGAAAGTTCAAACAGAGCATCTTTGCCTCATGCAAACAAACTGATTAAGAACTTTTCAGTACTGTTGAATTAAATGTTTAATTTACCCCCAAAAAAAAAAAACGTTGCCAAGAAAACAACAAGCATGGGAGGAATATAATGGCGTTGTCAAGGAGCAAAGATGATGCCATGAGAGTAGAGCTTCATAGTTACTGCCCCAAACTAACGTAGAACTAATGGTTTTTTTCTTTTCTTTTCGCATATTTAAAGAAACAAGAAGTCTGAAAACCTATCTAAGAGAGATAGGGGAAGTGCGAATTTAAAATCATTGGGGTGAATTTTAAACATGTTATGAACAATTAGCACCAAAAACTACTGTGTAATTGAAATAAATCAATGCATAAAAGAAACAGCAGATAGTAAATAAGGAAAAAAAAAAAAAAGAAAGTAAACCAAAAGGTTTGAATCTTAACGGGTGTTGCTGCTCTTCATGATTTAGTTTCTTCTGTACATAAATGCTGTTTCAATCTTAACAACCATGCAATGCATACAGAGCAATTCTCATAGGCATTGCCGACATAGCAAAATTCATTGTCAAATATTCGTTTTCAATTATATTTAAATAATAATAATAAAGAAAGGCTTGTAGGTGGCATCTCAAATATATAATAAACCATTAATTTTTCATTCTACCAAGAATGAAGCAAACATTTGAAGCATAAAAATCATTTCCATTTTTTCATGAAGAGTGTGTGGAAGAACCCAGGCAGGGGCAAGAGGGAATCAACTCAATTAAGCCAGTTATACGAGAAAAAAGAAGCTAAGAATATGAGTTTTGCTGCCCTTCATGATTTAGTTTCTTCTGTACATAAGCAGAAAGTGTTGACAACTGAATCCGGCAACCGAGGCTTGAAACCTTTCTTTCATACCTGTTCATTTCCCTTCAAAATATTGTACTTGCAGAGGGGGCATGTTGCATTCATCTTAAGCCATTTCACAATGCATGTTGAATGAAAATGGTGGTTACAAGCGAGAGCATGGAGGTCCACACCATCTTCATAAGAGCTTAGGCATATACAACATTCCTACAAAAAACGAAAATAAAAAAGGAGAACAATGGCAAAGCAATCACGCCATCCAAATTCATAACATTTATTGGTTGTTCCGATTCAAATAAATTTTTGAAAATCCATAATACTATACATTAACCAAAATAATCAAACCGTTATCACCCTTACATAAGCTAAAACATTGGAAACAAATAAAATAGATATATATGAGAAGAAATCCACTTACACTAGTATAAGTCTTATACTTTTCTTGACCCTTGGATTAAAATAGCTAAAATTAAAAATATTATTTTAATTCAAATTAGTCATGGATTTAATTTCGATCTAATAATCAAAAAAGTGTAAGACTTATATTTGTGTAAGTAGAGCCCTATTCTCTCTCTCTCTCTCTCTCTCTCTCTATATATATATATATATATATATATATATAAAACAGTGCAAGAAAGAAACGTGATGGATCAGCATCATTGTCAAAAAATTATAGTAATTCCAAGATAAAGTTGTAACTTACAGCATCCTCAGGTAAGAGAATGCGCTCATTTGCCAAATATTGACCGCTTGTTTCTATGGGAACCATTTTTCCTGCCCCCACACTAGGCTTCTCACCATTGTTTATAATCTGAAATCTATATTTTGGAAGGATACTAAGATCTGCTTCTGATGCACCTTCCTAATCAATAACACAAGAAATGAAAATGCTATTTAGCTATTACCACTTTGTTTAAGATTTTTCAGTCAGTATAACCAATAAGTGCTGTTTAATACCTGCCCTGCAACAGCATAAAGAATTGCAATGATGCACGGCAAGCAGCAGCAGAGAGCAATCCCAATCAAACATGCCAAAATAACACAAAAGATTGCAAAGAACACATCAAATGCTAGAAAAACCACAGCCAACCTGCAGATGTCACAAGTTAGAGATTGTGATTGTATTTCAAGGAGACAGTACCATAGATTAATTGTATTAGCGCGTGACGATAACTACTGTGCAATTTTTCAATAACTTGGCAACTGAAGGTAGAAACTCTTATACACATTTCTGACACCATCAGGGAGGAAGTCCAAATATTTTATTAACAAGCATGTCACCTAAACTGACAAATAAATTGCTTGTAAAATAACAGGTTGGTTAAAGACATACCAGTATAAACGTGGAGCATTTTGCAGAAGGATATCGCCACCAGAAACTACCCAATAGAAGCCTACTATCCACCAAACAAATGATGCCATGGTATTCACTGATTCACATCGTTTAGTTACACTGTCCATTCAAAATCAAATCAGTATGAGAATAATAATTAAATCATCCTAAATTACAGTTTCTAAAACAGAATATAAATGCAAACATAGATGGAAAATACAAGAAAGAGGTCCACTCAAATGATAGAATGGTAACAACTTAGCAGCTTGGTCAATTAAACAAAATAAATAACTATCTATAATAAAATTTAATGCTAGTAGAAAAGTTGGTAGATGAGTTAGGAGACATAAACTAAGTTTGTAAAATTACAAAATAAATAATAATAAAAGAAAGTCTGGACTTGGCTCTCACATCTTTTCAAACTAACTTAAGTTATTTATTTGAGTTAAATTTCCTTTTTACTTTTTAAATTTTTTTCTGTATCAAAATTTATGAAATTATAAAAATAATTTATTCATTTTTTCACTCACACAGTGTGTCATGAGCCAACCTTGTATAGGGCCATAACCGGGGCTTAGGTTGTCATGAGCCACCCATGTATAGGGCCATGACCGGATAGATCTCTTGTGCTAGGAAAAGTGTCCCCATTTCAAACATTGTAATGATTAGTGGTAGTATAGCTCTAAAATCTCTAAGGCTCTTTAAGGGGTGAGTGGGCAGCGTACTGTTAGGTTGTCTCACCGGTCGCGATATGGGCCTAAGCCATCCGCCAAGGGCTGCCCCCCTGGCCCTGGCGATAGTGGGAAGTCCCGATGTATTATCCTCGATTATAATAAAATTCACCTCTGACTCGAATGTCCCGAATGTTGCCTTGATGTGTTTTTTTCTTTTTGTCGATGTGAATGTGCCTTCTTGTGTGTGCTTGAGATTAATCTCGATATGAATGTGTCTTATTGCGTACGCTTGGGACTAACTGTGGCTTATGGTTTTTTGTTCAGATATCGAACTATTGAGGGCTGAATTAGGTGGGAACGTCCATTCAAGTACCGCACGATCTATTGCTTGTTGAGAGAAAGCCTAGTCTGTGACACGTGATATCAGAGCACAGTTGAGAAGTGCTAGAAAATGGAGGAGATGGCCACAAGTGGTGGACCCAATTATCAACAGAGACTTGAGGAATTTGAGGCCGCAGTGGCAGCAGTGAAAACTCACATGGTGACTAAAGATCGATTGAGCAAGATCGAGACAACCCAGCGGGAGTTGTCCGATACTCTCCACAACGTGAGCGAGGAGGCTAGAGATGCCTTGAATGTTCTCCAAAAGGAGTTTGAGGAGATCAGAGCACAAGTGAGCATCATACAAATGGCTGTGGCCAGATCGAGTTCGAGCTCGACGAAAAGGAGAAAAAGGGCCAAGGTGCCAGAGCCTCGATGCTATGAGGGGACAAGAGATGCCAAAGAGCTTGAAAACTTCCTGTTTGACATGGAACAGTACTTCCGAGCTGTACACACGGTGACTAAAGATCGATTGAGCAAGATCGAGACAACCCAGCGGGAGTTGTTCGATACTCTCCACAACGTGAGCGAGGAGGCATCTCCAAAAGGAGTTTGAGGAGCTCAAAGCACAAGTGAGCATCATACAAATGACTGTGGCCAGATCGAGTTCGAGCTCAATGAAAAGGGAAAAAAGGGCCAAGGTGCCAGAGCCTCGATGCTATGAGGGGGCACAAGATGCCAAGGAGCTTAAAAACTTCCTGTTTGACATGGAGCAGTACTTTCGAGCTGTACACACGGATTCAGAGGAAGACGAGGTAGCAATGGCGTCGATATACCTCACAAGGGATGCTAAACTATGGGGGCGCTCCAAGTTTGTCAATGACGAGTGTCCGATTAAGACTTGAACGGACCTGAAACAAGAACTAAAAAATCAATTCTTCCCTGAGAATGTGGAGTATATGGCCCGAAGGAAACTTCGAGAATTAGTGCAAACAGGAACAGTGCAAGAGTTTGTTAGGAGTTTTTCTACCCTGATACTGAATATTCAAAACATGTTCGAAAAGGACAAGATGTTTTATTTCCTTGAGGGCCTCAAGCCTTGGGCCAGGACAGAACTACAAAGACAAAAAGTGTAAGACGTAGCCACGGCCATGGCTGCAGCTGAACGTCTCCATGATTATAATGATGGCTCCTCAAAACGAAAAAATCGTCCATCAGTTGGCAGTAACTTCAACTTTGGGAGTGGGGGAAAGATGACTAGATTGGACCGGCCCTTCAGTGGGGGATCAAACAGGAGGTCCTTTGGTCGAGATAGCACCCAACCCAAGACAAACAATGCAGTGATTTTCAAGCCTAGGCAACCACTAGCTTGCTTCCTATGCAAGGGGCCGCATCGGATGGCCTAGGCCCGTATCGTGACCGGTGAGACAGCCCAACAGTACGCTGCCCGCTCACCCCCCAAAGAGCCTTAGAGATTTTAGAGCTATGCTACCACTAACCATTACAATGTTTGAAATGGGAACACTTTTCCTAACACAAGAGATCTACCCGGTCATGGCCCTATACATGGGTGGCTCATGACAACCTAAGCCCTGCTCATGGCCCTATACAAGGTTGGCTCATGACATCCTCCCCACCTATTCTATCGACGTCCTCGTCGACTTGCTAGCTTGAAATTCTTCAATCTTCCTCTTGAATCTCCGGAGGTCGTGTTCCCTTTCCCAGCTGGTTTCTTCTAGTCCTAATCCCTCCCACTTCACTAAGTATTCACGAACTAGTCTTCGAGATACCTTGGTTTCCCTGTCGGCTAAGATCTCTTCGACTCGACGCTTTGAGGGTGGCTTCATGGTGATGACGGCTCTGGTTGGCTCCATTCGGCTAGCTGTAGGATCTGTATGGAAAGGTTTCAGGTTGCTCGCATGAAATACTGGGTGCACCTTCATCCACTTTGGTGGGTCGATTTTGTATGAAGCATTCCCCACCTTGGAAAGGATCTTCACTGGACCCTCATATTTGCGCACTAATCTGCAATCTCTCTTTCTCAAGAACCTGGTTTGTTCAAGGACTAGTCGAATGAGAACCAAATCACCAACTTGGAATTGTTGCACCCTGCGACCTTTGTCCGCCCATTTCTTCATTCGCTTCGATGCTTTCTCTAGGTAGGCTTGTGCAATCTCAGTGTTTTGTTTCCAGTCCTTGCCGAGGTTGAAGGCTTTCGGATTCTTCCCTCCATATTGCTCCAAGGAAGTATGGGGTAGCCTTGGTAATTGTCCGGTAACCACCTCAAACGGCTCTTGTTAGTGGAAGAACTTTTGTTGGAATTAAAGCAAAGCTGAGCAACGTCCAATAACGAAGGCCAGTTCTTCTGATTGGCTTGAACAAAGTGCCTTAAGTATTCCTATAGTAATCCATTGAACCGTTCCGTTTGACCGTCGGTTTGAGGGTGGTAGCTTGAAGAGATGTTAAGTTGGAACCCCAATATCTTAAAAAGTTCTCTCCAGAAGGATCCCGTGAATCTCGGATCTCTATCGCTTACAATGTTTTGAGGGAGGCCCCAGTATTTGACCACATGTTTAAACAGTAGTCGAGCTATGTCTTTCGCAATACAATATTTATGAGTGGGGATGAATGTGGCATACTGAGAGAAACGATCAATCACCACCAAAATAGCTCCAAGATCACCAACCTTGGGAAGGCCCGAAATGAAATCGAGAGAAATGCTTTCCCACGGTCTAGCGGGCACCGATAGTGGTTCAAGCATGCCTGTAGGTTTCTTTTTTTCAACTTTGTCTTGTTGGCAAATGAGGCAAGTCTTTGTATAGTCCATCACGTTTTGTCGCATGTGAGGCCAATAGTATCCCCGTTTCAATAAAGCCAAAGTGCGTTGCCAACCCGAATGTTCAGCCCATAGTGTGTCATGACATTCCCTCGTCAGCATCTGTCTCAGACCCATCCTGCTCTTGGCACAAACAATCGGGGCCCCTTGGTCCACAAGACCTCATTTTCTTATCAGAAGTACTTAGACTTCCCTTCTTCAACTAGCTTTAAGATGGCACTAGCCTGCGGGTCCTTCCCTAAATGATCTTCAATTAACTTGCGAATTTTTAGCTAGATGGCAAGAATTTTTAGCGGTGTTCAACTTTTGTTTTGAGCACACCGCTGGAAAGACCAATCAAGTGGCCGACGCATTGAGCAGACGAACAGGATTAGCAGCATTTAGAAGAATTGCCCCAATGGCGGCTAGCAAAGTCACGACAGACATTCGCAAGTTAATTGAAGATCATTTAGGGAAGGACCCGCATGCCAATGCCATCCTGAAGCTAGTTGAAGAAGGGAAGTCTAAGTACTTCTTGCAAGAAAATGGGGTCTTGTGGACCAAGGGGCCCCGATTGTTTGTGCCAAGAGCAGGAGGTCTGAGACAAATGCCAACGAGGGAATGTCATGACACACCATGGGCCGGACATCTGGGCTGGCAACGCACTTTGGCTTTATTGAAACAGGAATACTATTGGCCTCACATGCGACAAGAAGTGATAGACTATACAAAGACTTGCTTCATTTGCCAACAAGACAAAGTTGAAAAGAAGAAACCTGTAGGCATGCTTGAACCACTACCGGTGCCCGCTAGACCGTGGGAAAGCATTTCTCTCGATTTCGTTTTGGGCCTTCCCAAGGTTGGTGATCTTGGAGCTATTTTGGTGGTGATTGACCGTTTCTCTAAGTACGCCAGATTCATCCCCACTCACAAGTATTGTATTGCGGAAGACACAGCTCGACTACTGTTTAAGCATGTGGTCAAATACTAGGCCTCCCTCAAAACATTATAAGCGATAGAGATCCGAGATTCACGGGGTCCTTCTGGAGAGAACTTTTCAAGATATCGGGGTCCCAACTTAACATCTCCTCAAGCTACCACCCTCAAACCGACGGTCAAACGGAACGGTTCAATAGATTACTAGAGGAATACTTAAGGCACTTTGTTCAAGCCAATCAAAAGAACTGGCCTTCGTTATTGGACGTTGCTCAGCTTTGCTTTAATTTCAACAAAAGCTCTTCCACTAACAAGAGCCCGTTTGAGGTGGTTACCGAACAATTACCAAGGCTACCCCATTCTTCTTTGGAGCAATATGGAGGGAAGAATCTGAGAGCCTTCAACCTCGACAAAGAGTGGAAACAAAACATTGAGATTGCACAAGCCTACCCGGAGAAAGCATCGAAACGAATGAAGAAATGGGCGGACAAAGGTCGCAGGGCGCAACAATTCCAAGTTCGTGATTTGGTTCTTGTTCGACTAGTCCCTGAACAAACCAGGTTCTTGAGAAAGAGAGATCGTAGATTAGTGCGCAAATATGAGGGTCCAGTGAAGATCCTTTCCAAGGTGGGGAATGCTTTATACAAAATCGACCCACCAAAGTGGATGAAGGTGCACCCAGTATTTCATGTGAGCAACCTAAAACCTTTCCATGCAAATCCTACAGATGCTAGCCGAAGGGAGCCAACCAGAGCCTCCATCACCATGAAGCCACCCTCAGAGCATCGAGTCAATGGGATCTTAGCCGACAAGGAAACCAAGGTATCTCGAAGACTAGTTCGTGAATACTTAGTGAAGTGGGAGGGATTAGGACTAGAAGAAACCAGTTGGGAAAGGGAACACGACTTCGGAGATTCAAGAGGAAGATTGAAGAATTTCAAGCCAGCAAGTCGACGAGGACGTCGATAGAATAGGTGGGGAGGATGTCATTAGCCAACCTTATATACGGCCATGAGCGGGGCTTAGGTTATCATGGCCCCATGTATAGGGCCATGACCGAGTAGATCTCTTGTGCTAGGAAAAGTGTCCCCATTTCAAACATTGTAATGGTTAGTGGTAGCATAGCTCTAAAATCTCTAAGGCTCTTTAGGGGGTGAGCGAGCAGCGTACTGTTGGGCTGTCTCACCGGTCGCGATACGGGCCTAGGCCATCCACCAAGGGCTGCCCCCCTGACCCTAGTGATGGTGGGAAGTCCCGATGTATTATCCTCGATTATAATAAAATTCACCTCCGATTCGAATGTCCCGAATGTTGTCTTGATGTGTTTTTTTCCTTTTGTCGATGTGAATGTGCCTTCTTGTGTGTGCTTGAGATTGATCTTGATATGAATGTGTCTTATTGCGTACGCTTGGGACTAACTGTGGCTTATGGTTATTTGTTTAGATATCGAACTATTGAGGGCTGACTTGGGTGGAAGCGTCCATTCAAGTGCAGCACAGTCTATTGCTTGTTGAGAGAAAGCCTAGTCCGTGACACAGTGCATGTGCATAGGGCTAGTGTAGTAGATAAAAATCCATTATACTAAAAAGAAGAATCTCCAGCAATGTACACTGTTCTAAAATGTGAGAAAAGCGAATGAAACTCAAACTTTTCCACCAATATCATCTCTGAGGCTTAATCTGGTTACCTCCCATCCATATAGCAGATGCAGTAAGAGATACACATGCTATGCTTGTGGACTTCCATTATTGTATATCCAAGCTACCCCTGTTGAATTCATGTCTGATCCCTTAAGCCACTGTATCTCCAGCATAGAACCAGTATAACCATTCTATATCCACTGTTCATGGTCAAAAATTAATTTGGGTATGTTCAAATGGAAATTCTCCATAATTTAACCAACTAGGCTCTAAGCATGATTATTGTCAGCATTAAGAAAATCACAATTAAAAGCTTCCCAAGTGCAGTTTTATTGTATACAAAGACAGACATTCAGCTTCTCTTTATCCATCTTAGGTCATTGACTTCCATCAATGTTTTTAAATGCTTAATAATCAGCCATTCAATCATTAATTCAGATGAACATCCCACGTCACCTTCTCAAGCTTGTCCATAACAAAAGAAAAAAAGAGTCATAATTCTATTTAAAATGTTCTACCATTATCCAGAGCTCAATGCTAATTCTTCCGATGGTTATTGGCACTTACGTTTCCCATTCTATGGCTCTGGTTCTTGTATTCCAATCATGGGAGTATTCAAAATGCCCAATGTAGCCAAATTTGCCCAGCCTAGAAACATCCCCCAAGTTTTCAAAATTCCACTCATCTTGAAAGCAAAACTAAAAGGATAATGACACTTCAACCAATTACATTCCCACAAACCATCACAAAGTGATGTAACTGGCATAAATGACAGCACCAAAACAAAACCTTGCAATTCCTTGAGAATTAAGCAGAGACTCAATCGTTAGACACCCAGACGACCAATATCATGCTTAAACCCTTATCTAATTCATCTAAGAAAACCAATAAATCCCAAATTGGATTAAAACCATCATCCAGTTTAGCACCAAAAAAGCAAGTTCATCAAAATTCTAACTTAAAAAAATAACAATTCGTGCTCCAATACAAATTCAATCCAAAAATAAGCTTCAGTCCTCATTCAAATTCAACTAAAAAACTAATGAACCACTCAAAAATCTAAAATTAAACACACAAAAAAATTCCCAGATTAAAATTTTAGCTTAAAAACACAAAACCTGCATCAAAGTTTAAGTCAAACCATAATAAAAGAACTGACCTTGATTGATTTGAACCAAAAGGACTCCTTTGAATTCCAACTTCTTCATCTTCACTATCATTAACGTCTCCAGTATCGGCATCTCCTCTCTCCTCATCTCTAGCAGATGTTCTTCTAGCGTTCCTCCTCCTATACTCCAACCACACCAAAACAACATGCAACAAGCACTGCAAAGCATACCCACAAATCCACAGTCTAATAGGAGCATTAGGCTTCTCATCCACCGTACAGATCAACATCACCACCGACACCGCCACGAATGCCGTATTCCACAGCATGTCGAGCGCCACCACCGGCTTCGAGTATCCCCAGTCCGCCCGCCGCTCCTCCAACTCCCGTGCCGCCGTCTCCCTCACCAGCATAGACGCGCCACGCCGCCTCGTGGCCCGCCCCAATAAAAGCGCCAGCGTGGCAGGGCGAGCAGCCGAGGCATCGGGCTGGCGCCGGCGGAGGAGCGGCGAGTGGGAATCAGACACTGCCGCAGTCGTTTCGGATGAAGGTGTGGAAGACATTGGGGAATTTTATTATGGGGTTTTTAAATTCTCAAAGAGGGTTTAAAAAGAGAAAATGGGCATAATTGAACTATTATTACCAAAAAAAAATTCCTCTTTAATTCAAAAAAATATATTTTTAAAGGGAAAATTATGGAAAATTATTTTTTCAATTGGAATTATGAAGAATAATGTAGAAAAAAGAAAGTAAAGCTGCATAAAGTTGAAGAAGTTCGGAGTTGCTTCTTAGCTTATATTTTAAATTAAAATTATTTTTATTATGATTTAATATTTGGGCAATCGATTTAGGTCAACAGGCCTAGCTGCGGTTCTAATTGTAATATATTTTATATAATTTACTCATTCAAATATTCATGGCCTTACTCTGTTTAAATTATATATGCCATGAATCACGAGAGTTGCGTTGAAGATTTTATGGGATATTTTAATAAGAATAAATGGATTTTCAGAAAATATTTTACCATAAAAATTTTTATTTTTTTTTTTATAATTTTTTCAGCATAAGAAGATGCACCCAAAATAATTTTTTTAGCAAAGATTAATGATGAAGCCATTAGGGCTGAAAAATTTTTTTTGAAGAAATAAAAAATTAATTTAAAATTATAATATTCTGATTTTTTTTTAATTTTTAATGGATCAAACTTTCAGCTATACAGAGAAAGCAAACTCAATCCCTCAAAAGCCTTAAAAAAAAAAAAGAAAAAAAAAAAAGGGGGTAATTCAAACCAACATAATCAGACTGCCATGTTGTATTTTTCCACCTGGAAATTTCGTCTAACAGTTTATTACTCGGTATCAGACAATTGCCTAAGCTTTGAAGTTTGTTTGAACGTTGCGCATCGTGTATGGCAAGAATGGTTGGTAGCAGAAATTAAAGCCCGAAATGAAAGCATATTTATGAATTTACATGCACAACAAGGAATCATAACTTCGTGGGGTTGAGTTCAGTTTCAAAGTATGGACTCTTAACCCTTTTCCTCCACTAACATATACCATCCTCGTTCAATTTTCTTAGTATATAAGAGATTTCGATTTGAAAATTAAAAAAAATACAATTATTATATTTTAAATTTAAATTTCATATATTAAACGTTATTTTTTAAAAATAATTATATGAATCAATTAAATTACATTTTAAATTTATTTTTTGTCTAAATTTTTTCATTCGTTCGATATCCATAATTTCTAATGAAGACCTCAAAGCCACACATATTCTAACCTTTGATATGCAACTAGGGAAATGCCGAAGAGGTAGATTATATGTTGCTTAAATGATTCCTGACAGTCGGCGTACAAAATCAGCATGTAGTGAATGGCCGCCGTGTCATGTTCAAAATTGCAAAGTCAATTGAATGGTTTAAAGCAACTGTGAAAAAGAAAATTTTAATGTTGGTGATATCAAAACCATCACAACCCAAGGTACAATCTTATACTACCTACTGGTGAAGTAGTAAGGCTAACAACAATAAACTTCAAAACAGAAATGTTTTACCAATGCCATGTGTAAATGAAGATTTCACCGACCACACAGCTAGTTAGAAGAAAATTTTTAAGTATCTCAATCTCTATCCAATTTCCTCGGCTCTTCAGAAGAGAGGTCTGCAGGTGACATGCATACTTCGAGGCCACAACTCTTGCTTTCATATCACACGTAAAATTTACCATCCAGTCAGAAGTGATGCAACATTAGCTTTGTTGATGGTAATTTCGGGTGTTTTAACTGAAAAGAACCGGAGAAAGGTTAAAGGTGAAGTAACTTGAACTTGTAGTCAGAAAGTACGATAAGAGGACGCAGATGTTGATTTTTTAGGAGACATTCTAATCCTTAACTCAGTGAAATACTTACGGTTTAAGGAGGAAGAAAAAAAAATGAGGTATGTGGAGAAAACTGCAATAAAAGGAATGTTTAGGTCTTAAAGTCTTACATACTCGATTTTGTTTCTTATCTTATATATAAGATGAAGGATAGTAACTTGATTAAGATAATTAACAGTTAATGATAAGTTTACGTGAAGTTTGATAAGAATTCACGTGGATGATTATAAATTATATTTAATGATCTCAGATAAATATGAACCACATTTAATAATTTCAGATAAATTTAAAACCAAATTTATAATTATAAAATGATGCTTTGATAAGATGCAAGTGAAGATGTTAAGCAAATCTTTCCTTAATAAGGATGGGTTAATTCTTAAAGAGAAATGACGTGACAATTAGAAGTGCGTTGATTAGATGCGTAAAAAAAAATTTAAAAAAATTGATCATATTGATTGAATAAATAAACATAAACACAATTGATTATTTCTTCAAAACTTGCTATAAAAGGCCAGCTATATCAAACTTGATCCCTTGAACACACATCTTGCCCAAATACTTCAGGGCATCACTTACGTTCCTCTTTTTGAAATGCCCATCAATGATCCAAGTATAAACAATAGAATAAGGCATGATTTTTTTCATTCACTATTCTCAAAAACAAGCACTCAACCCTTTCCAACATTCCTTTTTTTGCAAAAACCATCAATGAGTACAGTTTAGGTAACAAATTCAGTGCAAGCTTAGTCCGTTTCATTTCCCTATACAATTCAAAGGTGGCCTCAAAATCTCCAACCACACAAACACCCACCAATCAAACAAGTAAACACAAAGGAATTTAACAACACCCTATCTTTCTTTCATATCCCAAGACACCTTACAGCATGTAAAGTAATAAAATATTTTAAAATTTATTAATTAAATGAACATATTACAAATATAATAAAATTTATTTACATTCTATTTGTTTATAACATCTAAGTGTAAATAAAGAGAATATTTAAAAAATAATTTATGAATATGTTGGATTTTTATTTATTTATTAAACTTTAAAAATGATTTCGAATAATATTATAAATTTTTTTAATTAAAAAATAGATTATGAATATAATAAAATTTATTTATATTCTATTTATTTATACCTGTATTCACTTCACAAAACATATCTCCACCTATTGTAGTTAACCACGTTTGGCAAATAGCATTTCCAAATCAAACCCACATAAACAAAAGCCTTTATTCCTCCCAATCTTACAAAACCCATTAAACAACACTAAAGTAACCAAATCAGGCTTACATTTATCCACCCTAATTTCATCCAAAGCCAAACAAGCCTTAACAACATCACTACATTTAAAATACCCATCATTCAAAAATTATAACTTGCAATATCCCACACAAAGGCATCAAATTTACAAGCTTTTGAGCATAATCAGAATGTCCTTATAACTTACATAAAAAGGTGATGCTTGAATTGAAAGAAGAATGGTGTGCCACAGTCGGAAGCTTTGAAGGTTTTTTTTTTTTTTTTAATTCTATTCCATATTAATTTTTTATTAAAAACTCAATAAAACATCAATTTTATATACAAAATATTGAAAATCAAGATTTTTTTTTTTACTTATAGAATGAAGTGAAATTGGAACATTAAAAATAAAATTGAAATACCAAAATCTTGAAAGAAATTATTTACTTATCTTTTATTAAATGCAATTTTATTTTTTTTATTTTATAATATTATTATATTAAATACCAATAAAATAAGAACCAAGCAAAATCCAAAAAAAAAATTTTCATGATATTCATCAATACCCATTTATATGCATATTAATTGATGTCAGAAAAATCACAACTAGTAATACTTTTCTCAGCCTAACATTTTTAATCAAAGTTGTTAGTTGATCATTTTCACTTGTGGGTCTCAATTTCTCTCAATCCCTTTGCAAATAATTTCTTTTTTACACTTGTAATTTGTTCATCAAGATTGTCCCTCCTACCTATCTTTTTGCTACCTAAACTTTCACATCACCATATCTTTAGGTTTTTTTTTATTGCTAGCAAACAACATAAAACTAAAAAAGTCATATTAGTTTGATGTTTATTTGGTCATAGCTTCTTGCATTTCAACACTTCCCTTTTGCTCAACCCTTTGTTTTTTTTTTTTTTTTAAATTAATACCAAAATGTTTTAAGGCACTAGTAAAAGTGTTAAATCTAAAAGGTTTTGTAAGTTTCTATGTTTTGAATAATGTCCAACTTTAATTCCATTTAAAATATGAATTATGAGTTGATTAATTTAATTGACAAAAGATCATTGGCTAACATGATCGGAAGTAAGGGTGTAAATGAATAAATTTAATAAATAGTTCATGAACAAACTCGATATATCTTCATTTATAATTGTTTATTAAACCTAACAATTAATTATAAATAACATTTTAAGAGTTGTTAATTAAACAAATAAATCATTAGTATAATAAAATTCATTTATATTAGGTTCATTTATAATATAAAAGTGTAAAGTATTCCATGAACAATTCGTAAATATGTTTGATTTATATTTATTTATTAAATTTAATAAATAATCATGAATATTATTTTAAAATTATTAATTAAACGAACAAATCAAAAATATAATAAAATTTGTTTTTATTTTGCTTGTTTACATTTCTCATTCCCACTACATCACATTTGCATTATAATTAAATTTTTAAAAATTAAATCATAAAATAATATCATGGCACGATGAAATATACCTCAATTATGCTGTCAAATGAATTTAAAATAATTTACCTTAACGATAAATAATTTTAGATTCAAATTTGACTGATCATTCATTTTAAAACAACCAAATAAGAAAAGTTAATGTTACAGCTTCTTCTTTATCTCAAAATTTGTTATACCAAAGGGATATGTGGAACAAATAATACTGGTTTGGATAATAAACAGACCAGACCAAGCGAAAAACATGAACGTGAAACATGTGTCTTGACTTCATCATCAACTAATACTAAAACCCAATGATGGCTTAAGCTAGTTGAGCTTGTTTATGTGTTAATAATGTTTCATGATTAGCTTACACCTCTCATTCAATAACTGCCACCACTTTGATCTCTTCAAAGCCCAAACTTTCGGAGCAATGCAAATATCTTACTGCAAATTAAAAATACAAAAACATTGGATGGTGCTCTTTAAATATGCATATCTTCTGGTACATCAAAATGCACTTCCAATTCTCGATTCGTAGTTAAATTAGTTGACGTGTCGAATTGATATTTAAAAATTATGAATTCGAATTAATTTATATATATAATAATTTTTTTGTAAAATATGGTAAGATAAAAAAATTTAAAATTAGATTAAAATTTTAAAAAAAATTCCACTTTCAACAGATCAATTTCCTTTTATATATCAACCTATCAAAATCAAAACTTTGCAAGTCGGGAATCCTCTACCTAACATATAAATAATCATCCTATATGGCTAAATTTTTCCAAAAAAAGTCCCAAATGATGGGATTCCATTCTTCTCTTTGTCTCTCTCTTTTTTTTTCCTAAACACCCACAATTAAAAAATTAAGCTAATAGAAGGGCTTTTTTTTTTTTTGAGAGGTATTTTATTTTATTTTCTTTGATCATAAGATACTTCAAATGGGCCTTTCAATGTCAACAATTGGTGAATAATAAAATTGGCAATGTTATTATATTATTGAAAAAAAAAACATAATTAATTTATGTAATCATTTTTAAAATTTAAAATTTAATAAGTCTACGATTTAGCGCAATTGATTTTTACTATCTATAAATTCTAATCTCTTTTATATATTAAAAAAAAAAACTTTTTTCTTTTCTGAATTTTTAATTAAATTCCAATAAATATGAGATTTTGTTTATATTATGAGAAAGACCTGATTATGATTTGAATTTATTTTTCTTGAGTCTCTCAATCTAGCTTATAAAACAATCCTAACAACCAACATTGTTAGGTGTTCCTCCTTTTTTTTTTTTAACTTTCTCAAATAAATCACCAGAAAATTAACATCAAATCCCATAATCATATTTAAAACAAATTTATTGTCCATTACAAGAACAAACTCTTAAATATCATAACTATGACAAGGCCCCATATGAACCCTTAAAGGCCATACAATGAGCTGGTACAGTGTCAGCATCACAATGCTGTTCGAATCTGAAGCAGCAACATATATATGTCTCCATGCGTTTGTAAGTATTATGGAAGGATGCTTTGCTTTTGAAAAAAAAAAAAAAAACAGCTAAGCATGTTGAGGGAGCCAGAAACACCTTAATCAACATTATTAATTTTTTTTTATTTGTTAGTTTCGTTTTATTTATGAATAATCGAATTATTCAATTTTCAAATAAAATATCATTATACGTAATGGATTCCGTTTAATAGATTAGAGGCTTATTTTCTAATATTAATTAAAATATTATTTTAAAATGATTTTTTAATGTGATAATTAGGGTTGGCATCGGATCGGGTTCAGGACGGGTTTTGTTCGTCTCGAATTCGACCCGACTTTATATGTTATTAAACCCGAACTTGATTTTATCAATTTTTTTTTTATTTTTTTTATACCCGAACCTGACTCTGATCTCGATCCGATATTATATAAACCGTATTCAATCCAATCCGACTCAAAATTAATAAAATATTATTTTTTAAATATAAAATATTAATTTTAAAATATAAATATTTAAAAATATCATTATATAAATATATATAAATAAAAAATTAAATAATTAATTAAAAAAATAATTTTTTATATAATATCAGGTCGGGTCGGGTTTGCCTAAAAACACGAACCCGATCGGACCTCAATTGTTTCTCAACCTTACCCGATCCGATTCGAAACTCGATTAAAAAAAAAAAATAGACCTCATAGTATTAGGTCATGTTAGAATTCGTAAAGGACGGGTTGAATTGCCGACTCTAGTGATAATTTTATCAAATTCATAAAAAAATTAGGTTAATTACAATTTTTTAATATAAATTTATCTTAAGATGAACATTAGTTAATATTTGTAAAGGATAATAAAAGATTTGCAGATAAATGTTTTGACAACAAAATTTTAAATATTATTTTGTTGATTCATAACTTAAATATATACAAGTATTATTTTATCTTAACCCTAAATTTAAAATATTTGTTATAATCTATAATTTGAATTTAATTAAATAGAATTTTAAATTTGATTATCTAAAAATTTATTACTGATAATTAAATAGAATTTGAAATCTTGTTATCTAAATATTTATCTGTAAATTTTGTATTACCCTTTACAAATTTTCCCTGTCTTATTGAAATAAATCCAATTTTAGAGGATGAAACTTGCAATTAATCCACTAAACATTAAAAGCAGAAGTGAGGTTTGAACTGATCTCTCCCTCTCTAGTCTATCCTCTATGGCTTCATCTGTCAACTTCCAGGTTGATTCTTGAAGGGATAGCAAAATTATTCCAAAAGGCTGAGGCTGCAGCCTTTGCTTCCCACTTCTCCCTGTTTTCTTTAATTTTTCCTCAAAAAAGTACACAAAATTTCAGAGAATGATTTGAGTATGTAGTCCTAAAAAGGGGGAGGGTTACCCTTGGATTGGTTGAAAATTCTTTCCCCATGTCAAAGACATTGATTTTCTAACATATATTTCCTCTTTGCTTATGTAAAATTAAGCAAAGGGGTATGGCACCATCCTATATATTTATATTTAACAGCAAGAAATAGACCATCATGTTCATGGGGTCACTATTTTTTTTTTATTCAAATGAGGGTAACGCCCTATTCCTATTATATGAAAAGGAGAAAGAAACGGCTTGATTCGATCTCAAGTTTTAATATCTTTCTTAAAAAATTTTTACCACTAATTTATTATTTCATCTGTGTCTTTGTATTATTTTTTGTAAAATTAAAAAAAATGATTTTAATTTATTTAATATTAAAATTAAATTTTTTATATAATTAAAATTTCATGATTTTAAATATCAAAAAGTAAAAAAAAAATCATAAAAATAATTTTTTATATGTTCAAAAAAATAATTTTAAAACATCCCAAAAAAAAAAAAAAAAAGGGACATAGGGAGTAATGATTTTGTTTTTGTTTTTTTATCCTCCCTTAAAGTAAGGGAATTTTTATTTTTGGGTAAGCAAACAATTGTAGGTGGAAAAGTCTTACAACATGCTATTTGCCTACTATAGAAATTTTCATTCTTGGAGATGCCTAGCAATTTTAGAGTGGGGATTGAAAACTTTATTCCATCTAGTTTGATTGAGAACCTTTTTGATTTTTTATTTACTAATGATCTAAAATGAAGCTAGATTAATTTGAATTAAATTAAATTAATTCATATAATTATTTTTAATAAATAATATTTAATAAATTTAAATTTTAACACTTATCATTCATATTTTATTTTCAAGTTATGGTTTTTTAAAATGGAATTAAGATTTAATAGAATAATAAACTATATATATTTATATTAAGAGAAATTATTAAATACGTTGATAGTGAAATTTTTTAATTTTTTCAAACGGAGTTAATAAGATAAAATATATATTTTAAAATAAAAAAATGAGATATATATCATCTTATTAACTTCATTTATAAAATTAAAATATTTTACTGATAATATATCAAATAATTTTTTATATTAATATATATTATTAATTTGGTTTCTCACAAGTTAAGAGATCACTAACAAAGATATTAAGATGAAAACATGTAAAAAAATGATAAACATGTTATTGTTGCCTTTTTTCAACAAATGAGAACATGGATCTTATATTTAAATTACTTTACCTTAAAATTTTTTAAAATTCAAAATGTAGTTAAAAAGATTTCTACTTTCTTTTTCCTTTTTTTTTTTTTTTCATTCAGGTAGTGGTGTGAGAAATGCAGTTATAAATATTTACATACATGATTTTGTACAAGAAGGGTTTTAAGTTTGATAGCCAAGTAAATAGCACAAACTGATATTAAATTATAATTTAAATATTAAAAAAAAAATCTAGAGATTTGGACTTTAAAAATGGCCCCATGAAAACAAGTAGAGGTTTAAGCCCATCAAAATCATAATTCCTTAAGCTGAAAAGGTACAAGTTTCAAACATCATCAAGGTTGCATGTGGCAACTTGATTTTAAATTTAATGTAAATTTTGTGATAAAATACATATAAATATAATTTTCATAATTATTTTTTTAAATTATGTATTTATTTTATGGTAAATTTAAAATACCTATAAATATTTGTGAGATGTAAATTCATGTTTTATACCAATAAACAATTTTATTGAATTTTAATTAAATCACGTATAATACGTGTATTTGATTTTTATAATTTATATAACAAATCAAATTTAAATTCATTATCTTATATTCATATTTTTAAACATAGAAAAACATTTATTTTGATTGATTATTTTTTATATTTGCATTTCATTTTCTGCCAGGGAAAAAAAAATGGTCCCTCAATTTCAATTATGGTCTTTTGTTTGGTTTCAACGACAATGAACATTGGTGTTGTAACATCCCTCGATCTAATTAAGCTATAAGTCCAATTTTGTTTTCCAGCTATGAGTGATTTTTATTGAGAAAATGGATATGGATTGGCGGCTGCCATGTTTGGCCATATATGTGAAGATAATTCACATGAAAAAAAAAAAAAGAAGAAAAAGCCATAAGAAAACCTTAATCTCGTCGACTCCCTTTTTTAAAGGTAAAACAAAAAAAAATTCCTTAAAAAGTAAATGAAAAAAAAATCTAAACCTAAAAAACAAAACAAAGTACTAAATAGGATTAGGAGCACAAAAAAAAGATAAAGCAATTTAGAAAAGTAGAACAAACTAAGGTTAATATTTTATTGTCTTCGCTATTTTATATTTAATAATTTATGTTATCGTATCATATTTCATATCAAATATAATTTTAAATATTATATAAATAATTTTAATATGAACACGATACGAATATTTAAATAATATGAATAATTTAAATATGAAAATAATATATTTATTATACGTATTACATATGACATGACATGATTAATATATTTAAATTAATTTATATCTAAATAATACGGTATGACATGATATGGTTAATACAATTATACATGAGTAAGATGATTATATATAATTAATCTATTTATTTAAATAAAAATATCATCGAAATTAGTAATTAAATAAAAAATTATTTAAATCTTAAATATTTATAATCTATTTAAATATCAAAATGATACAATAAACATAATTATTAATTTATTTCTTAAATAAATTAAAATAATTAAAATTTTTTTATTATGAACATTATTATCTCTTACGCATATCAATACTATTTGATACAAACACAACATAAATAATAATATGTCTTAATCATGTTGTCATGATTAAGACACAAAATACGATTACATTAAACTCATACATAATTTTTTTTTATATTATTTTCATGTTGTGTTAACATGTCGTATTTAAAATTATTAAATCTATGCTATTTGCTTTTTATTAATTTTTTTAATTGAGATCCTCAAAATTTAATTTTTAAACACTAAAAATAAAAAGTCTAATATTATATTTTTTGACTTTTTAAAAGTTGTTAATAAATCAAAATAAGTGGTATACCACCAAATCTTATATAATTAATTGATTAAGAATGAATTAATGACTAAACAACAAATTCTTACATCGTTACTTTATCTGTATAAAACTTTGCTATTACTTTTTGCTGCTAAATCAAAGTTTTGCCTTCTATTTTCAAAATAAAAAACGAATAAAAGAAGTAGTAATTAAACAATATTTAAAATAATTAAACAAATAAAAAAATAGGCTCAATGTAATATTTCATCTTAAATATGTGAAATATTCTGATTTTAAAATAAAATCGTCTCTCCTCATTTAAATTTTGTGTTAAAAAACTTAAAATAATAATAATATATATCGAATCAGAGTATAATCAAATCAAATTAAATCAAATCAAAGTGATATTAAAATTGAGTTTGACTCAAAGTTTATAATTTGAATTTGGTCAAATTTTATTTTTTACCTTGTGCTTGATTAGAAAAATAAATTGAATTATTCAGATTTTTTATGTGAAGATATTTGTATATTGTTAATTATGAACTTAGTAATAGTTAAAAAATTATTTGATACATTAATAATAGAATTTTTTAATTCTACAAACAAAATTAATATAATGATATATATTTCACTTTTTAAAATTTTTTTAAATATATATTTAAAGATATGTGTCATCATTTTAATTCGAAAATAAAATATTTTACTATAAAAATATTTAATAATTTCTCATAATAATTTCATTAATTTAAACTTTTTGAAACCTTTTTTCTATTTTTTTACGAAAATAAAAAAATAGAATTTTACATTAGAATTTATTAGGCATGAAAGACACTACTTCATAGAAATTTATTTCAATTTCCACCACACCTTTTTTTTTTTTGACCATTCATACTTTTTCTCTTTTGGGTAAGAAGTAACAACATCTTTGAAGTAAAGTATGTAAACAAAAAACCATCTAGAAGCAAAGTCATAAAATTTATTATGGACAAAAAAAATCATAAAATTTATATTTTAATATTTTAATTTTGAGTAAGATCGACTCACACTAATATTAAATTTATAAATTTATAATTATTAATTATAATAAATTCAAAAAATAAAAATTTTTTAACCCATCATTTACATTTATTAAAATCAATAATTAAAAAATTTTACGCTAATCCGTACCCTTTTAATTTTTAAAATAAATATAATTTTTTATTGAAACAAAAAAAAATCATAAAACGCGGACCATCGTCCAATCAAAAATAAGTAAAGAGGTAGAAAACCAAAAAAAAAAAAAAAAGAAACCTCTAAAACGCGCAACCGTGCGCTCTGCACATTACGCACACCTTACCTGATGCGCATTGCGCCCCGCTTATCCAATACCATTAAGATTAATCAGCGATTAATTAATTAATCTCCATAATTAATCACTCTCTCTTTGTCCATCTTCACTGTCACTGTAACCAGATTTAAATTCACAATCTAGAGAGAGAAATAAAAAAAGCAACATTATTTGTTTTCTCTCTCAGCTCAAACTCTCTCTTCTTCACACTCTCTCTCTTTTCTTTTTCTATATCTGAAAATCTGTTTAACAGCTGTGTTTCAACTGATTTTGGAACCTTAGCATTTGGATCTTCTTAAAGTTTTAGATGTGAAGCAAACTTCTCTCTTTGAAAAGAGGTTTTTTTTTTTATTGTTTTCCCTTTGTCTTGGTGTTGGTTGCATTTTGCGCTTGAAGTGGTGAGAGGAAGTGTTTGGATCAGAGATGGCGGAGATTGCCGGCGCCGCGGCGGAGGTAGGAAGCAATGCGAGGAGTGAGTCGCCGGTGAGGGTGGGTTGGACCACGTCGGGAGTACCTCCGCCGTTGACGGTGTCGGCGTCGTTTAAGGAGAGTGGAGGGAAAGGTTCGTCGAGGAGGAGAGCTGTTAGACCTAGCTTGGATGCGGATAATGAGTTCATTACGTTGCTTCACGGGTCGGATCCGGTGAAAGTAGAGCTTAATCGGTTGGAGAATGAAGTTAGAGGTGAAGAATGTGGCTCGATCTATTTGTTCTTCGGCTTGATTTGGTCCAATTTGGCTGTTTGTAGTTAAAACTTAACCGTTTTTATTTTATTTTATTTTAATATTTTTTTGGATTGGGTTACAGATAAAGATAGAGAATTGGGAGAAGCACAAGCGGAAATTAAGGCTTTAAGAATGTCTGAAAGGCTAAGAGAAAAGGCTGTCGAAGAGGTTGATTAATATTTTTATCTTTTTTTTTGAAAAAAATTATTGGGTTTTAATTTAAGAAATTAATTTGTGAAAACGCTTTGGTAATAGTGGTAGTTAAAGTAGTAATTTATTTGGAAAAAGATTTCAAATTTGCTATTTTTTTGTTGATTTATGTCTGATTTTATTGGAAATTCCACAGTTTTTTTCCTACCCATTAATGGATGTTTGATTTTTGGGACAAATTTCACGATTTGTTTGAAGTTTAGAGATGATGATACTGTTGAAAAATAAGAAACTGATGGAAGATGGGTCTGTTTGTATTTTAGTGTAGGCTGTATACTATTATTTTACTGTAGAAAAGCTGACCCTGGAAACTGTAAAATTTAGATGTAAATTTCTGTGTCTGCTTGTGTCTTCATTGCTGATAGCAAACCCATGTTCCTTCTGATGGTTGGAAAGTTGGTTTCCTGGTCTTGGGGATACAATTTACTGAAATACATTATTTCTGTCAAAGTCATGTTGGGTGGAATTTTCATCATTGTTATTTGTTGCTCAGTAATTTTAGAAAGTCAGTGATGGGCTCTCTCATCTAACAGCATGAATCCTTTTTTGATGCTTTATCCAACTTCATTTTCAGGTTGCCTTGTAGTACCTGTATGTTTTGATTTAAAATTATAGATTATGACAAATTAATTTCAATGTTTTGCATCTGTTCAGTTGCTTTGGTCCTGTCTGTTAATGTTGTTGGCTTGTCACCATTAAAGCTGTCACAAGATTTCATGTCTACCTGTAATCCAGAACTTGATTAATGGTTCTCCTATTATATTACATTTTCTTCCATGTATGTATTCTTTTCCTCCATGTATGTATTCTTTTTCCTATAGTTAATTATCTAATGGGTTTAGGGTAGTATTTGATCTCATGATTGAATGTGTTGGTTTGATGCTTAGAAATTTAGATGATTGATTTGTGCTCTTTGTTTTATGAGTTACTATTCTGTGTATTACAAATGATCCCTAGTCTTTTTCAGGAAAATTTATGAACTTTATGTAATTTACAGCTCTTCTACACTTGCCAATGTTCTTGCATCAAAGACTGTACTTTATCAGCCTTTGTGTAGTTCTACGGTATATAATATAAGCTTATGATTGTTTGCAGTGTTGGACACATCTGAAATATGGTTTTACATTGGTCATCTGACTTGGAATTCTTGTAACATTCTTTTTTTGTGATTGAGATGGATGCTTACTTTATTTTTTATTTTTGTTTTGTACCATAGCTCACTGATGAGCTCTCAAAAATGGAGGAGAAGCTTAAATTGACGGAATCTCTTCTTGAAAGCAAGGTATTACTTTGAAATTTACGTCAAGCCTTATTATTTTTCTGTTGTTGTGTTGCTATATTTAGTTAACAAACATGTTTTGCAGAACCTTGAAATCAAGAAAATAAATGATGAGAAGAAGGCATCCATGGCTGCCCAGTTTGCAGCTGAGGCCACTCTGCGGAGGGTTCATGCTGCTCAAAAGGATGATGATATGCCTCCAATTGAAGCAATTCTTGCACCCTTGGAGGCTGAGTTGAAGCTTGCTCGGCAGGAGGTATTTCTTGTGTCTTTTGAACTATTGCTTCTGTCTCACAAAGGGAATTAGAGAGTGTTTCGTAAACTTATATGTGATTGGTTATTCTCTCACTGATTAGTTCTTTTGGTTCTTTGCAGATTGCAAAGCTTCAAGATGATAACAAAGCCCTTGATCGTCTTACTAAATCAAAAGAGGCAGCTTTACTTGACGCTGAAAGGACTGTACAGGTTGCGTTGGCCAAAGCGTCCATGGTGGATGATCTCCAAAATAAAAACCAGGAGTTGATGAAGCAGATAGAAATTTGCCAGGTATTCCAATCATTTTGGGTATTTCCTTTTGTCAGGTGCATCAGGAGCTGGGGCATATAGTTTTTTCTTACACTGTGCACTATATGATGAAGAAAGTCTCAAGTCTACAACTTGTCTATGGTAGGAAGAAAACAAAATTTTGGACAAAATGCATCGCCTAAAGGTTGCAGAGGTTGAAAAGCTAACACAAACAGTAAGGGAGCTGGAAGAGGCTGTTCTTGCTGGTGGTGCTGCTGCAAATGCCGTTAGGGATTACCAGCGCAAAGTTCTGGAGATGAATGTAATGTGCCCAACTTTTAAGTGTCCAAGTTTGCCTTATTCTTTTTTGTTGATATGGTCATAAAGCTCTTCTCAAAATGAATGATTGTTTCTGTGTTCCTTAGGAAGAAAGAAAAACTCTTGACCGAGAGCTGGCACGTGCAAAAGTAACTGCTAATAGAGTGGCCACGGTTGTAGCAAATGAGTGGAAAGATGCTAATGACAAAGTGATGCCTGTAAAGCAATGGTTGGAAGAGCGGAGGTTCTTACAGGTTTTAGTGGATGGCTTCTCCATTGAATAAATCCATAGGCAATTAAATTAATACTTTCTATTCATTGCGGACTTTATTACTTACAGGGAGAAATGCAGCAACTTCGTGACAAGCTTGCTATAACTGAGCGAACTGCAAAATCTGAAGCACAGTTGAAAGTAATAGTCTGACTGGCAATAACCATTCTGTTCTCTTTTTTCATGCTGCTGGCTTTGAAATAAGAGCTTTTATTTTGATTTGCCAGGAGAAATATCAATTGCGGCTTAGAGTTCTAGAAGACAGCTTGAGAGGATCTTCTAACAGTGTTAGTCGTAGTACATCGGATGGAAGAAGCATGAGCAATGGGCCTTCTAGGCGTCAGTCGCTTGGTGGAGCTGATAACTTCTCGAAACTCACATCCAATGGGTTTTTATCCAAGAGATTGCCAAGCTCTCAATTGAGATCATCATCATCTTTGTCTTCTAGTACAGTGTTGAAGCATGCTAAAGGAACGTCCAAGTCATTTGATGGAGGCACAAGATCATTAGGTGGGGCAAAAGTGCTTTTAAATGGTCCAGGCTCGAATATTTCATTCAACCAGCCTTCCGAGGGAACCAAGGAGGGTGAGGCACTGAATAATGAAAATCCCAATGATTTCCTGCCAGTGGACACAGAGGATAATGTTCCTGGAGTATTGTATGATTTACTGCAGAAAGAGGTCATAGCTTTGAGGAAAGCTGGTCACGAGAAAGATCAAAGCCTTAAGGATAAGGATGATGCGATTGAGGTTGATACTCATTTTCTTTCAATCCAACACCATTTTAATTTATCCTTCTTGATAAATGCTCTAGTAATCCTTGTATTTTTCAGATGCTGGCTAAGAAGGTAGAAACGTTGACAAAGGCAATGGAAGTTGAGGCTAAAAAGATGAGAAGAGAAGTAACCGCAATGGAGAAAGAGGTTGCTGCCATGCGTGTGGAGAAAGAACATGAGAATAGGGCCAAGCGGTTTGGTAACTCCAAGGGGTCTGCTGCTCAGCTACTTACTAGAAGGTGCATTTATTGTTTATATAGTTGCTTAGATTTTAATTTCCTCATTGTCCTATATTGCTTTAAGCTAGAAGTACTCTCATGGCTAGTTTATTGCATTTGTCCTTTCTAAATTGTGGGGTTAGCAGCCATGTTATCAACTGTGTGTTCTACCCTTCATATGTTTGCATTTTCTTTTTGCTTTGAATTTCAAAATTCTTTCCTGTTTGATGTTTTTGTAGTATTCTGCTAACTCTAAATTTACATGTGTAAAATGACTTAGGTTTCTAATAGACAAAATTGCTATCCCATTTATGAAGCCCCGTCTTAGTAAAAGATAGTGGACTTGGAACCTTGTTGGGCCATGCCTATTCTGTTATTTGCTTAGGGACCAAATTGAAGTGGTAGTATAGACTATCATCTTACTGATCAAATAATTTGCCTTTTTTTTCCCCCAAAAAAAGTGTGCAGTGTCTTGACATTCTTTATCCAATAAATAGAATGCAATATTTATTCCCATATCCTAGTCTGGAATTGACTCACATGGGAGTCATTTTATGAACTTGGTTTTTTCTCTATTATTTTCTCAACATCTTTGGTCCTAGAGGTATAGATGTCAAAGAAAACAAAGTCAATTACGTTAAATCAAAAGATGCAAAGAAGCTTTGGCTTTTTTTTTTTCGTTTGTGCGAAAGGGAGAACATGAATTGTTACAGACTCTTCTGGATATTGCATTTGAAGACCACCAATTAACTTATTAATCAGTGACTTATCTTTTAAGATTCATATTAATTTGGAACTTAAAAGTTGTACTGATCGGTTCAACTCAATCCACATTGGTTAATTTTCTGCCTAATTGATTTTTGATGACTCGGATGACTGAGATTCAAGGCCGCCTGTGATAGGCAAATGTCACCATGCTAGTTTGGTTTTCATTGATTACATAGGTAGATTATTCTGAATATTGATATTCAATATATCTGACAATTTCTTAAATTTATGCAGAAATGTCTCTCGAAGTGGGTTAACGCGCAGCACTCAATGACAACAAATTCTGATTGAAGCTGCGGCAAGGAGTAAATTTGCATAGGTCTCCAGGGTCCTTTGTTTTATTATATATATATATATATATATATATATTTACCTCTCCTTTGGTGATTGATTATAAGATTATAACTTGCGTGCCGATTAACCTATGTTCACTGAAACTGGAAAAGAGTAAAATTCAGAGGAAGAAATCGGTATGCTTCTAACATAGACTGTGGGCTAACCTTTTGGCAGGTTTTCCTTTGAGTGGCCAGTGGTTGTGTGGTTGTATAGGTAGCTTTATTGGCATTTCCGTCATCGTCTCATCCCCTCCCTTTTTTTTGGCAGTTCATATTTGTAATCTGCAGCTAGTGTGATTTGCCTTTCGAGTCTGTTAATATTCTTGTAATCAGATCTTCTGTTGCTTGTGTTATTCATCAATAGTTATAAATCTGGAATGATGAGTTTGTTTTTGTTTTTGGTGTTTCTTTTGGATAGTGATTCACCCCATTGAAAACTGGGTGACATTTTTTGTCAAGAGTCTGAACTCCAAAGCCAACTGAAAGCCATTGTTTGTTTTCACTCTAGGAATATGCACAAATGCTAAATCGACCTTATATGAGCTTCTAGAATGAAAAGATCTGACATTTTTTTGTCTGCAATACAACTTTCACTATAATTTTAGAATCTTTCTTATTTAAACATTGGAGAAATTAAGATCCGTTTGATGCATGAGATAATAGATAAATAAGATGATCGTTATCTTGTATTATATTTGGTTTGTATTTAAAAAAAATAAAATTATGAGTAAAATTAATTATTTTTTTGGTATAAGATGATTGAATGTTTTCAAAGTATAAAAAATTATTTTTAATTTATAAGATTGAATTTATATATTTTATTATATTTTAAAAAATTATATCAATAATTTAAATTATATAAATTTTAAAAATATATAATTTTGATAATAAATAAATTATTTTTATACCCATTGAATATAAAATAAAATAAAATTATTTAATTAGACAATTTTGCATACCAAACACGTTAAAAATGAACTAGAATTGATTCTTTGTCATGGAAGAGAGGCAATAGAGTTGGAAATGAACCGATCATGAGCGAATGAATGTATGTTTGTGTTTGTTCGTTTACTTTTAAATGTGTTCGTGTTCGGTTCGTATTCAATAAGAAAATTACTTGTTTATTCATTTAAATAATAGGTAATCGTATTCGGTTCGTATTCGTTTAATTAAATTAAATAAACTTGTTCGTGAATATTAAACGAATATATTTACGAATATATATAAATGAACACGTTCATGAATAACAAATAAATTATAATTAAATAAATTTAAATAAATAAACTTTCAATGAATATAAATAAACCTTAAAATAAAATTAGGATACAAAATAAAAATATAATTTTATTCGTATTATTATAAATGAACAGCAAATAAATAATAAATGAACAATAAACAAATGAGTTTTAAATAAATTATAAATGAGTTTGTTTATGATCATAAATGAACGAACAAACAATTGTTTATATTCTGTTCATTTAATAAATGAATGTACAAATAATATTTAAAATCATTTGTTAATCTTAACAAATAAATATATACGAACAAAAATCAAACATATTTAAAAACGATTCGTTGAAAATTCTATTCACTTACATCTCTATAAGTCAAAGCTTAGAAGGTATTAATTTAAGTATGTGGGCCATTGCTCAACTTATGTTTTTTGTGTTTTGTTTTTATTATTTTGAATTTTTTAACTTACCCTTGATAATAAGAAAAATAATTAAAGATAGATTTAATTTAATTTCTTTTTCACTCATAACATTCAAATTAGTATTACTTATGAGAAATTATTCCAACCATATCAATTGAAAATATTAGTTTTTAATATGGTATAATTTATCCAATATTTAAGGGTTGAAATTTTATGATTCCAAAAGAAAAGCATGATTTATATAGATAAAACATAAGATCTAACAATTTGATTAATAAAAGAATTATATGAATAAAAAGATATGAAATGGTTTAAAACTATTATTATAAGATGTTCATTATGGATATCTAAAAAGATAATATCCATAAGAAAATAATTATAATATCTTTATATTGAATTGCATATGACAATTATAGCTTTATTATAAGTTTAGACTTGTATAATATAATGTATATAAAAGTATCTAACATTGAAATTATAAAAAATAAAAATAAAGGGAGAGAAGAAATTATAATCAAAGGGAGTTGAAAGGTCAGCATAACAAAACTAAAAAACTAGGTACTATTTGGTTTAAGAAAATATTTTTGATTTGATTTTCTATTTTTATTTTTTGTTTTTTAAAAAATATAATTTGTAAATGTAAATAAAATTATTTTTTAAAAATATAAAATAAATAAATAAATAAAATATTCAATGATATTACTATTATTAGCATGTAATTATAAATATAATATATATTTATTAATTAATAACATTAAAAAGTGTTTAAATATGGTAACTTGTAAAACATAAGAAAAAACATATATATCCTTTGTTTTCACAATTAAAAACATATATTTTTTTATTTTCATATTTTAACTTATTTTCATATTTGTTTTTTAAAAATTTATTTTCATTTTCAATTATCAAATATATTTTTACTCATATTTTTTAAAAATAAAAATAAAAATAAAAAATAATTTTATTTTCTGAAACCAAACGTATCTTAACTCGTACACTAATTTCATTTTCACCTAGATTTTACTTTTATTTATGAGAAAAAAAATAATTTTTTCTATTTAAAAAAAAAAAAATTTTAGCTTAAAAAATTGTACATATGCAAATAGTCATCCATGCAAAGGCATCACTTTTGTCAACCGTTTTTTCCGTTTATTATATTTCTCTCTCTATCTCTCTCTGCATCAAACTTCCATTTCCAGTTTTCAGATCCGAAGTCCGAAGCGCCCATTTACGATACGGCATTGTCTTGTCCGATTCAAAATCCTCTATTTTTGGTTAAAAGATGGCGACGATGGAGAGCTTGATTGGGCTGGTAAACAAAATCCAAAGAGCCTGCACCGTCCTCGGCGATCATGGCGGCGAAGGAATGTCCCTCTGGGAAGCTCTCCCTTCTGTTGCCGTTGTTGGTGGCCAGGTCAAATTCACATTCAATCCATTTTTTTACTAGTTTTTATTTTCACATTGTTGTTTTCATTTACCCTTTCTTTTTGGGTGGAAATCAGAGCTCTGGGAAATCTTCAGTTTTGGAGAGTGTTGTAGGAAGGGACTTTTTACCTCGTGGATCTGGTAAATTTTCATTTCTTTTCCTTAATAATAGAAATAATAATAGTAAAATGAAACAAAAATTTTGGATCTTGCTGCTTAAAAGATGAAATAATAGTAAAGAAAACATATTATAATTCATGATATTAATTTAGCCAAATAAATCATTCGAGAACTGCCATGGATCATGACTAAAGTGAATGTCATCTGCCGTGATCTCTGTTTTAAATTTCAAATCAAAGTGATCACTATCATATAATTATATATATGATTTGATAATGACATATGCCCATATACCATGTGAAATTAGTTATTATGAAGAGCATTTCCTTTCAAAACCTAATTTTTATTTTTCTTGAATTATAAGGCATTGTTACACGGAGGCCGTTGGTGTTGCAACTTCATAAAACAGAATCTGGGGCTGAATATGCAGAGTTTCTTCACGCACCGAAGAAGAGATTTACTGATTTTGGTAAGTCCATTATGATGCTTGGTAATTTAAAATTTTGATTTTGTTATCTACCCGTGCTCTTAAAATTTTTAACTTCTTTATTGGTGTTTATATTATTTTTGGGTAATCCGTGCATGAGATTATTATCTTATTTTTTGGAATGGGATAGGTTATAGGTACTAGCTGAGACTGGATAGTGTGATAAATACAGGTTTTATGAAGAGTGCATATTGCTTCATCTGAAATAATAGGACTTCTTTGATACAGTAGTGGTTAAAATCAGTTTTATGTTGAGGTAAAGTTCTCTCCTTTGATTTGTAGGATACAGGTTGGGGATGAGGTTTATGTAGTGTATATGCCAAATATTACATTTTGGTACAATGGATAGCTTATTTTCCCATCCCTTTTTAAAGTAAGAGAAGTGCTTGAGTTGGAAGTGAACATGCATTGTTACATCTGGCTATTTGATAAAAAGAAAACAAAAGAAAAGAACCCTTGCCTTCCATGTTTGAGGTATAATTTATTAAAAAATATTTTCCTGTAAAGTAGAAGAAACAATTTTATGCCATTAAGGTAAGAAGCTCCATGGTTGTAGCTCTGAAGGAGTGACAGTAATTTTGGGAACTTCCTATAAACTTTACAAGCGTTGGCTTGGTAACTCTCAACTTATGGGAAACACAGAGCACCTTACTCGTGGTAGCTATCATTTGCTACAATGAAGGAACAAAAATGGATGCTTTTACTTTCTACTACTCTATTTTGGATAATAACTTAAGAGATTGATGATCATTCCATGCACCAATACACTTAGGATACATTCTCAACCATGCAAGTAGCTGTCTAATGGTAAATTCAGCTTTTACTGGAATAAGATTGAACAATTACCTTGTGAGAATATGAAATTGTTTTCTTTCATCTCCCCACTAACATTGTTCTTTCAACCTTACAGTTCCTTATTTTTTCTTCACCATGTAATTGTTTACTTTAAATATGACTGCTGCTCCATATTTAGTCTTTTTTTTTTCATTAAACATTTACTTTTCGTGTTCTTATGTATCAAAAATCAGATGATTATATTGCTAACAACTATGAGAATACTGTTTATGCAGCTGCTGTTCGTAAGGAGATTGCAGATGAAACAGATAGAATAACTGGAAAGACAAAGCAAATCTCCAATATTCCAATTCACTTGAGCATATATTCTCCACATGGTCTGCACTTACACCACCATCTTAACTATCACTCACTGCAACTTATTCTCTGAACATCAATAGTGAAAAAAAAATCATGAAGGATTTTATTTGGATAATTTGTGTCCACATACTCTTCTGATGCTTTCGCTAATATTAAGTTTATGAACACTGATATATATATATATTTATATATCTTCTCACCATAATAGTGACACTTTATATGACTAAATGTTAGCAATCAAGGAGTACTAATTTTCTGATTTGTGTTTTATTTGTATACTCATCCTGTACAGTTCCTTACATTTCTAGCTTGCAACAGAGTTTATTTTAGCTGATCATTCTACTGAGCACCCTAAATTATGCTGTTGATATAAGACTGTTCCATTACCAGCGTGGATAATCTAGTCATGGCGAAACAAAAAACGGAGGAACAATTTGTTTTTTCTCAATTATACATGAAATGACGTACATTTGTGGAAATTATGATTCTACTCTCTCTGCCCGTTTCTATAATGATGCTTCTTCCTCTCTCTCTCTGTCTCTCTTTTACTTTTTAAACATTGCCCAGACAATTTTTGCTCTTTCCTATGTTGTTTCTTCGATGAAAGTGAAAATAATGGAAAATAGCCCCATCTTAAAAGAGCTCACAAATCATGCTTAAATATTGAATATCACTAGGTTAAAAATAAATTGGAGAATCTTTTTTCTTCCTTTGAAAGGCCTAGTTTTTCAAGGATTAAGGGCCAAATACTTTGGACTTTTTTTTTTCTCTAACTATCTACATGAAATGCAGAGTAAAACTGCTTGCCTGAATCACGACTTTAATTTCCGTAAATATCACTCTCTTTAACGATTGTATCTTAATTATATACTTTGTTGGACCCCATCATTAGAAGCATTACCTGTTAACAGGAAAAAGGTGCATTGCTTTAAATTTCATATAGACATCCAGCAGGAAATTCTTTGAGCGAGATCAAGTTGTGGTGGGTAGTCTGTGGGAATCCCTTTTTCCTGGAACTCATATCTGGCTCTGCCACTGTTGCATATGATTGTGTGTCTCGATGCATTATGATTGGTCTTTCATGTGATGTTATCACTATACTTATACTCTTAGTTCTTGTTTTCTCAAGTTCCCTTGTGCTGAAGTTTTGATTTCCTTTTGACATTCATTATATCTACTCGGTTAATCCTTTTAAGGTAGTTATTGGTTCAATTTGTATGACTATAATATGCTGGGTTTTATTTCGCAGTCGTCAACTTAACACTTATAGATCTTCCTGGGTTGACAAAGGTTGCCGTAGGTAACAGCAATAATTTTTATTTTTTAATAAATTTAAGTGATTTAGATTTGATCTCCCTTGTAACCACACAACACTGAATCCTTAATCATGAAGGATGTAACTATGGCTTTTGCAGAAGGACAGTCGGAGAGTATAGTCGAAGATATTGAAAACATGGTTCGTTCTTATGTTGAAAAGGTAAGTTACTTGGCTTGCTGATAACTTGATGGGTGATGTAAGCTTTTCGATACCAAATGCATATGACTCAAACATAAGGTATTCTTGCAATGAGCAAGAAAAATAGAACTCAATCAAATAAGAGCCTGTAGATCCAGGAAACAAGTAATCATTGTGGCTCATTTATATCTCAATTTGAGAGGAGATGATGAGTTTTTTTAACACACAATTAAAAGATGGATGGACAGGGAATTAATATGTAACCAATTAATACAGGATAGGTTGAACTGATATGTATTAATTAGGTACAGAGGCACAATGATACAATAGATGATTATTAAACTGGACTAGGCTTCTGCATTTCATACACAGTGAACAATTATGAATTCTCACTAATTAGATGGTCCAGTGACATATGTCTGTCTCCAATGTTGCAATCATGGAAGTCTTTAAAAGTTTACATTCCAATGCCTCTATCTATTCAATTCAATATTGTCAATCTTCCATTCATGCATCATAAGGTGCCACTTTGCTAAATAACTCATCCTTAGAGAATATGTCTGTTGTTATGCCTCGTATTCTAGAATTACAATGTTTTCACACCACAATTTTTCTCCATTTAGGTCTATATATAGATAGTAGGAGCCATTTACTAACTAAGCTTGATTCATTACAATCACAAGTTTGCCTTAGCTGCAATCCTTAAAATAGTTTATCAATTTGTTTTAAAAATTCAATTTTGTTTAAAGTGTCTTAAATTTCTTGACACGGTACTAAACAAGGGCAGATCTTCAAAACTGACATTAAGATGATAACAAGCTTGCTAATCATCCTACCTAAAACCAATTGAGAATAGATAGATAGTTAACCAATGTAGGATAATACCACTTAATGCTTCTTCCCATCTATAGGACCAATACTAACAGCTGAAACAGATTGGCCTATCACATGGACAACAAATTTGGGCAACAAAGGAGAAATGACATAATAAAACAACCTTGGGATTTGATACCATATGACGTACCCAAGCTAAAACCAATTAGCAATAGGTTGGGAGGCACAACCTGAATATAAGGTTACAAGAAATGAATGTGGTACAACTAACACTTTCCCTCATATTTAGGCTTGATACAAACAGCTAATATAAATGGTCTTACCAGGTGAGCAACCAATGCTGGAAAATAAACAACAAAGAACAAGTAACATAACTAACAGGGAAACAAACAACGTTGTGCTTTGACAACATATTATGCCTTCAACCCGAAACCATTTGATTTTTCTCTTACTCAGTTCGTGTTTGAAATTTTCAAATTTTGTAGCCTAACTGCATCATATTGGCTATTTCTCCTGCTAATCAAGACATTGCCACTTCAGATGCCATAAAACTTGCAAGAGAAGTTGATCCAACAGGTATTATAAATTAGCTTTATGCATATATACTATTTTCTTCTGAAGCATTGTTATGCCATAGGAATTTTGTCTGATGAGCAAGGAGATTAAAATTTCTTTAAAATTTGGTGTATTCAGGTGAAAGAACTTTTGGGGTGCTAACGAAACTTGATCTGATGGACAAGGGAACAAATGCTGCGGATGTAGGGATTCAATCATACTTACTGCATTAGTTGCTCGGTCATAGAATACTTGCATAATATATGCCAAAAACATTATATTTAGATAGCAGATTAGACAAAATTTTCCTGAATGACTTGGAACCCTACATGACAATGCCACAAAGTGCTTGGTTTATGCCAAATCTGCTTATTACTTAATGTGTTTCTTTTGAAATTTTCTTTAAAATTTTTCTTTTGGATGTGGTAAATATTTCTTCTGTGTGTGGCATTGGTACATCATGATTAAGATGTCACATCAGTTAGAAAATCTCCAATATAGATCTTAAATCCATAACACATAAACATTATAGTTACTTGACATAAGTCTTTCAGGTTCTTGAAGGAAGGGCGTATAGGCTACAGCATCCTTGGGTTGGAATTGTAAATCGTTCTCAAGCAGACATCAATAAGAATGTTGATATGATTATTGCTCGTAGAAAAGAACGTGAATATTTTGAAACAAGCCCTGATTATGGACACTTGGCGAATAAAATGGGATCAGAGTATCTTGCAAAACTATTATCTAAGGTCTTTTTCCTCTTTCTTTTGTTGGTTGCTTCAGTTAATTTTAATATTAATAAGTCACCGAAGCTTTAGACATCTCACTTTATGAGTCCTTTCTTTTTTCCTTCTATTTCAGCATTTAGAAATTGTTATCAGGCAGCGCATACCAAGCATCATTGCTTTGATAAATAAGACCATTGATGAGCTCAACGCAGAGTTGGACCGCATTGGCAGGCCTATTACAGCAGATGGAGGGGTAACAATTTAGACCTTTCAGAAATTGGTTTGCTTAGTTGTGAATGGTTACTTCCTCAGTCTAGTTTACTTTAATCATATTAAATGTATGTACAGGCCCAGTTGTACATGATTTTAGAACTTTGTCGTGCATTTGACCGTGTCTTCAAGGAGCACCTGGATGGAGGGTAAAGTGCATAATTTTTCAGCTTTTTTAGTACTCAGCATTGAAACTTCTATACTGGTTCTATCTTGATTTATTATTTGGTCAGCTTACACAATTCTTATTTAAATATTTCTACTTACTAAGTTCAATCTCTTAATTTCTGAGACCTAATTCCCTAAAGCACATTCACATTTCAAGATGCGTCTAGTGATTGTAAGACTTGCAATTAGGGAAAGATATTATTCAATCTTATAAAGCTTCAGTTCTGATCTATGACTTTTTGGCTGTACTTGTTGTAGGAATTAGAAAGCCTTTCCAATTGTTGGCCCCAAGTACTAGTCTGTGTTGTCTGGTTGGCTTTTTGTGCAGAGCATCTGTTAGAGACAATCAACTAAAAAAATGAGGATACATTTTAGAAAGTACTATAAGTGTTATGACATTACTGCCCTATTTTAGTGAAGTATGTTTGCTATGAATGTGGTTAGCTATTTCATTTCCTGTAGTACTCCATATAATTTTATATTTCTCCCTATATAATTAAATGGTAAGTGGCTGCTTCAGACGACCAGGCGGTGATCGAATATATGGAGTTTTTGACAACCAGTTGCCGGCTGCTTTGAAGAAGCTCCCCTTTGATCGTCATCTTTCATTAAAAAATGTCCAAAGAGTTGTCACAGAGGCTGATGGCTATCAGCCACATTTGATTGCTCCAGAACAAGGATACAGAAGGCTCATTGATGGTTCTATCAGCTACTTCAAAGGGCCAGCTGAAGCCTCCGTGGATGCTGTAATGTTCTCACTTGTGCTGTAGCTTGGTTAACTTTCAATTTTGTGGTTATGATAGACGCAACTAGTAATTCTTGTTACTTTGAGTGCATACACACACACACACACACATGTACTGAAGAAATCTCTAGAATAAAATTATTTTATTCTTCTATATTTTTCCTATTATAATGCTAGAATTGCATGAAAATATATAGGCTAAAAACTGAATATTCTCAACCTTAAAACTCAAGATCTTCATGCATTAAACAGCTAATTAAGGAGTAATTTACTCTCTACACATAATAGGAAAATATCTAATGGATTTGGTGTAATTACCCAAATCACTCCTTATTCTAAAAATAAGAGATTTAACTAAAATAGACAAAGTAAACTAATCAAGTAATAATGAAAATTAGATTTCCACACTCCCCTTCAAGCTAGGTGGTAAATGTCAATCATGTCTAGCTTGGACTTCAGATTCTTGAAGTTGTCTCGAGAGAGAGCCTTAGTGAGTATGTCTGCAGTTTGGAGGCATGTGGGAGTGTAAACTAATCTAACAATTCCTTCCTCTATCTTCTCTTTGATGAAATGAAAATCAATCTCCATATATTTAGTCCTATCATGATGAACAGGATTCTTTGCTATACTTATGACAGCTTTGTTGTTGCAGAATATCTTCATGGATTCTTCTGCAGAGACCTTTAACTCCCTTAGCAATCTTTTCAGCCAAATTCCCTCACATATGAAATGAGACATATCTCTAAACTCAGCTTTTGTTCTACTTCTAGCCACCATAGATTGCTTCTTGCTTCATCAAGTAACCAAATTTCCCCACACATAGATACAATAAACAGTAATTGATCTTTGGTCAGTAACGGATCCAGCCCAATCAGCATCAGTGTAAATTTCAACATTTCGTTGTGATGACTTCTTAAAAAACAACCCTTTGCCAAGACTTTTCTTTAGGTACTGTATGATTCAATACATAACCCTTAAGTGTTCCTTGGTTGGGTTGCTCATGAATCTGCTTACCATGCTAATTGAAAAATCGATATCTAGTTTTGTATGAGAGAGGTAGATGAATTTCCCAATAGATCTTTGATATCTGCCCTTATCTGTTGATGGACTTCAACCATTCCTACCTTATTCATTGTGCTCGTAGAGGTGTCAATAGGTTTGTATCCAAGCATTTCAGTTTCCTTTAATAAGTCTAGGACATACTTATGTTGTAAAACAAATATGCCATTCATTGAGTGAGCTACCTCCATGTCAAGAAAATATTTGAGGGGTCCCAAATCTTTAATTTCAAATTCTTTGGCTAAGTGGTTCTTTAGGTTGCTAATTTCTTTCACACAGTCTCTAGTAAGAATAATGTCATCCACATAGATAATGAGAATGTTATTTTTCCTTCAGGTGAATGTTTGACAAACATGGTATGATCGATCTGACATTGTGGAAACCTTACTTCTTCACCATTTTTGTTAGTCTATCAAACCATTAATGTAGGGATTATTTGAGACTATATAAAGACTTTTGAAGCTTACATAAATTGCCAGAATTGTCCTGATTTTTGAATCCTAAAAGGATTTTCATGTAAACTTCTTATTCTAGGTCGCCATTAAGAAATACATTTTTGACATCTAGTTGGTAGAGTGGCCTATCTAGATTTGCTGCCAATGATAATAACACTTGGATTGAATTTAAGTTTAGCAACCAGAGCAAATGTCTCATCTTAGTCAACACCATAAGATTGAGTAAATCCTTTTGCAACAAGGTGAGCTTTGAATCTATTAATACTTCCATCTGCATTGTGCTTGACAGTAAAAATCTATTTGTACCAAATTGGATTTTTTCCTTTGGGTAGTTCTAAAATCTCTCATGTTTTGTTCTTTTTTAGGGCCTTGATTTTTTCCAAAACAGCCATCTTCCATTTTGGTTGTATGAGTGCTTCATGAATATTATTAGGAATTTGCATATTGTTTAGTATGGTAACAAAAGCCCAATAACTGGGTGATAAACCTTCATAAGAAACCACATTACAGACTGGGTGTTGAGTACATGATCTCACATATTTCTTTAGAGTAATCGGCTGATCAAGATGATCAAAAGATTCAATTGATTCAAATTCAGTAAAAATGTTGCTTGTATTGGTTTCAGGTATCTCTGGAATTAGTTTAGATTTTTGGGCTTTGATTTGAAGGTGTACATTCTCCTAGATCCTTATGAGCTTTATGTCTTCTTGAATAGACAATAAATTCTTTGTTTGTTTTCCCTAGTGTGGACTTCAGGCTTTGAGGATCTGGTTGGATGTTTTAAACTTGAAAAGGAGTTGGAGGATCTGGTTGGATGTTTTGGACGTGAAAGGGAGTTTGAGAAGTGTTTGGTGGTTCAGTAACAGGATCTTCCCAAAGTTGATATTCCCATGTGATTTGATTCTTCCCTTGAATGGTAGTTTTGGGAAAGTAAGGTTAATTTTAAAAAAAGGTAACTTTCATGGAATAGTAGAATTTCTTTCTAATTTGCTTTGGTTTTGTTGGCTAGTAAGATCAAATTTAATGCATCCAAAAACTTTAATGGGAATAAACAATATGATTCGAAGGTGAGAATAAGAACCGAGAAGGGATTGGCAAGGGTTTTGAAATTTCAAGACTCGAAAAGGCATTCTATTTATAAGATATGTAGCGCCTCACTCCAAAAATGCTTATGTACATAGGCGGTCATCATGAGAGATCTTGCAACTCTCAACAAATGCCAATTTTTTCTTTTAGCAATACCATTTTGCTGAGGAATATCAACACATAAGCTTTGATGAATTATACCATGCTTCATTAGATATGATCCAAGAATTGAATTGTAATATTCTTTCCCATTGCGGTTCTTAACACTTGGATTTTGGTTTTGAATTGAGTTTGGATCATATTGTTGAAGTTTTGAAATAGCTGGTTCACTTCTAATTTTTCCTTCATAAGGAAAACATAAGTAACCCTGGTGTGATCATCAATAAATGTGACAAACCATCTGGAGCCAGTAATGCTATTTACTCTATAGGGACCCTAAATATCATTGTATATCATTGAAAAATGATGGAATGATTTGTAAAGTTGATTAAGATATGTGGTAATAGTATGTTTGGATAGTTGGTGGATTTCAAATTAAAAGTTGTTAGGATTTTGATTGAATAATGAGAAAAACAATCTTTTAAGGTACAAAAAATTTGGATGACCTAACCGATGTGTCACAACGTGATAGAACTATCTTTATTTTTACTGGAGGATGAAGCCACACAAGAGGTTTTTTGATATTGTCTTTCAGAATCATTAGTTCTTAAGATAGAGAGTCCTGCACACATCTTTGCATCTCCAATCATTTTTCTTGAGTCCAAATCTTGAAATTCACACATATTTGAAAAAAATTTAGTAACACACTTAAGGTCTCTTGTAAGTTTGCTTATAGACTGTAGATTGTAACTTAGATTTGGGACAAACAAAATAAAATCAAGTATTATCTCTTTGAAAATAATAATATAATCTGTACTGATTACTTTTGAAAGTGATCCATTAGCAACTCAAATTGTTAAGTTTTCATAACATTAGTTGTATTTACTAAATATAGATGCGTCCCCAATCATATGATCTAAAGCTTCTAAATCCACAATCCATGAATTTGATTTCTCTAATTTTACACTCAACTAAATTGTCATGAGTGGGACTCCGACCATAACATAATCGACAAATCCAAGATGTACTCCTACAAGTAAAGGGAGTTCGAATAGATATTGGTTGTGTTCGAAAGGTTATGAATCGATCGACAAGCCCAAGCCCAATATCTTGATTTCGAATGGCAATGCACCGCGGACCCATATATATATCGTCTGCTAATACACGACCCATTAATATGTGTTTAATGTACTCAGTTTTTTATTTGATTTTCCATCCTTTTTTTTTCCTTTTATGGAAAAACTTGGGGAAGAGGGAAATTAAACATACTAAATATTCGGGATAGAGTGTGGCTGCCAATCAAGATGTGTCTTGGCTTGTCCCCATAAAAGAAAAAAGATGTGTCTTGGCAACTAAATTTGTTATTTTTCTTCTTGACTTCTTAAAATATGCATAATCTGGTAAAATGTGACTTTGTGATGCCCTAGTAGTTGATTCTTTGTCATAGTTGGTTTCACATTAAGCTCTTGCTCTTTACAAGGAGCAGCATTTTTAACTCCATTATTAAATGAGGGGGCAATCAGGAAGAATTGAACTTAAGATGGGAGCTCGTTCTCGCATTATCAATTATTCTGGGAAAAATGAAATAGCATTAACTAGCTTAATTGTGGGATAAAAAGCTCTACAATCTTTTCCTCCTCACATCAAAATCATTTCTTTACATATGTTCTTAACCATGTTAGAACTGTTCCATTATCATTTTTCAAATATTTTAGGTTTTTGTTTCGTAGCCTTTTGTTATCTGGTCTTTTTCTATTTGAAATAGTATAGCTTCTTTAAAAGAGTGATCGAACTTGATTACCTAGACTTCTTTGGGCTATGATATACGTTTTAAGGTGTGGGTTTGTCATGTAGACCAACAGGAAGATTTACAAGAATTCTTGATGTAGGCTTTTTGTGGAAGATTTATATATCTGGTTCTCACAAGTCTAGCTCTCATATGAGGGCATTTGAGCGTGTTTCTTTTAATAGCTGGTTACTTTTTAATTGAAATTTCTGTTTATTCTTCTGTTCCTTATAAATTTGAAGAGAAGCGAAACGCCTTACTCTTATTCTGACTGTTGAATGTTGTTTGCTTTGATCTTCAGGTGCACTTTGTATTGAAAGAACTTGTGAGGAAGTCAATAGCTGAAACAGTGGTAAGTAGTTATTAGCTGGAAACATCCCTTTTCATAAAATTCAATAACACTAACATAAGATAAATTATTGTTTAAAAAATATTGATCTATTGTTGCAAAATGGTAGTTGATAATGGAAATTTTGTGGTGCTATCTGGAATCGCTATAGTGTCATTTCAGTTTTTCATACCATATGAAAACTATTGTGAAGTGGTCACTTTTCATAGCTTCGTCGATAACAAGACTTACTTTCCTGGATACTTATGTTGTATTCTCAGCACTTCCATTTTCCATTCAATCAGTCTACTAATCATGCACGTAGAATAATTTAGCTATACCTGTTGGATTTGCTGCATCTTCAGTCTTTATTCCCAGTGTTCACAACAAAAAAAAAAAAAAAAAGTTGAGAGTAGTAATGTGAATCTATCTCTTTGACAAGAAAAAAATTATGGGCTCTACGAATCTTTTCCTTGATTTGTCTTAAGTATTTGAAACAATTCTTACCAATATGACAAAGGAAAAAGAAAAGGTGTACGTGTTAGTGGGTTGAGGTGATTGTGAAGTGGATTTTGTTTTTCCATACTACTTTTGTGGCTTACTAGATATCCACAACAGTTTCATTGTGAGATGATTCTAACAACTAATAGGATATATTGTAGATAATATGTAACTTCTATTCATTTTGCCAACAAACACGTAACTATTGGCAGAGTGTTGAACTCTTAGTTCTGTTAATTAAAGTTCAAATCTTGACAACTTCAAATGCCAAAAAAATATATATATGTAACTTCAATGCTACTGCAGGAATTGAAGCGGTTCCCAACACTTCAAAATGACATAGCTACTGCTGCAAATGAAGCATTGGAAAGATTCCGCGAAGAAAGTCGTAAAACAGTATTACGGCTAGTCGAGATGGAGTCCGGTTATTTGACAGTTGACTTTTTCCGGAAGCTTCATATGGAACCAGAGAAGAAACAAGAGAAGAATGCAAACCCATCTGGCCCAAATAATGACCGCCTCAATGATAATTATCTAAGAAGGATTGGTATATCAAGTTTTATCTGTTGGTTATGTTACTACTCTTCTGTTCTTCTTTTTTTTTTAGCTCAAACTGACATACATGGTGTTCTAAGATCCTTTTTGTACTTAATTTAGAGTGTTTCAAAATAATCTGCCTCTTGAACTTATGGAAATTCCTTAATTCTGAGCAGGCCTAACTTTAACTTCTATACATTTTCATTACATTTTAGTGGTGCTAGTTTCTCTTTACGACATATAGGATTTTCAAACATCACAGTTAAAAGAATATATTGATTAACAAGTACTGATATATATACTGTTTCTTGGTTCAGGATCAAATGTTAATGCTTATATAGGCATGGTTTGTGATACATTGAAGAATACTATTCCTAAAGCAGTGGTTTATTGCCAAGTCAGAGAGGCCAAGAGGTCACTGCTGAGCAACTTTTATGCTCAAGTAGGGAGGAGAGAGGTAAATTGCTTAGAATATTTCCCTTTAGTGTTGCACTTTTATCTCTTCCACGCACCAATACCTGAAGAAAATGAAAAAACTTAAAAAAGAGGAAAATCATTCACAACTTGTCAGAAACGTATAGATGTAGAGTTGATTTAGTTATAAAGAAAAGGCTTAATATTAAGAACGGTCTTTGAATTATAGTGAAATATGATATGTAAACTTTAATATGTAAACTTTAATAATTTATAATATGATACCGAAACTATAAATTTGTTAATTAATGTGATATTTATCTCTAATGTGATTAGTTTCAAATGATGGAACATGATGGACAAATAATACTCTATGTACCATATTAGTTAACAGATTTATAATTTAAGCATCATATTAAAGATTTTTAAAATTTAGATATCGTATTGAACATTTTACTATATTTCATGGGTCGTTTGTAATGTTATCCCTAAAGAAAAATGAATGCGAGAGTATACCATTTATATGCAGTCTGGAGTCAACTTCAAAGTGCAACAAATCCCTTATTACATACAGCTAGTTGCCTAGTATTGGTACAATTTATTTGAGAAACTACCTTAGTTCTCCATCTAGATTGGATTAATTTCTAAAGAACAAACTCATGAAGTTATAAACTGGATTAATTGCCACAAAGAATCAGGTTGAACCTCAAAGCCATAGGTCATTCCATTGGCGCTTGAGGTTGTGTCTAAACATCGACGATGGTGAACACTGAGCGAGTCTAAACAAACTTGAAAGGAACAAGATCTGTTTCACAGTTGTTGATGTTAAATTGTTGCGGTGTTTATGCAGAAGGAACGACTTAGTGCAATGCTGGATGAGGACCCCCAACTGATGGAAAGGAGAACACAGATTGCCAAAAGGCTCGAGCTTTACAAATCGGCTAGAGATGAGATTGATGCAGTGGCATGGAAATGAGGGAGATATCATATCTTCTTTTTTTCTTTTTCCTCACATTCATTTCATATATATTCATTCACAGATGAGCAGCAAACTCTTTTTTGCTCTAGATTTAGCACCCCCTAAAATGCATTTCCTCTTCCGAGTTGCTGACGTATTCATTCATTTAATTTATTGTACTCAATTGAACTCTTGAAGTGTTCATTTTTTTAATTAAACTCTTATTTTCGTTGGAAACTAAAAGAAATCATTATCTCTGTTGCATCAATGTCCAATTGATCGTATCTTGATAATATTCCATGGCAAAATATGAAAATTTGTGATGACGTTTACATGGCATATAAATCGACTCTTATGACATGCTACATCAGTTTCTATGGAGCCATATATATATATATGGCCAGGTAAATGCAGTGCAGATGTTGATGTGTTGAGATGATAGTCCAGTATACCTTGATGTGAAAAAGCTAAAAGATTTTGACTCAAATAAAAATATAACTTTGAATTTTAAATTAATTAAATTGTTGACGAAAGAAAGGAGAAGATTTCACTTTTAATTTTTTTGTTATAATTTTATAATTATTCAATTATAATTAAAAATAATTAAAAATTCACTATTTATAAGTTTTCTATAAATTTTGATAAATTTTGTATAATTTCAAATTATAATTGATTAATTATAATAATAATTGTAAATAACATGAGCAAAACAATCACCATTGCTCCGCCTTTGCTTCAATACACTTCGTAGAAAGATTTCACCAGCGCTTCCTTGCCTCACAGATTTTGAGATATTGCAAAGAAAGGTGATTCACCAAGATGATCTGAACCATAATGCACCATATTCATTCATTCCCTAGTTCAAAACCATTTTATTTGCCAGAAAAAACAGGTCAAAATTCATTCCTCCAAAAATAAAAGTAAAAACATACTCCCAACACTTGTATCATCGGTCAGTAGAATGCTCGACTTGATAGAATGCTTAACTCGGTAGAATGCTCGAATTTTAATTTTAATGATAAAAATAAACCTGACAACCTCAAATAATAATAATAATAATAATAATAATAAATACTCGCACCACTATCACACCCAAGCAATAGGCATTTTGACATGAAAGATGTACGACGTCAAAGAGAGTTATAACACTTTTTAAGTAATGGGATCACAATCTGAATATACACTCACGCTTACGTTTACATTGTACAATCAGAACAGACACGATGAAGATGCATTTATACAGTGACACAACCTGATCAAAAAAACAATGCACCAAGCCGAACATGTCAAAAATAGAAATAGTGTGGAAGAAATGACCTCAGATAGTGATTGTAAAGAAACAAAATTCTTCCACGGTTGTATTCTAATGGCGATGAGTAAGTTCTAAATCATAGTCTGAGTCCTGCCTGCTAGCTAAGCACAACTCATGCAACTCGTTGAGTATCCACTCCTCACCTGTATGTCCGCCCAATACCAGGACCCTAGTCCCTCCAACCACACAGGTACTATGACCCCAAGCAAATTTTGGCGGTTGCCCGGGAACATTGAGAGTCCTCCATGGTGGTTTCTCCTCCGAAGGATCCAGAAGGAAGAGCTGAGAAGGAGAATGCAAACCAGCAATGGAACCACCAAATATAATTATTCTCCCACAAGGCATGCTTACAGCAACATGATCAAGTCTAGGAGGAGGTACCACGGCATTTTGGCTACTGATGCTATTGAAGGCACTGCATTCCAGTTGCCTCCACTGTGGTTCTTCATCCTCTAAATCAATCGTGTAGGCTTCACCCGATCGCAGTTGCAAGTTCCCGCTCTTTGCAAGCCCACCAAACATAAGAATTTTAGTGCGACCATAAACAGAAAGTGAATGGCCCAACCTAGAAGGAGGTGTCCATGATGTTGGTATCTCTGTCCACATTGGCTTGTCTGTAGTGAGATCCAAAAGATATGTGTCACTGAGAAGCACCCCAGCATCTGTGCACCCACCAGACACAACCAACTTAGAACCATCTATCGTGCAAGAGCTATGCCAAGATCTAGGGAGAGGGGGAGTTCCACCAGAAACTTCTTTCCAAGTAGGCTGTTTGGCATCCAAGTCAAGAACAAAGACATCATTGAGTAATCCTTGCCTTCCACATCCTCCAAAGACCACCAACCATGAACCATTCAGGCATGAGAGAGTATGGCCCCAGCGCCCTGGGGGGGATGATTCCACACTCACCCGCTGCCACTCTGGATTTGCAGCATCAAGATTGAGGACAAATGTATCATCCATTGGCTGCATGTTGACTCCCTCGCCTCCGAAAAGCACAAGACGATTCCCTGCTGCACATGCACTAAAATTGCAACGTGAAGGCTCCACTGCTCCTCCGACAGTCAGTTTCCTCCAACAAACTGCCTCAAGAGTGGTCAGTTCTCTGGCAAGACGTCCCCACCCCAACTTCTTAGTCATCATTTCTAATGTACCAGTGACTTCTCTTCCCCAGGCATTTTGACATACCATCTTCCTCACATGCTCATTCTTTGTTAATTGGCGTATCCTTCTGCAGACAGACCCAATGGATGCGACATCCCTTGGTGTCAACCGTGATAAAATGTTATGAGCCAAGACTTCATCAGAGAGTTGGAGTATCCCACATATTTCTTGATGTTGACTGAATGGTGCATTTCCACTCATTTGAGAGTATTTAGCTGACTGATCCCACTGCTGATTACAAGTCCCTTTAAAAACTGGATATGATACACGATTCAGATCTAGTTTTGCTTCAGAAAACACTTGAATACCAATAACGTGTGTGACTACTCCATCATCATCACATATAGGTGCAAGTTTCAACCTGTTCACCAATGGAGTGCCATCCTTCCTGAAATTCAGAAGCTCACCTTGAAATTCATTACCTTCCTCAAGACATCTTCGAATCTCAGAAACAACAAAAGGATCTACCAAAGGGTGCCGTCTTTGAGCACGTGGGTCTCTATACTGTAAGAACCGACTAAAAAAAATCCCAAAAAGGGTCAATCAAGATCCTTTCAAGCAGGAGTACATTAAAACATGAAAACACATCACAACTAAGGAACCATAAATAAAGGTGTATTGCTTTAGGGCCTTATTGACATATGAAAACTTAAAAGCAGAGACACATAAAGATAATCTCAAAGTCCCAAAAGCAACTTCCATTACAAAATTGTGTATACCAGACAAGAATGTTAAAGTGGTGATATCCCACATCTAATAAATATCTAACTTTTTATAATTTTATATTCAAGTTATGCCCCTTCACTTATTGCCAATTGGATTTAGGTTTGATTCTTAATATGGTATCAAAGTCAGAATTTACTTCTATTACCTTTTCCAAATTTAAGTGAAGCCCTCCTATTTTAGGTTGGATGCATAACAAAATAAGATACCCGTAACATGGAAATAAATTAACCTCAAATGAAGTAAATGTTCATCAATTTTCTATTTATTTCCTTCATGCCATCAAATGAATATCATTACTCTATTCAATAAACAGTAACTACTTATTTTGATCAAATTTCGTTATTGAAATTTGAGTAACAAACTACTATAAATAATCAAATTTCTCTTTCAATTACTCCAAAAAAAATTGTAAATTCTATCTTTAAACCTAAAAAATACATATATTAACTTGAAATTCCGTCTTTTTTTCTGCGTCAAGAATCAAACAGTATTTAAACAAAAAAGAAAAGAAACTAAAAAATCTTACCAGTTCCGGCCAAGGACTTCGTCGGCGCGGTAACCGGTGAAAACCTCGAAGACTTTGTTGACATAAATGATGGGGAAATCGGGCTCAAGAGCATCGGAAACAACGAAAGAAGTAGGAGTTGTAGGGTAAAACAACAGCCCTGGCTTTGAAGCAAGCTCGCTCTCTTCTGCTTCTTCGTCATAGGCTTCGTCGTTTTCTTCCTCTTCTTCCATTTCTCGTCGTTTGTCTTCTTCATCTTTTGAAAATCGCCGCCGCTTTCCACTGCTTTGCATCACTTCTTCTCCTTTAGACATTTTTTTCTTCTTTTTTGATTTCGAGTGTGGGCTTTTCTTTCCCTTCTTAATGTTTTTTTTTTAGGAGATATTTATGGGTTGAATTTTTCTAAACCCAAAATGCCCTTCTTTACCTACCATATTTGCAAATTTGCCTCTAATTACCGCCCCTAATCATTTGTTAATGTATTTAGTAAGTTGTGAATTCCTAATTACTTCAGAATTTGAATTAGTTATTTTTAATATTATAAATAATATTTTAAAAAAATTAAATACTCATTTAATTCATGTATTGTGTCATTTGTATTAATTTAATATCTAAAAAAATTAAACAATGTTAATCTATTTATTTGCGTGACATACCTGACCAATAATAGAACGTTGGTTGTTATCAAATTTTGATCACATTAACATAAAAAAAAAATTTTTTAAAAAAATTTATAAAAATTTTTTGAAAGAAAAAATCAAAACATTCAAAAATAAAAAGTTAAAATCTCAAATTTTTTATTTTTAAAAATAATTTTACAACTTTAAAATTTTTTTAAAAATTAAAAAAATATATTTTTAAATTTTTTAAAAATTAAAAATTTGAATTTTTTATAAAAGGAAAATTACCAGTTTAAAAAATCTGGATTTTTTTAAAAAATTAAAAATCTCAAATTTTTTTATAAAAATTGTAATAATCATTTTTAAAATTCAAAATTTTATATAGATTTAAAAAAAAGAGAGTAAAAATTTTCAATAAAAAAATAAAAGACCGTTTTATATTTTATGTTCTTTTCTTTTTTTTTCTTTTCCAAACCAAACAAGACTTTTTCATTTGTACGTTAATGATTGACCCATGATTTCTAGCAAAAAAAAATGATTACGAAGGAAAGCTTAAATTAATTTTAAATCCAAAATGGCAATTAAGCATTTTGGTAATTAAACAAAAATGGAGTGGCAACGGTAAGGGTGTGGGTCACGGCGTTGTAGTGGCTGAAGACCGAAGTAAAATCCAAGAAAGAAAATATCTGAACCCAATCTACCACGTCATCTATGTGCGAGGAAGATATTTATTTTAGCGTCAGGGTGTGGCGGGAATGGAATCCATCTTACCGACGATCCCTTCCCCTAAATGGTCCCTTAAACAATTGGCCATCTCACTTTTACGCTATGGTCCACCAAATTTGATGTGCTGAAATCACGTGAACAAAAATGAACGGCAAATTCTTTACCTCACCAAAAAAAAAAAAAAATCTTAATCAAAGCAATTCAAAATTTTGACCCAAAATTTAAAATATTTTAAATACAAAAAAAATATAAAAATTTTCATCCACTATCAATAAAATTTTTAATAACATAAAGTTTAATTCAAATAATTCATTTGAAGTGATTTCTAATAAAATTAGGATTTGATTTAATATTTATAATTTTTTTAAATTTTCTTTAAATTTTGATTTTTTATATAAAAATAAAAATTTTAAATCTATGTAATTTCTATTCATGCTTAAATCTACACCTACTCATGAATCGACGGTTTCATGCGAATTTGAAAATTTATTCGAAATTTTAAAAAATTTAAACATGAATATTAAATTTATTAAATAAATTTTGATAAATAAATAAAATTCGATCAAAAAATTGGATTAGATTTGAGTTTTATCATTTAAAGTTTGAATCCAACTTAAAAATTAAAAAAATATTTTTTATCATAATAACACAAAGCTTATTTTTTTAATTATAATGGATAATGTTCATTTACTTTATTATTTATAATATGATAAAACTCATTTTTTTATATAAATAATGATTTAATTTAAAAATATATTTAATAAAATTAAATTAGACCAAATATCAAATACCTTATAAATTTAATTAAAATTAATTAAATTAATACTTAAAAAAAAAAACTCTTTTCTTCAATTTTAAATATCAATGCATTGCATGAGTTTAAACTTTATTTTTACATATAAAAACAAGCTTTGACAAAAAATAAAATCCAAAAAATCAAATTAAACAAGACTTACATTTGTTTAAAATATTAAAATATCATGCTAGGTCTAACTCTTCACATATCACAATTTTAGAAAACAATTTGATTTAAATTTTATTTGACATGAGTTTAAATTTAAATTTATATTAATTTTATTATGTTAAAATTTAATTAATTAAATTATTTAATAATATAATATTTAATTATAATTATAACTTTGCTTGTAATAGTAATTTCAAAATCCCACGTCACAATTTTAGACAACAAATGGGTTAGATTAATTGAACCACAAAAGAAGTAAAGATCACATAATGAACAGCATGACTGAAAATGTTTTCTTTGTTTCAAAGTGATTGTACATCATCCTGAAACCTGAAAAACCTGAGCACTTGCCTACCGTCACAACATACTGAGACAACCTCTCCAATGTTAATTCTGACCAAGATCGATTTTCCTTAAAATAAACCAAGGTGCACAAGTTTTAAGTGCTTTCTCTCTGACAACCTTAAGAACTACAACCAGCTTCTTCATGTATCTCACTCTTTTCCTTGCACAATAGTAAGTGTGCAAAGCTCTTTGATTGCTCAGTTTAAAAGCTTTAATGTTGGAGATAACTAGTGTAGGATTCAATATTTTTTTGATATCCACTGATAATTTAAATAAAAAATTATCAAAATATTTATTAATTTTATTAATAAAAATTTAAAATATAAAAAAAATTTATTTTTAATTTTTAAAGATATTTATAAATACTCTATCTTCTTTTTAGTATCCGCTACGGATGGTTAAATTATCCGTGTTTGAAGAGTTTAGGGAGAATGGATAGGATAAAAATAAATTTAATAATTTAAAATATATTATAGTGATATAATATAAATATAATAAAAAAATAAAATACGAAGATTATATAATTTAAAATTTTAATAATAATTATATATGAATTTTATAAAATAAAAAATATATATATTAAAATTTTTTTATAAAAATTATGATATATAATTTTTATATAAAATATAATATAAATATATAAATTTTAATATTTTATAAGATATAAATATATAAATTATCAAATTTAAATTAAAAAAATGTGGCCCGTTTTCTTACGTTGATAGAGTGACCGAGATATATTGAAAACTAGAGTCCTTAGCTTTGCATGATTTAAAAATAATGTGACACTATTGTAGCTCTAGCATTCAACTTTGCGTTCTGATTTATCAAACTTTTGGATTTTATTTAAAAAAAATCAATTGACATAAAACATTCAATATTATTAAATTAATTTAATGATGCTGAAACTAATTTCAAAAAACAAAATTTTTTTGGAAGTGTACCAAAAAAAAAAATCAGTATTTCAAGTAGTACAAAATTTCTCATTAATTATGGCCTCCCATGGTACAATATCAAGCCTTCAACCTCACTTCATCTTATTTTAGGCCTCACCAACCGACCACCAAAAGCCATGACCCAGGAAGAGACATGAGAAGCTGATAAATTAATACATGTCACTCTAACTCAAGATCCAAGAAATATATAACTTGCAGATAATTTAATTACGGAAAATGTTAATAATGCCTACCAGACCAGTCAGCGAGCGAAACCGAAGAATTGCGGACCGCGAAAACTAGCGAGCCACTGTGCCTGAGTATGACTACCCTTGCCTGTCAGGGTCCCACCACCTTTCGCTTCAAACCCACCCATTTGTATTTTTATTTATTTATTTATTATCCGGCCCGCCCCAAAAATAAATTAATTAAAAAAAAGAAGAGGGACAACTTTTTTCTAATTTTCGCATTATCTTTTTACCGTATCTGTATCTGTTCAACGATAATATTATTCGTTCAAATTTTGAAAAAAATTTAATACAAAATTAAAATTTATTAAATAAATTTAAATATAAATTTTAGATTTATATAAATTTTAAATCAAATCTTAAATAAAATATTTAAAATCTAATTTATTCCTAATTCATATATATATAAAGTTTTTATTTATATATAATATGTGAATTATATATAAATTATATATAAAAATTAATATATATTAAAAATAAAATTATATAATTATACATATTTTATTTTATTAAAAATATAATATAATTATATATTATATATTTATTTATTATATAAATTAGATTTAATGAGTAAATTTATGATTTATTTTTTAAATTTAGATTGAGTTTAAAAAAATTTTAAAATTTAAAATTTTGAATAAATCAAATCTAAATAAAAATATAAATAATTAAATCAAATATAAATACAATCCAAATTCGATCGGATCCGACCCAGAACAACTCTGCCCCCACCACTTTTCTTATTTTTTTTTTTTTTTTTTAAATTTCTCTCCTCTGTATAAACAATTTTCAACTCTCTTCCGATCAGCAAAAACGGAAAAATTGAACGTCAAAGAAAATAGAAACTTCCTAATTTATCCTTGTTTTATTCTCTCCTTGATCCGATCCCGGTTCAGACCTTTCAAAATTTTCTAATTTCTTTAAATTTCACCCTCCATTTCTAGGTTTTCTATTTCTCTCTCTCTGTTCCAAGTGTTTCTTGTAATGGTGAATTTCGTTGTTTTGTTTTATTGATTTGGAGTTATAAAGAGAGAGAAATACTGTGAATTCTAGGGTTTTTTTAAATGTGTGAGTGAGTTGTGTTTTTGGCTCTGGCTGCCATGCAGAGAGTGGTGCAGTCGAGTGTGAGCGCGAGCGCCGCTGTCACCAGCAGCTACGGCGTCTCGTCGTCGTGCAAAGGAGTGGAGGCTGTGATCTCCGATAATTTCCCGGTTGGTTTGAGGGTTCTAGTCGTGGACGATGACATTACTTGCTTAAGAATTCTCGAGCAGATGCTTCGCCGCTGCCTCTATATCGGTGATTAATTTTGCATTCCCCCCCCCCTTTTTTTTGCATTTTCTATGTTTATTTTCATATATATTTGCATGCAATTTCTGCTTATGAAACTTTCATTTCGAATTAAAATTAAATTCGGGTATATTTTCGTGGTTGGTAGTGTTTAAGCAAACGGGGAAAAACAAAATAATAATTGATTAAAAAATGATCAAATCACTAGAGTACAACGCAAATTTCAACATAATTGTTTCCTCTAAAAGAGAAAGCACGCATTTTCTCATCTAACAAAGATTACATTTTGAAGTGTTGAACTCTTTAAAAATGTCGCCTATGTATTTGCTTTAGTATCCAAACACACTTAATTTTTCTTGCTCTTTGTATGTCTTAGATTCCTTGCTATCAAACAACCAAAAAGAGTCATAATTAATATCATGGATTCATCTTAATTTTGTTATCTGTGGGCAGTGTGAAATGTTGTGATGTTTGTCCAAATTTTCTTTTTTTAAAAAATAAAATTCCATTTTTTGCAGTTACTATTTGCTCCCAAGCCAAAGTTGCCCTGAACCTTTTACGCGAGAGAAAAGGGTGTTTCGATGTGGTACTGAGTGATGTTTATATGCCCGATATGGATGGTTATAAACTCCTTGAACATGTTGGGCTTGAGATGGATCTTCCAGTAATTAGTAAGTATTCTTTTGTTTTTGGATGAAGATTTCTTTAAATAAGTATTTTGCTTCTGTTTATTAACGTGATGAATCCTGTTGCAGTGATGTCGGCTGATGGGAGAACAAGTGCTGTTATGAAGGGAATTAGACATGGGGCTTGTGATTATTTGATTAAGCCCATAAGGGAGGAAGAACTGAAGAACATATGGCAGCATGTTGTTAGGAAGAAATGGAATGAAAATAAAGAACTAGAACATTCGGGAAGCTTAGATGATAATGATCGGCGTAAACAAGTAAATGATGATGCTGATTATGCTTCTTCTGTCAAGGATGGGACAGATGTATCATTGAAACCTCAGAAAAAGAGGAATGCCAAAGAAGAGGATGAGGGTGAAATTGAAAATGATGATCCATCCACATCAAAGAAACCACGTGTTGTTTGGTCTGTGGAACTGCATCAACAATTTGTCACTGCTGTAAACCAGCTAGGGATTGACAGTACGATCTCTAATGATCTATTCCTTTTAGTTATTTTTCTTAAGATTTTGAATGGGTATGGAGGATGGCATTTTGTATTCATAGCAATCTCCAAAATAGAATTGTTATTAGTAATTGCTTCTTTGTATTATTGCTAACTAAAGAATTGTGGCTTCCATTTCAGAGGCTGTTCCCAAGAGAATTCTTGAGCTAATGAATGTGCCTGGTTTAACTAGAGAAAATGTTGCAAGCCATTTGCAGGTTTGGTTCTTCATCATGTGTATTTGAACTACATTTTCTTTTTCATCTACTAGGTAATTTGGACTGATCATAAATATATTTGAGCATTTTGAGATTGGCTCTCAGCACTTTGTTAGAGTGACTATTTAAAAGCAGCTGATTGTTGTTTTGCTTGCATAATTCCAATTCATTTTGGACTTCTAGATTTTGGCTTACAACAAAGCTTTGATAGTTTTGTTGTTGATATGTCATTTCCTTTTTTATTATTTTGAAATGTTGCCTTATAGATTCTTTTATTTTCTAGTTCTTTTTTAGCAAGTGAGAAGATATTGCCTATTTCTTCTTTTTAGTTTTTCTCTTTTTTCTGATTTGTTAGAGTTTAACCTGCCTGCCCATTAGTAATTGTAATAAGTAAACTGAGTATAATGGGCTTTGGTTTTTCTTGAATTACTTAGCTAACAAAGTCATGAGAGTTCTGGATTCAAACAATTGTCTTAAACCTAATAACCATACTCAGATTTTAATTTACATCTACCCTGAATCCATTTTTTCTCCCTTCCATAAAGATGGAAGTTTTATAAATTTTCTGATTTCCAATATTTTATTTGTTGTGCTGATATCTGTGTAGGCCAATTTTGATGTAAGGCTATTGGCATATGAGTCATAATCAAATATTTTTAACATAATCTCAATTTGATTTCTAAGCTTGTTAATTTCAGGTGATTGTCTAGATTTTGTTGTGATAATAGCTTCAAAAGGTTTAACGATCTTAGGCACCATACTACATGACGTGTTGTGTAATGTTTGACATCTGGTGAAGTTATGAAATTATCTTCTTAAGAGGGTTAGCCTATTCAAGTTAGCTGCGTCTGATTGAAAGTAGATCTCATAATTGAGCTTTTTTTTTTTAAACAATCACGATGGTAAATAAGGCTTGTATTGTTGTTTATTTTTGTAATTCTTTTGCAAGTCATAATTGGTTTTAAGTTGGATTATGATTTGGGGCTTTGCTTTGAGAACTGGACCACCTGCCAGCTGCTTTATGCTGAAGTCAGCGACTCAGCATTGAATGTAGCTTGTTCAGGCACAGCATTACATGTTGTGTTGTTGTTTGACATCTGGTGAATTTATGAAATTATATCCTTTTGAGGATTAGTTGATTCATGTTTCATCTGATTGGAAATGGATCTCTTAATTGAGTTTTGAGTATAAATTTTAAAAAAAAAATTATAATGGTCGATAATACTCATAGCATTGCTCTCTTTTTAAACTTTTTTGTCTAATCAAATTATATCCTTTTGAGGATTAGTTGATTCATGTTTCATCTGATTGGAAATGGATCTCTTAATTGAGTTTTGAGTATAAATTTTAAAAAAAAATTATAATGGTCGATAATACTCATAGCATTGTTCTTTTTTTAAACTTCGTTTGTATAATCAAATTTGGATTAATGATTGTGATATTAAAAGTATATAAACTTCAAAGTATCTTTTTCCTGTAGATATATTTAGCTACCTGAGCCTTTTAAAATCTGTATTTTAACATGCAAGTTACCATGATCTCTATGTGCAGAAATTCAGACTATACTTGAAGAGAATAAGTGGAGTGGCTCAACAAGGTGTAATTTCTAATCCACTTTGTGGGCTGGTAGAACCAAGTGTTAAAATTGGTTCACTTGGAAGATTTGACATCCAAGCATTGGCTGCTTCTGGACAAATTCCTCCACATACTTTAGCAGCCCTCCATGCTGAGCTCTTAGGTCGACCAACTGGTAATTTAGTTACGGTGATGGACCAGCCTGCTATTCTTCAAGCATCACTCCAAGGGCCCAAGTGCATTCCAGTTGAGCATGGTGTGGCATTTGGTCAACCTTTAGTAAAATGCCAATCCAGCATTGCCAAACACCTCCCACAATCCCTTGTATCTGTTGAAGATGTTCCTTCAGGATTTGGAGCATGGCCCTCTAATAACATTGGTACAGTGGGTTCCAGTTGCAGTCTTGGAGGGTTAAGTTCTCAGAATGGTAACACGCTGATTGATTTGTTGCAGCAACAGCAACGACTTCAGAAACCACAGCAGCAGCAATCTGCTATCCCTGAGCCCAGCTGTTCAATTACTGTGCAGCCATCTTGCCTTGTTGCACCCTCTAAATCAGCTGCTAGTTTTCAGGCAGGAAATAGTCCTGTTTCTTTAAACCATAATGGCAGCTTGAGTAGGACTGCTGTTACTGATTATATCCTTCTTTCACCTCAATCACATAATTCTTCGTTGAATATTGGGCAAGTTGCTGATGCGGATCTCCAAAATAGAGGCATTCTTAGTGGGTTCATCCCCTCTGCTCCTGTTTCTCCATCTGTCTCATCTTGCTCTGTAAATGATGACACTTGTACTAGTCGGCAAGTTCAAATCTCAAGCTTGACATGTAAAGCATCCAGGCATTTGCCAGGATTTGTCCATAACACATGTGACGTCCAGAGTCCCTATGGTTCTGCTAAGTCTGGAGAAGTGCTTGATCAAGCACTTTTTAATAATCTTGAATATATTAATAAAGGGGCTTGCCTTCCAATGCGGTTTTCTGTTGATGAATTTCAGTCGCCAATGAGCTGCTCTACCCATGGAAAAGTCTTTAGTGAGAACATTGTTACCAGAGTGAAGCAGGAGCCAAATATGGAATTTGTGGATAATGCAAAAGCAGGCATACCAATTCTACAACAATTTCCTCCTAATGATCTTATGAGTGTTTTCACAGAATAGGTAATTTAGTTTGGTCTTTTATGAATTTGATTTGCTTAAAAACATTCATAAGTTTAGTTGGCCTTTAGTTGCTTTTACATGGCATTTCTTTCTCTGAAACTAATTTGCCACTTGATTCATTCTCAAATGATAATTTATCATTTATTCTGTTTTGACTTCTTCTGGAGACCAACAGTGTTTCTTTGCATTTGAAAGCTAGGAATCAGCATTTGACTAGTTATGCTTATGCAAACTAATTTGATTTCTGTTTGCATCAGATTAGTGACTTTGATGATGTATAATTTATTGAAAAACTCTGGAAAATAGATGGTCATCTTGTCTGTCTTGAATCAATTTACTAGGAAGTTTATCAAAAAAGACATAACATACTTCAGGCTAGATCTGCTGTTATTTGAGGAAATACTTATGGCATGCACATAGACAATATTTTCAATGTTCATTAATAATTGATTTTTTACTGAATCCAATTCTGATGCTCTTGTACAACAGGCTTGCATTGAATGGTGAGAATACCTGTCTTAGTTCTCCATGTCGGTAGAGATTGTTTTGCAGAATCAGTTGTTCAGAAAGGTTCAGGTTGAAGTCTTAATTTTAGTATCGACCTTATTCCTAGTATCTACACCAGACTCTGGTGCGCTGTGAAGTCACTAGGTATATGCAATTCAAAAGAGCAGGAATTTGATCCTACTATCTTTTGTACATTTAGGATGATGGTATAGGTTGTACTTGCGTCTAGCCTCGAATGATTTTCTCCCTAATTAGTCTTTAGGAAAAATAAGTAGTGTCGGTCTGATAGCTTAGAATTATGTCCAATATGATAGCATCTTGCAAACACAATTGTGCAGTATTTGGGTTTAGTGATGTTAGAATTCTCATTTATTTATTACTCAAATGAGTCAATGTGTATGTTTGCCCTGTTTTATTTTCTTCCCTTCTCTCTCTCTCTCTCTCTCTCTCTCTCACACACACACACACAAGCTGACTTGTTCGAAGAGATGGACATATATAATTCCTGGATAGACATAGTTAGATGCGTCTTTACTGCACAGATCTACATGTGTTTTTTTTTTCTCAATAAAGCATAGAATGATATTTATATATGGTTTGAGGGTATCATAAATTTGAGGTTTCTAGTCTTTTCTTTAGGGCATTTTGCAAGAGCTCTAATAATAACTTTATGTATATTCTAAACTGTGATTTCTATTTTGTAAGAGCTCTAAAAAGCAAAGAATTTGGGTATTTTCCCTTCTTCAACATTTCACTTGATAGTTTTTATAGTTTGTTCACGCACTCTATTATCGTCAATGTTTCGGAATCAACTAATTAAGTGCATTGTTTTCATCAATATTGTTGCTGGTCGGCTTCAATTGGGCCTAATGGTACCAATTTCTGTTGACGGCAAGCACAGCTGAATGCGTTACCTGTTGGCTATGGCTCGACAAATTATGCGGGCACCTTGCTGCCATCTTCAAAGGCCATTCACAAGCATCAACGACGAAGTTTGCCTGATCATGTGAACTCATTCATGAGCAGTAATGTCTGGTCGATGGTGGATTTCATTCACACAAATTTATTAGTACCTGAGGCATCATATACGATTCTTAAAGGCCAAAAAAAGGCTAAACGGTCTGAATTAGAAAGTAGACCCTTGGAGAATTACGCGTCAAGAAATTAATTAAGCTAATTTGGCAGCCTAATAATAAAATTGATATAATTATTCGAATGAATAATTATTAATATTTAAATTTACTTAGAAATTTAAAAACTCTATTATAGATTTCATAATAATTTTTATAATGGATAAATTTTATATAATATATTAATATATTTAATATTATCAAATTTTTTTTTATAGTTGGCTCTATGTCTTGATCAGATTCAATAATTGAATTAAATCAACTCATTAAAACAAATAAATATTGGGTGGTTGATCACTAGATAATTAATGCTACAAAATTTTCAAAATGATAATGTACCAAGAAAATTACTATCTTTAACACCAATACACTCTTTTTTTTCTTAATATTCATAAAAATTATAAAAATCTAATTATAAAACTTGTAAATGTTTAAAATTTATTTAATGAGTTCAAGAAATATAAGCAAAGTAAGAGAGGCTAAACCATCCTCTAACTAAGAGAAATATCTTATTTTAATATTTCAAGTTTTTTTACCCAAATATATATTTGAAAATTTTAATTTTAGTTTGAATCTTTTCATTATCGATATTCATTATATATTTATATATATATATATAATTATTATCTTATATGCGAAAGTTTTACAAAATAATTTTTTGAATATATAAATGCATCATAAAAAAAATTAAAAACGATCAAACTTTTCAAAATTTAGAATATATAAAAATCATTTTATATATAAATAGATCAAATTTTAAATTTTATAAACGAATTCAATTTTTTCAAAAATAATATTTCACCAATTTTGATTTTCGAGTTCTAATAAAATAGACACCATAAGAATCTAGGAATCTTATGTTTCAATTAAATTAGAAAACTAATTTGATAAAAAAAATTAGTAAATTAATTAAAAGAAGAATTTATAGTGTATTTTTATTACTTATAATTTAATTTTGTTTACACATTATAAACTTTTTCTTGGCCTAGATGGATGGATATAGATTGTGGGTTTAAGTTTTTTTTTTTTAAATTAATAATTATTAAAGAAATTATCAAAATTAAGTAACATAATACAACTATATGATAACTAGCTTTTTTAACCCATACATTGCACGAGATTTTTTATTAAAATTTTTATAATTTTAAATTTATTTTTTAATTAATTTTAATTTTTTATATTATCTTAATAAAAAATACAAATTTTTATTGATCTAATATATAATCATATATTTATGAACGCTAAGCTATAATTAAATGACAATTTACACATAATATATTATAAATGATACCGTTTATACAAAATAAATATAAGTTTTTGTAAATTTTTAAAAATTATAAAAATATTTTCTTTTTCATAAAAAATATTGTTTTCAAATTATTTGCTAAATACTACAAAATTTGCTACCACTTTTTCTTGTTTGATAAAAAATCAAGAATCAATCTTTAAATAGTTAAAATTAATAATTGCTTTTATGATAATATATTGATATGGATATATATATATATATATATCATTTGATTAAATTATGAAAGACATTTTATATTAGTAGAATATTCTTAAACTATTGAATTATAATATTTTATAATTTTTTTTATAATATATATATATATATTTGATTGAACAACAAATCGCAATTATTAATTTGGTCATAATCATTTATTTTTTATTAGTTCTTATTTTTAACATATTTTAAATAATTATTACACAAATATATTGGCCTAATAATTATTTCTATGCCAACAAAATAAAAGTTTTTTTTAAGTAAAAGGTAAACAATGATTCTTTATGTTATGATTAAAAACATATCATTTTTTAAATAATATTTATTTTTATTTATTTTTAATATAATTGATAAAGTATTTTTGGTGAGACAGATATGCCAGTGATCATCATTTTTCTCATGCTATCTATTATAGACAAAGAAAATCAATAAAAAAATACTACAAAAAAAAATAAATAATATAAATTTACATATTAATTTGTTGAGATTAATAGTATGCAATAATAAGAATAAATATTTTAATGAATTAACATAGAATAAAAATATTAAAGAAATTAATAAAACAAAAAAATATATAATACGACAAGTTAATTATAATTAATCTAAACAAAATAAAAAAAAAGTAATGGACTAAAGAAAAACAAATAAATTAACTAAATATATAATATAAAAATATTTGATTTAAAACACAAATAAAATATTATATTTGTTCTCAAAAGCAAAAACAAACTATTATCTAACTTATTTAGCAACGTTCAAATGTCTCATCTTTTCATATAAAGATACAAAATCTTATTACTTTAGTAATATATGCTTTTTAGTTAATAATTCATTAACTTAGAGTTAACTACCATATAAGTTCTAAATAAGTCTTAATACCTAGTCAATTCAATTTTTTTTTTGCTTAATTATTAATTTCAATATAAAACCATATTTTAAGGTAGATTTTGATTTGAATTTAAATAGTTATCCAAAAATATTAAATTTAAATAATTTATTAAATAAAATTATTTGGTAAAAAATAAAATTTTATTAAGTATATATATTTAGAACTGTGGCTAAATTTAAAAAGAAAAGATAAATTATGCTTTAATATATTTGAATTGAAAATTTATGCAAAATTTTCAATTTCAAGTAGATTTTGATTTGTATTTAAATAATTATCCAAAGTTTTAAACTTAAATAATATATTAAAGAAATTTATTTGATAAATAAAATAATATAAATATTATCTTATGTGTCATTAAAAGAGATTATCTACCTCGACATCCATATAAGCAATTTTTATCATATAACATTTTATGTTGTAATATAATATGTTTGAATTCAAAATTTATGCAAAATTTTTAATCTTAGATAAATTTTGATTTAAATTTAAATAATTATCTAAAATATTAAATTTAAATAATTTATTAAAAAATTATTTGATAAATAAAATAATATAAGTATTATTTTATATGCCATTAAAAAGACTATCTACCTAGACATTCACATAAGAAATTTTTATTATGTAATATTATATGTTGTAATACAATATATACTAGTTTATTACCTGTGCGATACATAAATTATTTTTACTTATTTAAACATGTAAAAACATAAATTAATATTATTTAATCATGCTCAAGATACATGCAAAATACATATAATATAATTAAGATATAAAATCGTAATAAAATTAAAATCTTTAATTAAAAATTAGACAAAATTCAAAACATATTATAAGTAATAATATTAAGTGCATCAACAAAATGTTTAAATAAAAATTAAAAATTTTATCACTTTAAATTAATTTTTTTTTAATTTTCATCACTTTCATCTTATGTGATTATTTTTATAAACCTGTAATATTTAAAAAAAAAACTCGTGATCTTCAACATGCTCTTGTTACTAAATAGAGATATTTATAAACTCATAAAAAAAACCTATTAATTTTCAACATGCACTTATTAATTTAAAAAATGGATTTAGATGGATATTTAAAACGGTTACAAATTTTAAACAATTCTCTTATCTGTTTAAAAAATGAAAATTTAATAAATAAATATAAATGGATATCTAGATCTTTAAATAATGTATTATCGAAATAATAATTAGTCCATGCACTTGTCAAGTTAAATTAATTTAAATATTTGAAACATATTCGAATAAAATTAAATAAATTATGATGATTGTGAGTAATTTTAAATGGGTTCTAAATAGATTTGCAATGAATTAAAAAAAAAAAAAAGCTGATTTGTAAGAGAGCGAACAAAATAATTATTTGATTAAGAAAAAATTTAAAACTAATGATAAAAACTAACGGTAAGTACTTATAAAAAATTATAATTTGGTTAAATATTAATTTTAAAATATTGGAAGATGTGCCTAATGTTATTTGTCATGAGAATAATCTAGCATTAAATACACAAACTTAATTAATTAGAAAATTTTTCTTTAAGCAAAATCATATAAATAAAAAATATTACCAATTAATAGAAAAATTTATACGTAATGGTGATGGATTAAAAAAAACAGGATATAATATGAAAGGAAAGATAGGCCAAAAGAAGGATAAAAAAATTGCTGTTATAGGTAAAAAAAACCTACGTATCTAAAAAAACTTTAGCTGAAAGTTTGAATGAAAAATTTTGGTTGCTAATAAATGAACCAATGTGATGGGATCATAATTTGATAATATCTCTAAGTGACAGATAACTAGAAGTACAAAAGAGGATTGCAAAATTTTAATTAGAGCAGATAGCAGCAAGTTTATATCATCAATTTTCAACCTTATGAACGTAAAGCTTCAATTTTCAAATACCAACATATACATCATGTGAACTAATCAAAATATCAGTGGTTAACTTTATATCATTAAATGGAATGCTTATATAATGAATGAAATTTTAAATTCGGGTTTTGATTTTTTATTTTAATTTTTTTCTTAAATTAAAAGAAAATAATTATAATACAATGATAGTTTCGAAATACCAATATATATATATATATATATATTTAGATTCCAGAAGAAAGGCTAAACGTATGGTTGTTTCTTGCTCCAGTGGCCAATAGAGGAATAGCATCCAAACCAATCGGCTCAATATCTTCCAATTTTCCGGGAAGCATAATTTTTTTTTTCTGGGATGAAAGAAAAGAAAGAGAATTTACCAAAAAAAATTGAGAAATGTTACTTTCAAGTTTCAAAAATGGAACTTCACTCTCAAAGCTTTCTGCATTTCCTCTGCCTACTACTACACAGCCTATGATCTCTTTGTCATCATTTAATGACATATCTAATCCCCCTTTGTCTCTCGCTCTTGCATTTAATGTTTCAAAACTATAAAGCCAAACTCTTTTTCTTTTTCAATCTCGAGCCTTTTTTTTTTTTTTTTAAAGCACCCTCTAACAAGCCAAAGGAGGTTCTTTTTGAGCTAACATGGAGAAAAGCCAAGAACTTGCAATGACCCAGATGAGGAAATCAGTTGAGAAGCTTGGGTTTTCAACAGAGGTAAATAAGTGATACCCTTTGTGACAGGAATGCAATATTTTTATAGTTCAATTCAGTTCATATTTTGTTTTCTTTCATGTGTTTTTTTAACTGTTTCTTTTTGTTGTAGAAATATGGGGATCGGACACCCATGCGGTTCTTGATTGCAAGATCAATGGACGCAGAAAAAGCCTCAAAGATGTTTGTCCAGTGACCGAAATGGAGGTCTTCTTTTGTTCCAAATGGTTTCATCGCAGAATCTGAAGTGCCCGATCAATTGGAAGCCAGAAAGCCTTTTTTGCAAGGTTCATCAAAGACAGGATATCCAGTGGTAGTTATCAAAGCATGCAACCATTCTCCTCCCAAGGACCTTCTCCAGTTCAAGAGTAATTAGCTAGCTCATTTCTTTCACTCTTCCTTGTCATGATTGATCAATTTGCTTATAATTTACTGTAATTTTTGGTTTTCCATAAGGAAAGAAAATTGCTCATAATTCATGCATTTTGATGGAGCTATGATTAGGCTTGCCTGAAATATGATTCTGTTCAAATTGTTGAAATGGTGACTATTGATCAGGATTGTCCTGATATGAAATTGAAGGGGTCATGACAGAAAGGTTTCATCATAAATGTGGGAATAATGGGGAAACCACATAAAACTGGCGTTCAAAACTTCATAAATCCTGTTTATTATTTTAGGTATAACTCATAAATGTCCTTTAAGGGAGTTGAACCTATGGCCTCTGAAGTTTAAAGTATCACTATATTTTCACATAAACTTTCTGAATTATTACGAAATTAGAAGATACTACAATGAAGCTTATTCAAGATTATATTTTCATGTTATGTAATGTTTGTATTTTGTTGCTAACAAGTTTCCTTTTATCTTTTTTTATGTTGCAAAATTTTATTCTTTACATATCTTTGAGACCTCTTTGTTACAGTCTATTCAAGCATAGTTCAACTACTTTAGTCTTAGTAATGACTTGAGAGTCGAAACAAAACCTGGAATTTTAAGTCCATAATGAACAATCTTTAAAATTAAATGGCTGAGTACCATCTCACTGATAAATAGGTCGGTGTTCAATTCTTAAGGAACAGAAGATTTAATAAAGTTGTATATCTGACTTTGCTACAAGTGGGTGAGTAACTGAGTATGACAATTTATGGCCGGTATCATGCAGCTTCTGTTGTGTATGCGTGACTTCATAAGATGATATGCTTCTTTCCTAGCATATGCCCTTCTGTAATTAGAAGTTTTACTATGACCTTCTTTGGTTGATGAGACCAGAAATCTCCACTAATGTGCTAAGCCTACATTACACAGTTACATGCATTATCCTTCTGCCAATGACCCTTTTAGTACCAAAATTGTAGAATTTTTCGAAATTGATTCTCTCATTACATGCTCATAACAGTAGCCAGCTTGTGAAATTTGATTAACTTTGTCCATCTCTTGATGCAGAGTTCGTGGTATATATGCTAGACAAAGCCATAGCAAGGTAGTACTCTGTTCTACACATGAAGAATATTTCTTTAGTAAAAAACCAAAAAAGAAAAAAAAACCAAAATAAGTTTTTTTTGGAATACAAGCTCCAGAGCTCATATATTCATATATTTGATGCTGCTTATTTGCTTTATTATTATATTTTTTAACTTAGTGAATTGTCCCTATTTCAGCTCCGTGAAAGGAAGAGAAATAGGAGATGAAAAGTTGATTGGCATTCTTGATCTTCAACAAGTTACATACAAAAATGTTGATGCACGTGGATTAATAACCAGATTTCAGTTCTTACAGGTAATGCTTTGTTTTCTCAAGTATGTTCAAAAGAATAATAATTTGTGGCTTATGTTAATATTAATGGTAACTTGTATACTGGTTTGAAGAGTTTGGTTGTTTGCACTTGTCATCCTTAATCCATACAAAGGGAAAAAGTGAGACATATCCTAAAGAAATGCGGAAACGAGCCCTGAGTGTGGAGTTGACTTCATAGAAAACTGATTCCTCCACCCATAGATTTATTATTTTCAGGTGAAAGGTAAAATATAAATCTCAGGCTGTATGGCATGCAATGTATGATATATGTGCGGAATAAAATCCTAGTAAGCAGAATCTTACTAAAGATGTTTGCTTCTGTCTTGGAAACAAATAACACAGTAGTAGGCAGGATCTTAATAAATGACATACTAATGCATGATACCTATCTTCTGGTTGATTTAGTGTTATAATCTGATCATGAGGCCATGTTTTAGAATCTGTTTGTAGCATTCTTTGAGATAAAGAATTAGGCCATTTTGTCTCAGAATTCTTATCCTGACTGCCCTTCGTATCTCTACCCTGCTTCTTGTTCTTTTCTAAACATTTTCCAAAGGGATTAGGCTATTTTCTTTATCTAGTTAAGGAATTAAATAATAAGGGAAGAATTCTACTTTTCTCTCCTAAATTCTGACTAATAATAAAGTGAATTTACAATTTTAAACGCGACACGATAACACAACATGAAAACGATATGAAAGAAGATACAAGAGCAATGTGGTTTAAAATTTTAGTAAAAATTATATGAGTTTGGAAAAAAACCAAAAAAAGAAAAAAGATGTTTTGTGTTTGGTATGTTGACATGTATTTGACATGGCATTTTTTGTGTTTTACACGTATTTGACACGAGATGATACAAATACATGCGGTTTGGTACTTAATGCCTTTATTTTCACTGTTAGTTAGTTCTAATCTTCACTTCATGCAGGCATATTTCCCAGAGCGCTTAGCAAAGTGCTACATTTTGCATATGCCACGGTTTTTGTTAGTATGTGGAGGATGGTTTCTCACTTCATTGAGAAGGCAACACTGGAAAAGGTATTCACTATTTTTCTTAAATGGTGGTGTTTTAGAATCTTACCAGAAGGCTTAACTCCTAAGATAGGTAATAAGCATACTGGCACCAATGCATTATTATTACTTAATGGCTGTGGATATATGTTTGCAACATGGAACTTTGTGCATCTTTATGCCTGAAAATTTGAGATTAACAAAACTTGGAGCTTAACTCAGTTGATTCATGCAGCCACCTTTAAGAGGTAGCATCCAGCAAGTCTATAGTTCTAATCCCAGCATTTGTAACCTCTCTATTCTCAGGCTGCGGTTTGCTACGTATAAAAAAAAATTGGGTTCAACATGCCTGACTGCCTAACTTGGCTTGTCTATTATGCTCGACATGGAATTTAGTTGGCTTGTTTTGCAACAATGAATGCAGATTGCAATTGTGACCAATGACGATGAGAAGAAATCCTTTATAGAGGAGATAGGTGAAGAAGTTGTGCCAATCGAGTATGGTGGTAAAGCAAAGCTGACAGCCATCCAAGATGTGGAAGTGCCCCCATTGGAAGGTTGATCCCACCCAAAGTTCTAGGCAGCTCGTATTGCTGAAGCAAGTCCTTAGAGTATTCAACGTGAATGATATAGTTGAAACTGCAGCCATTGTAGGGTTAAACTCAAACCCTCAAACGACCATTGCAGCTGCCATTAAACCACCTAATCCGAATATTTACTTATGACTGATACTTCCAACATGATGTTGGCTTCAATAGATTGTCTTATCATCATCTTGAAAAGCTATAATTTAAAGGAAAAAAAAAACTTCTTTATTGTTAACATCATCTCATTAAACAAATTACTTTGTGCCTTACAATCTGCCAAAGAGGTTGATGTTACATTGTTCTATTTCTATTTCACTTTTGTATTATTTAGTAGTATTTGGATAAGATTTGCAGACAAAAAAAATGCTGTTCTTAGGTATCAAGAGAATATGTACTCAAAGATACTGAGTTCTTAGGTTCTACTTGTAAGTCTGATTAGAAAGTTCTCAAGAACATAGTATATAGGGTGGACAACCCAATCCGTCCCTAGTAGATTTCGATTCGATTTTATAGGGTCGATCTTTTTTTTTTAAATCGGATTTTGGGTCGGATCGGGTAACGTTAAGGGAGTGTCGGGTTTGGGTTTTAGATAAGCTCGACTCGATCCGACTCGATATTATATAAAAATAATTTTTAAAATAATTTTTTATTTATATTTATATAATTATATATTTAAATATTTATATTTAAAAATAATATTTTATATTTTAAAAAATAATATTTTATTAATTTTAGATCGGATCAGATACGATTTATACAATATCGAATCAGATTTGGATTTGACGGGTGTAAAATCAAATAGGATTCGAGATGAGCAAAAATTCAACCCGATCCGACCTGTTGTCATCTCTAATAATATATTTTATGATTAAATCGTTCTTAGTCTCTTATATTTCTTCCTGGCTTGTTATATAGTTGGTTGCTATATTTTTGTTCAAATACGAAGCTAAAAAATTTTCAATAACTTTTGGTAAATAGAGCATAGAGGTTCAAGAGATGAAAATAAAAGGGTAGAAGGGAAGGGAGTTGCTTCCATTAACAATGGTAAAACCTTTGCCAATGTATTGAGGAAATTATTATGTTAGCAAGGGCTAAAATTCATGCTACGTAAAAGATTAAAAAAAAAATAGAGAAAAATGTTTTTATTAGAAATTAAATATCCAAGAAAAAAAGATGTTAGGATTAGATTAAAGTATATATTAAAAATTATTCCATCAAAATATATTAGAAATTAAATATATGTTCCATAAGATTTTTATTGAAAATAATTAAGTTAGAAACCAAAATCAATAATTTGGTAAATTTTTATGAATAAATTAAAAATGTTTAAGTAAATATTAAAAAATATTTACATAAATTGACCCAGAATTATAGGATATAAAATTTAGTTTGTTATTATTAACATTTACAAAAAAAATTCGATCAACAATTTATTTGAGGGTTGAAAAAATAATCTCATTTTTTTAATAAAACACATATTTAGATAAAATATTAAAATTTATTTAAATCAATTGAAAATTTGTATACTCATCTATTTAACAAAATCTAAGATCTGTTAGTTGAATTTTACATATAACTTTTTAATTAATTTTTATTAAGAATCATACGAATTTAATTTTAAAAAAATTCAAAGTTTAGTATAATTAATTTATTAAAATTCAAATCTTAACACATATAAAACTTTTATATGCATTTTTTATATAAAAAATACTTTAAAAAATATTTGAAATCAAATGAAAAAAAACTAAGTACATATTAAAAAAATTAAAATAACACATCATAACATTAATTTTATTCATTTTTTGTTAAAAAATAAAAAAATAAAAAAATTACTCAACCTTTTAAATCAAAATAAAAATGTCTTGTACCTCATTAAAAATATATATTTATTAATTTGCACTAAAAATTATCATGGGACAGAACCTCACGGCTCTTTTTTTTTAATAATTATTGATTTTTAAAATTTGATTCTTAATATTATTTTAATATATTTAAATAAATAAATATATAAAATAATTTGTTACTTTTAAAAAATTTAAAAATATATAATTCAATTTGATTGGAGTCAATTTTATTTTAGTTTTTAATTTTTAATTTAAATTTAAAATATATTTAATATATAAATTTAATTAAAATTAAAAAAATATTTTAATCGAATAAAATATTATTGGTCTGATTTATAAAAAGAATATTTTTAAATTTTTTATAAAACATTTTTTTGGTTCGTAAAAAAAAGATTTACAATGGGCAAAAACTCACCTAGTCAAAATATAAAAATCCAACTCAATTTGGTTTAGGTTTTCATAATTAATCAACAAAACCGGAGCGAACGTCAGGACTCGTAATAACAAAAAACGAAGAAGAGAAAAGAAACCACCGGTGTCGCCGGCGACAAAATCACCGCGGTCATAACATTTTCATATTCCATCTTTGCCAGCGCCGCCTCCGCCACCACACCCTGTGAGAATGCCATTTCTCCTTTCGCTCAATTTTAATTCTTAGGCTTCAGATCTTTACCTTCTGGTTATTTCCTGATTACCCTAACTTTTTGCGATTTTAATTAATTTATTGTCCTCTAAAATTTCAATTCAGTTTAAATCATCTTTGAAAAAAAAAATTTAAGGTGCGATCTATCTTATTTTTTAGTTATAAGCATTTACTTTTCTTCAGAACTTTCTAGAAGGCTTTTGATGAATTTGGAGAAACAATGGCTAGCAATTCAGGAAGAGGAGCCCCAACAAATGGTTCCGTCTATGTTTGTAATTTACCTGAGGGAACTGATGAAACAATGTTAGCCGAATATTTTGGGACCATTGGCTTGCTAAAGGTATAAACTATAAACTTTTAATTGAAAAAACAAAATATATGCTGCTGCGTGTCTTATTTATGGCTTATTGTTGAGTTTTTGCTGATTTTGTAGAAAGATAGGCGAACTGGCCGACCTAAGATATGGTTATACAGAGATAAGGCAACGAATGAGCCAAAAGGAGATGCTACGGTTACTTATGAGGATCCACATGCTGCATTGGCTGCCGTTGAATGGTTTAATGACAAGGATTTCCATGGGAGCAAAATTGGTGTTTTTATAGCCGAGAGTAAGAGTGGTAATGCTGGTGGAGATCCTCCAACTGTGGCTGGTGATGGTGGTGGATTCGAGGAAGATGCTGCTAAGGACATGAATGGGGGTGGTGGAAGGGGCAGAGGTCGGGGTGATGCTTCTGGAAAAACATGGAAACAGGAAGGAGACTGGCTCTGTCCAAATACAAGGTCTGTGATGTGATATTGGTGAGCAGCTTCTTCTTGCTCTTTTATAACATTTTCTTTTTATTGCCCTTAACTCTGATTGTTATGTAAATACTTCCTCATTCAATTTTTCTGGTTGCAGTTGTTCCAATGTCAATTTTGCCTTCCGTGGTGTGTGCAACTGCTGTGGAACTGCTCGACCTGCAGGTGCATCTGGTGGTGGTGGAGGGGCTGGTGGTCGTGGGAGAGGTCCTGGTGCCCCTGACTCTGGAAGTCATGGCCGAGCAGTAGGTGCTACTGGTGGACTTTTTGGACCAAATGATTGGCCTTGTCCTATGTATGACTTCTAATGATTAAGTGAAATATGTTCTTTTCTATTGCTTGTGTGATCTTAGGCATAATTTCTCCATCCTTGATAATCTCTTCACAATCCTGTTTAATCCTATATTTAGTTATACAATTTATCCCAAACCTAAAATCCTAATTTTTATAAACCCTTGCAGAACATAAAACCAAGTAGCAAATTTCTAATATATAAATGTCTGCTTTAGCTCAGGTTGACATTAGTGTTTGATCACATGCATCTCCTGGTCTGTTTATGTGTGCACATGTTCCTTCACTTTATCTCTGTTACGATGCAGTTGTGATCACTTTTTCAGAGAATTTGAATAGGAATCTTTGATTGCATATGGCAAGTCAAGGTTTTCTTTCTCTCTCTCTCTCTCTCTCTCTTTTTTTTTTTGGTACAAGGGAGAGCAGTAGGGCTCGAACCTAAGATCTCTATCCTAACACCATCCCTTCCTTACCACTTAAGCCAAAGTGATAAGTTTCTAATACTTTTCGGACTATGCAAATTGGTTCTGTTATAGTGACCGTTAAAATTATGTCCTAACAATTGGGAGTGGTTTGTGTGGTGTCTTACACTTTGTACACTTCTACTATGCAGGTGTTTAGAAATGAGTGCCTTTTTTATATTTGAATGCAAAGCCGTCTTAAATGCAGCATTATTCTTGTCAGTTCGTTCAACTTTTGCTTTACAGGTGTGGCAACATCAACTGGGCTAAGCGTACAAAATGCAATATTTGCAACACCAATAAACCTGGTCACAATGAGGGCGGTGTGAGGTATATGATAACTATTTGCCATCTACCAATCTTAGATGCATATTAAAATCTTTGGGATATTTTCATTTAGAATTGATTTTGTGTAGTTGATTTACTTTTCTACTTTGTTTTCTTGTAGCTCTACATTTGCTTCATTTCATTCTTATTACCTTAAGGTGACTTTGACCTTTAAATAATTTTTTCCTATTATCTTGCAATCATTTCTGTTTTATCTAATTTACCTTTTTGGTTTTGAATGTGCATTGCTTATACTCCTCTTCCTCTCTCTCCCCAAAATATGATTTCTCTTTTGTATCTTTCAACTTTTTGAGTTTTAGTCGCTCTGAACCATGTTTAATTGACAGTAGAGATATTATTGGGGTTACTATTGCCAATCACGCATGACATGCTTCCCTCCAATCGCCACCTTCCTTGTTCTAATAAAATTGCTAAAACGCGGTTATGCTTTCTTTGAAATGCATTTTACCTTTCCTTACCATTCTTATTTTTTTAAAAGGTTTGTACCATGCTCCCTTTACTGGAAGTAGGAGGAAAAAGAAAAAATTTTATTACACAAGCTAATTTTTGTATTTGCCTGTACTTTCTCTCTTGCGTAGTTAACATATTTTATTCATGATTACAGGACATGCAATAGTCTGAAATGCAAACTATTTTTTTTTTTTTTAAATTTTTAAGTACATCACTTAATTTTTTTTTGGGAAAATAAATGTTATATGCTTTGATTTTTGTTTGCTCTGCATCTAGTTTGGCTCCTTGATAGAGTGGTCAGGCAGTTTTTTCCATTAACTTCTTCCAGTACTTTCTTCGTATGTATTTGAGTCAAATGTCTTGTAAATCTAGTTTCTGTTATTTCTGTTAAATATGTTTTTCAATTAGTTTGCTTCTGTAATTGGCTCCATGTAAATGGAAAAATGTGATGATCGTAAGGGCTCAATATGCTTGGAATATGTAGTGCCATGTGATAGGAAGGGTTGGATCCTATTTCTATTGGCTTGGTTGGATTTTGTTAGTACAACTGGCATCTAACACTCTAAAGTTTGTTCCATCATTTTCCTCTTAGCTGCCTATTTCCATTATTTGAACTTACTAGAATATGTAGTGCCACTGGCTACCTAGGATCAAGATGTGGAGCAAGATGATTCATAAATTGAATAATGTACACATTTACTTCCTTGGAGAGCAAGCTGAAAAGAAAAGTAGTTTTCCTCTTATGACCTGAATTGCGTCTATTCTTCAATACAATGCATTCTAATCGTTTTAATATTATTTACATAATTCTGTAATGACATTCTGGACTAAGCGTTGTTACTGCATGTGCATTCTTGTTATGTGCTGCCACGGTATTTTTCAACAAGTAAATTAATTTCATTATCGAAGCATTAGATTCATTTCCTCGTCTATGTTCTTTTCTTTTCATTTCATTCCCCCTACATCATTGATGTAACTCATTTAATGTGCTTTTTATAACTGGAGTAAAATGCTAGTAAGTGGTTTATGTCAGTATGCCATTTTACTACAGTTCTATGGTTCTACCAAGCTTTTGCACATTTTGTCCTTTGGTTTTTATTGCTATGTGCAAAGCTTCTTACATTTGCTTTAAACTTGTTTTTAACAGAGGAGGACGTGGTGGTGGTTACAAGGAACTTGATGAAGAAGAGATAGAGGAAACAAGGCGACGTCGACGTGAGGCAGAAGTAAAATATATCTCCATTATTAATATTTGAAGCTTAATTCATTACATATCTTAATTTGATGGTAATTATTATTTAATCCCAGGATGACGGTGAGATGTATGATGAGTTTGGCAATCTCAAGAAAAAATACCGAGCAAAAACACAACAAGCTGAACCTGGACGAGTGCTGACAGGTTCAGGCCGTGCTGGCTGGGAGGTTGAGGAACTAGGTATTGGGATCATTATTTTGACAGTGTGTTTTAAGATACTAATTGTCATACATGTCAAGGTTATTTAATCAAAGAAACAAAGTGAAAGAAATATGGCTGTTGTAGTTTGAGTTGCTAGGCTCTGGAGTAGTTTGACTGGTGATTATCTCGTATAAAAAAATATATAGAGGTAACCGATATTTCGTGTCATCTTTATCAGATAGATACTCACCCAAAACTTCCAAATAGGTACAGAATACTTAAACATCTAAATTTTAAAGGGGAGAAACTTTCTACTTAAGATGTGCCTCTAAAACTTGCCTATTATTTATATGTCATACAGTATAGCACCATGCCTTTTTCTTTTCCATGGGTGATTTAAAAAGATGAAACCATAACAAGAGTGTTGATTCCTTAATTTTTTTTACCAAACCTGATCAAACCTAGTTTTGTTTTAATTTGATTGTGATTTTGGTTTGGCCTTTTATTTAAGCTTTCTAGGTGACAAGCCTCGTATGTATAGTATTTGTTAGTTTTAACCAAACGTATACTTGAATGCACACAAACAAATTGCTAACAAATACATAAGAGTTTGTAAAGGTTTAAATCAAACCACACCATAACCTTTCTACTGTAGATAGAGTATGAGTTTGTAAATAAAAGCATAAGAGGATGATGATATGCAAGTTTTAGCTAATTTATGAGAAGAAATGCTCTTGAAATCAATCCATGATTAACTTTAAACTGCATAATACTGTAGGAGTGATAAAATTTTAGCATTAATATGAAAAAATATATATAAATTTAGTTATAATGTATTATTTCTGTATTATATCTTTAAAATAATCATATAATATGTGTATCTTAGATCTTTATGCATACTTCTCAGACCAGTGACTTTATAAGAAACAGCTAGATTAAGATTCTCTGACAATTTCTTTTGCACCTTGGAAGCAACTCTGCTCTCAGCTCTAAGCTCTAATTTAACCAAAGCTTTAATTACATACTGTTCACGTTGGCTGTACGAGTCCTTTGCTCTTAATGTGGAAACAACCGCAGTCAATGATCTAGAGATATTGTGTTCAGGTGTGAATTATTGTCGCACATAGATGCACTTGTGTGTGTTTTTGCTTATTTCTATTTTTCTTTCTCCAATTGTTAAGAATTGTATAATTGCTTCATTACTACACAAAGGCACATCTAGCACCCCAGCTTGCTCCCTTGTTGGGTCCCCACAGTGCCCCCTTCCAACTTTCAGCACATAGTTATTGGACATTTGGATGCTATTTTTTCCTTTTCCTTTTCCTGACCACCCATATGACTTAGAGGCTTAGGCTTTGCTTGGTAAGAAGGATGGAAAGAGGTGAAGATGAAAAACTTAATAATCTAATGGTTAAAATTCATTACAACTTTCCTACTTCATAGCTTAATCATTAGATTAACAAATTTTTCATCCTCATCTCTTTCCATTCTTCCAACCAAGCAAAGCCTTGAAGATGAAATTGCCTGAAGGTCAAGCAATTTCAACCTACTGTAAATTTCAAGGGAGAAAATGGTGTTCTATTTTTGCAACTTAATGAATAAGGAAATAAAACAAAGTATTTCCTTTTTTCTGCTGCAGTATGATGGTGTTTGGAGTATCTTAATGTTTTAATAAAAGCTTTTTCGCAGGTGTGATCGACAGGGATGGAAGAGAAAGAAGCAGAGATAGGGGAAGGGAACGGGATGATAGAGAAAGTAGCAAGAATAGAGATCGTGAAGATAGGGAAAGGCATCGTAGTCGAAGCAGAGAGAGGGATAGGGGAAAGGACCGCAGCCGTGGTTATGAACATGACCGAGATAGAAATTATGGACGAGATAGGGGGGATCGAGACCGAGATCGAAGCAGGTATTTTTACTGATAAAGGAAGAATCAGTGTCTTGTTAATGTGCTTGATATGTCCCCTTTGGTCTGGAAGATGGTACTTGATTGAAACTTTTGAGTTGAATTGGTATCTTTAGTGTGATTGATAGTTGAAACTACTCTCTACAGTTTGATGTATTTCTATCTAGACTTGTGTTACGGGTGCTATAGCACAGTTTTGCTGCTATAGGAATCGTTGCTGGTGTAGAGTTTGCAATGCAATATTTTTCAAGCTAACTTGATTTTTATCTCCTTATTTGAACTCAGTCTATTTCTACGCATTCATCTTTTCGTAGCTTTTTGGAAGGAAAGGCCCACAAATATGGCCTATTGGTGTTCAAAAACAACACCACCCTGAAATCTCTTTCAATTATTGAATCGAATTACAAAAGTGTCGTTTACTATAGTTTTTCTTATATTTTTCTTCTTTGTTTTTACAATTTGAAAATATAGAACATGTTTGGTAAATAATATTGTTATATAATGAAAACAACTGTTTAAACTATTGCAAATTATACAATAATTCAATAGATAAAATAAAATAGTATTTTATTTAAGTAGCTAGTAATAAAATTACATAATACTAAATAATACTATATAATAGCAATATTAACTATTATTATTGAATCATATATTAGAGTTTATGATCATTCAATCATATTAAATAATTTGATGAACAATATTAATTAAATTAATATTCATAAGTAATAATTATATATAACATCAACTAATTTTAAATAAAATTATCTAACATAATTCTTTCTTTACTTGGAGAGCAAAGCACCAATCTAAAATCATAAACCACGTAGGATTTATATTGAGAGGTGACATTAGACCTGAGCTGACCATTGGATTAGGAGGAGGACAAAGATGGGAATTCATTCATAACCGACTCAAAACGGTTTGGCGAAAGCTACATATATGAGCATTGTGAAGTTGAAGAAACCTATTGTTTTAGTTTTCAAAACCTGCTTTTATTTTTTCTACAATTCTTCTGCTTTGCTTGTTTTTGATCGCTTCTTCTTCAGTCGTTGGCTTTGATCATTATCGGCAGCTAGCACGACTATGGAGTCTGCTCCAGAAATAATAACAGGAGTAACATTCAGGTCTGGTCTGACCCTGGAATGGATCAAACAGAGGAGCCTTGGCGAGGGAGGATATGGGTTTGTGGATTTAGCCAAGGTAATAATGCCTGTTCCTCGTCTACTTGCTGTTAAATATTCTCCTTCCCCTAGCCCTTGACTTCAGAAGGAATACAGAATCCTCCGACGATTTCTTGGTTGAGAAACATTGTTCAATGTTACTATGAAATTTCGAGCGTTGAATATGAGGTGGAATATCACAACTTGTTTCTTGATTATGCGGCTGGCGGGAGTCTTCTGAATTTGATCGACAATTATGGTGGTAAAATACCAGAATCTGATGTGAGGTGCTATATGAAGATGATACTTCAAGGGCTTTGTGATGTTCATGGGGGAGGTTACGTGCATTGCGATATCAAACCAGGCAACATTCTTGTTTGTCCTTGTCATCAAACAGGTTCTCTTTGTACTATGAAGATTGCTGATTTTGGCTCAGCCGAGGAACCTGGAGAAGGTTCTGCTTTGCTTGTTTTCGGGGTGCCGCGCATTACATGTCACCAGAATCCGTTGAGCATGGGAAAATCACTTTTGCTTTAGAAATATGGTCTCTGGGTTGCATTATTGTTGAGATGATGACAGGCGAACTACCATGGCAATCTGCTTCCGACCCAGAAGACTTGGCCAGGAAGATTGTGATATTCCACATGGATTGTATTGGAAGCACCAAATATACCCCAAGACATGTCAAAGGCAGGGAAGGATTTATTGATGAGGTGCTTTGCTAGGGAGCCCCATGAACGCTGGACTGCTTATAGGCTAAAATAATGATAGGCAAAGAAGTTTTAGTCGATCGGGCTGCAGAAGTAAAATCAAACAATCAATCGAGTATATAAGATATAGTAATTTAACGTGATTTAACTTAATTGATTTTTGTCTACGGATAAAAAATAAGATTTATTAATTATAAAAAATTATAAATATATATTAAATCACTCTCACTCAACAATTGATATTCATAGATTTTTTAATATTTTTTAATCTTATGAATTATTTTCAATTCAAATAAATATGTACTCTGTACCCATGCATCATATCTATGTGAATCATTTCGGTTTCATTTAGTTCACTCACACACATTAACATACATACCCATCAACCATAAATTTTTAACAGTAAATTTTAAGTACTCTTTTAAGTGTCTATTCTATAAAATCTTACAATTCTTTTATATTTTTATTTTCTTATACTTAAAACTTCATTTATTTATAAACATACATATTTATCTATCAAAATTTTATTTTCTCTTATAATCTTTTTTTAGGTCAAATTTATTTATTAAATTTTTTTTAAAATTTTTTTAAAAAATATTTTTATCCATAAAATAATATCTAATTAATCTTAAACAAAGCTCTCATGAGACGGTATTATTCCCGACAAACTTTTTTAATATTCTTTAATCTTATTAATTATTTTCAACCCAAACAAATATATACTCTGCACTTATGCATTATATCTATGTGGATCATTTCAATTTCCTTTAGTTCACTCACACACATTACCATACATAACCATCAGCTATAAATTTTTAACAATAAATTTTAAGTACTCTTTTGAGTATCTATTCTATAAAACATTTCAACTCTTTTATATTTTTATTTTCTTATACTTAAAACTTTATTTATTTATAAATATACATATTTATCTATCAAAATTTTATTTTCTCTTATAATTTTTTTTTGAGTCAAATTTACTTATTAAATTTTTTTTTAATTTTTTTAAAAAATATTTTTATTCATAAAATAATATCTAATTAATCTTAAATAAAGTTTAACGACGGCCCTCGTCAGTGATGGTCTTAAGTCCAAGGCTATCGGGATTTGCAGTACTGGTGTCTTTTTTAAGTACGAGTCCAATTAAAACTAAAGGCTCTGTAAGGTTCTTTTTTTTTTTTTTTTTTTTTTGTATTTTTGAGCTGCATTTTTCATGAGTATAACTTTGTAAGGCTCCTTTCATAGAATATTGCTGCTGATATAATTCTAAATATAATATCTAAGAAATCCCAAATTATTCTTTAAGAACTTTTAATTTGTTTAATTCATTCACCTTTCCCTCTCAAATTTTTTTTTTTTCTTTTTGAAGCTTTTTCTGCTCAAAATGACTTGAATATTTGTATTTTATACCTGAAGTTGAATTACTACTATCTCGCATCTTAAAAAAAAATAAAAAAATCTGCAATACTACTAATGTAACATCGCGCATTTGGATCCTTTTTTCCTTAATTAGTTCCAATGAATCTTGCAAACATCATTGATTTCGGAAATTATTATTTTGCTTAATTATTATTTGTAAACTCATATGACTTCAACTATAATCCTTAGTTAGTCCTCAATTTACTACAGCACAATATCGAAAAAGATGCAGAGGTGTTTATGTTTTTATCATAAAATAAAAGAAAAAAAATGAATGTTAATATTTAAATTCTAAACTTATTAAATATTATTTTTTAAAAATAGTTACATGAATCAATTAAACAAATTTCTTAAAAGTGTCAATTTTTTAATTTAAATTTAGTTTAATAAAAAAAATCACCCTTAAACAAAAATAATTATCAAAGTTTATTGTTTGTAACCAAGTGAACTTTTAATATTTATTTTCATTCAATTAAATTTTTGAATATTTATTTTCATCAAGTTAAATCTTTAAATATTTATTTTCACTCAAGTGAATCATTGATTAGATGAAAATAAACGTTAATGATTAATCAATTTTCATCTAATAAAAACTCAATTAATAAAAATAAATATTTAAACACTTAATTGATTGTAATAAAAACTAAGATGATTATTTAATTTTAGTTCAAAATTTTTTTATATATCTCAACTTGATTAGTCGACTTGATTATATATAAGATAAATTATATATATATATATATACCTTATAATTATACTCGATTTGAGTTTGTTACCTGAGATTTAAAATAAGATATAATCACCCGAAATATTTAATTGATGTCGTTAGCCCCTAAATCATATAAACTCTAGCTCTTTTCCCATTTCATTTTTTTATAAAATTTTATTATTTTTCTCTCTTTAGAACTAAAATAAAAAATCTAAACTCATACCAAAAAATCATCTATTTTAAACTAAAAAATCGCATTGCAACTAAATATAATGTTCTCTATATGTTATGTGATATTTTTCGTAATTGTTTTAATGAATGGGAAGAGGAAGAAGATGAATTGAAATAGTCTTTGTGATTCAAAGTAAACAAGGTCAATTTTTTAGTATGATTTGACTTACAATTTGAAGTGATTTTTGTTTTTTAAGCTAAATTTGATTTGGGTATTTTGTTTTTTATATTTGATTTGATATTTTTATTGAAAATAAGTTTTTTAGTTGAATTTTTGGATATGGATGCAAAAGTAATTTTCTTTTTTTTTTGGATATTCTGCATGTTAGTCATTCAGCACAAAGCAGTTGTTCGACAAATTAGTATAGTTCAACAAGGAGGCACTTCGGCAATAAACAAAGTAATCCAACGGTAAGCAAATCAAGCAATCCCAGCACGATTGCAGAAGTAGTACGACATGCAAAAAGCAATTCATTAGGAAGCAATCGAAGAACACAGAAGCAATTAAGAGCAATCAATTAAGTATCAAACAAATAATCAATTTTCATTCGATTGCTACACCAATTTTCAAAGACAACCATCAACAAAGCAAATAACCTTGAAAAAATCCAAAAATAAACTCAGCAGTCACTAGAAAAACCCACCCTGAAATACCCCACACCTAGTAAACCCACAAAATTATCACAAATTCACACATCAGTTGCAACAACTCATCAACAAGATTTTTTTTTTTTTTTTTTGTGAATTTCAATTTGAATTTTTAAATTTTTTTTGAGTTTTTAAAACACAAATGAAAAGAGAAAAAAAGGGAGATAATCGACTAGCAGCACAGTAAACAAGTGACGCACAAACGGTGAAATTAACGACGATTGGTGGGGGCAACAGTACACTTCATCATAAACTGGATTTTGTTCTTGTATTAGCTGGGTTGAAATAAGTTAAAAGAGAATTCAAAAATGTTGGGGAGAGAAAATAGAAGCCAAAAAAAGTTTTTAAAAGAAAATGAAAAACGTCACGATTTTGAGCAAAAGAATAATAAAAAAAATCTCAAAGTAGTTAAAGGATCAACTTTTAAACTTTAAGAGCCACTTTCGTATCAAACTACAGGATAGTTTATATAATTTACCCTTATATATATCAACCCATTCCCAAAATAAGCGTAAAAATATGTGTATGCAATAGTCTCCATCATCATGTTAATTACATGCAAGCAACGGTCGTGTTATACTTCTTCCATAGTTCCTCTTTCTTTACAGATCTTCTTGCATGATATCAGAAGTCAAATAACTTTCCCGGATAAATACACAACATTCAAATGCAATAGTGTACCAAAAAAACAAAAACAAAAGCACATCATATATCTCTAAGGCAGCTGGACAAGTTCACTATTCCGCTACGTATGCACTATGGAAATTTATGGCGTGAGTAAAAGAAATTTACATCTATGAGCTACTGTTCTGAACCGGTTGCGAAGAACATCTATCTTCAACGGGCTGAGGGTTCAAGATCTTACACAGAGAACGATATTGCAGTCGAACATTCTCACCAGTTCCAATAATCTTAAGCAAATACCTGCAAGAAAGTCATGAAAGCATGGAGATACTCACCATTAGAAACTAAGCTCCAACTCTGTCTCTGCTGACATGTCTACATATTGTTTCTCTTTTTTTTTTTGTGAAATAAATAAATAAATGACAAGAACAAAACATAACAGAGTTTTATGAGTGTGTTATCTACAACAGATGTGAACAGTCAGTACATAACGAATGGCAAAAGTCATCTCATTATAATATAATTTTTGTTGAGGTAAAAGAGAATAATACAGAAGTTAACTGAGGCAGATAAAATTTATCATCTTTTCCAAAAAATTGGCAATGCAACCTTGTATGATACTTATTGCTTTTTGCAACTTCAAAAATTTTTTATTAGAAGTGAATTTCTAAGGAGAATTAAAATGAATTATGCTCAATCATAAAACCTTTAGTTTGTAATTGAGTCGCTTTAGACTACATTTCAGGTAATTTCGGGATTTGGACTTGGAGCATTTCAAGTTTTAAGTTGTTTTAAGTTCAGATTGCTTCAAATCCAGGCCACTCATGTTCAAGACAGTTCATGTCAATGTCGTTTAATGTTTCACGCTCATGTTACTTCAAACTCGGAATCCTTAAGATTTGAACCACTTCAGGTTTCAGCTCAGGTTTAGTTGGGTTAGTTCTCAGCTTTTACAGCCTCTACAACGTCATTCATAACTGGAATCCTGTAACGGTGGTTTGAGGAGCACTTTTTCATGAAATTGAAGGCTTTTTAGAGGCACAGTTTTGTGCATGTGTAAGTGTCACGGGTCGAGATTTAAGCTCCGAACCCGCGCAGCTCCGGGACCCGGGCATTCACCCTTCCGGCGTCCCGGATCAGCCTACCTGTCACGGTTCACACCCTTGTGAGGTATTGTCCGCTCTAGCCCACCCTGACCTTACGGTTTTGTCTTACAAAAGACGTCTCACAAGACGGAAGTGGTGTGAACTCTTATATACCCCAATGACCCTCCTATTATATTCGATATGGGATTCAGGACTCTTCCTTAGGTCCGTGACATTCTCTCGCACCCAACCTCGTGACGTCCTCGTCACGGAGACTGACCACCATGCCTACCTCCCTCGAGGTGCTTGGCGTGGATCGAACGGTTTAGGACTGGCTCTGATACCACTTGTCACAGGTTGAGACTTAAGCTCCGAATCCGCGCGGCTCCGGGACCCGGGCATTCACCCTTCCGGCGTCCCGGATCAGCTTACCTGCCACGGTTCACACCCTTATGAGGTATTGTCCGCTCTGGCCCACCCTGACCTCACGGTTTTGTCCTACAAAAGGTGCCTCACAAGGCGGAGGTGGTGTGAACCCTTATATATCCCAGTGACCCTCCTATTATATTCGATATGGGATTCAAGACTCTTCCTTAGGCCCGTGACATAAAAACTTGGATAAAGCCCTATGTTGCTACGACTCTTCATTTTCCTCTAAGCACCCGTGTCTGACACATATCTCAACATGGGTATAGAGGTCTGGCCCTCCAAATATATGTAAAAACTTGGAAAAAATTGAACATATCTGTGTCGGACACATACCTGTATCCGACACTCACCTCTGAGTCCATGTAACATAGATCAAGACAACTCACCAGCCATTGAGACATTGGGATGTAATAATGGCTTCCTTCCCAACAAATTTTTCTGATGTCCTCCTGTTTCCCTGTATATTTCAGTGCACATAATTCAAATTTCAGTCTAATTGTCAAGTTGGAAGTCAGAATCAATTTGCAATGAAACAAGCAGCAAAATGCAGACCTTAATTAACACCTTCTCATTCACCGAAAATGGATATTGCACACCCCTATGCAACCCATCATCAGCACCACCATCTCCATTTTCCTTAGGACAAGCATTTGATCAGTGTCAGATTTGAAGTTAAGAACAACTCCCTAACAAATTACATTTGGAAAGTTCAATGCCAGTGATCATAACATAATAAATGGTAATCACTGTAAATGTCCTTTTTTTTTTCTCAAATGTGTCCAAAATTGACTTAAGGTGTTAAGAACTCAAATTCCAGAAGCAACTATCCTATCTGACTTCTAATAAGATGATTAGTCTGCAATGTGCTTTAAGTCATCACCATCCTGAAAGCAAATAATTTTGAGGCTTCCACATGCTACCCTACATGATAGGAAGTCCAAGTACACAGCAATCAATTCACACCTAAATTCGATGTTGAGAGACATTATCACATCAATGCTAATTGTTTTCTTCTACCACAATGAAGTAAAACAAGTCAAATAACTGCACTTCCGCCATACCTGTTTTCATAATAGAGACTATATTTTTCAGATAATAATCAGATTCCAGGAAATAGTCAGGCTATACTTAGTAAAATTCTTGCAACATCTTTTGCCCATTTGGAACATCCTATATCCATCTCTTCTTATTACCAATTGCAAAAGAACTGAGAGTTTAATATCATTAACGCTTATGACAGTTTATGCATGCATAACAAAAGTTTGGAAGGATTGTGTGAAGAAGTTTATTTAGAGTATACCCTGCTCGATCTTCTTGATGAATCAATTTGTTCACCCATATCCTTTCGTCGTTTACGGAGAACTGCATTATGGAATAGCCTTCGATTATCCTCTTCTTTCACAGCTGCAGCAGCAGCTCTTAGAGCTGTTGAACAAGGGTGAAAATATGAGAAATGGGGAAAAGAAAAGAAAGAAATAAGAACAAAGACAGAAACACACACACAGAATCAAATGGCTCAAAATGGAAAAAAAGAGTGAGGGAGAGAGTGCAAGACAAAATGAACGGAGCATAGCAAAACTAGGCAAAAAAGGCCAGAGAAAATTAAAGTAGCTATCAGAATGTACCAATATTAGGGATCAAAGACCTAGAGTCAATGTCTGCACTGCAAAGCGTACATCTTGACTGTGATGCAAACAATAATTGTAGTTACGGTTCTTGTCTGTTCCCATCTAAAAGTAATAAATCCATTGTAAACAGTAATGTAAAGGAAACAGCAGTGAATCTAGCCACAAAATTCATAAAAGCAGACAATGTCAAGCACAGGTATGTGTACAAGCATACATATCAACAAATATTAGATGATGCTAAAACAAAACCAGCTTTTATAAGCCACAAAATGACAGGATATCTCTTTCCTTCAAAAAATTTTGCCAGACCTTCTCTTGACACTTCTGATTTATATTTAATTCCTTTAACCTTTATGAGTTAGCTTATTGCCTAATATGAATTTCACCCCATTCTTTAACTAGACTTAAGTAGACTTTGAAGTGATAAAGAATGTATAAGGTGATAAAATATAGTTCAATTTTACCAACAGATAAATCATTCTAGAAGGATGGATTTGGTGTGCTCACGCACCTGCATGTTTGAGAAAACCAACATTTATTGATCTCACTTGTATCTTTAATATTCTTTCCAGAAACAATACAGCTACTTCCAACAAATTGAAAAACTTTTGATATAAAAGGTTTTAGTTTTTTTCCTCAAACACATGAAATACAACTGCCTCCTAGCATACATAGAGAACTGAAGTATTGGTTAAAGTTCAAATAAGTAGGCACTAGCCTCTGTCTACCTCCCATTTGCTCTCTTTTCAAAGAACAAAGAGGTCAGTAGTGGTTGGCCAAAGACCATTACATGCTTTTAAAAAATCAACGAGATGCTGATTTTTTTTTTTTTTGTCAAATAATGTGTTCACCCTCTAGTTTGGAACTCATCCTACAGTTAAACAATGACTCACCCTCTAAATCCCCAAAAAAGATGAGAATTGTCATTTTAATGTGAAATGCATGCAACTTGAAAACAAAGTACCATTTATGTTCTCCTTAATAGAAGATATCCAGCTTACCATATCAAGGACCCTCTTTAGCATGAGACCACCAAATGAATGTCCACAAGAAACAACCATAGCATCTTCAAGGAATGCACCACTAAGCATCAAGGAAAAACTCAAAGTAAGAAAAGGATACATTAAGTGTCATATAAAATGCATGAAAACAATTTTCTTGCAAGAAAACCTCATAAATGTATAGCATCTGTAATATCTTTTTCTTGAGAAAGAAATAAAATTGATCCAATCTGCATTAAAAAGGTCAAGAAGTTGACAAAAATGATTCTAAAAGTCATTGGATATAAATATAAAATCAAAAGTATGAGCTTTTACTATTTCTAATTAATTAAGAGAAAAAGAAAAACCTCTGCATGTATGTATTTGTATGTCATACATAAATAAACAGAGTAGATCAACAAAGTATTCCTTCCATGGAGCACGTGCAAAGAGAAAGGTATCAACATGAATGTTTTTCCTTCTTACTAGTTTTATACAAGTATCTAGGTTCATTGTATTTCAGAGTAAGAAAGAGTAGAAAGGCTTAAAAAGGAGAATGCATCATAGAAAGGGTGGATATAGTGCCGATTAAGTATAAAATGAGATAATCATGTTTAAGGTCTATTGTACATGAGGGCAACTGGCCTAGAAAAGCCTATAGAAAGATCTGAGTTGATGGAAGATGCTCCAGTCCAAGGTGGAGGGAAAGACTAGGGAAAACAGGGATGGAGACTTTCAACAAGGATTTACTTATGCTGATTCACTCATGATATGGTTATAAACAATTTTATCAATACTATGACATGCTAGGGATACATTTCAAACAACAGCTAGACAAGGATACCAAGTAGCTTAACCAAATGCAAAGACAGAATCTGGGTGAAAGTGAGACAACTTACGACAAGGGATCTGAGAGAACACTTCTTAATGAAGGCTCCTTATTCAAATTGTTTAGAAGTCCCTGGGAATCCAAAATTCATAATAAGGTTGGATAACAAGAATTGTAGCCAAAATATGAAATTCAAAACTGCAACTTGCAAGCTACGAAAAGAAAAGTAGGTTCATTTACGCAATAAATTGAACAGTAAGGATATAAGCAGAAAACAAAATAGCAATCAGGAAACTGTTTTCAATAAACTCAAGACCAAATAAAAATGCAAATCAACACATCAAAATTCATTTCAATCAACCACCACATGTATTTGAAAACCTTGACTAATAGAAAACCTATAGAAAGTCAAACATTGATTTCCTAAATAAGAAGAGAAACAAGTCAGACTGGTACAACATAATTTTATACATTAAATAAATTTTCAAAATCTGCAAAGGACTCTTTTCAACACCTCAAAATCAGTGAAAAGAAAAAAAAAATTACATTAAATGAGACACAGGGCAATTTACCATGACTTTCCTTTTTTTTTTCTATAGTCTATTTTTTCCACCTGAGAATCATTGCATGAAATGCTACAAAGTTAGGACTTACACAAGTATTGTCAGAACGATTGGACACTACATCTTCTTCGGCAGAGAGTTCATCCATAAACTGGCTAACAGATATTGGTACATAGCTTTGTGGAATTACATGACCAGCAGCTGCAACTGGAGAGCAATCTAATACAGCATTGCCCTGTGGCATAAGCCTAAATGCAAGTGATGTCCTGAAACCAAATGCTGAAAAGGGTTACTCACTTCAGTCAAGTAGTGCAAGAATTGAAGAACTTTACTACCACATTGAAACCAAAGCAAGAACCAAACATGACTACATATACCTGCCACCATTATTAATGCCCGACAGGTACTCGGGAGCAGCTCTATATGAAGCAGCAGGACGAAGACCAGCGGTGGCATGGCTAAGTGCCTTGCCAGTAATAAGCAACATATCCCCAGGAGCCAATCCACCATCTGCTAGGTACCAACGGCCATTGGGGTCACAAACCTAAGGCAGAAGATATTTAACATATATGCCCAAAAGGATCACATAATCAAACATTTCCAACAAAATATGCATACATAGGTGCATGCATGTAAGTATATATCCCTACTTCTACATGTGTTTTTGTTTACAGAAACATATATATATATATATATATATATGCAAAGTATCAGATTCACAAAAAAGCACTTGATTAAGGAAATTTCCTAAATCAAAGAATCAACATTTTTCTGCCAAAAGAAAACCTGTAGACCGGGACCATCAGAAGAAATCAATGTCAATAACCCCTTCTCAACTTCACCACTCATTCCCGGCTTTCCTCCTCCAATAGCCCCCTTTGCATTTTGCAAAGACACATGAGAGTAGTTTGCAACAAGCACCGATGAAGACACCTCATTAGCAGGTAACGGAGTGTCATCAAGTAAATGATTGAACACACTGCATAAAATATATTTTGCAATTTGATATATTACCAAGGTGGAAGGCAGAAAAAGAAATAGGAGCAATTAAATACCAATAAATAATCCATCATCACCATCCTTACTCGCTTCGCAAACGAAGGTGCCTAGCTATTGCACATAAAGCAACACGAGCAGCCTTCCCCATGCACCTAAAAATATCAGCCATGCATGGTGGACATGAGTCCCAATCTTCCAAAGCCCTACCAGAAGAAAGTTAATGATGTGTCACCACTTTGCCAAAAAATAAAATAAAATAAAATAATCATAATAATAAAAGAATTAGATTAAAAAAATGTAAGTAGACACTCAAATAAACAAAAATAAGTGATGAAAGCAAAAGAATTAAATGTAAAATACTTTTAAAGTACTGCATATGGCAAAAATTCACAGTATGGTAGTCCTAAATATTATGCATCGACCCAAAGACTTGACTCATAAGTGGGTATATAACCCGCATCAAGCACCATTAAGTGCAAATCCATATAGTAAAAAAAAGGAAGTTTTCAGTTACAAAATTAGCAAAGCAATCACTGATAACCATATTCTAGCAATTCATATATGCATGAATAAGGAGAAATCCTACTTTGGAGAAGCTTTCGACTGCTCAGCCAAGCAATTGGCAGGAGATTAACATAGTCAAAAAGTTCCCAACAAGAACAAGGCCCCAAAGATGCAGCAGAACCAGTAACAAGTAAGCAATTGGGGCACTAAAATTTCAAGAAAGCGAACAGAAATAGCATATACCTTCCAGCCCTATACATATAAACCCCACGGCTTCCTTTTCCAACAGTATTTACCCTATTCCTAAAGTACAACCGTGCAGCTTCCAGGCCGCACCGCATCAATGCGGCGTCATGGTTCTCAAACTCAATAACCGCCGCATTATGTCTCATCAAAGACCCCGAAAAAGCCTCCACGGCCCTGACATAGGAAGCCGAAGGGGCTCCATCATAAGGAGAAATATCAGATAGCCGGACTCTGGCGAGTGGAAGTGGGGCGGTCCCCATCGTTACAAGTGGCTCACTGGAAGGATGGGCGGCGGAGATTGGAACCGCGACATGATCGAGGGGCTGACGTGGAGGAAAAGGGAGAGGGGATTGGGTGGGAGTGGATGTAGGGGATCTAAGTGAAGAGGCGGACGAAGGAGGTGGAGGAAGAGGAGGCTTCGGCTGCGGCTGCTGCATCGTCACCGCTACCATTAATCATTCTGAAATGTGAAAAAAGAAGAGTACGGTTGTGAATTAGGGTTTCGGGACAATCATTTTGGGGAAGACGGTGTTTTGCTTGGAGTTTCAGTTTCGGTGGCGAGTCGACAAGGGAGAAGCCGCCGCCAAACTCAACTCTCAAAGGCCAACCAAACGGCCGCAATTGTTTTTTTTAATCTTTTTTCCGTCAATCAGAATATCTGAGCGGGCACGGACGTCAAATCCACGAAGGAATTACGGGCGAGGAGATTCATCGGGTCATTGGATTCGGATAAGGTCCAATTTCGTCTTTGTTCAAAACAAAAGGGCTTTGACCTGCCTTTGGAAAGTGGTAAAAAACAAAAGGCAGTACGAGAATAAAAATTAAAAAAAAAAAGTTTAAGGCAGAAATTTGATATATTCTAGTTTCTATTTTTATATAATATAGTATTTTTTTAACTCTTATTTAGAATATATATGAGTAATTTAGGTATTTCAAATTGAATAAATAATTTAGATAAAAATTAAAATTTGGATATTTAATTTAATTTTAAATTTAGTTATCATATCATTTTTATCTCAAATATTTATACTATCTGACATGATATATAATTATAAATTTTATATAATATTTTATTTATAAACTAATTGATTTATTCATGAATTCATAGATTTTTTTTAATTTATTCAATAATTATATGTCATATAAAAACTTGAACAAAATTTAACATATATATTTTTGGATTATTTGAATCCATGACAATTAATGTGTATTTAAAAATAATAAAAAATATATGATAAATAAAAATTAATTAATTAATAAAAATAATCAATTATATATATAATATTTCATAACATTATAACAAATAATTCAATATTATCAATTAAAATAACAAATGATTTTTTTTTTTATTCCACCTTTCCCCTTCTAATATATCTTTGCTTTTCCAAGAACGAAAGGTCAAAAGCATATATTCCATTCCGCCTTTACCTTCTAACATGTCTTTGCTTTTCCTCCAAATCCTTCCCCACCGAAACACCATAGATGCTCCTTCGTTTGGGTTCCTCACTGTGTTCCCTACAGCTACAGCCCAGACCAATGGCCGCCGCATCCTCCAAAGCCATAACCGATTTCTTCCAACCAAACCCAGCCAAGCGCCAGAAACTCTCCACTGCTTCCGATCATCACCCACTTCCCTCTCTCACCACCCAGCAACAGTCTCGGATGGAGTCAAACAAATGTCTCGCCAAATCAAAACCCAACCTCGAAATCTGTTCCCAAAAGGTGTCGCAGTCCAAGGTTGAAGGATCAGGCTACGTCAAACTGCAGGAACTCTTGGTGGAGGAGACGTGGCTCGAAGCCCTACCTGGAGAGCTTGAGAAGCCTTACGGTACTAACTTGTGCAAATTTGTTGAAAGAGAGATATCCAGTGGCAGCGTGCCCATTTATCCTCCCCAGCATTTGATTTTCAATGCCCTTAATTCCACTCCATTTCACAGGGTCAAAGCAGTTATCATTGGACAGGTGAAGTTCTATAACTTGATAAGCCAGAGAACGGGTTTAATTGATCGCCGTCGCATGAAATTTGATAAAAATTACAATAAAATAAAGCACCCTTTTACTGATTATAGGCATTTGAGATTGTTATTTCAGGACCCTTATCATGGACCTGGTCAAGCAATGGGGCTCGCATTTTCAGTGCCAGAGGGAGTGAAGGTTCCCTCAAGTCTGGTGAATATATTTAAGGAACTTAAGCAGGATCTTGGCTGTTCAATTCCATCTCATGGAAATCTAGTGAAGTGGGCGGTTCAGGTGAAAAGTGCATATAATATCTCACAATGCACCAAAATGTACACTAATAATTGAATCATTGAATGAAAAGATAGATTTCTTCCAATTAGCTTATTCTCTTATTGTTCTAATAAAACATGCTGACATTAATCTTTACCATTTTGTAGGGTGTTCTTTTGCTCAACACTGTTCTCACAGGCAATTTTCTTATCCACACTTGAGATTGTGTTATTATTTGTATGCGAGCTTATAATTGGATTTTTACAACTTTGTTCATGGAATTAAGTTCCTCATTACATTCATGAAAAGATATTTATGGCAATGGTTTGGTGAAGCCTGGTTTACCGGTATACATCATATGAGTTAAAAGATAACTGTTTAACAAGTGTGTATTGCCATAGTGAGTTCATGAAATAAGCAACTATATAACCATTAGGAGAAGTCTGTATGATTCACATTTTCAAAATTAGATGCAGGTACAGGTTTGTCAAAGTGTTATCTCTTTTGGGATTTGAAAGGCTGTGGACATTAATGTAGTTGCATTGTTTGTTTATTTATATCACGAAGTCATTGTCATGTTACACAGTTGTAACCTGTGGAATATTTTGCGACTTAATGGCATCATCTCCAAAGGAGATGAAGCTTTACTTTTCCTTATTGTTATCCCTGCCCTCTAATCTATAGCTTTCATGATTTTTTTTTTTTTTGTTTTCATTTTTTATATAGTTAGGAAGCAGCAAGCTAATTCTCATGCAAAGAAAGGCTGGGAGCAATTTACTGATGCTATTATTAGGACTATCTCACAAAAGAAGGAAGGAGTTGTTTTTCTCCTCTGGGGGAATTCAGCTCAAGAGAAATCCAGGTATGTCTGCTTTTCAATCATAGTATTAATGGTTGAACTTGAACCTTCCCCCCACTTTCCTTTTATATTCATAATTCTAGGATTTTTTTTCCTGTGCAAGTTAAATTGTGCTCTTCAGCTCAATATGAGCAGAATAATTGCGGTCAATATTTTTATCTTCACTCAACTTCTATCTTATATTGACTCACCATTTTAGGGCACTCAACTAGTGTCAACACAACACAACATAGGTGAGGATGGGGAATATGTGTCTGACATGGCAATGACCATATGAACTGGCTTCTTCAAAGCTAGGTGCCTCTACTCAAGTTTATGTTGATCCTAAACCACTAGATTCTCCAGAATTTCTCACCAAAAAAAAAAAAAAATGAAGAAAGATGGAAATTTTGGAGAAGAAAGCAATGAGGCAGTGTATAGTGTTTCGTGGGTTATAGATGACAGAATGAGGTAGCAAGGGGAAGTGAAAGATGAATGATATAAATGGCAGATCTGACCTGATTACTTGATTGAGTGGTTTCAGGGGGAAGGGAAGGAGCTAGTTTGTTCATGATTGCATTGCATTCCTAAATTTTGCTAAATAAGTACTAGATGCTAGTGTATTTCATGAGACAATTGTAAGAACTGTCTAAATAACGCTACTTTTAGACTCTCTAACTGAATTTGTGGCTCTGAATTTTGAGTGAGGCATAATGTCAGAAAATCTTACTTGAGTCCATGCAACATAGCTTATTATAAGTTTGAAAAAATAGTGGAATTCTAAAATATCTACTATTATATATATTATTGTTCTATGTATCATACTATGTGCACTGCAACATTTAGCATAAATGTGCGCTATTCCAATAGGGAAACAAAAATATTCACTATGATCATATTGACGGTCTTGTTTAAGACTTCTCTTAATCTATCACAGGTTGATTGATCATACAAAACATCACATTCTCAAGGCAGCACACCCTTCTGGTTTGTCTGCAAATAGAGGCTTCTTTGGTTGCAGGTTGGTATGGTTAGAAACAAGTTTACTGCTTTACGATTTACACACCAAGTCTTCTGGCTTTGGTATATATAATTTTAGTTTTATGGATTCTGAGATGGGATTGGTTGGTTTATTGAGATTGTATTCAATGGTAACAGCAATGGTTTGAACTCGGCATTAAATACAAATACTCAACAGTGACAATGTGCCCTTGTATATTTGTGTGATTGCTACATACACACTCTTGTAGTATTGCGATCTTAATTCTTGCATATTATAAAGATTATTAAGTGTCACTTGTTAATGACTAGGGTTAAGTCCACTTGTGAATTATGATGCTATTGTCTTGATATCTTTCACTTTTTGTAACACTGTAAACAGGCATTTCTCCCGCACAAACCAGCTTTTGGAGCAAATGGGGATTCCCCCTATAGATTGGCAACTTTGATTTCAAGGGTCATGTTTCCCGCGGACAGTTTGTATGCAGACTAATCCATTTGTGTCTACTTGAATTTTGCTAGAAAGGTAAAAGTTTGGGGATTTGCTGTAAAAATTTGTTTGCCTATTTTCAAAGATGCTTATGATTTTGCGTATTTGCAAAAATTTGTCTTGTTCTTTGCTGTATACTTCTCATAAACAATAATAATCAATGGGATCCCTTGCAGGTTGCATGTAAACATCATGTTTCATGTGAAAAGTATTGAACTCTAGATTACTCCTAACCCCAAATAAAGATATCGATTGAAATACCAAAACACTTGGAAATGAATGTAAATATTAATTGATCCAATAAAATATACAATTTATATGATGAATCTCAAAAAAATTTAAATTTCAATCAGCATAATCTTCTGCCCAACAGGTATTCTTTCTTTCCTTTGGGAGTGGGATGGGTGGAGGTTTGGAAAAGAAATAGAGGCATAATGAACTGCATTTTAGCTTTGACCAAGTTTACCAGGGTTGCTACAAAAACTTAGCTTTACAGTGGGAATGCAGAGGAGTATGATATTTCAATACCAGGAAATAGCACGACATGAAAGAGCCAAAAACAATATTTTTATAGAAGTTGGGAAGTGCAAAAAGGCTTTATGGGTAGAGCAGAGTGATTTGGTAGTAAAATCTAATTTTCAGTAGCAACAACTCCAGCAGGGAAAATAGGGGATGCGGCCAGTTCTTCGAACATATTCTGCTTGATGCTCGGTTTTGGCAGCTTGTCGGTTTCTCTTGGCTTCTGCTGCTGCATGCTTCTCTTCTGCCTTGTGCCTCGCAGCGGCTAGTTTATTCATGAGCTTATCATGAGCATGCCCCCTCATCCTTTCAACCTCAACCTGAAAACCACAAACCATGCAGTCTGTGTATGAATTTATATCTAGTTATTAACAACAGAACTTTGTAACTAGCGTCTTAAAAAATGTGTGAGGTAGCAACAGCAAATTACTAGATTTGTTAAACCTCCACATAAAAGCTAGGCAGCAATGACATTCATTTGCAAAAATTTAATAGAGGTAAAAAGGACATTAAGTCTACTGGCAGCTACTTTTCAGTTTCCTATACTCACGGATCAGTTGTACTTTACTATGCTAGTCATATACATCTATACTAAAAAAAGACTGGTATGAGGATATTGAGGATAATCAGTTGCCCAAGATTAGGAGCTTGGCAAAAAAAGTATGAGCTGATCTCAATCTGGTCGTGCAACGTATGACGGTATGAGTCGATTGACTTGAACTTAAGCTAACAGAGTCACCAAGCTGAGCTTGAATAGTAAGCTGCCTGGTCCACAGAATGCCTATTTTCTACCTTAATTAATGCTCATTGTTTGAATCCATACTATCTCCCCTGAATGTTCTTTCAACTCTGCCATTTGCATAATCACAACTACCAGAAGTCAATTAACACTTCTTGTTTGTAACTTTTCCTTGTGATTACAATGAGAATTCAAGAAAACTATCTGCAAGGAATGTATGGGATTTGCAATTTAGGCAATACCAGAAACAACAGAGTGACAACAAAGTAAAATGTATATTGGAAGATGCTAGATAATACCTCAATTTTCCTGATCTCAGCTTCAGTTTTTGCTTTTTGATGGTTCTCCCATGCTTGAATTTTCATTTCTTCACGTTTGAACCTGGATGATTGCCTCATAACTTTACACTTTAAGTTGCAGATGGAGTGTTAACTAAAAACTACCAGTGCATAAGTGTTATGCATATTTTTCTATACATATCAATTACCCTGACAACCAAGTGCCATATTCCAAAAACATGAGAAAATTATTCCATAAAAATCTTACAAGATGCATCTGCGGATGCTATATTCTCTTTCCAAGTCCATGCATCAAATGTAAACACATAACATCACTAATTCCTTCAGATAAACTAAATATATCATATTGCTCATACTTCCAGATGGCAATATGTGAAAAGCTATTATAAAAAAGTTCAGTAGCATTTTTAATACATAAAAGTTGCTAAAAAAAGGCTTTGTGATTTGTGACTTATAGTGTTGTTTAAAACCTAGGCATATTAACAGATCAATGCCATGCAAGTTTTCTCATTGAAAACCATAAACCATGACCATGTGCAATGGTAAGTTATATGCTTAGGATCAATGTTTATGCTCCATAAAATAACCAAAAAGATTCAAAATAAGGGGAAAAAAATATCAACAGAGGCTTTCAAAGTTTCTTAGAAAGAAAATACCTGGCCGTATACTTAGCTTTCTCTGCCTCCTCCCATGCTGCTGCACGGGTTTCAATGACACTTTTAGCTGGTTGTTCTGGTGCTACAGTTTTCAGTGAAGTGGATGCATCCTTATCCTCCTCTTTGCTAACCCATGCAGCTATGTTTGTTTTACCCAACTGGGCCCCAAGAACCATAATTTCTCTTCTTGTTTTCATTTGTGGCTCCTTCTCCGACAACTCCATGTTCAGATCTACATGCTCATAAGGTGGATTTGCTGGAGATGGCACCGCTCTTCTGGGAGTTGATGGCCTGGATGAATTTGGACTGCGAATTGGTGTTGTTGACCGCACAGGAGTTCCTGTCCTTGACGGTTCTTGGCTAGCAATTGGAGTCATTTCTGTTCCCATATCTCTCATGGATACTGATCTAGCTGTTGAAGGAGGAGGAATAAATGTTGTAGCACTATGTATAGACATTGATGAATCATGCTGGCTAAGACTAACTGCAAAAAAATCAACAAATTTCTTAATTAGTACATTGCAAAATTACTACTGAAGCTTCATGTAAGACACAACCTACGTATAGAAGTAGAGATATTTTTAGAAATAACTAAACACATATAGACCAGCATTTAAGTTTAGGCACTTAATTCAGACAACACAACAGTAAGTTCACCAGATCTGCTGTTTGTGTAAAAATTTACATGTTTCCCCATTGTCCGGAGCTGCTTGCAGCTTTAAAAATATACGGATTAAAGATCTAAAAGGCCTTCCACTCCCTAAACTACTTGGAAAAGCAACAAATCTCCAGTTGGTAGAAAGGCAGTAAATCATATTTTGGATCCACCTTTCTCAGTGAAACCAAAAAATGGCAAAATGGCTTGCTAATCCTTTTAAGCTAAGTATGGGCATTAATAGGGTCAGGGCTGAGACTTGTGCCAGCAAAATTACACATATTTGTGCCCAGGAGAGGCTAATTCTCCAATTAAAAGCATGAATGGAGATGCCACTTAAGGATATAAGTGCTAATCCTTCAATCCGAAGCATTTAAGTGCAAATGTAACTAAGCATAAACTAATTTCAACATAAAATGAACCCTTACCAGCTGACTCCGCAACAGAGTTCTCAATCATCAGTACAGGCTTCCCATATGTATCCACAATTGGATATGGATCAATCTCCCAATTTACTAACTTCTGCAACCCATTATCCTTCTTGGCATGATTCATATCAATCCGTTTTGTATCCGGTTCTTCAAAAGCGACCATCCTTTGATCAGGAACTTCAACAACCACCTTAGTAGATGATTGTCTCCCATAGCCAAAATTACCACCTTTTCTTGATCCCACCCCTTGCCCACCCTGCCCTGTCTTTGGCCGATTCGCAGTAGGGTTAGCTATCCATTTCTGAGCATCATCCCATTTGGATGGCGCCGGTTTAGAAAATGGCCCAATAGGAACTCTTTGTGGTGCCCGTTCAGCCTTCTGAAACTCAAAGATCGATGAGGACACACTCATATTATCATGTCCACTATCATAATCTGAACCAAGATGATCCTTTAACCTATGCTCAACAGCATTCTGCTCAGTCACCACATCTACATCTTTGCAACTATCTTCAAGACAAGGAACAATTAAAAAAAAGACCCAACAAAAATATTGAGAAAATAAATAAAATGAAAAGATACCTATATCATCAAGGCGAGAAAGTTGAGATCTTAAAGCTATTGAAGATTCAACTTCTTGTTCTTGTTTTCTTTTATTTTCTACTCCTAACAGCATAGTCCTCAGCTTGGCAGGCGAAAATCCACCTCCGCCCTACGCATTTTGGATTTGAATGATGGATAAAAGGTTGATTTTTTTGAGACGCCAGCAAATGAAAATTCGAAATTGAAATCGCCCTTTCTTACTTTCTCAATATTAGCAAAGAAACAAAGCATTGGGAGAAGAGAAAGCCAAAATTAAAAAAAAAAATTTGTGTAAAGCGTGAGTACCTGAGGCTTTTGGATTCTTTGGTAATCCATGAAAATGAAAACCAATCAAACTCAAAAAAAAAAAGAAAAAAAAGCAAAGCTATCAGGGGTCCGCCATTGCTAGTAAAAAGAAAAGCAAAGCCATAGTAACTCAAAAAAAAAAAAAAAAGTCGAAGCAATTTTTAATAATTATGCTGTGAGTTTCAGTTTGCGGACCTTGGATGCCAATCACAAGAAAGTGACAAAAATTAATTATAAAAATTTAACATTTCCAAATATATTCCATTTTCTGGATAATGAGCCTTGGATACCCGTCTCAGACAATTTTTTTTTAATATTTAGGCAAATTATTTTTATTTTACGGATTAATTAAATCAAACTGATCTCACTAAATTTAAAATTAAACTGTTTATTAAATTTCTTAAGGAAAGATTCAAAATTTAAACATAAAAAATAGAAAGATTTTTTTTTCTGTATCGCTTCTGAGTTGTAGTCAAAACCTTCTCTGTTTGACCGGGGAAAGATGCTTAAGAGACTGTCAAACTGTTTTTCTCTTCTACGTCAGTCTTAAAACATACGTGTGCCAAATAAAACTTGACACGTGTACAAAATAATCTTAGCCTTTGGACACGTGTACAAACTATTAAACTCTTAATCTCTCTTGTTTGGACACGGCGCTAGATAAGTAGAGCGGTGTGAATATCTATGTAGAAGTAGAATAACTCTTCGTTTGGGTCTGTAAAACCCGACAAGGATGATACTACACGTGTTTATAAAATATTTTCAGATTACGATTTTTTTTTATGTATAAAAAATATTTTTTTATTATCAAAATCTAACCTTTGACTTCAAATTGCTTATAATTTTTGAATTTTTTTATTTAACATGATTAGCGTTAAAATACTTACACTTTAGTGGTGAAAAATAATAAATATTTAGTAAAATTATTATGGAAATAGGTTTTGATGATACCTAATTGCCCATTTTGAAACTTAATCTTTTTTCAATTGATTTTGAAATGCGTTTGTAAGTAGAAGTTTTCAACCGAAAAATATTAATTACTATATTTAGTCACATGAAATTACACACATAATTTGACAAAATGAAAGGAGTGAACCTCCTTATGGTTCATGATGATCAGAAGCAATGATCATTTTGAGAGAAGAATTTTGTTCAAATTATATAAACATGCAAAATATTCTTAAAATTTTTAAATAAAGCTTTTCAATAAATCAAACCTATTAAAATGATTCGCATGAATTTATTATAATGAAAGTAAGTCTCAACGAATTTGACTATATCAAAAGGTTTTAAAAATTATAATGAACTTGCATGCGTCCAAGATTTAGGGTTTGATTGAATTCATTATTTAATTCAATTGATTTACACAATCATCTTTAATGATAATTATTAGATTTAAAATTTAAATTTAAATTTTTATTATTTTTTTATTTTAAAATTATGATTTTTTTTTTTTGTAATTATTCGCCTTCAAATACCATGTTAATTAAAAAAAAAAAAAGACAGGTTGATTGAATTGAGTCCATTGTACTTTAAAACAAAACACTTTACTGAATAAGATGCAATTTTAGAAGAAATACTTAACACTGACTGACAATTCCAATTGTCTAATTAAGTTATTGTGTTTTTAAAAATATGATATATGTGAAAGCATGAGGCTTGTTGATCACCTATGCAGGCATCCTTTATAAGTCGGGGTCCAGTAATCTGAACCAGTGCTTTCATGGTAGGCTTGTGGGGTACAAGAAATTGGAACTAAACATAGACCTCTGCTCCGTAGTGCAACCTTCTTATCTCCTTTCTGATGATCTTTTCTATCCAAGCTTCCCCATGGATCCTAGGATATATGAACAGCACCAACATAATTAATTAATATATAACCTTAATTTCAGATTCATTTCTATATTTATTTGTTGAGAGCATAAATATATATATGTCAGATTTAATGATGTGAGATAATAACTCTATAAAGTGTGCTTTATTACCTTATGAGAGTTGGGCTTCATGTAAAGATTACTCAATAACTGAAAAGAATGCAAACAAATTAAAACCTTTAATCAGAAATATGTATATAATGTTAATGTAAATTTGTTATTATTTTTAGCAGAATTATATTTTTTTTATAAAAGAACTCGTAATATGAGAATATATTGAGTAAAAAATTACAGATGTTAAGATTTTAACTTTAAATATTAATTAATTAAATTAAATTCTACATTCGACAATGATATGTTTTGATTTACTATGATTTCAATTACTATAATAATAACAATGAGATCTTGTTTTAGTTAATGATTCCTTTCCATGTACTATTCAAGATTTAAAAAGAAACGAAAGATTTTGAGCAACTTTTGATCACCTGCACTTGCTGTTGTAGAAAATTGATGTATCCAATTGCTTCTAGTAGAACAGAAGCCGTATCAGTCTGAAAATCGGCCAACAAATTTGGATCAAATTACATAATTATAATCCGTAGTTAGGTTCACTAGAAAACAAACTTATTCTTAGTGGTGTCTCTCTACCTTTCCAAATGGCGACACAATTTGTTGAAGTGCTGTGATCCTGTCTCCTAGCTTCACTTTTGGGGCGTGCATCTAATAATCAAATTAAGTCAATTTCTCGCCAGTAATTATAAGCACTATGACTACTTTTTTCTAATTATTTTCTGTTTCGTAATGAAATTTTTTTATATATATTATTGTATAATTAATGTACCTTTGCAGATGAAGCTGTGGAATTTTCATGCTTAGGCTTTTTCGACACTCTACTACTGTCAGAAGTTTCTTCATCTCTTTTCTTCTTTCCCTCGTCTGTAATCCATTGGGTTCTTCCATTGCTGTTTCTCGTCTGTAATTGTTTATTCTAAATGGTTAATTTTATACACAAAAGTTTTCACATGAAAAGGAAAAAAGAAGAAAATTTTTCATGTCTGATATGGTGATATAATAATATATTAATTACCTGCAGAGAATTTGCAGCTTGGAGTCCTTGTTTCTTGCAATCTGATAAATTCAATGGCCTAAAAGTGGGCTTTGATGGATGTATATGATCAACCAAAGGCTTGCTTAATCGGCTGTAAGTTATGGTACTTGTGCATGGAGTATTATGAGACATTGATCCATAAAAGCTGTCAGCTTCCGTTGATATTGAATTGTTAATAAGACTATTATGATGATGATGTTGATACCCATTGCTTTTAGTACCCTTGAAAGCCCTTCGAAAATAGGAAGTTGGAGCTTCCATATCAAGACGTAGAGTCTCCATTTTCAAATCATGATGATGATTACCACCACCGTAACAGGATACGAAAACTGGGTTTTTGGTTGTTGCCATTCCAGAAAACACAGGCAGCCGCTGAGAGTAGTTTTCCACTGGATTAGAAGTCAAAGAGATATGATCATCATGACATGATTTTGCATTGAATTGGGGATTGGCTTGGGGGTCTGGCGGAGCAATGGACCAGTTGCTGACCAAGTTGGACAACTTGGTTAACCTTTGATCACTTTCGATTGAACTCTGATGATCATCATGATCAGTACTCGTGTCGTATCCATTTAAATTTTTGATAAAATTGTTAAAAAGTGAAGAATCTGGGAATTCCCAATTGCCATCAATTTTCTTCAAGTAGTCACAACAGGATTCAAAGATTCCAGCTGAGGTGCTCTTGGAGGATATTACCTCAAACAGGGTCTCTCCAACATCTGGACCGTTGCGTAAGTCTCCGTTGCTTCGCACGCTTCTGCCAAAACAAAAGAAACTTCCTCTCATTTTCACCTATAAATATAAATAAATAAAAAAATAAATTTATTTATTTATTTATATGAGGCTGGAGGCTACCCCTGGTGAGCAGGCTTCTGGTTTTAATTTTGTTTTGATAAAAGATTATCTTCTTACTTATATAAAATTGGCTCTTTTTTTTTATGTCCACATGGTGCAAGTTGTAAACAAAAACAAAACTTACGATAAAACATGGCTCCAAAGATGATCGTTATCCGAAGCATGTTCTCCAATCAAGTCACTGGACGGAGGAGGAACAACAGCTGGTCGATCAACATGGCGGCCGCGGGCGGATGAGTCAAGAGTTAACCCTGAATGGTTGGAAGCATTAGCCAAGGAATTTGTAGATGTTGACACGTCATCCTGATCACAATTAGAAGCAGAGTTGGTAGGGTTTTGATGATGATGGAGCCAAGAAGTAGTGTTGGCAGGGTGAAGATCCCAGGTAGCACTGCTTTCCTCAGCAGCCATATCTCTAGCTAGGCTAGCCAGTAGTAGTGGGGGTGTCTTTCTTTTTCTCTTCTTTGGGTGGGATTTGGAGAAATTGAGGACGATATATATCCTTGGCAGTGAGGTGAGGTGAGTGGGGGTAAATTTAGTAACTTAAACATGAGTGAGATACGAAAATGTCTTGTTCAAAATTTTAACAAAATTTATATATAAATTTGATAAAAAAATATTTTATATTTAACGTATAATATAAATTATAATATAATAATTTTTATATTTTATATATTAAATGCAAAATAAACAAATTGAATTGAAGGTTCCTTGGTAAGGTTTGATCAACAATGGGGAGACAAAAAACAATGCAAAGTGAGTTTTTCCACTAAGTTGGTGGACAATTATTATGTTATTACTGATAAAAAATTTTGCATTTCCCATACCTAATTTAAACAAATTTTTAGCATGGGATTGGTAGTGTTCCAAATTCCAATATGATTTCCACCCTTTCTCTCTCTTTCTCTTTTCCCAGTAAAAACATCGTAACCATTATATATATATATAAAATAAATGGATAAGGTTCAAATATATTTGTATAGATTTAATAATTTTAAATATGATACAATAACATGAAATAAAAATGACATAAAAACATATTTTAAAAAAAGTATTTTATATTTATTCGTGTCGACACAAATTTTGACACGACACTATTTGTGCATATATATGTTAATTAATCTAAATATGTGATACAATATGAATAATATATTTAATCTTGTCATATGACTATAGTTTGAATATATTTAATACACTTAACATATTTTTATATTTATTTTAATTTAATATAAACAGATAAAGATTATTTTAATTTTTAATTTTTTAATTATGATACTTAATTAACTATTGAATATTATAAATGAATTATTTTAAACATTTAATTATGATACTCATTTAACAATTATTATAAAATTATTTTTTATATTAATAATATAAATACAATATAAATATTAATATTAGTCCTATACATTATTATTTTATCTTTAATCTTTAATGATTTATCATTTTGAATTTGATACTAAAAATTAATATAATTATGTAATATAAATTGAAATTTAAATATACATTAAATGAGTATTAAATTTTTTTATTTTTTAAAATGTAAATATTTTTTATATTATATTAATTATATAAATAATAAATAATTTATAGTTATTTATTATTTTAATTGTACTTTTGTATATATTCATATTAGTTATGTTTATCTGTGTATATTCGTATTAATCATATCAATTCATATATATTTATATTATTCGTGTTTATTTATATTATATTTAAATAAATTAATTATATACGTATTATTAATGTCATATTACATATAACATATATTTTAAATGTATTATATTCGTATTTAAAATTTAAATATATTTTATAATTGATATTATATATATTTTTTAATAATTTATATCTGTGTCGAATATGATAAAGATGTGACACGAAAACAGAATTGACAGGTCTAGCATGAAACCACTGGTTGGTACAGAATTCAACACAAATAGGGAGCACATATTGGTTTCTGGTTGTTATCTTCTAGTATTCAGTGGTACTATAATTATTGGCAATCTGATTTCTCTACCACTCTAAAGCTGTCCATCTAAAATGGCCATCAATTTTTTTGGGTCAAATAATAATGCTAAAGAACTTCTTTTCTATAATGCTAAAGAACTTCCTTTTTCTTCCTCTAAAGAATTAGTTGACTAATTATTTCTTCTTCCTAAATGGTCAATATAATTTCTATACCATCCAACTTGTCGTGCAAAAAATAAATTACAATAATTAGGATTTTAAATGCTAACAAAAAAAAAAAAGCAAATTACACAAAATTTAAATAAAATTTCTTGAGTCAAATTCTTAGGATAATTTTTTTTTTTTTACGATACATGGTCAAGTAACAATTATTAATGGATGGATTAAGAGAAGCTATCACATAAATCAATAAGTGTAAAAAATTCAAAATAGTTTGAATTTTTTATAGTAAGTGTTTTTTTTTCATACAAAATTCGCATAGATTAATAAGTGTTTCGTTTTTATTAAAAATTTAAAAAAAATTAAAGAATTAAAATTTTTCAATGTTTTGGAAAACAAGATTTCACCCGGAATGGAAATTTTTCTTACCTAAAATTATTGAGAAAAAAATTAAACTAGTTGCCCTTGCATTTTATAATGAGTAAAGCACAACATATGTATACCTCTCCACTTTAATTTAATAATATATATATATATATACACACACGAAAGTAATTTTTTACATTAATTATTAACATTGAATTACCTTTTATTTGTGTCGAGCAATCTTGACGAGACCAAAAACCTAAAATTATAAGATCAAAACTCGGTTAGAAGCTAAGGCTAAAGGATTCTTTGGTGCTTATGTTTCGATGTTCAAGTTAGTGTTCGAGAAGAGAAAAAATGAGAGAAATTTTGAAAAGAGAGAATAAAAATTGAATGTCCATATTTGGTATGAAGAGAGTTACTTATATCTATAAGATGAGAATTTCGAATTTAAAATACCTTAAATCTAAAAGTTGAATCTAGAGTTGATAGTATTGACTCGATTTAATTTGGTGACAATCTAATTAAGAGGTGGCAAATTAAGATTCTTATGTATCTTCTAGTAAAAGATCAAAGACCTGATGTGGACTCTAAAAATTTAGGTCAACCTATCATATCAACTCAAATTAAAATGATAAAATTATATTTACTTTATTGATAAGTTATTTTCTTTAAAAAAAAAATCATACTACCTTTAGAATCACAAAAAACCCTTAAACACCCTTGATTAGCCATATGAATAAGGAAAGATTTTACCTAATTAATAATTACAAATTGTTCACCACTATAAATGGTTTTTTCCACATAGAATTGTTGAAGAGTATACTTGTCATATCCATTCTCACCACTAAGAAATAAGAATGCTGAGTGTAGCTTTACACTTGATTTATATAATAATTTTTTAAAAAATTACATTCAATAATTTTTAATATTTACAATTTTTTTTACATCAAATAATACGATTTCGAACCGTAGAATTGAGTTGATTTTCTATATACCTTATAAATCTTGTTTCATTTTTCCTTTTTAAGATTTATAGTCCGAGTCCAAAATCAGGCAATGCAATGCAAATACTGAATGCCCATTAGAGAAATCTGTATGGTCGTCATTTCTTACGTTGCCATCTAAAGGGACTAAGATTTCAATTGGAATTATTGGACATTTTGGTTAAAAAATTGTAGAGAAATCATTTTGGAATTAATTATTGTTATGTTGTTCTTAGTTCTCGTTTAGATTTCACCGCTCTTTCAACGTAATGTGATTAAGTTCACTGCACCATCAGTTGAATCTAAATATTAATTTCATGAAGGTCAAGTCAACATAAATTTTTCATTAAATTTCTTTTCAATCACAATTATAGTAATTTTTTTAATCGCAGCTACAATTATTTTTATAATTTTTTTTAATCCCAGCTATAATATTTTATTTTTTTAATCGTAATTATAATAATTTTTATTATTATTTTTAATTTCACCGTCCATCCAAATGAAACCTTAATCATTTGGTAATTATTATTTAATTAAGCAAGCAAAAACACACCCACAACTTTACTAAACAAATCATACAAACTTTTGCTTAATTATTCTTTATTATGTAGAGTTTTTAATTATCATAAAATAATTATTATTTTATGTAATTCTCAAAAAGTATCACCTTTTTCAACTTGTCTAATTTTCAGCAATATATAAATAAATATAAACACTAACTAATAAAGTTGGTTAGTGGAATTAAGACTCATGCCTAGAATTAACCCTCGCCTTTTTTTTTTATTTAAAAGTTTAGGTTGGAAAAGGCTATTTCATTAAAGTTTTAATAAGGATTTAAATTGAATTTACATATAGTCAATAAAAAAAATTACTTGTAGCAGAAATGAAGCGTAAACCTTATAACTTAAGCAATCCAACCAACCCGTTCATGAATTAACCCTTACCTTTGATTAATGAGAAAATTTACAAACAGCAAAGCAATGTTGGATAGGGTTGTATATTCAACCGGTTCGATTAATTTCGAATCAAATTATTTAAAATTAAATTAATCAAATTATGTTATTTTATTTTTGTTAATCAAATAAATTTTTTTAATTTAAAAAATTGACCAATCAAAATTAATTCAATAAATTCGGTTCATTTTTTTCGGTTAATCGAATAATAAAACATATTAAATTTTAAATTATTATGTTCTTATATTTAAGATAAATTAAATAAAATCATTCAACAGAAATATTCAAATACCAAAGTATTAAGTTAAAACCTTTGATAACTCGAAATTAAATGGATAATTTCATATATTTTTAATTATATATATATAGGTTTAATTATATTTTGATTAAAATTTTAGTTATTTCAATTAATTCGATTTTCAAATCAAATTAACCAAAAATCAAAATTTTTTTAAAATTATCTTTGATAATTAATTGAATTTAATTCAGTGACCGACTGATTAACCAAATTAAATTAGTTCGATTAGTTAAAATCGAATTATGAACACTCCTAATGTTGGACAGAGGACAACAACTTCCACTTTGTTAGTGGACTTCTTATCTTATTGGTTTTTGTCTAATTCGCCTAATTATTGGTGAATTTTGTTATTATATCGATTGAATTCTTACCTAAAATGTTTGGAAACTATTGTCCCTAATTTGTACTTACTAATTATCAAAACTAACATGCATATACATATTTTATTCAAATTATTAGGAGAAATGAATCAAATGCTCTCCAAATCGAGAAGCAATGCTTGTTTTGGTCATTGCCATGGATCCTGTCTGCATTTTCTTTGGTTGGTTTGGTCCTCTCCTAGGCCTAGACATGGTTTGCTTTGTGAGCCACCACCACATATCTCATTTCTTTGCTTTTTTTTTTTTTTTTTGGTGCTAGTAACCAAGGAAATTTGCAACACATTGATCACAACATTAGAATAGTTTTGGAATTATTACCAATCCCTGATCATGTTAAGGATTCATGACCCAAAGTTATTTTGCGGATTAATTGGTTGATAACTCTAAAATATTGGAACCATTGATCTAAGAATGGATTCAAAATTTTATAGACTGATGCACGATCAGGCACATACTAGTATAATTATTTTATAAATTGATAAAAAATTCAAACATTTAAATTAAAATTAACAAATTTCATCGTCAATGTCATAATATTAAAATGGTACGATATGATGTATGCATTTAATGGACCATATATAATGAAGATGGGCCTTTGGATCTAATGAAGTGGGCTTGATCTGTTGTTGGCTTAATGTTTAATAGAGTAATTTGATCCATTCAAGCCGGGCTGGTGGGAGCCGATCGATTTATAAAACCATATTTTCTGGCTACTGTGACTGTCAACCGAAACTAAACCATGAAAAGGCAACCCCGGTTCGTAAAGCTCTCGTTATGCATGAAGTTCGAGAAATGATCCATTGTACGTAATCTTTTTCCTTACATTTTGTGAGAGGCTGTTTCGAATCCGTAACCACCAGGTCACATGGGAAAAACTAAACCATGTATACCAAAAATCAGTAAATTCTGCAAATGCCTAGTTTCCCATGAAAACAAGCTATCTTCGTTCATGAATTTTCCTTGAACCTGATGAAAATCTTCCCAAATCACCAGAGCTTCTGCCTTTTGCATCCATGTGTCTCTTCCTCTTGATCTAATGCTGACTTCTGCTTCCGCAGCATTTCCTCAGCATATCGGCGCCACGAAGATTCCCTCTCTTTCCTCGGCATCTTGTTATACCTGGGATCAGGCTTTGGCAGACGTTTGGCTGTTGACCATGAATTAAGAACTGTTTTCCCATCTTCTGTCCCTTGAGCAGCTGCATCTTGAGTTATGACTTCAGCTAGTAGAGCTCTGAAATCATGTGCACATCTCTAGAAATGCAAAATAAAAAGGTTATGTCAGACGATTATTCAAATGCTCGTATTCATAGCTGTTGCCCTTGAAGAATAATATATAAATCACTTAAAAGTTACTAACGAATCGAAGTAATGCAATATAGTGGCCAGACTTGAGGTGGGCTACAATTAAATCACATCTTTTCATCTCTAAAATCTATTCTCTGTTGTCCGAAACCGTTTGTTCAACATCAAAAGTAGACAATGGCTATCGTACTCTTTACTCTAAATTATACCAAGAATACAACAAAAATTGATCGAGTAAAAGGGTAATATTCTACAACAACTTAAGTTCATATCAACTTCCACACAGAAAGAGACCACAAAAAGCCAAGATTCTTTATTCTTTTACAGCCAAGTACCAGCATAAGCAGAAAACAGATGTAGCTGTGACGTAGAATGCCAGGATGAACATAAGAAAGGATAAAATTAGAACTGAATGCATTTGAGAAAAGGTGAGTAATAACACCGATACAGGACAAACGAGAGAGATAGACAAACAGCAAAGGCCTACAAGTACTCCGGTAAGAAGATGAGACTTAACAGATGATAAACATGTCAAGAGAGAAAGGTGGAAGGCTAAAGAAAATATGAGTGGAAACTATAAAAAGGACCTTGGTTTTACTAAGTTTACAGTGGATAAAGTATCGAATAAAGAAGAATGATGCATCATAATCCATAAAGCTGACCTGAAATATCATAATAATATTTCACCAAACTTAGATGACACAAATTATCAACAGATACTAGTAACCCACTTAGGTATGGATGGCTTTATGCATATCTAATAAGGAAACATGCGACCCTCAGCTTCACTGTCAACATGCATCAAAGGTGGTTGTGATTCTCAACAAACCACCAAATAACCAAAATGACTGTGTTTGGAAAAAAAAGATAATGAAAATAGATTTGGATCATACACCACAAAAAAGACAATAGTGAGAAGCTTCTTTGAAACAGCATTCCTTTAAACATCCATCTTCGTCAGACATGCTAGTTCATATATCATCATAGCACACATGCCACTCCTAGGAAAAGGCATAGTCGAAATGAGCTAATCAACATGATACTACTTTGGCCACAGGAACTAGAGCAAAAAAAGCTATCACTTAGCAGTAAATAAAAAAAGGGAGTAGCAGGATTGTATTAATTTTATAATTCATCACCATATTGAAAAGATGTAGTTGCAAAATTACCTCAAACAGCATCTTTATGTGTTCACGGAAAAGCTTCTCCATATCAGATGGATCCAAATCAGGATTCACGGCTCGTCCCTGAGGATCCTTTTCCAACTTAGGTTTTGACTCCGTCCAAGATGCCTAGAAAAATTAATAGAAGCAAGAAGTGAATAACTTGACAAATTCCAAATGAGCCAGTGAAAACCAAGCATAATATTGGTCTTAAAACATATTAGAAGCTTAAAACATAATCTTAAAACCAAAAATGTGGAAATTTTAGTTACATCTGACAGCATTGTAGATGGCAGCCTCATCTATGTTATCAGGAAATATTTTACATACACACATACACACATACATACATACACTAATGAGACCTATTCAAACTGAATATTATTGTAGTTTAGCAATGACATGATAAAAACATGACCATATAGTGGGAAAAGGCTTGGTTATTGTTATCTACTCTTACTTAAATAAAGTCCAGAATCGTTCAACATCATATCATGGCCATATTTCCTGGTATTCTAAAAATTCAGTTTTGGCTTTTCTTGACTCCTTTATCTTTTGCAATGAAACACCAATTAGGAAACTAACGGCTTCCAGACTGAGATAGTTAACTGAACAAATCAACACAGGACAAGTAATTTGAACTTACTACCTAGCACAAAGGATAAATGCTAACATTCTTGCCTATCCAAACTTCAAAATTAACTATATTTCAATTATTTATTTAGCTTATATTGCTGGCAATAAAAAATAAAATAAAAAAGTCATAAAACAGGGAAAGAAAAGCAAATGAGATTACCATAGACCTCTGACTATGGAACCATACAGATGGTTATACATATAAATAGATTCAAAACAATAGTTGTTTTTAGTCTTGTATCATCCAGAAATAAATTGTTAGAGAAAAGTATATACCTGAGGATCTTTAATTGTTTCCACAAGCAAAGCTTGAAAAGATGCAACCGCCTCCTTCCTGTGAACTTTTAGATGCACCCTTTCCATTTCTTGTTCTTCTCTCTCTTTCCATTTTCCGCAACTCTAGCTCTCTTTCCTTCAGCTTCTCCTGCAAATGATTAATAAAAGGTCAAAATTTTCAAATACTTCAGGCAATGCTGGATATACATGGATGTCTTTTTTAATATTTGTCAAATACCCTATTAAAACAAATAACAATTCAAAAGTACAAGATTAACAATGACATAGCTATGTTCTAACATTGTCTATAATTACAAAAACAATAAGAATAAGAACAGCCTTCTCCTACATATAAACCGATCTTTCATTTAGGAAGCTTTTGAGGGACAAGTTGTCTAATTTCTTTTGTCTAACTTGTTAAAGTAAAAATCTGTTCTGATATTCCCCACAAACAAAATTTCGCGTGGATCCATATGTTCCATGACATATTAATCCATTCTTGAAAGACATTTTAAGCGTTGCTTGGAAGAGGGTGTCAAAATTTCAAAGAAAGTTGAAATGAAGGGAATAAGATATGCAGCGAGCTAGAATTCAAGAAGTGTCTCAAAATTTTTAATTCAATTGTTTGCAGCTCAGCCACTTCATAGATTTGCACACTCATACAACATCATCTAACTGCACTTGTAAGATCATGCCAACCTTCAAACACTATTAAACAATCTCTATAATGTCGAAACAAGAAGCAAACACCACCAGCGGAGCCAAAAATAGGAAGCTACATATGTTTATGTGCAGGAAGAGAGAGAGTGTTACAGCATCAAGATAAATTGCCAAAGATGTGGTAGTGAGAATTGAATAAAAATCTACGGAGGGATAAATGGAAACGAAGCAGCAAATCTGATGTCATGGAAAATCATAGGAGTTAGAAAAGGCTTCAATAGCTTTTGGAAAGAGGACAAAACCATTACCTGGGAATGGTCTACCAAGGGCTAGAAGATCTGTGTTAGAGTTTATCTGTCCCCTTCATCCATTCTAGGACATGTTTCTATTGTTACGTGACACCGCTTTGCACATTATATCAAGTGAGGATGTGAGGTCATAAAATAACAACTCAAAATAACTTTACTAACATGCCAGTTCAATCATCGTTTTGGCTGAAAGAGAATTTGAGATATTATAATTTAAAATTCCTTTAAGAATGAAGTCTCTTCTAAGAACTTCCCAAGCCATACTCTCAATAATTTATCCATCACTCCTTTTATACATGATAAAATATCTATGAAGCAGATAAAAAAACCAATTTTTTTAGTATAAATATGGCAAAACAATTCCACACCTGAAAGAACTAATGGGTTCAAAGGGTTACAGAGAACATGCACAAGTTAAAACATCAAAACCAACTTGCAATACCAGTGTATGCCAGAAAGGAAAGATGGAGAGTCTATACCTCCTTTTTCATTTTTTCATTTCACTCTGCTTTCTCTTCTATAGCTTTTAGTTCAGATATGCACTCATTGAACAAAACCTCTCGATCCTCATGCTTAACAAATTTATACCTCGGATCATCCTTTAAACTATCCTTAACCTGAAACAATCAAAATAAAAGGAGAGAAGCGGACCATATTTCCCATCATAACAAATAATCATAAAAGATATAACCAATATCTCTCTTTTACATATGTGCACACTCACACACAAATACGAGCAACCCAATGAAGATGCAAAAAAACTCTTCACAAAAAGGGTGGTCTGACCAACAAACTCCAATTCAATAAGACAAAAGGGAAGCAAGATGCTTAATGTTGAAGAAGAGAATAAGCAAAAACCAATAACCTAATTTAAAATTGCACATACCCTGGACCAACGGGAATTAACATTTATATCTCCTTTCTCTTTAAGCATGGACTTAAAACTAGAATCAGCAGCTGTACGTATAGCTTGAGCCTTTTCTTCAGCAGCCCTCTTCAAAAGAAGAATCCTGACAGAAGCAGAGACATTCTCTAACCAGTATGATAAAAGTATATGAAAAAAACCAAGGTATTTACCATTCAAACAAAAAGAGGCCAAGGGCTAAAGGACACACCCAAATTGAATCTGAGAATCTGGTCTCTAGCCTACTACCTGCTGACAAATGTTGCTTTCAAGGTTATGATTAGAACACTTCCTCTGTCTAGGGACAACTGAACAAGGTCAACATAAATTTCAGTAAGGATTGGAGTCAAAAGCATATCTTATGCAATTGTAATAGCACAGTGAAGTCTTAACACATGTTGTGCAGGGAGATCAACACAGGAAATTGGATATGAGCAACAGATATGACTAGGTCATTTTTCTTACTTCTACAGTAAAAAGAAAGCAAAAAGGGAAAAGGAAGAAAAGAGTATGTTCTACTCTAACAAGTCTACCAAAAAATCAAAGGGTAAAAGCAAAGATAGTAGTGCAAAAAGGCTAAAAGCTTAGAGTGTCCAGGATGCTGTCCAGCTTGTGAAATGCAGTGCTGATCGATAGAGGTCTTAGATGAATAGCTCTTTCACATTAGTGCCATAGACTCTTTTACTACAGAATCACATTCCACTAATTAATTATAAGCATTATACTTATATAGTTCTAATGTTGTTCTAAATATGGATCCTCACAGCCAGTTCAGCTCAGTTCAGTTCACTACGGTCAAGCTTTTTATTAACTAGTTAACAAACCTGCCTTCTCACCTAATTGTATCTCCCTATACAACATTATCAAATCTGCTTTCTCACCTAATACTGTTCTTAGCAGGGATCTTGTTTCCCTAATTACAATGGTAGAAACACAAGTGCACAATTAGACATGTACACATCTCTCTGAGCATGCATTAGTGTCTTCAAACATGCCTGACAGAGTGTCAGTACAAAGCATTTGTGTGTGTCACATAAGTTTGTGTAAGAACACCAAGCGAGAGAGAGAGAGAGAGAGAGGAGGGGGAAATAAGAGGGACGAAGCAAGGGAGGGAGAAAAAAGCTTGACTACCAAATGTTTACCATCAAATTTGAGAGATCTAAAAGAGAAGGGAGAAAAAGAGGAGGGCAAGGCAAAGTTCAAAAAAGAAAATGGTACTGTCCATCTATATTCTACAACAAACAATTCGAATTCTTTAAGTCACATTTTTAACAAGTTGATTCTTTAAGTCAAATTTTGATAAGTTATTAAAGATTATAGTCCATTAAAACATTCATGAAGACCCAAGCACATGTCGATGCACCTTGGCTGCTATAACCAAGTAGACAGTGCAGGTGATGGCACAACTAGGCAAAGCAGCAGAAATTAAATAGAGAGAGGGAGAGAGGAAGAGAGATAGAGAATAAAACCCAACCAGTATAAACTATAAAGATAACAAGCTGAAGAATAATAATGATTATGAGTCGATCTTAGTAACATTACCTTTCAGTTAATAGAAGCTCCCGATCCTTTCGATCCAAAGCCTCAAATCGAGGATCACTTCCCCATTTTCTTTTGAAAGTCTGATAATTGGTGTTGTGATCAATACCGTGTTGAGTGAAAATTGGCTTGCAAGAAATCTACAGTTCAACAATTTCAAAGAAGGATTTTTACCCCAGCTAACAAATGATGACATTCTAATCTTGGCAATTAAGGAACCTCTGATGCTTCATCCAGCAACTGCTTAAATCCCTCTATTGCGGCCTTCTGAGCTGTGCTCGTATTTCTCTGCGTTCCTCCTCGGCACGTGTCTTAACATAGCATTCAAACAAGGACCTCCTAGCAGAATGACTTGGAATAGCCTGCAACAGGATGCACTTCAAACAATTAGAATTCCAAATAAACCGGCTAGTCAAAAGTTATTATTATGCTCAATAGGATGATTTCATAATGAAGCACATCAAAGAGGAAATCTTAAATCTATTACCAACTCAAAGAGTGTGACGACAAAGAGGAGGTAATAGTTAATTTAATTATTAACAGCCTAGAAAGCTATAGCGTATAATTAAGCCATCATTTTGTCATAGTTAACACTGACATATGGTTCCATGCTAGTTTGACCCCTTTTTTCTCACCAGTATTTTCATCATGATAACTTTTGGATACTACTTTATTAATCATTATTTTAATCAACCAGATCCTACCACACTCAACTTTGGTTTCACAAAATCTTTCTTCTGACCTTCCCTAGTCCATGACATCTTTTTAGAACGTTGGAATTTTCTTAAAAATTTTGCAAAGTCATTAATGATGTGCTAAAATGATACTAAGCTGATGTTTTCCTGGAAGTACTCTTTTAGTCTGTTCAACTTTTTACCATGGTGAGAAACCTAATAGAAAGGCTTTTGCTTAAACTACATTGTGTGTTTGTAGTAAAAACAAGGACCTTAACAAGGAGAACATCCTCACAAGATAAAAAAACTCCTCTAGGAAGGATCAGAGAGGCTGGTAATTCACATCAAAGAAGCCTTTCATCCAAGGAAACAAATTAAAATAGAGGTTCCATGAAGGGTACCCTCTCAAAAGTGCACTCACCAAAATAGGTCAGCCATTTGAATAGACATACAAAAAGATATATCAGAGTACAGAAATGAGTCCCCACCAAAAGTGAACAAATTCATGAATCCAAGAAATAAGATTTAAGGAATTCCAGCAGCAGGAAAAGCCCCCATAATTATCAAGAAAAAGTAATACATAATCTTTAGTCTCAACAAACCTTGAAACATGGATCAAACACTATCTTTGGCAGTTCCTTTTCCCATTTTGAGAATGGTGCCACTCCCCGTTCTTTGAGCATTTCCTGTAAATTTCACTTGCATGATAAACAAATTGACTCCAGCTACAAAATTGGATTGCAGTAATAAAACCAAGAATAACCATATTTTGGAACATGCAACAAAATATAGCACCACAGATACCTTAAATTGCATAATGCACTCTTCCTTAGAAGGCCCACTGTCTATATCCTCAGAATCTGAAGAGGAATCAGATATGTTACCATCCCCATTAGCATCTTTTAGCTTTTCTTTGCTGTTCTCACTTTGCAAGCTCTTAACATCAACTGCTCTTGAGCCATTTAATGCTTGTGCTGCTGTTACTGGCATAACTGGAACAGAAGAGGAAGAAGGAACTCCAAAGTCCTGCAACTTCTTCTTAATTAAATCCAGGGCAGATGAGGAAACTGGCACCACTGAGGTTCTTAAAGGCATGGCATCATGGCCACCTGTGTTAACAGCAGGAGCACTCAAACTTATTGGAGTAGATCCTTTTTCTGCTGTTACATCAATATTTGGTATTGGCACTGCATGCTCTTTAGATACATCACTATCCTGTTTCTTTCTCGACTCTGCTACTTCACTAGGGATCTGCCAACAGCTAATCTGATTGACAAAAAAAAAACAATGAAAAGATGGGGAAAATATCAAAACTAGGAAATATAAACAAGTTCAAAGAGTGTTAGCAGTGATGTTAACTATGTTCAATATTTGTTTCCTTGTAAGTTTACTCACCTCCTAAAAGGTAAAAATAAGCACAGCATCAAGAAAAGTAAACAATTTATTAATTGATAACTTTGTAATACGTGGCTTTATAAGCTAGAAAACAATATATAACCTGCCATACACATCGTAAGTGTAAAAGGGAGCTAAAATGAATATGTTATATACACATCAATCTGTCCCATTTGAAAATGCAAAAAGCTTGATGAATGTGGCAATTTATACATAAGTCACCTCATTATTTATTAAGTTTTGTCATCAGATAGCAACATATCTTCCTATTAAAGCAAATATTTTTTAGAACAAGCCCATTAGAGTAAAACAGGCTAGAGATGAGAATTAAACTAGATACAGTACCTTGGTTTTGCTGTTGTAGTAATATTTTTGCCATCATTTGTGGTAACTAGTGCCCAATCTGTTGCTGCCAATTGCTCCCTATAAAAAGAGACTTCCTCAAAAATAGTGCAAATGAAGAAAAAGAAATCCAAACCAAAAAGAAAATTAAAAACCAAGAAATATGGAAAAAGGTTTGACAGTAATATAGTGTTAAAATCCACAGCCCAGCTCAACATTTTTGTACAAGCCTCAGCCTATGAATAATGTTTGAGAGTTTGTTCACTTGTATCATATGTGATACAGCATTTCAAGAAGCCGATGATGAACTAAAAGCACTCAACAGGATACGTGCAAAAAAATGATATGGTAACCACGAGAAGCTTCAGCAATTAGAACATGACATTAAAATATTGTATACTATTTTTTTAATGTTTATAATGATTAAATAATTATACGATTTTTAATATAGTAAATGCTTAATCTATTAATAATGATTAATAAGATTCTAAAGAATAGTAGAATAATATAATATTTTCTTAAATTTCAAAAGAATACTAAAATGTATTATCATATTCTTAAATGATTATATGATATATAATATTAATAATTATTTCTAATGTAAATTATATTGATAAAATTTATACCATATTCCTTTGATAATCATAAACATAAAATACTTTACATAAAAACTAACATACAAAATACAAATATAAGATAACTAGTATAATGAGATAATACTATATATTACTAATATTTTACACTAATAATAATATTATAATTCTAAATAATGTCTAGTAATATAAGGATATATTACAATAATAGTTTAATATATTTTCATAATTACTGATATTTAATTTAGGAAATATTTACAATATTATCCAATAATAAAACAGTAATATAAACGAATATTTTAAAATCTTTATTTACTTATTTACATTTTTAATATTTATGTAATAAATTTCTTTCCCTAGAAGGAAAGAAGAAAAAGAGAGACAAAATATATAAGCAAATTGCTCTTCAAATGTGTATGAAAAAGGGAAATGGTTGAGAATAAAACTTAGAAAAAGGAATTGGAAGCGTATTCTGTAGGTACTGAAATGGAAGATTGAGGGTCCATTTTTCCCTAACAACAACGCATTAAACTGTATAGCACATTCAGCGATGTCAATGTTACAGTGCTGACATAGCCTAGCCACAAAGCAGTTGCTCAACAAGAAAAAAAAAACTAAATAATGGAAAACTGAAGTTTGAAACATCAGGAAGAATAAACATATAATCTAACAAAGCTAGAGATACCAGACAAGATGAAATGGAAAGCACATTATGGAGTGGAGGTGAAAGTAAAGAACTTACACTGAAACTGGTGTTGGCTACATGGTAACTTGGTCAGGCTGCACACATAGGTGAAAGAAAAAAGGTTAAAAATAATCTGGATTAGCATTTAAGAAGCCAACAGAAAATCCACATGCCATGACTAAAACAGTTATAGCAAATTTTCTACAGACAAGAACTATGGAAACTGATCTTGAACTTCAAAAAGGCAACCCATGGAGAGCTTGAAATTATATCATATACCCCCACAAGTACACACAGATGCTAATATGCAAATATATGAAGTTTTATCCAATATTTCCGTAAGCGTCCAGCCAGTTAAACAACGTGGAATCTTAGGATTAATTAACAAAGCATCATATAATTGATGTTTGATACTTCAAAGTTTTCTGGCTGCTTTAAGTGCAGGACATTTCCTGGGCATTATCAAAGATTGCTAATCAGCCGATATTTGGGAAATTTGTTGAATATGTATTGGTCAATTTAAGTGTTTGCAATCTAAAAATGCAAATGGCAGGCACACTAACAAAGTAACTATTGGAAACCATATGCATGCATATTCACATGTACCTCCCTCTTAAATCCGGCTGGTTTTTCATAAGTCGACACTCCTGTCAATGCATTATAGTAATAGACAATCCCCGAATCAGTCTTGTGGGCAGTCCAGACATCAGATTGTTCATTGGCAGCAGCTTCAACTCTATTTCCAACATCATGGGCAAGTTTATCTGCAGAACCCCATGTAACACGGATGAAGAAAAAATTAACTTCATGCTACAGTAATGAAGGTTAAACAGCTCTTACATTGTTAGTTGATCAGTAATCTAGCATTAAACCCTGAGCGTACCAATTCCTTGAGGAGGTAATCCTGTCTGTATTCCTAAAGTAACAAATGACTGGTTGGTTGGAGTAGCTGTAGATGGTGCAAATGGACTCGTTCCCAGAGGACTAAAACCAGGAGGTTGACAATCAGATGAGGGCGCAGGAAGATGCAAACCACTTGATGCTGAAGGAAAGGGTCCAGGATAAATACTAGGATAAGGCACAAATGAAGGCCTGACAAAGCCACCCATTGGAGGATGTTGCATCCAAAATCCATGAGGGGAAGAAGCCATAGAAGGTAAGGATGTATAGGTAGGGTATATTTGTTACTGAACAGATGGATTTAATGAAACAGGAGCACTGGGTCTAGGGACTGCAGAATAGGGAGCATCCACAGCTGCAGAAGCAGTAATCATCTGAACAAACTGTACTAACCCAGGGTTTCCAGGTGTCCTGAAGTACCAGAAGATTCAGTAGACATGGGAAAAGATGGAGTGGTGGGCATCCACGAAGTTACTGGGGCAAAATTGGGATTGGCTGATGCATTCATCGTAAAATCTGAAGAGTTATGGACGGGCAATGGGCCAGACTGAGAAATAGTTAACGCTGATGATGCTGTAAGAGCTTGTGCACTAATAGCTGGTGTATCCTGCAATCAGCAAAAAGGTTAAAATCCTAAGACATTGGCATACAAAAAACTCCATATCAAATTCATTCTGCAGATACATAAGCAATTGCTATACATCATCTTGCAAACAGTAGAGTCTGGATAAAATAGATTTAAAATGGAGAACATTGCACAGAACTCCAAAGTCCAAAGGCTGGACAGAAACCATGATAGAAAGTTCTGACTTAACGTTAACTAATGCCAAATTACTGCATACAGGATCCAGTCATTGAATATAGATTTGATCACGATAGATGCTGAAATTGAGGCATCCGGTTGCAACTAATTTGGGGCACCTACAAGCATGATTTTATAGACGTATCCTGGACAGTTGTTTATTGCGCTGTAACATAGTCCGAGAATTCATTTTAAGGGTGAAATCATTGCACTGCATACAGCAGCCCAAAAACATTTGTAAAAACAAAAACTTGAAAAAAATAGAATCACAGGTGGATGTTAGTTAGGACCAGGAGGGCCCAACTATTTTCAGGCATAGTTTGGTATCACCTCCTTCTCCACTTAATAAATCTTGGCTCGGCCACTGAATACATTAATTTAAAGCTTTGCAAAATTTCTAACAAAAGCATCTGCACTAACTGAAAGTCCTACTAGCAGTCAACACTTTAACGTTTGATCAAATCATTAACCAAAAATTAATGACCAGAAAAAGCTGCAAAATTATAATTCAGTACTTCTATCATTCTCTTACGGATTTAGAGGGATGCATTTGATCATTATGATTCAACTGAGGATTCGGAGTAAAAGAAAAACTTGCGGAACCCAACAAGGCTCCTTGCGAGACTGGTAAATGAGGCTGCATCATTGGTGTAAGCGCTCTAGGCAGAATTTGAACTATGATATTAAAGAGGAAACCTGGAAGAACGGGCTGGAATTGATAAAATTGCATAAATTAAATCAAAAATGAGGGAAAAAGTAAAAAAATTTCAACCTCTATCGGAAGCCAATCAAGAAATCAGAATAATTAGATTGCGTGATTATTCACTAAAAAATCTTTTTTTTTTCTTTCGGACAATAAGTATGAACATTGAACAAAACAAAAAAAAAAAGTTTCAGGGAACGTGCTTACTTAACAGGAATGCGTCTGAGACTACCGAGTAACCTTCATTTGGTCCTGGCTTTATCAGAGAGAGACTCTTAGGGTTAGGGTTACGAATTTGAAATTTTGGGACTAAACAAGGTGAATGAAAAGTAGTAAAGGGGTGTTTGGATGGGATATTTAGTGGAGGGACTTTCTTTTCAACTATGTAGTATTTTATATAAGATAATCACTTAAAAAATTATAATTATTTATGTACAGAATTATATCATTGTATTTGATAAATATTTGATGATGTGATGATGATCTTAAACCACCGCGAGTAATAAAATCATTGTATTAAAAAATAATTTAATTCTTATTTAAAATAATAATAAAAAATTTAATTAATGCAGTGATAAATAAAATTAATAATAACTATTATTATTTAAATTTGAATTTAAAACTTATTTCTTATTAAAATTATAATTATTTTATATTATAAATTTTTGTATTTTTAAATTGATATTTACTGTAATAAATTTAAAAATAATTGGTGTTTTTTTTAATATTTTATATATAATATAATTTTTTGTTTTCTTATTATGAATTTAATAGATTGATTTTATTTTTTAATTTAAAATTTTTTTACATTATTTATATTATAAATATTTATTTATCTATCAATAAATATATTTATTAATTTAATTATTTAATTATATTTTTATTAAAAATAAAATATACTAATTTTTTAAATATTATTTTAAATAACATTAAAATTATAAACTTGTATAACTATTATAATATGAACAATTATTTTTGTACTTTTAACAAAATAATATTTAAAATTTAATAATATTAAACACGGTAATATAAAATTATTAAATATTAATTATTATTAATCAAATAAAATAATTTTAAATTATAAATGATAAGATCATTTTGATAATATAATTATCTAGGTGATTATATTATCAAGGTGATTTTACAAAAAAATATCAAACATTATCTCAAAATTTTCAAAACTTCAAAAATAAATTTATTTGTTTAGCTAAAAATAAAAAAGAAACACAAAATTTATATAAAATTTCAAGAGAAATTTTGAGCTCTTGGAATTCTATCTAAATAGGTGAATTTTCATAATTTATCCAAATCTTTCATTTTTTATTGTACACGAATCACCATAAATTAAAAAATTAAAAAAATATATCATTTTATTTAATTCTAATATATATTTTAAAATTTTTACTAATATTTATATATGTTTACAAATGTAATTATACCCATATTATATATTTTATTTATGGATATATGTTTTTTTATTTTTAATATCATTATTTTTTTATAAACAATATTTCTTTTTCAAAAAAAAATACATACACATATATATACATATGTATACATGTATTTATCTATATAAATATTTCTTTGACAAAGAAAATGGTCTATCCCTATTATTCGTTGAGAGAAGTGAGATCCGAAATACTTGGATATGTTCATTTTTCAAGAAATGTTGGGAAAATATTACTATGTATATTTTTTTTCTTGAACCATTTTTTCATGATATTGATTATTTTTAATTAAAAGAAATTGAATCCTGTGTTATTGTAGTTTGTGTTTTTTTGACTGTCTTATTAAGGTTAAGTAATTATATATAATCGATCGAGTTTGAGTTAATATAATATTAAATTTGATATCGATTTAAAATTTAAAATTAAAAATTTGATTTTAATTCGATCGAATTTTATATTTTTTAGTTCAAACTTGATTCGATATAAAAATCGAGTTACTTGAACTCGTTTGATTATATTTGATTAATATGTAAAAATAAATTATATTTTTATATTCGATAAAAATTCAATTATTTATGCTTGAACTTAAAATTTGAATTTGAGATATTTTTATCAATTGAAATAATTAAAATATAAAAACAATATTAGATTCGTTATCAACTCGAGTTGAATATAAAAATATTCAAATTCGGATTGATCGATAAATTAAATTACTTGAATTCAAATTTAATTCAATAATAATTGAATTGAATTGAAATTTTATTCAAATTAATTTAAATAATTTATAAATATTAATATATCATTTACACTTTATTAAAAGATTTTCTCGTTCATTAGTTTTTGTTGTAACGGAGAATGGAGTTTCAACACATCATGTATAGAATATATACTTTATTTTTGGAAGTATTTAAATCAATATTAAAGGTAAAGGCATGAATCAATTAATTTAAATTTATATTAAATTTGATTTATTTCATAGACGATCCAAAATTATCTAATCAAGAAAGTAAATCTCATCATATGAATCTTAATCCGACAGTGAAATAATTTATCTATGTCGAACATTTGAAGTAACTAAAAAATAAAATATGAGAACCAAAAATGAAGCAACCAATTAGAAAGAAACACGTGTAGAACCGAAAAATGGTTCGAGCACGGTCGGGCCGGAAGGACAGAACATAAAAAACTCAACTTAAAAACCTCGCCCCATATATATGTTCACTGTTAACATATCACCACTCATCTGACATCTTGTCTGTTCCTTGCCTTTTCCATTTCCTTCCCATTTCCTAACTTATTTTCTCTTTTGTTTTTTTACTTTTCTTTTTTTGGCCTTTAGCTTAGCCTTTTTTATTTCATTCAACCCAAATCTCCCCCTGGCGGCTCCTCCTCTTTCTGTTCTTACAGAATCTGAAATTCGTACCTTTCTCGTTCTTTAAAATTTTCGATCTAACAAAGGAATAATCTTTTCTTTTCTTTTTTTTTTTTTTGTTTTGGGGATTTTAATATATTGTTGAAGTGCCCGCCATGGTAGCGGTTACGCAACAACAGCAACAGCAGATGCAGGCGGCGGTGGCCGGAGCTGCAAAAACATCGGCTGACGAAGAGGCCTTGAAGAGGAACACAGATTGCGTTTACTTTCTTGCTTCCCCTTTAACCTGCAAAAAGGTTCGGTTTTTTCTTAAGGTTTTTAGGGTTTCAATCAAAGGTCTTGTTCTTTCTGGGATCTTGCTTTGATACTTTGATTAGGGTTTAAGATTTACCCTTTACTCTCCTCTTTTTTTAATGGCTCTTTGTTTAGTTGTTTGTTTAACTTTGGATGAAAAAACATTAATTTTAATTGGACAAGTGAAATTTTGTTTTTTTAGCAGTTTAAAGGTTAGATCTTGACAGTTTATCTTAGTTTCTTAGCGGTAAAACCCTAGTGAATTTCATGAGGAAATATAATATAAGGAATCTTTCCCTTGGTGTTCCTTTTAATGATTGCTTATGCTTCAAATGATGTGCTATTGAATGTGTATTTATTTTTAGATATGTCTTGGTTTCTGCATCTTTTTGCTTATAAGAACCAGTTATTTTTAGATGGTGCATAAAGTCGTGTTATGATTGCTTCATACATTCTAAAATGCAGCGGACATATCTTATGTACTGCTGTGTACTTTTTTGTCATCAATGGTCGTTGGATTCTGTAACTAATATTCCTTTTCTCTTTTCCATGCCAATAGGGAAGTGAATGTGAGTATCGACATAGTGAATATGCCCGGGTTAACCCAAGGGATTGTTTTTTCTGGTTGAATGGTAATTGCATGAACCCGAAATGTGGATTTCGGCACCCTGTAAGTTTCTTATTTTCTCCTTCGCCAATATTATCAATTCTTTTTTATGCTAGCCTTACAGATTTCTGATGCTGTCTTTTCAGCCCCTTGATGGTTTGTTGGGAACCCAAGTAGCAGCACCAGCTGGTTCTACCACGTCTTCATCACACATGGCCGCAACACCAACTCCTGCTAGTCATACGCCTTACAACCAGGGTGTTTCTTACAATTCCAGAAAACAAGCAGTGCCATGTATTTTCTTCCAAAAGGGGCTTTGCTTAAAAGGCGACAGATGTGCTTTTTTGCATGGTCCAACTACAAGTAATAAAGGCCCACAGCCAACTGCAACTATCACTGCTACTGAGCCTAATTCTTTGAAAAAGGCTTTTGGTGCCCTTGAAACATCTCAGTTGCAGAAGTTTCCACCAACTAATATGTCAAAGACAGTTGGAGTACCTCCTGAAGGTAAACCCACCCGAAAAGTTGATGCTGCTTCCGCTAGGAGTGGTAGTGCTACTGAGAGAAGTGTGCCACATCTGGCAGGCTTGGATGAGGAACTTCCTCGACATAAAGCAACAAATATTACTTCAGTTGTTAATGGTAGCTTTATGGGTCGTTCCAATCACTTGCATCATCTCAATGTTTCAGATGAACTGAGTTTTCATGCTGTTAAGGAGACTGACGAATTTTTGAGGGAGTCTTCTCCTGGTTTTGATGTTCTTGTGGATGATGAGCTCAGAGATTCTAATTTCTTCCATGATGAAGATAGATATGGAGGTACAAGAGGACATGAGGGAAGGAATGTGAATGAATATGACATTGGTCACTCTGCTAATTATGATGCCATGGCTGATGTTGACAGAGAAATGTTTCATGATGGACAGGGCTATGATTCATTAGACCATGTGCATGGGAATTACCAGTGGGACCAACAGAGGGCTTCGTCTGAGAGGATATCTTTGGGACCATCTAATCTGGAAAGAAGAGGTTACTCAAGAGCTGATAATCCTGATCATGTTGAGGAGTCAGATCTACGGCATCGTTTGTCTAAGCATAGGAGGGCTAATGGCCTGAGATCTGTTGTAAGTCAGAATCATACCCTAGAAAACCATGAAGGGGAGGAAAATTACCCTGGTTCTCTTAGAGACTCTTATCATTTACCTCCCCATGAGAGTTCCCTTCGTAACCATCTTCAGGGTAGAATAAAGCTTCCTGGGAGATCTCTAGTCAATGCGACTAATTTGCATTCTGAAAGAGAGACAGAAAGGGGTCGAAATTGGGGCCGACTCTCACCAGGAAAGCCACAAACCTCTTCTTACCAGGGGAGGCTTCGTGACAGAATAAAAGGAAGGTTGGAAGGGGAATACAACAATAAAGAAGGCCGAAGTTTTGGGGGTCCAAGGATTAGAAGAGAAATAATGGATGAGAAGAATGCTGATTTTGCTGGTCCGAAAAGTCTTGCTGAACTGAAAGTTGGGAAAAATACTGATAATAAGGAGCATCTTTCTCTTGGAAAGCGAAAGAGCATAGAGGATCTTCAACAAACTAGAGGTGATATTTCATTTGAAGGGCCAATGCCCCTAAGTGAGATTCTGAAGAGAAAGAGACAATCTGAAGCTGCTACTTCTGAAAGTGGTATAGTATTTGTAAGTAAAGAAGATGTTAACCAGAAACAAAGCAAGGAAAGCTTGATTGATAACTCCACTAATGCATTAATTTCATTGACACCAGAGGAGACCAACAGAAAGGAAGAATCAAAGTCTACAACTGCAGATATTGGAACAACAGAAGTTGCTCGTGGTGAATCTTCTCAACTACTCAACATACATGAGCATGAGAGTGAGCATGGGATAATTGCGGATGAGAGGATGGGAGATCATGAACTTGAGGCAGATGACCGGAGGGATGGAGATTATTATTATGAGCAGGGTGATGAAGGGGAATATAACTATGAGGAGGGTGAAAATGTGGACCCTGAAGAGGAATACATAGAGGATGAAGATGGTGAAGATGGTGATGACTTTGCAAAGAAGCTTGGTGTCATGTTTTCATGAGTAGTTGGGAGATGGAGATGGTCAGATAGACTACTTCAGATTTCTCCTATGATTATTGTGGTTTTGTGGAGTACCTTTGAAGCTCGTTTAGGTTGCTTCTTTCTGATCAAGAGTTAGCCATATTGGAATTTCATTGTAGAAATAGGGGTATCAAGTTTTGTTTTTGTATCAATTAAAACTTTCATCATTGTATTTAAAAACTGATTGAATGGGGATTCTTATGCTTGAGGCCTTTTCTTGTGCCCACCAGTTGAAGTTGATGATGATGTGCATGACTAGAAAAGTAGAAAGACAGTAAGAAAATTTTTGCTAATCTCCATTTCTCTATTTTATTATTCTCTGTTAAACAATCTCTCAATGACCCTCCCATCCTGTATTTTCTTATTTCTTTCTTTTTGAAACATATCCCATCTTGTCTTTTATTTAAGTGAATGCAGCTGGTTTAGTCTATGTTCAATTTGTTTTAGCATGCATATTGGGTGCTTGAACAATCTCGTGGTTTATTTTCTTTGGAATTCTCTTACTGAATGTGCCAGTTACCGGTCACTAATAGTATTGAAATTTGGTTGCCTGGTAGCTGATATGACCTTTAATGTAGCATGCATTTGTTAGGCTTCATTTGGATGATGGGTGGGGAGAGATTTTCATTGTATTGTCTATGATTCCTTTTCATGTAGAATCTTGAATAGCAGAATTCAGAATGGAAAACAATTTTTTTTTCTTTTTATGTAGAGAAAAAGAGAAGAAAACGCTAGCTTTCTTTGCCAAAGGTTTCAATCCCATGGCATTTGATTAGGGTTGGTAATCTAACCCGTATATGATAGGTTTCAATCCGATCTGATCTTATAAAATTTTTTTTAATAGAGTTTCAGATGAAATCGAATAAGGTATTTTGAAAGAAAAATAAAAATTGAATTAAATTCGAATATTAAATTTATAAAATTAAATTGAATTAAAGACGAATAAAAATCCATCACAATCAAACCCGTTGCCTTTTATACACTTAATAAACATAAAAATGTTCTTCAATTTTTCGTAAAAAATAAGGTCTCCAATTTTCTCTAGTTTGTTGAATAAGATTACTATTCTAAGCCCTGAATATCCAAATGAGATGGTTGTTTTTAACTTTAACAAGGATATCAAATGATCAAAATACAGATCAATTTTCAAGAGTTGTGCATTAGGATATGAATTTTTTGGATTTGTCATTTACATTCTAAAATATCTTAAAAATTTTGAACCACAGATATAACCACTTAATTTTTTTTATTATTATTACTTACATTTAACTATGTCACAGCAATTGATATTAATTAAAAATTCCATTTCATGTAAAATTGGGTATTTTATAATTTAGTTATGTATTTCACAAGTAACAAATTTGGCTTTGAAGAAACAAAGTAAAAATGAAGAATCTTTCTTTGTTTTTTAATCTATGACCTTAGATCCTTGAGTCGAATCCAATATTATTAAATTAACAGCTCATTGATATGCTTAATTAATGATTGAACTTTGATAAAAGAACATTAAGTTGAGTCTTATATTTATATATATATATATATATATATATATATCACATATCAACAGTGATGTACTGAAATGTAATAATAAATAAATAAAAAAAAAAAGGAGATTTCAATGGGCTTTTACATAACACTTACACAGATAAACCAGGTTCCATCGTTCCATGGCCTATGTGGTCTATAACATAGCAGCAGCATGGGCATGTTGATGGTATTTATCTCCTTCACCCCTGAGCTGAAAGCCATTCGGGATACGACAATGTAAGTTGATCAGGTCTGGGTTGTTTTGATCTTGGATGCGAGGTAACGGCATTGGATGCAAGCTGTCGAGTGCCCTGAGTCCTTCGGAAACTCCCATAAAATCCCACTTAGGTCTAATTTAAGATACGACTAAATAATACAATATAAAACATTATATATTTAGAAAAAGTTAAAAAATATAAAAAATTATGTATTTAGAAAAAATTTAAACAATATGTTTTATATTAATTTGTATCGATATCAATTTTGATATAACATAATTTATATTTCATGCGTATTGATATATTTAAATATATATATAAGACATAAAAAATATATTTTAAAAAATATGTCATATAAATATATGTTTAACATGATGTGATATTAAAAATAAATTTAATTTAATTTAATTATAAGTACACGTTTAATATATTAACATATTTTTTATATTTATTTTAATTTAATATAAATATATAAAAATTATCTTAATTTTAATATTTTAATTATGATAGTTAATAAGTTTTTCAGTATAAAAATTATTTTAAATATTTAATTATAATATTTATTAATAATTCTTATAAAATTATTTTTTATATTAATAATATAAATAAAATATAAATATTAATACTATTCTTATACATTATTATTTTATATTTTAATTTTTGGTAATTCATTATTTTGAATTTAATACTAAAAATTGATATAATTATATAATATATATTAAAATTCAAATATATATATTAAATAATATTAAATGAATATCAAAATTTTTTATTTTTTTAATATACTATAATATGTCAAATTTTAAAATTATAAATGATAAATAATTTATAATTATTTATTACTTTAACTTTGTTTTTATATAATTATATTAATTATATCTATTCATATATTTTATATTAATTATGTTTATTCGTATATATTTATATTATTTATATTTAAATAAATTAATTATATTATTCACGAATAATTAGTATAATAAATATATTATATTTATATTTAAAATTTAAACTATTTCATAATTCGTATCTTGTTCTACAACACGGAAATACGAATTGGCACGGGCTGCAGGCTGCGGGCATCACCTACTCTTATCAACTCACTCACTCACTCCGTCCCACTCCCATAGACTTTGTCAGATTCTTCACCTAATTCAAACTTCCCAATACAAGGAAAGACCCTCTTTGTCTCATTCTCCAATCTCCTACCGTGTGTTCTTCAGTCCTGAAGATCAGAATCCCCCCAAAAAGAAAATCCTAAAAACCCTAGCCATGAATCCCACACTAGCCACATTATCATCACCATCCCCCTCTTTCCTCCATTTCAAGTCACTTTCTTCTTCTTCAGCTTCATTTCTCACTTTTCCCTCCCCCAAACCCCCCAGGCTTAGGGCTTCTTCAGCCAATCCTGATTCCATTCCCATTTCTAATCCTAACAACAATAACCAACCCATCGCTCAAAAGCTCCAATCCTTCGCCAAAACTGCTATTTTACTTGGTGCCACCACTTTGATGATTGGGAAATTGTCCCACTTCCCTGCCAGAGCTGACTCCCCACCAAAAATGACTGAACAAGAAACCACCGTTATCGAAGAAGAAGAGCAACGGGAAGAAAAAATCCAAAACCAAAAACAAACTTCCCCACTTTCTGAGTTTCTGGAAACTAACAATGAAGCCATTGAATCACTGAAGTCCCTTTTACAACAGAAGCTCGAAAGCGGCGAAGACGAGGAAGCTCTTACTATCTTGAACCGTTTGGTTTCTGCTCAACCACAGGTAACTGATTGGAAATTCTTGTTAGCGAGGTTGTTAAAGGAAATGGGTCAAACGGAGAATGCACGTAAAGTGTTCGAGGAAATTCTTCTGTCAAATCCACTCTCTTTTGAGGCTTTGTTTGAGAATGCTTTGTTAATGGACCGTTGTGGGGAAGGAGAAGCCGTGATCAAGAGGTTAGAAGAGGCTTTAGTGATTGCCCAAGACGAGAAGAAAGTCAAAGAAGCAAGAGATGTTCGACTGATTATGGCGCAGATACATTTCTTACAAAAAAACTTGAAGAAAGCTTTGAGGAGTTACCAAGAGTTAGCCAAAGAAGACCCGACTGATTTTAGGCCGTATTTTTGTCAAGGGATGATATATAGCTTGCTTGATAGGAACGCTGAGGCTAAAAAACAGTTTGCAAAATATAGGGAGCTTTCACCAAAGAAGTTTGAGGTGGAAGGGTATTTGAGGACATCTTTATCAAGAATGAAATTGTTTGGGACTAATGAAGATAATTGAGTTTTGGGAAGCTTTTTTTTCAAAATTATCTGGCATTCAGGTGGTAATACAACTCTTGGGATAATCGTTTGCCTTATTAGTGTTCCTATTAGGCCTTTAAACTTGATTGAAAATGGTGTTAAGTGATGTTGAAACTTTGATGCAAAAGTTTCCGAGGATACTTAGAGAAATAAGGAGATGAGAGGGTTTCTTTTCTTTTAAAGGAATCAGTTGTTTGATGACAGTTTTTGGCTTCAATATTTTGCTTAATTTGATGGTTTTTTTTTACTATTTTTTCTTGTTTCTTGTTCTCATTAATTGGATCAGTTTATGAGAATGGATGCGGTCAAATTTGGGATGATGTTATAAATGGTGTGTGCGAGAGACATTGGTTTTTTTTTTTTTTTTTTAATCTCATTCTTTCAATGCAGATTAAGGTATGTAATCTAATAAAATATATAATCATATTAGGAAGGTTTGTTACTTTTTTTTTTTTTATTTTTATAAAAAGGATTTTTGGACTTTATCTTAATAGATCGATCTATTCTTTCTGGATCCGGATTGATACAAGTATAGTCATGCTGATTAATGAATTTATGAAAAATTATTTTCTTATATCCTTTTTAAATAGATTCGGACCCAATCAATAAAAGAAGAAACACTTTTTTTTGCTACTTAAGCAAACCATTTGTCTGATTTTTTTTTTTAAATTTTTGATAAATTATCCAGTTGTAAATTTTGTTGCTTTCGACTAGCAATAAAGTTAGGAATCTATCAAGATATTCAGAGTTGAGAGGTAGCAGTTTCATACCCATTGGGCAGTTTGCTGTGAACACAATTCAAACTACTGATTCCACCATCAAGTTAAATAAAGTAGATGCAGTGGTTCATATTCAGGTCACAGCACGAAGTTCTATCATAACTTTCAAAGTATGTTATATGCAACCACTGTGAATAAGGATAGGTAAGAACTCACCTTATGTACACTAACAATACACCCTCTAGAATTTTAGCAACGCTTATCTACTTATGTTTTCCGCTACGACCCGTTGTTTTTCTTAGATTTACTGTTCCCTGCCCAGTGTGTATTTTTCATCCTCTCCCCATCCTCAAGGTGTAGGATTTTGGTTTCCGACAAGGACATGGAACGCACATGAACAACATGAATGGGACAAAAATGTGACTATCATCTTCAATATGGCCCACAGCTTTCCATCCTTATGCTAGCTGGGTCTGGAGAACACTGCATATATTTTTACTATATTTTTGTAATCTTTCCAGGCTGCAAATCCAGAAGAAATGGTCAGATTTCATTTTGTGCTTATCTTTTTCCTTTGTTACATCCTCTCCCCATTACCCTCTGCAGCCACCCCAACAAATAAGCTTGTAGACAAGGTTTGCAACCAAACATCCAACTACACTTTTTGTGTTGAGGCTCTCTACTCTGATCCTCGAACCCCAGCTGCTGATGCCTATCAGCTGGCTTATGTTTCTTTTGGTCTGGCTTATCTGAACGCCAGCGCAACCCAGGACCACATTGCTGAGCTCATCAAGATCAGCAACAGCACCTCTGCCAGCCACAAACGCCTCAAGATTTGCCAACATGATTACCACAAGGCGGTTTTGGCACTTGAAGAGGCATATAATGACTTGAACTCCGAGACTTTCTTTCAATTGGCTAAGTTGGCTGCTCGTGCTGCTGCAGCTGCTGATGATTGCCAGTCTGCTTTCAGGGGAACCCATTACTCGCCATTGGCAACCAGGAATGCTTATTTGAAAGCTCTTTCTGATATCTGTGTTGTCGTCTCCAAACTCTTTACTGAAGGAACCTTTTGATGTTGTCTATACATTGTTCACCAAGTAAGTTGTTGATTCTGTAGAATATGTTGATTGTTTTTAATAAGGATTCATATCCAATCCCTAATTCTGTCACAAATCAGAACAGACAAACAATGCTAACTCTGCAGCTCAACATAATTCTTATTCCATAATCCAAAACTGTTGGTATAATTCTTATTATCATCAAAGTTTTTCTACCATATTCCAGAGCTAGAAAATTCAATAGCCCTAGTAAATCTTTGGATCAAAGTCATCAACCTGTATTGTAAACAAGTCAAGGGTACAATCTCTGATGCTTACGATGAAAGAAAACTAAAAACATGATGTTTATGTGTTTACAAAGAGTTGCAATTTACTTCAAGGCCCAGCATCACCAAGGATTTTATCATCACTCTAATTACATGATATGATCAAGCATTATTAAACATAATTTCTGCTGTAATACTGCATCAGCAAATAATGTTTTATCAGCCTTGTAAAGTCAACTGTACAAGATTACCTTGGTTACATTCTCCTTTAATGTAAGAGCCGCAAATATTTGCTTGGAGAAGATAATAAATCCATCGAATAATATTGGGAGCAAATCACTTCACATACCAAATAGGAAGCAGTTGGAATAGCAAGGAAGAATCAGGGCATTGTCTTCTACCACCATTGGCTGCCTGAATGGATTTAATTGAACCTACAGGATAGAGGCATCAAAACAAATAATTAAATTGAACAAATAAAGCTCCACAATATGTTCGAAGCTATATGGGGAAGCAGGTGGGAAGGGGCAAGGGGAGGGGGATGTTAGGAGAGGGAGGATGAGAGAGAAGAAGCAGCAATGTGAAATTACAGGAAGCCTGGGAGGCTGGCATGTCACAGTGTTTATGCAGAAAGCTGCAAGATGACAAGCTTCTTCACAATAATCAGAAAACACTGCAGGGGCATTTATCTCCTTTAGTAGCTCCTGAAACGGTCATCAGAAAACGAAAACTAATTAAGGGAAAAACTTTCTGAAATGCACAGGCAGAAAGGTCAGTATAAATATAAAAGCATTCTGTGCTAATCTACAAACATAAAAGGACACTTGTAGAGAACATTATGAATTATAAAGTGAAAAGAACTCAGTATATAGAAGACGTACAATAGTTGGTAACCAACTTGAATAAGCTGCAATGCCAGCATTTGGAGCAATAACTAAATGTGGAAAGGAATCCTGTTGCAGAACATATATTCTTAAGAAACTGCAATAGTCTGAGCCAAGCAGATGAGAAATTTCCGAAAATGACAAGCTTCAAAAAGACGGAAGAAAGGGAAAGGACAAGGTAACAAACACATAGAGAAAGAAACAGAGACCTTAGATATATCTCTGAAACGATCATGATAGTATCCTCTATGGAGCTGCAGTGTCACCCTTGAAGATGTACGAGTACCTATTCCACAGCTCTTGCTCTCATTTTCATATTTGCAATCGCAATCTTTCTCAATGCAATGAGCATAGCTGTGTAAATCAATCTTATCTCCATCCCTATTCATCAAACAGAAACAGGAAGCTCAGCAACGCCCGGCACAAGTTTGAGTTAAGCCATCAATCATAGAAAGCTGGCTCATTTAGAAGAAAAAAAAAAAAGACCAAAGATCATTTCCAAAAACAACCCCTGCAGCTCCAATGAATTGTAAGAGAAAAGTTTTAACAGTTCAAAGACAGAGCCTATTTCTGATAAGGTAATTGGAATATAGCAGAATTGCAAGAGAAAAGTTTTAACAGTTCAAAGAAAAAGAGCCTATTTCTGATAAGGTAATTGGAATAAAACAACCCGATCAATCCCAAAGTCAACGTAGATATCATGACAATTAAGGACAATAAGTACCATATTATGAATTAGAATTTTATACAAGCATGATTGAATTGATTCCCACCCAAACCAACTAGTTTGCAACACTGAAATGTAAGACCAACCTATGATGTGGTACTGCAGGTCCAATAAGCTCAATTTGGACAAGAACCCCAGGAAAGAGTGCACATAACTCTCCAAAGACAGCAAGTTGCAGAAGCTCTTTCTCAGGCCCTTTGAAAAGTAGAAATCACAAAAAGAAAAAAAAAAAAACCACTAAAAATTTAGCTAAATCATATTAAGACTATAGAAAGAAACCATGAAGAAGTTTACTATTATAAACAAAAGTTCCCCATTATATAACACTAGCAGAAGATATAAAAAAGAATTAAAAGCAAAAAGCCACACAAGCATGCATGAATAGACAGATTTGAAAAATTCAAGTACTTCTTTTTGATGCATCATTACTTAATTGTATTATATACTCTTTTCATTGAAAGTCCTCAGCAATAGTTTCTATTTGGCATCTATGGTCATTTCCGCCATTAAGTGCATAGTTGATTGAACACCTAGACATGCACACACAAATCAAAGGGAGATAAAGTTTCAAATCACAAATCATGGAGATTTAAAAGCTGTAGATGATAGTGTACCGAGATAGTGTATGCACAGTTTACTGATTTCAGAGGTCAAGCTTCCCAATCCAGCAATTTGTATGGCATGATACACTGTAAGTGGCTGAGACAAAAATAAGCAAATAGATATGTAATTAGTGCTAACATGAGGCAAAGTAAAAGCTGTGACAAATGACTATCTGTGTATGCTAGCCAGTAGTCAGTAGCCATCTATATAATATAGCATTTACTCGAGTTTGCATTGGATTCAATGGTTCATTGATTTCCTCTAACAAGTTTCTAACTTTTATTCTTAAAAAAAATTGCATTTGGATTTCCTCAGAACAGAAGGTAGAACTGCAACCTCACAAATTTGGGAATATGGAAACAGTAAAAAGTTGTTTCATACATACATAGACAGATGAAAAGTGAAGCATCTCAGAAGTTGAAAGATTATTAATCATGAGTTAAAGAAACCGAAAAAAATACCATCCTCCATTTCCACCATACAAGAATAAAAGAATCACAGGTAACAGATGTACCATAAACACCAGTTGATTAGAATGGCAAAGTATTTACTGTGAACTGATCGTTAAAGCACAACACACATCTCATACCCAGTGAAGAAGCAAAGCAACAGGTGAATGTAGCGGTATGCATCTCCATTCATAGTAATCCTTCCAACTGCACAAAGATTTTGCTATGGGAGATGCAGGCCCTGCACTATCACGTGGTCAATTCTAGTTCTAGAAACATTCAATAGACCCAAACAAATTGCTGGAAGAAAAAGTGATACCACGACATGGGCACAGAATATTTGAGAGATTCCAGGTGTGACTTTCAGACCTGCAAACAAAGGTTTTAAAAAGACAAAAGAAAGTGAAAAAAATTTTCAATCTGAACTGCCATAAGTTATCAACTAGCTTAATCAGAAAATTCTTCTGTTATTCAAATGTACAAATTCTCATTTAATTGTAGCTCAGGAAACTCTATAAAACTCCAAAATATACAAAAGATAAAATGCACCCACTTTTATTGTTCACACGTCCCTCTTTTCATGCTATAATCAATTTTCTGAATTGCATTAACCTTGGTATCCCCTTATTGGATTAGAACCGCTACCGTTCAGGATTAGAAACATATGACATGTCTTACCTTTCACCAAGTTCGCCTCATCCATTGAATTTCTGCTTTGACAAAGCCTTTTAATTTCAGTTAGCTTTGATTACCTGTCGTCTACCTAACAACTAAAGCTCACTCCAACAACCGATATACAATTAAATATGGAGGGAATAATAACAACACATAAAACCATTCCTCTAAGAAACTTCTTGGTATATCTACCCTACTCTCTCATTCATGCCAAGGGTCAAACTCTTTTGCAAGGCTTAAACTATCATCATTGGAGAGTTAAGAATCAAAAGATGGAAGAAACCTGGAATAATCGAAGGATGTAACTGATGCACCGCAAGAGCATTCACAAATCCACATTCCCACTTGATGAATGCCCCTCCTGCTCAGGAATGAACACCTGCTCTCTTTCTTTTCACTAATCTACCAAAACCATACCCCCAAAACAAAGCACAAAACTAAGTCAATTAAGTCTAATACAAGTTTAAATTCAATGTTTCATAACCCTTTTTCAAGCAAGTTGTCAATAACCTGAATTGTAGCTTCTTGAGAAAACGTGAAAGGAAAATCATTCAACAAATCTAAGTGCTTCATTTGCTGCTCTAACCTTTCACACTCTTCTCTATGTTCCTTCCAGTGTGAAATCTAAGGGCCATTCCGTTACAGATAAAAATTATACCTTTAAAGTAGAAATAACAACATGAAAGGTAATATGTTGAGAAATTTATTCAAATACTTCGAAATTCAATCACCTGATGAGACGCAGAGCAATAAGCAACGGCTCCACACCGACCGCAGCGCTTTCTGGGCGGACCTAAGCACCGAGTTCCACTTCCCTTTCCGGCGCACTCCATTGATCTTCACCTGTTTTCTGATACTTCTCCGGTTGAGAAAACCAACGTTCACAAATCAAATGGGCAACAAATGTCGTTTTGGGCTTCTTAAAAGATTGCCCATGTCCAAAATCAGCCTTTCGTATAATTTAATAATCGTATATAAAATTTATAAATTAGTGATATATTAAATATAAATTTTTAAAATTAAAAATATTATATTATGAGTAATTTTTATTCATTAATAATGAATTTTTTAAAATTTTACAAACAAAATTAAAATATTATTACATTTTGTATTTTTTAATTAAAATGTAATATGTGTTATTGCACTATTATTTTTTTATTTTTTAATCAAAATAACATGTCATAAATGTCATTTTACACATCATTTTTTACGTGGGATGTCACCTATTCAATACAAATTATAACTTAATGAACGAATTAAACATTTTAATATAATTTTAAAAGTTTATGAATTTATTTATAGCTAAATAAAAGATTTTAAATTTATTTAAATGTAATTAAAAATCGAGAATTTATATTTTTTTGTAAAAAAAGCTTGAGGACATATTTAAGTAATAAACCTAATATTAAAACTTGTTTGGATAGGTCGGTTTAGATTTGGACTAATGTTTTGGATTGGTGTCATGAAATGTTGGGTTATATCCCACGAAAAATCTGAATTTCAGTTCATTTTTTATTTAGATGGATTCTGGATCAGGACATTCTAATTTTTTAAGTGTCTTATTAGTTTGTTTATGTCACACCCTTAAACCTTATACTAAAAGTTTACAAAAATCTATTATATAATATATACATATATATATATATATATATATATCAGTGCCAAGCTTCATATTGAAAGTAAAATCTTAGAATAATCAGAGAGAGAAAGTGAGCAGTTAGAGGACAAAGGTAAGGGATACTCTATCTTTGCATTCCAATGCTCAAATCAGATCGGAATAAGGGAGATAAAAATAAGAGAAAAATAAGGTAAACTAAAAGAAAAGTCAGATGCTTCAATAGTACATAGAGGTGAAGGTTTTGAGGAATGAGTAACGAGATAATCGAGTTGATATGAGATCAATATTGTAAATTGATGTAATATGTTAAATTGATCAAAAAATTTAAAATATTTTTGATTATTTGATGATAATTTTTAAAAAAGAAGAATGGCCAAAATGCCATTTGAACTTAAAATTATTCCTAACAAAATATATATATATATATATGTAAAGATTTGTATTCAATATTATAAGACATTTATTTGTGGACAGAATTATGAGATCACTCAGTTAAAACAAATAATACTTCGATGGTGATGTCTCGGTTTTTCAATTTACAATTAATAAATTTAATTTACATGGCACACATGACATGAGGAGAAGCATCGCTGGACTAGTTGACAGTACTGCAAATCCTTCTTATTATACCAGCTGAACCTGTTAGAGGTTCAATGTCTCCCATTTTGATCATGGCAGTCGCAAAATCAGACTTGAAAGTAGAAGGATTCCTGCTATATTCGGAGACTATGTCTGTGGATCCACCACTAAACAGGACTTGATCTGACTCTAAGAGACCCTTCTTTTGCATCAGGTTCTTGAAGTAGTTGTTGTCAAAGGAATTGGGCGTAACCAGATCGAGTGCTGCCAAATTTCCATCATCATTGCCGACACTGGCGGGGCAACGGCGCCTGCGTGTGCTAACAAATCCAGCATCAATGTCACTTGCGTTGCTGTATATCCTGTTCCTAAATGTAACGCATTGAGCTTGTCCTATGGTATGAGAACCTGAAAATGGATTCATGCTCGTTGGTCATGCATTGACGAAAGAAAATGAAGTCTGACAGGTGGATTTTGTTAAAATAATTTCTTCACAAACCTGACAAAGCAACCATGTCTCTTACACTGAGGCCCTTGCTTCCGAAGAGATCAATGAGGCTTTCAAGACTGGCTGTGAAACGAGGAAGTTGACTGGCAGCCAGACTTATGCTTGCAGTGGTAGAATCTCTTCTCCCGAGCTTAACCGTCCAAGATGGGCCACCCACCTGAGTTGTTTGAAGAGACCATATCATAATGGTGAACATTCCATATGGAAAACTGAGATGAGACGAGAGATATGATCATCAGGATTTCGGAAGGAAGGTTTTAACATTGAGTTACTTACGTATTCGGAGACATCCCTGGCTGCAATTGCAAGAATGTCAGCACAAGATACAACTCCGGGACATATTTTCTCCATATCAGATTTTGCCTTGTCAATTACTTCGTAACCTCTCGCAGAGTCTTTATTTTGCAGTGCATTCTTTTCGCTTGTGATTGAGGGAGCATCGTCCAGTAAGATTGAGGCATCGCATCCCTGGTAACACACAAAGAGACCCCCAAAAGATCATTCATTTGTTGGTAATATGGGCAGGATATTAAATTAAAACGATGTAATACAAGTACCTGAACAAAACAATCATGGAAATGAAGGCGGATTAGAGATGCAGCCATTCTACGCTCTCGTGCAATGGCGGTTCTGATGGCTGAGCGAATGGTCCTAAGTGCATTTGGGCATGTTTTTTCATAAAATGTAGAAGAAAGTTGTGCTTGGCAAGCACTGCTCAAAAGCAGCAGCAACACCACAACAGCAGCCCCAGTTGCCATGAATGACAAAGAATTTTTAACATCTACAATTACCATTTTTCTATTCAATCACGAATACGAAAGCTGAGTTCAGATTTGTTAAAGACACCAGCTAGCTAGATAAAAAGATTGAAGAAAGGAGGATGACAAAGGAAGCTCTAGCTTTCTTCAATATATGGGGGCATTGTATAGAAAGGAGGTCAATTTGAGTTTGTCTAAATCACCATTTTCAGACATATGAATCGATAAAATTCGAATACTTCAATTCATAAAATTCGTTGTTAATAATCTGATGTGTAAATTTAGTTTAAGTTTTCTTTAAAGTTTGTAATTTCTCGTGACTCTGAAATGAACAAGTCTCCATTTATCCAAGCATTTTTTTGGGCAAAAAGAAATCACCAATTTCTGCTATGTAGCTTTAGCAATATTCAAATTTGGAGCAGCAGACATTAATATTCTCTGTATGATTATCTGATTATGACCCATTCGCAAATGGCTTCCATTGAGTAAAGAGAAAAACTTTGACTTTGAAATTCCAAACTCTTAAACATCATTATGAACAGAAAGGCAGCCATTAACTTTTTCGTGCACTTTGGCATTTTCCATATAAGTGGGCACAAAAGATTTGGTGGTAATAATAATGATAATATATTATTTGTATATTTACAGGTGTGTTCCAAATAGCTTTTCCGAAACTGGCAACCAAGCTGAAGCTAGCATCCTTTGAATGTTTGAGTTGCGTCTCGAGTTTGATGGTGACCGCAGCTCACATTTTGAAGTAAACAGATCGTATCAAAATAAGAAGAAAAAAAAAATGATATTTAGTTCAAGAATGGCACATTATTTGGTTTGTGTTTGAGATAATTTTAGATCTAAAAGTTATTTTGATAATTCTTTTTATTAAAAATTGTTGTTATTAAATTTTTGAATTTTTTAATCGATATGATATATCAGATTAATTTGTAATATTAAATCACGTCAAATTAATTATATTTTCGTCTATCTTTTAAATCTTTCACCTTTCACTTATAAATAAAATTCTTCAATATAAGGATTTGATTTTTTTTTTTTTTTATTTTATCTTTCACTCCTTTTAATTTTTTTTATTTTTAGCTTGAATGTCGAAATATAAATATAATAAAATATATCGCTCTCTTTCTCTTTCTAGTTATTTTAGAATTTTATTTAAGAGTGTAATCAAGTTGAGTTGAATTGATACAGTGAGAAGTTTAAATTCGAGTTCGACTTTCAACTCGAGGCTCGATACTAAACTCGAACTCGATCGAGTTTCATTTTTTTAATTCGAGTTTGATTCGTGATCGAAATTAAGCTACTCGAACTCCTTCGATTAAACTCGATTAATATGTTAAAATAAGCTCGATTTTTATATTCGACAAAAGTTCGATTATTTGTGTTCGAATTCGAATTCGAGATATTTTATTAATTAAAATAATAAAAAAATTAAATATAAAAGCTCGATTAGGTTCGCGAGCTACTCAAGTCGCGCATAAAAATACTCAAACTCGACTCGATCGATAAATCAAGCTACTCGAGCTCAAACTCGACTTGATAATAATTGAATCGAATTTGAATTTTATTCGAATCAAACTCGAATAATTTATGAGTACTAATATATCATTTACACATCTAATTTTACCTCAATTTGAAACTCAGCATCAACATTTAATACGTTTTTCACTTGATATATATCTTTCTAAGCATATACTATATATATATATATATAATTTTATTTTATTCAAGACTTGGATTTTTTTCTATAGTAAATAATCTTGCTCATCAAGGTGTTTGCAAAGTTTCGTGGAGGATTTTATCTCTTTGGTCTCTAATTGGAGCTAATCAATTCAATGTAAATTATTGATACAAACTTGTTAAATTACGTAGGTCATGAGATATTGTTTTAAAGATTTATTATAATAATTTTAAATTTATTATTAATCAAAATGTAAAAAAGTGATTTTTAAAAATTTTGAATGAAATAGTTTTCAAATGATTTCTTTTCTAAACCTAATTCATTAAAACATTGATAGATTAAATCAAAATTTAAAAATGATTATAAAAAGTCAAACAATAACAGTTTTCATGAGACAAATGGATATTTCATTTGAATTATAATTTTTTTTTCATTAAAACATTTTTTTCTTTAAATCTTCGGCTAATGAAATACAAATAAAAACATTTTTTTAAAAAAAGGTTATTGAATTAAAATAAATAATCATATAAACTCTTATCATTTTATTATAATTAATTAAAATTTCAAATATCTATTTTACTAATTAAATTTTTATTAAATGAAAATTAATTAACTGTCAACACTCATTTAAAAATTTAATTAATTACAATAAAATAATATGACTTTGAATAATTATTTTTTTATTTAAGGACTTTTTTTATATTTAAGTCAAACAAGATATATATTTTATCGTTGAAATGATTTTTTTTTTTTTTAAAGTAATGCACAAACATCTCATGGGTCAAATTAAAAAAAATATACCGATATTTGCACGATTTATAAATAAAATATTAAACTCTTAATTTCGATAATTAAATTTAATATCAAACAAAATATATAACGTGCATCAACTCAACTGATCAAATAGAATTCTAGCTATAGGTATATCTCGTCTTCAATACAGTTATTATTATTCGATTGAAGAGAATCACATTAACGAAAGTACACAAAAAAATTAAACAGAAAAAAACATTGCTACTACTTTACACTTGAAAGAATAAAAGTAATCAAGAGAAAAAAGGAAACACACAAAGCTGAAGATGCATATCAACTAGTTGACAGCGCTGCAAATCCTCCTTATTATCCCTGCTGAACCTATTAGAGGTTCAATATCTCCCATTTTGATCATGGCAGTTGCAAAATCAGACTTGAAAATAGAAGGGTTCCTGCTGTATTCTGAGACAATGTTATCTGTGGATCCACCGCTGAAAAGCACTTGATCTGACTCCAAAAGACCTTTCTTTTGCAACAGGTTCTTGAAGTAGTTGTTGTCAAAGGAATTCGGAGTCACCAAATCAAGTGGAGCCAAATTCCCATTGCCGTTGGGAAAGTTAGCTGGACAATTGCGCTTGCGTGTGCTTGCAAATCCAGCGTCGATGTCACTTCCGTTACTGTATATCCTATCCCGGAATGTAACACATTGAGCCTGTCCTATTGTATGAGAACCTGCAAATTAATGGAGTAACGCTCAATATTGGTCATTGACAAGGAAAACTATGAAAATAATTTCGTAACGAACCTGACAAAGCAACCATGTCTCTTGCACTAAGCCCCTTTCTTCCGAAGAGATCAATAAGGCTTTCAAGGCTGGCTGTGAAGAGAGGAAGTTGACTGGCAGCCAGATTTGTGCTTGCAGTGGTAGAATCTCTTCTCCCGAGTTTAACTGTCCAAGATGGGCCTCCCACCTGAGTTTGTTTGAAGAGATGTTCTAAGGGTGAATATACATTCGATATGGGAAACTGGAGATGAAAAGTGAGATATGATCATCAAGATTTCGTAAAGGAAGGTTTGAATATTGAGTTACATACGTATTCTGATGCATCCCTGGCTGCAACTGCGAGAATGTCAGCACAAGATACAACTCCAGGACATATTTTCTCCACATCAGATTTTGCCTTGTCAATGACTTCATAACCTCTCGCAGAGTCTTTATTTTGCAGTGCATTCTTTTCGCTTGTGATTGAGGGGGCATCGTCTAGTAAGATTGAGGCATCACATCCCTGATAACAGGCAAAAGACCCCGTTAAGATCATTCATTTGTTGGTAATATGGGCAGGATGTTAAATTACAACGACATAATACAAGCACCTGAACAAAACAATCATGGAAATGAAGGCGAATTAAAGATGCAGCCATTCTACGCTCCCTCGCAATGGCGGTTCTGATGGCAGTGCGAATGGTACTCAGTGCATTGGGGCATGTATTTTCATAAAATGTAGAAGAAAGCTGTGCATGGCTTCCGCTGCTCATAAAAACCAGCAGCATCACCAAAACAGCAGCTCTACTTGCTACAGATGACAAAGAATTTCTAACAGCTGTTGTCATTTTTTACGTTCTTTCACGTGAATTATTTTTTGATTAATTTTGATAACACAGGCAAGGCTGAGAAAATGAGGGATGAGTGAGAGAGCATGTAGCTCTTCTTCATATTTATAGGGCATTGTGATGGTTGGTGTTTGTCTAGGTCATTGTTTTCTGCCATTAACGCGTTGCCAAAGTTCAATGTCGGAGCAGCTGACATAATTATATGTTCTCCCTATGACCCATTCTCATTTGGCGTGCATGGTTGGAGTAAACAACACTTGACTTTGAAGTTCCGAATCATTAAGCAATTTTACTAAAATAACACATAGTATGTATTAATAGAGTTAGTTAGGCTGCCATCAACTTTATCCAAAACTTTGACCTTTCCTATTTAATTTAAAGTTTGTCAATTTAATTTTTTTTTTAAAAGAAGTAATTAGATTTGATAATTAAAAATATAATATAATAATAAGATACAAATATAAAAAAAAACACGAAAATAATACAATGTAAAATTTTATCAATAACTATTATATATGAATTTAATAAAACTAAAAAAATATATTTTGTATTTTTATGTTAGTACAAATTGTGAAACAATATATGTATAAAATATGATACAAATATATAAATTTTAATATTTTATACAATATAAATACAAGAATCACTAGATTTAAAAACCTTGATAAAATAAAAAAATAGTAATATCACTTCTTAAAAATATTTATACGAATCAACTGATCTGAATTTACACTATTATCAAATAGTTTTATTGAACGAGTTAATGACCCTCTGGCAAAAGAAATCAAAAGTATTGAAGACATAAGAGTACTGAGTATTATATACATTGAAACCCACTGCTGACTTCACAATATTCATTCCCATGCAACTGATATCATTGAATTGGCGAGACCTGACTCGGCAAATGTTAATTTACTATCATAATCCAGAGATTTTGAAGCTCCTGGAATCGGTTGGGTCAGGCGGAATGGCTTTGATTCAGCTTCACCAAGTTGAATATAGCAGAATGACCACAGTAGCTGCAAAATGACAAAAAGAAACGAGAAACAAGTATAAACCCATCAATTAAGACAGTCCTGAGGATTGGACGTTAGTCCATCATTCTGCCTAAGAAACAATACACATTTTGTTCTAAATTTTCAAGTTAAATCTAAAGGTCCCTACACCCCAAAAGTGATAGCACAAGATATCCATCTTAAAGATGCATACTAGTTTAAACTGGTATACATGTCAGTCAATGCATCACCTGAATTCTCTTAGTTCAAATGTACAAGGTAAACTACTTTGGGAGAGAAAGAACAAGGTGTAGAGGGGGAAGGAATCTGAGGAAAGATTAGTTCAAACGATTCATTGATGCCCATGTTTAGATGCCAAGATTTTGTCATCTTTGTTATGGGCCACAACATTTGCAAATCAGTTCAACACATTTTGATGGTATGCCTTCTTACAGCAAGCATCGAAAGCAAATATATATATATATATATATATATTTATATATATTTTTTGTTGGCCAAAAAAGCAAATATAGTTAAATATACAAATTCTTTGCTCAGACTAGGATCATTCAAGGAAATCCATAGTTAAACACAACAAACCAAATACTAAAATATATAAATGGTAACAAATCACAGTAAAGGAAAAAGAAACATAAGCTCCCAAAAGTATGCTCACCTGTACTGGATCAGTACGGAGAAAGTTTCTCTGTACCCTACGTCCATCAGGAAGACGGACTCCAACCCTACATAAGAGGTTCCTATCAGCCTTAGGTTCTTCAGGAAGAGGTGGATATGTAGGTTTCTCACTCGAGCATGGTTCCTCCTTGTCAGTAGTGGATAAAACTTTATCATCTGAAGTTTTAATAGGGTCTTTCACGTTCTCCATAGAAGCTGCTACTGCTCTACTGGTAAACTTTAAATTGGTGTAGGAGAGATAGATATATGATTACCTTCAACATATATGATTACCTTTAACTTTTTGTTGTGGTGTAACTGAGCTTCCTCTTGGACGTTTATGAGACAGAGTTGCATGATAATCCCTTGGGCCACCATCCATGAATTGAACGAGGTCCTACAGTTTAAAATACATTTTTTTATCAAATCACAAAAGCCATATGTTGAAAATTGTCTTCAACTACTATAAATATGAAGTTTTATTAGTCTTCTTTAAAAGTAATTCATCTTCATTTTTGCTTATTTTCCTAAGGAATTGCAATGTGCAATTTCTGTTGCCAATATATACCTCCAGCAAACTCTCAGGTTGAACCATTCCACACCAGGAGTGCATTTTCTGTCCTGTGATTGGGTCAATAACAAGCACTACAGGAATCGAATCTAGCCTGTAATAGGTGCAAACTTTCCTGCCCTCACTTGAATCATCATATACCTATATCCATAAAACAGTATCAATCAAATGAAGCATATAGGAAACAAGATACAGATTCAAATGTATGATATAGAGATCTGCTAAGGAAATATATGCCAATCAGTGCTTAAGAAGTTCCGGCTCCTAAGGACATATACACAATAAGATTCAGTAGTTGTCTACAAGGCTATTTTGATTTTTCCATCTATGTTTGCTAATAAAAATTGCAGTATCATACCAAATTCCTATTTTAGGAAAAAAAAACAAAGAAAATACAAATTGCAATTAGAACACATTGACAACCAATCCCTATTTCTCCTTATCAAAACACACTTCAAGACTACAATCCATATCATTTAAGAATCTTGTAAATTTAAGCACAAGCAAATTATTATGAGAGTTCATGAAACATTCCTAAAGACGCAATACCGTCTGTAAAGAAAAGAAACTAAAGCTAAAAATCCGAATAGAATATAGCCTAAAAGATTGACAGTCTATGAAGAGAGGAAACAGGCAAACAAGGCAAAGACAACTAAAAGCATCATACTAACCTGCCAGAAAATAAAGTTGCTGCTAATGGTTTGAGAAACTGCTTCATTTCCCCATGTATCTCGATTAAGCTTCAAAAAAGCATATAACATCACAAAATTAGATTACATTTTAAGCCACTTCAAACCCAGGGAACAAAGTAAATACTTCTTAGTTTTAACTAAAGCAAAAAGGGAAGACTCAAACAATACCATATGTGAGCTGAACTCCTTGGTAGATTGCAAGTTCACAAGGAGCCACTTGTCCTCAACAGATGCAGCAGCTTTTGCCTCCACCATAGACACATAACTCTTGGTTAAATTGAATTGACTTTAAAAATTGAGAAATAAATAGAAAAGGCAGTCTCAAAAACCAAGTTTTCTAGCCCACTATTAACCCGTTAAGTATCAATTTTATTTATTTCCAAAACAAGGTTATACTAAAGGCTAGTCTTGTGCTACACACTACATGGTCGAACAAGGGAGATCATGACTTAACAGATTCCATTAGGTTTGCTAAGGCAAGCCTCATAACCAGAAAATGCAAGTGCTGGTTGAATGGTAAGACATGGCAATTTTAGTTTCATCTTTCCACCTTCTTCTTTGTTAGGTTGGTGGACCCAAAACCATGACAAGCCTTCTTGAAGATAGAAACAGGGTAAGCAGGAAACAAGAAGTAAAAAGAGAGGGAAAGGAAAAATGAAATCCTTGATTGAGACAAATTGCTGATCAAATCCTTTACTAAACATTTGAGCAAAGATCAAAACTTAATCAAGGCACTTAGATAATAAAATTAAATTATCACAAAAAAGTTTAATTTTTCTTCTTTCCACAGCTTGCACTTCAGTCAGTCTATACTCGTTAAAATCTTGAGGGATTCAATATTTTGCAACACTTATATGACTATACTTCTCAAAACGAGCCAATAAAACTTAATGCTGCTAATTCAATTAATTCAACGATAACAGAAAATGTATAAATCATATAGAATAGAAAATGTTAAGAAAAACAATTTACCTTTTCGAATGGTCCTTGGAACATCAGATGAAAAGGAGGACGATATAAGGTGGCAAGATTATCTTGAGGAGCATCTACTGTGGAAGAAGCACCTTCATCTGATTCCCAAACCCCAGGACGTTTGATTTCCTCCTCAAAATTACGGAATGCAATTAATGAACTCAACTGTTGGGGAGGATATCCCAACCTTGATGCCCTGGATGAAGATTAGAAAATGAAATTTTACCACATGATGAAGTGTTAGGAAAATAGAGAAGAATATATCTCCAAATCATACAACAGCTAAACACAATATAAGCATGCATGCACGCATGGCGGACACACAAAAAGGTAAAAGTATAACTATAAAGGATAAACCAACATACACATTTTCAACTTCACCTAAAAGAAAATAAACTGCAACCAGCAAGCTATTAGAAATAAAAAGCCTGAGACATACCTATATAGCATGGTATCATCATAAAGTGTCTCCCTTACTACAGGTAAAGGAGCGCGCACTTCGTCTCCACCAGCAGGTACAACATTATTATTTCCGGACTCCAACTCACTGAACAATTAAAGAAGCCAATAACAATAACATCAGTAAATATTTAAACAAACAATTAGGTAATAATTTAGAGTGAAAACTAATTCAGATCTCTAACCAAGAATTTTGATCAACCCAAGAATCCAAGTTTTCCATTGCTGGAGACTCTGAAGCTGATGCAAGCACACCACCTTCATTACCGACATAAAATAGTTGAATAGCTTCATCCAGATTCCAACTTGTTGCCTGTTTTCCACAAATACAAATGACTCCCAGTAACTCAGCATTATTTAAAGATTGCCTCAGCATTACCAATCGAATCCCAAACCCATTAAGAATTTAAGATCAAACTACTAAATCCAATCCACCAACTACTCAATCTTAACTATTCCTAAAAATTCTTCAGTCAAACACATAAAAACCCGACATTCGGTTAAAACCCGGAACTCAAAACCAGCATATAACTCAAAGGAAAAGAAACAAAGGAAAAAAACATTCACAAACTTTAACATTGTGGACAACCTTGAATATTAAAAAAAAATTCAAACTTTATATCATAAATGCAAAAAAAATAAGTTTGAGAAGAAAAGGGTACTTGTAAAAACTGCATGGCGGTCTCGGCAGTTTGACCTGCGGCAATCTCGAGAAAGGAGGAGACCATGCTCTGTTTATCACTAGCAGACAACACTCCATCCATTTGCCCTTGTTTTCGTTCCTCAAATTCCCCAAATCCAAATCCAAAGCCCTAGGCAGCTAAATTCAGCTGAAATTCACTGTCGAATTCAAGAAAAAATCAAAGAGATAGGTGAGGGTCACATTATGGGAATTTATAGATTTACAATCCAAATCCTGTTCGGAGAAACAAAAAGGCCTTCTTTTATGTTTTTTAAATAACAATAAGTTTTCAGGTCGGTGTGATCTAATTTATAGTTCGAGAGTGAAATCACCAGTTTGTCCTCCTCAGGTGGGTTGGTAAGATCAGAAAGGTAGGGGTATTTCTGTAAACTGGATAAATAACTGGGATCGGAAAGGAATATTACCGATTCCGTGAAGTAATATCTAAAACAAATGTCTTTATTGGGCTTTGATTCTTAATCCAATCCAACAAAGCCCACCAACTAAACTTTAGCCTAATCTTTTCCTTTTGGTACGTAACTTTGGCTCAATTTCATAAATTCCACTTGTAACAAATATTTTGTGGGCAAGCTCATAAAAATCAGTTATTTAATTCCTTCAATCAATGAGTTGAGCAAACTATTTTTTGGAGCATGAGATTTTGAATTTTTTTTTTTTAGATAAATAATATTTTAGTAAAAAATAAGATAATTTATTATTAAATTTGATAATTTATATATTTATATTTTTAATTTTAATTTAATAGTTAAAAGTGTTTAAGAGAACATCAAATATATAATTTCGAATCAAATTTTTTTTTTTTACTTATATTAAGATTTGGCTTTCCTAATCTAACATAAAAAAGGATAATTAATAATTTATGTATTTATTGCTTTCCTAATCTAACATAAAAAAGATAATTTATAATTTATGTATTTATATTATATAAAATATTGATAATTTAAATATTTATATTATAATTTATTTAAAATTTATGTTAATATAAAAAATATATTTTTTATTTATTAAATTTATGTTTAATTTTTTATTAAATTTTAATATATATCATATTTGTTATTATTTCGCTTAATTCATATAAAAAATATAAATGATCACTTTAATTAGATTTAATAATTAAAATATAATATAATAATATAATATAAATATGATACGATAATAAAATAAAAAATAATATAATTTAAAATTTTAATAATAATTATAAATAAATTTAATAAAATAAAAATATATTTATCACATAATTTTTATATAAAATAATACGTAAATATACAAACTTTAATATTTTACTATTGAATTATCAACTCCCTCTCTCCTCTGTCTGCCTTTACGATCAATTCTCTTAAAAAGTTAGATCCTGTCTCGTCAACACTCGCCCTCTTCCCTCTCTTCATTTCGCTTCCCTTCTGTTCTCTTCTGTTCTCTTCTCTTCTCTTCTCCGCACATAACACAAAAATTGTGACAAAAAAAAATGAAAAATTAAATTAAAAGGAAAATTAAAAAAAAAAATGAAGCGTGTTTTCGACGAAATCTCAGACGAAGAATGGGAGAACCATTCTTTCAAGCCTTCACGTGTTTTAAAGAAAAACCCTAACCCTCCGCCAATTGAATCTTTCGCTTTCAGTTCCCAACCTCAGGCTAGTTTTTCCGACCAAAGCAGCGACGATTGCGTCGAAGTAGAACAAGTGGAGGACGACTCCAACTTGGAAGACGAAGATGTTGACGCCGAGGATGCCGGCCGGGTCAACCGTGCCCGTCGATTCGTGGTTGAAGACGACGACGACGATGACGACGAGAAGGACAGCGATGAAAATGGTTATGAGGAAGTGTATGATGTAGATTCGAGTGAAGAGGTGGAATTGCAAGAGGATGACGTAGTAGGGAAGGCGTTGCAGAAGTGTGCAAAAATATCGGCGGAGCTTCGGAAGGAACTCTACGGGAGTTCCAATGCTTCTTGTGAACAATACGCCGAAGTAGAAGCTTCTTCTGTGGGAATCGTTACGCAGGTGATTTTTTATTTTTTTAAGAATTGAAAACGTTTTATTTTTCTGTTTGGTTAGTGAGAAAATTGAGGCAGGAAAGGCAAGTGATCAGTCGAATTTTTGTAATTAAAAAAAAGCTCTATGAAATTGCAAAAGGTTATAGTAAGTTCAGGTGAACTTAATTTGGTGAATTTTTGTGATTATACTTTTTGTTTAAGCTGTAGTTTAATGAAAATTACAACAATAGATGCAAATTGTGTCGTTTTAAATTTCATTTGTATATTTGTTCGAGGGGAGCCAGTTGTTTTGAGATACTAGATAATGGAAATTGGGGAGTGTATAAAGGCATTGTCTTTTCCACATCAACTTTTTGCTGCCAAATAGGATTGTTTATAAATTGGAATACGTCTTACTCTTGCAGAATGATATTGATGTAGCATGTGGGGTGGTGGTTTCGGATTTTCGGCCAGTTCTCAAGCCATATCAACTGGTTGGTGTAAACTTTCTTCTTCTGTTGCATCGTAAGGGTATTGGAGGAGGTAGTTGTTCTAAGCTTTTGACACCAATGTTCTGTTAATTGTGACAAGAATTTGAAAGGGTTGGGTCTTATTGCTCCATCTGATTTTGAATAAACCAAACAAGGAATGGTTGTTTCTTTTGCTTTCCGATGCCATATACTGATACTAAAGTAGTCTGGGCCTTCCAATTTTCTTGCTGTCTTGTATCTGTTGTACATGTACATCAATACTGTTGTACATGTAGATATTTCTCTAATAATTTTGGATGCTGATTGTAAGATCTTGTTGATTTGATCCAATTCTGCAATTATTCTGCTACTCTATCTTCAATTTTTTTAGTTGTTTTTATTTCATTTGTCAAATTCATTTCCTAAGTTATTGGTGCTGCCTCTTGGGGCAGTTATGTAAGAGATTTAGGTGGGAAAATATTTAGTTAGTAACTTAAGGCTCTAATTTTATATTTGTCTATGTTTTAATTTTAGATCATTGGTGTAATTTGGAAGGATTAGTTATATCTTTTTGTATATCTGCAGCTATATTGGCAGATGAGATGGGTCTTGGGAAAACCATTCAGGTACTTAAACCCTAATTTGTTTCCCTCAATAATCCTTTCTGATTTCATTTTTATTAGACTAAATTGCTGTTCTCTACAGGCTATTACATATCTAACTTTGCTGAAACATCTGAAAAATGATCCTGGTCCTCATCTAATAGTTTGTCCTGCCTCACTTTTGGAAAACTGGGAAAGAGAACTTAAGAAGTGGTGCCCCTCTTTTTCTGTACTTCAGTATCATGGTGCTGGCCGAGCAGCTTACTCAAAAGAGTTGAGTTATTTGTCCAAAGCTGGATTACCACCTCCATTTAATGTTCTTCTTGTGTGTTATTCACTTTTTGAAAGACACAGGTATACTTTGTTGTTAACTGGGTTTTTTTGTTTATTTCCTATTCTGTTTGTTTGTGTGTGTGTGTGTGTGCGTGTGCGTGCGCTTGCCTTTTTTATTAGTGGTTTCTACAGTGTGCAGCAGAAGGATGATCGTAAAATTCTGAAACGTTGGCATTGGAGCTGTGTGCTAATGGATGAGGCCCATGCTTTAAAGGACAAGAACAGCTATAGGTGGAAAAATCTAATGTCAGTTGCCCGAAATGCAAACCAGCGTCTTATGCTAACAGGCACTCCTCTGCAAAATGATTTACATGTACTCTTACCTTTTTCCTCTGTCCTAAAATAATTTTAGAATCAGAAAGTGTTTTAAGTTATGATTGCTGAGCATTTTGGTCTTACGGTGCAGCTTGTGAGTGATATGGCTCACAGTTATCAATGAGAATTTAAATTTAGTGCTGAAATTTTATCAATTAAAAACTGCAGTCTTAATGAACTTGATTTTTTCAAAGATAATGAAATTTAGTAAGGGAAAAAAAAAGAGAGAAATGCTTATCCTTGCAAAGTGTGCATTATTACAACCATATTTCAACTCCATGAATCATGCATTGAATTTCTGATTTTGATAACAAAGTCTTTTGTGTCTTAATGTTTTGTATTTTTTTTGCTGCCAATGGAACTCAATTTTTGTAAGAAATGCCTGTTCTGTGATCGTAAAAGCTTCTGATAAGATTTTTTTTGTCACAATAAAATGCAGGTAATAGTAAAAGCATTAGAAGATATTTTTTCTGAACATGCTTCATAGTCTTCAATATGTTATATTGTTGTTGCTGAGTGTATTGATTTTTGTTGTAGGAGCTGTGGTCATTGTTAGAGTTCATGATGCCTGATCTTTTTGCCACTGAGGATGTAGACTTGAAGAAGCTACTAAATGCAGAAGATAGGGAGTTGATTAGTCGCATGAAGTCCATTTTGGGACCATTCATCTTGAGGCGTTTGAAATCAGATGTGATGCAGCAACTTGTCCCAAAGATACAACGGGTAGATGCTTTTTTACTTTGAGGTTTTTAATTAGATATTGAGGTTTTCTTTCTTGAGGGACTTTGATTTGAAAATTACTTTCTAGCATTAACTGTTTCAGTATACTGGAGGAGCTAAATATCACTTCTTCAGGTTGAGTATGTAATTATGGAAAAGCAACAAGATGATGCATATAGGGAAGCAATAGAGGAGTATCGTACAATTTCACGAGCACGCATAGCAAAGCTTTCAGAGTCTGACATGAATAATATTGTTGGAGTTCTTCCTCGACGTCAGATCTCAAACTATTTTGTTCAGTTTCGAAAGGTGCTTCATTTATATTCCTTATTTTTCCCTTGCCATGCAGTTAATTTGAAAAAGGGTCCCCATTGCTTAAACCTAATTTCTTTGTTTTGAAATTATCTAGATTGCAAATCATCCATTGTTAGTGAGGCGGATTTATAACGATAAGGATGTTGTTCGCTTTGCTAAAAGGTTATATTCAATGGGTGTTTTTGAATGTACCTTGGACAGAGTAATTGAGGAACTAAAGAATTACAATGATTTCTCTATTCATCAGGTAATTCTTTCCATGAAGAATTTTCCTTTTCCTGTTTTCAAGACTTCAGACTTGCTATGATTACCATTTGTCACATTTGCACGGTAGTGTTTTTTTTTTTTTTTTAATAATTGTGTTCATTCCTTGGTTCTTTTTCAAGAAACTAGAGTCATTCAATGTTTACATGTAAACACAACTTTTATGACTGCTGAAGACATTAGCTGGTGGAGACATATTTGAAATATTTTAGAATAGGAAATGGAAATGTTTTGTGAAAGTTGTATAAGAGATAGAATAGGATTAACAAGGAGACTTGTAAGTACAAGAAAAGGATTAGAATATCTGTGAATTATCAGCATTGCATGATGGTTGGCTGTTGCTCTTCATTCTATTTGCATGTTTCCTACTCAGTTTTTCCACTCGTTATGAAAACTATGTTTTAGTTTTCTTTTCTGCAATTAGCCCTATTGTTCCCTTACTTTAGTAGTAAACATATTTTATAGTTGTTTTGTAGTATAATAACACTTCCAGATTGATTCAACCTAAAAGCTTAAGTTCTGAGGTGAGTGCTTGAAATAGGGTTTAACTGCCAACGTGTTCTCTTCATGCAAGCCTGTTGGATTTGAAAGTGTGGACCAAATTGGAGCCCATCATTGACCTTATGTTGAAATCGGAATTAGCAAACTCAGGGTTTGAACGGTATTTAAGTAGTCGGTCTAAAAGCTTAATTTGCTTTGTGAGTGCTCAAGAACGTGTTTGCAATCTCTGACAATTTCAGCAATTATGTTAGACTAATGTTGTCTTTTGTCATATATGTTCTTGAGGTAGCTCTGCTCTAAGTTCATTTTGGATTTATCTGGTCTTCCAATTTGGGTCCTCTTTTCTCCTTTGAGCCATGAGGTTGAAGCACGTTAGGTCATATGATGTTGTGGAATGGATCAATTGCCAAAACTTTAGGTAGATGGATGGTGCCTCGTGATATTCACCACAGCCAAGCTTGGTCATCCATATGTATATATAGTGTAGTCATGCATATCATGTTTAGCATGCCAAGACCTACATATTTCTCAAAGATAATGAGAAGTATAGTTCTTATTATGGCACAGTTAAACAAGTTAAATGTGGAAATTAATACATACTTTATTTGCTGAGTTTTCTTTTGGATGGCTCATTTGGTTACAAATTCAATTAAGTCCTGTTTGGAAATGATGGTGTTTGTTTCAGTTCTAATCAGACCCTCATGAATCCAATGAACTGCAAAATTATTGCTGTATTGATTACCTTCTCTGATGCTATTGATCCCAAAATTTTACTCATTTTAAACCTTAATGTTGTTACCAAACGATTGCTCTGTAATTTGAAGACCCCAATGGACATTAGGCACATCTAATAAAGAAACTATTTTTGGTTCTTTCTGTGTACTCCCTCCCTTCAGCATTGAGTGCTTAGGGTGTTACATGCCACCGTTCCAGTTTTGCTGTACTTTCATTTGAAAATGCCTTTATTATGTAATCATGATATTAAGGTGGGTACAAGCATGATTGTTCGGATTTGAACTTATCTTTCCAGATAGCATGTTAGTGTACCTTTGTGTATAGATTACTATTTATTCTTCTTCTCTGCCTAATGACTACAATTTAACTGCAAGTTTATGCTGAGAATGCCCTTTTCAATTTAAAATCTAATTGTGACCAAAATCATAAATTCTCTGTTCTGGTTTGGCATTCATATATCTGTTTAAACATCCTTAATACAGCTTTTACTTCGCTATGGAATTACTGGTGGTAAAGGAACTCTTTCCGATGAACATGTTATGCTTTCAGCTAAATGCCAGGTATCTTTTATTTCCTCTCTTTCTCTCTCTTCCATCTGAATGTTATTCATTAGTTTCATTTGAGTGTGCTTTTCCGTTGGTGAAGGCATTAGCAGAGCTTCTCCCTTCACTCAAGAGAAGTGGGCATCGGGTTCTGATTTTTAGCCAGTGGACATCGATGCTTGATATCTTGGAGTGGACTTTAGATGTGATTGGGGTTACATATAGACGGCTGGATGGCAGGTGTTGCTTTACATTCGTCTTTGTTAGACTTTTCTTTTTCCTTCTTATGCGGGAAAAGTTTTGGTGTTTTCTTTTCCAAGGCTGGTTCCAGTTTTCTACTATGAGGTTTAACTGATGCAGGACTTTAGTTGGTGTTTTTACTCATTTACTAGGCTACTGTTCCATTTTTCCTTTTAGTTCTCTATTAACATCAACTGAGCAGTAAATGTATCCTACTCTGCAGTACTCGGGTGACTGATAGGCAGACTATAGTCGATGATTTCAATAATGACACTTCTATATTTGCGTGCTTGTTGTCCACGAGAGCTGGAGGGCAGGGTTTGAACTTGACAGGAGCTGATACTGTAGTTATTCATGATATGGATTTTAATCCTCAGATTGACCGACAAGCTGAAGATCGCTGCCATCGAATTGGCCAAACAAGGCCTGTTACCATATACAGGTGCTTGAAAACACCCTTCATTTCCCTCTTCTTTTCCCTCACTCCCTATGTTTTCTTCTTCTCTTCTCTCCAGCACATTGTGAAGTTCTAGCTGCAAAATTTACATGCTTTAGTGAATATGCTCTAATCATTTGCAGGCTGGTTACGAAAGGTACAGTTGATGAGAATGTTTATGAGATTGCAAAACGGAAGTTGACTCTGGATGCTGCAGTGCTAGAGTCTGGAATTGATGTAGACGATGAAGGTGACGCATCTGAAAAAACGATGGGACAGATACTGTCATCCCTACTGATGAGCTAGAACTACAAGAGTATGATCGATTTTTGTGTTATTATTATTATTTTTTTGGATTTTTACTTTTGCAGATTCTTTTTATGTAACACTACTGTTGTTTCAGTTAGTATTCAAAGAGAAAAGTATCTTGATCTTTTAGTTAGGGTCATTTGAGGGAAAAATCAACCTTTATAATTGTTAGGCCTTGTCATACATGGGTATTAATTACCCAACAACATCAATGTAGCAGAATATCAATGAGAAATTTTTGGCAATCAGCAATCGAGTTGCATCGGAGTCTAGGGAATTTGAGTAAGTAGATCGTTTGAACTTATTATTCTGATGTTACATTTTCCTTGAAAGGTTCTCTTGTTTGGATGTTGGAAAAGTTGTGGGAAAACAAATTTCCAGGACAATAAATTAGATACAAAAAAGAAAAATGCACAAGAATAACGTGTCTATATGGACTCCAACATTTAAAATTTTTTTTTGATATTTGAGATTATCAATCATTGAAATTAAGAATTTAATATTTTATTGAATGATCATTCAATTGTAGATAAAAAATTTTCATCGAACAATTCAACTGTCGATCAGAATTTTTCATGCCATCGAACAATTTTATGCTTTTAAATCGTGTAATTGGCATATAGTAAGTAGTACATGGTAAGTTTGGGTAGGGTGGGACCAGGGTAGATTCTGGACACGAGGGAGGGAATATTTAGGGATAGGCATAGATTAATACCCCATATGGACGGCTGGAGGCGGAGTAGGGGTGGGACGAAGCAAGAGGCAGAGCCACCGGCCACCTCAGGTTGGGGCGTCCTACAGCAATTACTTCCCGTAGCCCTGTCAGATATCAGTTGCCATCTCCATGGACCGTACTACCATATCTATACCGAGGCATTTCATGTCGCCTTTCTATTCTTTTCAAGTCATTCGATAGCTCCTCATTTAATGTCTATTCTAACCAATCAATAAAAATAATTCCTATGTTTGAGAAAAATATTCAACGATTAAAACTTGATATTTTAATTTTAAGTTTTCGAGTTTGAATTTCAAAACGAAAGATATAGTTTTATAAGATAAGATATGAATTATTTTATTATATAATAATGTAAGATGATACGTAATTAAAAACCATTGGTCCAATACTCCATAACTATAGTCGCATGCACGAATTGAAACTTGAGAGTCCGTGAATCTTGACTGGGTGTGGAGTGGACAATCAAGGAAATCATGGGAAAAACATATGCAAAAGTTGTTAGTTGGTATGTCGTGTGTTGATCGTAATTCCACTTCTAAGATAAGTCTTGGATCACCCGTCTAAACGACAATCTTTCCTTCTTCTCTCTCGTTAGTGAATCTTTCCTATGGTTTCGATGATGATCGATTAAGAAATTTGGCTGCCAGTGATGCCTTCTCTTTCTCTCTCACAATGTTAGAGGTATTTTTCAGTTAAAAAAGTAAATTGATCATTTTGTTTTTATCAAAGATTATCAACATATGATATACAATGACACGTCAACTCGATTATGTTACTATTTTATTCAATAAACTTCTCACATTTTATTTATAAATAAAATCATTCAAGTATTATTTATCTATTTTATTTTTTTATATTTTTTTTATTTCCTATTCATTTTTCAACTTTTTACCGTCGACCTTTTATTTAAATATAAGAATGTAAACGTAATAAATACTCTTGCCATTGACCTTAAGTGCTTTATTTTTTTATGTGATTTCAGAATTTTCAACCGCAACTAGGAGGCCGGCCATCAACATAGAAAAAAAAAAAAGGTGGTTTCTTTTGCTATTTGTGCTCATAAAAAAGTAAGTTGGGTCTGAAGCAATAAATATAATTATACAAAAGTAATATATCGTAATAAATTCACAATAATAGATAATAATTAATAATTAACAACGTAAAAAAAATAAAGCACATTAAAATTTATATGAAAAACATTTTAATGTAGAAAGAAAAAATTATAGACCACCAAAAAAATCTTTACTATCAATTAATGGATATACAAAGTTTTTTTCTAACTAAAACTAGAGCTAATGAACAACTAAAGAGATAATTAGAGAAATCTCACCAAATAAATAACTCAACAAATACATCAAAGATTTGTTTATGAAAAGTTTCAAACCCAATTTTTATCGTTCAAAATGTAAAACTCTTAATCATAAATTTGCTAATAAAATTTCAGTTCAATTGGATTATGAATCAATTTCAATCAACTTTCTATTATCCCTTTTCTCTCTATTTTTTTGGCTGTTTTTCTTTCTATTTGACGTATTTTCTCTTTATTTCTTTTCATGCCAAAAATTGCCCCCATTTTATTTATTATCTAGGGCTCAATAGAAAAAAAAACTAAAGCCTATAGCCTTTAATTGATCTAAAATAATGGGGTTGGACCTCGTATTTGTAACAATTGCTTAAGTGATGTTTAATATATATGTATGAGCTCTCTGTTGTGTTTTCATTGGATCCAAATGTGGTAAATATTTTCTCAACAATCGATATAAGAGCCAATGTTATGGGTTCGAGTTTAAGTGGTGTGACTGAGGAAAAGATTATTGGCAGATCGAAAGTTAATCACATTTATTAACTCTATGTGTTTGAATGTCGATATCAGAGTAAAAAAATTTGACTTGGATGCAATAAGTGTGCAAAACAAAACACTCAAGTGAATAATGTATTGAGTCAAACTAGAATATAAACTTAAGAGACACTAAAATAACTTAAATTGTAAGATTGAGTGATGTGACTAAGAATACATTAGACTTAAGAATATAATAGTTTAAATTTTTAAACTTAAATAATATCCGATATAGATATATATATATATATATATATATATATATATATAAGCTTTCTTACGTACTCTCGTGAACTTCAAATTAGACAAATATCTCCTCAGCAGGGCGATCTTCCCCTTCCTATTTCCCTTTAACAACAGGCACTGGGGTTCCCTTCTCGCAGTGATCGTCAAAAACATATCTACTTTAATGCTTGAAGCCAAGAGAAAACCAGAGTGGCAAAAAAAGTGTCCTTCCATTGTCACATCAGCTCACATGCATATCAAAGCAGGCAAATCACATGTTCCTGTGTTTTTGGTGTCTCTCCTATCCCTCTCATTCTTGTAAGTATTCCATGCCCACTTTCGCTTTTGCCTCTTGCAATTTCACTTTTCAAAAACAATGACAAAACAAAATCCCATGCCCCATCTCCCTTTCTCTACATTGTTGTAAAAAACAAATATGAAACCAACATAGAAACAATGTGACAAAAGCCGTTAGGAAAATGACTAAACTACTCTCACCGCTCGGAAGCTTTTCAAGTAGACGACCGTTAATGGTGTCAGTAAAAGGTATATCAATGTTCAAAAGGTAAATTGTGCTTCCGCCGTTCTTGAAGTTCTCAGGGGGTAATATGATTTTCGCAGATGAAATGTACTTTCACTACTTTGACAGAGAAACCCTAAAAGAATCAAAGTTGGTTTATTTTCAATGCTCCCAAAATATATTAGATGAGTAATATTATTTTTATTAAAAAGATCACCTTATTATTTACTTGAAATTTCGGTTTTTTTTTTTTCTCTTTGGTAGACAAAAAGGTTTAGAAATAAGAGAGGATATCCTATTTCTAAAGTCAAGATAAACCGACATATAAAAAAAATGTATGAATACTTTTTTTTATATATTTTTAGTATTTTTCAGACAAATTATCTATCAAAAAAAATCATAAGATGTTCGAATTTGAGTGTTTTACATTTAAACTCTAAACCTTAAGAAATATCAGTTGACTCCTATATTTTGTTGATGTCTTATCATAAGAAAAAACAAAATTCAGTGAAGGTTGTAAATCAGCCATTGAAGTTTGGATCGACATGCGCAAGAAGGTGCAGACCAAATGAGACAATTGTGAAAGAGAGACGCACCATTAAATTCATGGACAAAAAGGACAAAATTTTTGTTTGGACTATGAGAAAATTGATTGCTAGGCATGTGTTGCATGCGTTGGCTTGCATCATTCTCAGCCTTAAACTCCACCTGTTTATCAGTTTCAAGGGCCTACTGTCAGCCTAATTTGTTATCCTTGCAGGAAATAGATTCTGAAGAAATTTGACAGAGAGCAGTTATTATGAAATTGCTAAAGATTCAAAAGTTTGAAATTTTTAGAAAAAATAGAGGTTATAAAAATTCATGTTTTTCCAGAAAGCTGCTAATATTGGCGTGAGAAATTCAACTTTCAAGCAATTGGGAAAGACCACCAAATTAAGGCACACATCCACATTCGATGTGGTTTGGAATTATTAACCCTAATTATCGAGTAATTAATAAAGTTGAAAGCTAAAGGGCACCAATTAGCTTTAATTAGAATAATTTTCATTAAAATAAATTATCGACTAACCATTTGATTAAGTTGGGAAAAATTTAGAATTAATTTTTTTAATAAGAAAGATTTTTAGGTCCTTTTCATCTTTTTTTTAATCAATCCAAACAAATTTATTTACGTCAAACTTAATAAATTTTATAAAAAAAAATTTATCTTCTCAATTAGAATCAAAACATATAAAAAAGGAATAAATTCTTATAATTTTTACCAACATTCATAGATAAATCTAATATAATTTTCACATTTTATACAAATTAATAAAGGGCCTTAATCTTGATGTTTCAATACGTGCCTTTTATTAATTGGACTAGTTGCTTTCTAAACATAAAAAGCTGGGAAAATCTCGCCTTGATTGGTGGGGGGGAAAAGAAAAGTATTTTTCTAATTGGGTTATTAAATAATGCAATTTGGGCCTAGCCTTTTAGAGTTTAGAGTTTGAATAGAAAATGCTTAAGTTTTCACATAAGGACACATACACTCACATAGAGGGATTACTCAAATTATTTCAATGGAAGTAGAAAAAAAATACAAAATTTTAATCAATAATTATGCTCTATTCACATCATTGATACACTTAATAAAAGTCATCAAATATCCAATAAATTTTTTTATCTTTTTTTGCATAAAAAAATAATCGAGCTTTTAGCTCAGCAAGAAGTACAAATATTCTCTTACTAAAAAAATTAAATTCGATTTTTTTTAAATTAAGAAAAATGGACTCATATATGTTCCAAGATTTCCAATTTGCAACTGAGAGTAAGCCTTGAAAGGTGATCTTCCCTTATTTAAAAAGTTAGTTTTAAATTTAGAAGAAATTTAAATTATTGTTTTTTTAATAAAGAAAAGAAATTTTTTTTATTTATTGTTAATTTACTTAATAAAATATAAAACTAATAATTCATGTATTTAATATCAAAATTCATACATTTATATCGTATTTTATGTACAAAATGAATGTAATAATTTATGTCGATAAAAAAATAAAATTTTTTTATTTTATTAAATTTATATATAATAATTATTAAAATTTTAAATTATATTAATTTTTATTATATATTATATTATATTTATATTATGTTATTGTATTATATTTTAAATTATTAAATCAAATAAAATATAAAAAGAATTAGCAGCCGACTGCTGACTAAAGGCTGTGGCAAGGCGGCAACCCTTTTGACTAATGGCAGAAACTTTTGTGTCATACAGATATAGAAAAGTCACATGTTGATGTATATGGAGTGAACGTTACTCTCCATTAAATGAAATTAGTCGTAAGCCTTTCTCTTTTATTTTTTTAATTTATGAAACTGAATGTTATAACACATAATATTATTTTAACATCTCTGGATCCATGTACCATTATAACAATTTTTTGAGTTTAAACCATATAATTTTTTTATGGAATGGAACAATACTGTTAATGTAAAAATTATTAAATTGTATCCATTATAAAGTAGCTCAACACATTATAATATATTTAAATTAATAACACATAATCTTCAAAAATTTATGTTTAAATTGCTAGTAATAATTGAGTTGAACCTTAATCAAATCCCATTATTCGTATTAGGAGTATAATTAAATTGAGTAGAGTCGATATAATGAGAAGCTCAAACTCGAACTCAACTTGAAATTCATTGTTTGAAATTCGGTTCGAGCTAAATCGAATTTTAATTTTCAAACTCGAACTCAACTTAAGATAAAAATTAAATTATTCAAACTTGTTTAATTAAATCTTATTTTAAATTTTTTAATCTTTTATCCAATACCTTCTCAATTAAGCTCTATTTTCTCTAAAAGTTTTAATATGGCATGTGTATTACAATTATAATAATTTTTGTTGAGGTTTAAAAATATATAGGTATTGTAAATACGTTGCACTTTTTCAAAATAAAAGTGGGAAATTGTAATCTAGGGTGGAAAGTTAAGGATTTTATTAACGAGTGTTTTTAGGTCATTTTTTAAAATTATATATAGTTAATATATTAGTTATAATAATAATTTTATATTAAATGTAATATTTGACAATTTCATTCATAATCTTTAATGCATTGGATAAAATATTACTCCCTCCGTCCTTTTTTTTTTGTTCATTTTTTTGAGATGTCCTAATATTATTTTTTTTAAACATCTAAAAGTTTTACTTATTATATTTTAAATTATTTTTATGATTTTTTTAAAATTTTTGACATTAAAAGTCATGAAATTTTAATTTTATAAATTTTTTAATTTTAATATTAAATACATTAAAGTTAAAGTTGTTTTCTTAAATTCCATGAAAATCAATACTGCTCAAATAATTTGGGATGGTGGGAGTACTTTATAATAACAATAATTTTAAAGAAAATGGAGAACTAATTAACATGCACCAAAAAAAAATACTAATTCATTTACTTAATGGTAAGAAGGGGAGAAGGAAGGAAGTAAATAACATAGGAAAAGGAATATGGGGGAAAAGGGACAAAGGAAAGGGGGAGGAAAAAAATGGTTGTCTTTTATGGTGTCCTTAAGAAGAAGCTATGTCATTTCATTGGGGGCTCACTTTCATTGTCACCTTCACTGTGGGACAGAGGGAATCCCTTCAAACCTCTAAAAGTCTCTTCTTATAAAGATAGAGATGACCCACTTCTTGATTTTTCTTTAATTCTTTACTATTAATTGTTTATTTATATATATTCACATTATTTTATTACATTTAAATTTGGGTTCTTTTTGAGTTGCAATGTTTCTTTTATTTTAATAAACTTTTAAATCATAGGACAAAAATTATATAATGTGGAGTGTATCCTTGAAAGAAGATTTCAAGACCCCCTTGAATTGTCCTTTTGGTGCTTTTATAATCCAAAACTTAATTTGATGTGTAAAAATATATTTTTTTTGACATGATAATTTAATATTATTATAAGTAGTTTATAAAAACTTCAAGTACAAGTATATGTTAATCATGGTTTAATATTATGTATTCTTAATAAGTATAAAAAAAAAGTACATTAGATTTGCAATTTGGAACCATGATAGAATTCATGTTTCCTTCAGCAGTGTGTGTATATATATATATATGTATATATTTATAGTTATATATATACAGAGCTAGTCTTACCAGTACTGACCAGATGAATTATAATTCTTTGGTTAAAAGTGGGTGAATTAATTTTGCATAATCAATCATGATTCATGAATGACCATGACCGTGCAGGTACTCAGCCATGCATGGACCTTAAAATAAGTTTTGATGTGTTTCTCATCTCACTGTTTCCGACAAATAATGGCGAAAGGCTTTAGCAAGCAGCTGCAGCAATGGCGGGTGGTGTGTTTTTGCAGATCAGAAGAATAACTGTCTTGGATGCTGCTAAGCAAAAAGCTAGAAGTGCATGTTAGTCGCGGCCCAATTGCATTGCTCTCGCCATTCTTTTCATACCCTTTGGGGTAGCAATTATGAAGCAAAACATATGGTAGCGGGATATATACAGTGGTTACGTACACATGAATCTTTTTGACTCGAAATGACTATATTTCAAGTGTCCCATCAATCACACCTCAATTAGTAAAATATTCTTCAAATCCTTAATCGTTTGATCAGATATTTCCACGCATTCATACATATATCTATGTAAAGAGAATTACATGATTCGGTCATGGAGGTTGCCAGAGGAAAGACGAAGTTAAAGAATTTGGCCTTCTATCATATACCAACAACATTGCCTTTGTCGCATAGAAATAGTAGTACTCGAGAGAATGACTAGAAACATACTCGTCACTTTAGGGGGATCGAGGAGGAGAAAGCATAAAGCAGCTCGATGAAGTTTCCTTTACATGTGAGAACAAACTAGCTAACTCTCTCAAACCACATTGTAACAAAGAACTTAAGGAAAGGGAAAAGTGTGATTTTGAAGCATTCTTGCATTGTCATTTTGTTTTCATGTCTTCTATCAATGCCTCACCATTGTCTTAATTTCTTTCGTCCTAACCACGCAACCTTAGGATTGGCATTGGGAATTAAATTTTATTTACTCAGCACCACAGATATGAATAGGAAGCAACCTTCGAAAGTAACATGAGATATCACTTATCCATGAATCTCTACGGTTTGGGTAAAGAGTAATTACCCGTCACAATATATGACTCGAGTCCGTGATCAATTCTATAAGAACAACAATTGTCTTGGAAGCTAACCAAACAGCTTTTTTTTTATCCTCTCATATGCGGAACCCTTGATCACATTGAAATGTATTTGGCATGCATATATATAACAGTCCAAAGGACGACCAAATGAGCTGAAGATTTTCCAATTAAAAAAAAAAGAAACAAAGTGAAAGAGCTGAAAATATTATTAGGTGCATGTTTGATGATATAAAATTGGATCAATCCTGCTATTCTCCCGACCTAACAGGGAAACAAATTTGTCAATTAGTAACGCATTAATTAATGTCACACAATATTAATTTTCCGTCACTAAATGATTTTAGTGATGAAAATTTTACTGTTATCATATTTTTATACCGTCGCTAAAAATCAAATATGACCATTCCGTGATTTTGTCACCTATTTATAACACTATGGTGACAAGATTACAAAACGTCACCTTCATGCTAATCTTTTGTGACAAGTATTTTCGTCAATAAAAGATATATATATTGTCACTAAATAATAGGAGTTAAATTTTCAAATATTAGTGACAACACCAAAATGGTCACACGATAGGTGATCATTCATTCGTCATCTATGGTAATACAATCTCGTCTTAAATAAAATGTCAAATGTCACTAAAAATGGATAAAATTTTAATTATAAAGGACAAAAGTATATTCATCACAAAAAAATATATTTAATGACATTTATATGTACATGAAAATTTTAACAAGTTCATCATTAATAAATTATTTTAATATCACAAAATATTCTCATAAAATATGTGACGAAGTTCAACTGTCACGTTGTCGATTTTATTCAAAGCTTTTTGTGACATATTGTTGATTAGACATGTTCAAAGATCGAGCTATCAACTCAAACTTAAGAGGTCGTTTGAAATTTAAGAAGGCTTGAACATAACTTTTTAAGCTTGTTAAATAGGCCTGGACTTGAATTTCAAGACTGTTTAAAAAAATGAGTTGAGCCTTGAAAATAAAGTTCAAGGTTTCAACCTAACCTAGCCCGAATAACTATTACATGTTTTTTTATTTATATTTATATTACATAAAAATAAATAAATAGATAATTAAATAATATATATGAATACATTAATATCCTATGTTTACATATACTAAACACATTCAAACACTTAATTAAATTAATAAAGTTTTTTGTTTCGATTTTATTTTGTTAATTATTTGTTTTATCATAGTTAATATTTATTATAATATTTTTACTTTTTTATTTGAAAAATTAAAATATAGGTGAACTTGGATAGAGTCTTTTAAAAATGGATCGGGACTAGACAACAAAATAAAGCTTATATTTCAAGCCAGTTCGAGCTTGGACAAACTTGAAACTTGTTTATACGCTGTCTAACCTGATTCGATCCATGGATAGGTCTATTACCTATTTTTCATGACCTATTTTAAGACATTTGGTTGTATACCTTAAATGATCCTACAGAGCAATAATTGGGGCAAAAATAAAACATCACTACATATTTAGTGTTTTAATTTGTTGGATCCAAAAAATCCCAATGATTAATAACTTGATTAATTTTAGTTTGGAAGTCTTTTCCAAAGTAATTAGGTTACACATCAATTAAGTTCCTTTCCTCAGCTACTTACCAATTTACTTTTCATTAATTATAGGGAAATATTGTGTGTGTTTATTCGTATTGATTAAAGTAATATTTAGGAAAATAATTATGTAATTATGCATTTTCTTAATTCCTCATATAAAACTAAAAAATTTCACTGTCAGTGTATAGAAAACGAACTCTTAATAATGATAGTGTGCATTATGGACCTTTTATCATTTTCTATCTTGTATTATTGTTGTGCCATTGTTCACTATAGGAACCAATCTTGTGTTCTGTCAAAGTTTTAAGTTGCTAAGCCCCCAATTAGCCAGAATGGATGGAGCAATGTCATGTCCATGTAATATTAATGTAATACTCAAGATAACCTGTCTCAACTCAATACCTTTTGCCTCTTTGAGAGCCTATATCAACCTGTAATATTATTTATAATTGCATTTATTTTTTCCTAAGTTTACTTATTAATTACAAGCATTAATAGTTGATTATTATTTAGAAAACTACAAAATAAGTTGAGAAGAGAGACTTCAAGTGGTTTTCCTAGATAAAGAATATTTTCTTTGGATTTTGTGATTGAACTTTGAATGGTAGGCTAGATATTCACTATCATGCACATATATGGGATAGATTCCTTCCAAAATGCCTATCAAATTTCGATGCTTTTTGGTGAAGATATTGACACATACAACCTTATTTATGAATTTGGAAAATTACCAATAAATGCTAGTAATTTAAAAGAAATTTATTTGCTATGAATTACCCCTTCTAAACAAAGTAATTTGAATTTATAAGGCACTTTTCAAGTCAACTATACTTGCACCTCAGATTAAAGGTCAATTATTTTACGGGAAAAGGTTATATATACATAAAAACATATATATACACAAATACATAACTGATTTTTCTCATATTAATTTTTTAATTTAATAAAAAAAACCATTTTATTTTTCATTTTTAAAAATGTCATCACAAAACAATTATGTACATATAAATATATGCTTCTTGTATGCATATAATTATTGGAGAAAACTGAATTGAAATATAGTGGGATCATATTTGGATTTGACTCAAGTGGTAAAGAAGTGACGGATTTTGCTAGAAAACATATGTTCGAGTCTTATGCTATGTTTGGTGGGAAGCATGCATGGGAAAGGATGAATAAAATAATTTTTTTTAATTTAATGATTGAAATTGATAATATGTGTTATTTTATAATTCAATCGTTAGATTATATAACTCAATCAACAGGTGAGGCAAGTGACAAAGAATTAATTAGGAAAAGCAAAAGACCCACAGGTTTGGTGACAAAAAGGTCAACTTGGTTTAATGGCTGAGGTAATAACTAATTAGTGAGTACTTGTATAATAGTGTATACGATAAATTAAATATGGTTCGTGTACGTGGTTTAAAAGAAATCTATGCCAAAGGTCAAATAAAACGTGTAATTATGTATTAAAAAAAAATTATGATATGCAAGAATGTATAACCACCCTAAAATTTCAAATATGAGTCTTCTTGAATGTAATTTAACTTATTGTTCAATTATATTATAAGAGTCGTTTTTTTCTCTTAATGAAATTAAGGCTTCGTTTGGTGGTGCGGTGAAATGGGTGTACCGTGTCTAAGAGTAAGGAAAAAAAATTTAAAAACCAAAAGCTAATTGAAATTGTATTATTTGGTTCAATTCGGATTGTTTTTTTCTTTTTCAGTTTAGATCAAAGTCGGATATTAAATGTATATATTAAGTTTGGATTTGAATTTTGGATCAGGATGTGAAAAAAAAAAAAAAAAAAACCGAACTAAATTATATATTTTTATTAGTTTTTATATATATTTTAAATTTTTATAAAATAAAAATATTATTTTATTTATAAATCTATTTAAATATATTAAAAATCCTATTAAACTAATATTTAAAAAATAAAAATTTTAAAAATTCATTAATCAAACCAAACTGAACTTGTAAAATTTTATTCGGATTGAATCAATTTTAAAATAAGGTCAGTTTAGATTAAAGTTGAATATTAAATGTATATATTAAATTCGAATCAAATTTTGGATCAAAATTTGAAAAATCAAAAAAATCGAACCGAATCAAATTTTATATTTTTATTAGTTTTTATATATATTTTAAATTTTTATAAAATAAAAATAATTATTTTATATATAAATTTATTTAAATATATTAAAATCCTATTAAACTAATATTTAAAAAATAAAAAATTTAAAAATCAATGAATCAAATTAAAGCGAACTAATAAAATTCAACTTGAATCAGATCAATTTCAAATAAGATTGGTTTAGATTTAGATTTAAAAAATTTATAACACTATATATTATCCAAAAAAAAAAATCAAATCTAATTCGATCCAAACTTTTATTATCCCTTGACTAAATTGTTATCACCTGTAATCGTACTAGTGTGGCAAAATACACCATTTACTCTAATTGACAACAAATAATTATTGGTTTAATTGCAATGCTTATTGTGAATTTTTTTAAAAAGGAAAACTATATTATTGTTGAAATTCTTGATTGCTAATGAATTGATAATCATATCTTTAAATTTATCCTATAATTATTTGGTACAATATTTGGGACGAAGTGATGATAGATTTTACTTCAATATTAATGATTCCTTCATTTTAATCAATAGATTTATGAGTAATAAATTAGCATGTTTTTGCCTAATTTTATTAAATTAGTCCAAAGAACACTATTTATGATGACAGATGGAATTAAATTGTCACTTAAAAAAATCCAAGTGCAAGTTGCATTATTAAATTTTTATAATATTTTATTTTCATCCCTGACTTCAAAATTTTATTGAATTTCTTAATCCCTAACATGTGAAATTTGTTCGAAATTTATTCACTAGTTAGAATATAAATAAAATATATCATGTAATAGAAAATACATAAAAGAGGGTGAAAATAAAAAAAAAAAGAAAAAAAAGGTTTTATTGAAAGAGCCCGTAAGAGCAGCGATGGAATGACGAAAGGGAGGTTTGTCTGCATGCTTGGTAAGAAGATACGAAATAAGAGAAGGAGAGATGGGCTGAGGGTAAAGCCTACAGGTGGGTGGCCCCGAAAGCATCTTCGCCGCATAACGACACATTTTTTAGCTGCATGAACAGTGACAGCAAAACCCCACCCGATCCCCTCAAATTACTCTTAATTTTTTTCTTAAAATAATTTTAAAAGTAAAAAAAAAAAAATCAACAGAAAGTAGTGAGAAAATAAATACTACTGTAAGAATACACCAGAAAGAAAAAGAAACGGGTATGGATATGGATATGGGCAAACATGTATGTATGTGTTTTGTTTATGTATATATTGACATGAAATGATTGAGTAAGTTCAAGTTTAAGCCATTTTTTTATAAATACATAAAAAAAAAAAAAAACAACGACAATTTGCTGAGAAAGAAGAGAGGCAAGATACAGTCTACGTTTATTATTGTTTTCTTTCTCTTCATTTCCGGATTATAGCTATCTCCTTATATACTTTCCTCCTGGTATTTTGTTGGTTTTTATCTATAGTTTTTCATTCTTTTTCTTTTTGCTCTTGTTTTTTAGTGGATTGTATCTCAAATGATTTTAGAAGAGGGACTCAAAGGAGAGGTAAAACATTCCTATGGCACCAAGCAAACCTTTACTTTGGTTTTCTTTCGATTGAGCATAGAAGGAAAAGCTGAAATTTTATGCCGATTATGGTAATTTGGGTGATCTCTGAATTCTAGGTTTGGTGGTGTTGAAGAAGAAGTTGCAGCTAGCCTAGCCCCAAGAAACGAGAAGAGATCAAGCAAGCAACAATTTCAGCTTTGCAGATGGCAACTGCCTCATCGTCCACACTTTTCTTTGGAACCAGGGATGAAAATCAAAACCAGATGATACAACAACAATCATCCATCACACCCACTTCATCAACTGCACTTACCACTGCACCTCAGAAGAAAAAGAGAAATCAGCCTGGAACACCAAGCAAGTATCTCTTTACATACATCTATTATGGGTTTTTTTTAAAGGCTTTTAGCACATGTATCCAGTGAGTAAAGCCAATAAGGAAATAGTTTTTGTTCTTGTTCATTCTTTTGTAATTCAAAAATAAAGATTACCCAATGAACCCTAATCTAAAAATTCGTCAGTTTTCATCATAATTTAATCTGGACATTATATTTTGTTTTGAAATGGTTCTTTCTCTCCCCAAATTAAGTCTTGGGATTCCTTTGTTTTTCCTCCCCATTTTCTAATAGTTTGTCGTTTGGCATTTCTCAAAGCAGATCCAGATGCGGAAGTGATAGCACTATCTCCCAAGACTCTAATGGCAACAAACAGGTTCATTTGTGAGGTATGCAATAAAGGGTTCCAAAGGGAGCAAAACTTACAGCTCCACAGAAGAGGACACAACCTGCCTTGGAAGCTAAAGCAGAAGACTACAAAAGAAGTGAAGAGGAAGGTTTATCTCTGCCCTGAGCCCACTTGTGTCCACCATGACCCTTCCAGGGCACTTGGCGACCTCACTGGCATCAAAAAGCATTACTCAAGAAAACATGGTGAGAAAAAATGGAAGTGTGAGAAGTGTTCCAAGAGGTATGCCGTGCAATCTGATTGGAAAGCTCATTCAAAAACCTGTGGCACTCGAGAGTACAGATGTGACTGTGGCACTCTTTTCTCAAGGTAATTAATCATTTACATAATCATTAACATAATTATTTTTTCCCTTTTTTTTTCCTTAGGTTATGAAAGTTGACAAACCAAGGTATCGTGAAAGAAAATAAAGGGGGTTGGAAAGATTTGGGGACTGAGAGTTTAGAAGAGAAAGAGCCTGCTCTTTTGTTTGACCTTTTTGGATTATTTGTCTATAGATTAGAACTCTCTTCTTCTTCTTCTCTTTTAAACTCTTAAAGGACCGGTTGCACGTGAACAATAATCCGCAAAACTGCCACTGCTGATGAGGATTCAAGACAACAAAAAAATGTAAAACTCAAATTTTATCTTTCTCCCTCGGTAACTCCGCCTCACATCTTTCCCTTATTCACGTGTTAATTTATACGTTGTCAGGAAGGATATTGTTACAGGATTTGTTCTCACCGAGTTTTTGTTTATGTTTACTGCCTTTGTTTTCTTCTCACTTTGCCCTTTGTTGCGAACTCCTTGTCCTTCTCACCCTCTTCCTGTCGTCAGAAACGTTAGGGTTGTGGCCTGTGGGGTTAAATTAAGATGCTCTACTCCTCTTATCTCTCTCTTGCTGAGCAGTTCGAGGACAATTCTCGATTCCTTAGTGTTTAGCAATTATATATCTGGAGGAGATCGAGAAAAGTGTGTTTTCACGCGTCATTTTGAAAGTCTTATTGGTGAAACATTGGGCTATGACTGAAAGTGTTTTCACGGTCATAGAAAAATATTCTTTGCATGAATGATAGAATACTGTTCATGGTTTTTTTCCATTTATTGCAGACAGTCCCAGAAATTAATAGTCTTCTCTGGGATTTCTGGTTTTTCATCAACTGGGAAATGATTCCCCCACTTCATTTATTAAACACCTTCTCCTCAAAATGGTAATTGAACTTTGAATTTATTGACCATTTTTAGGCCCGCCGTCCCCATGCATCGAGCATATTGTTAACTAAAATGGTCCAGCATAAGTCCTCTAAATAAATAATGTTCAAACTTGGTTTCCATTACTACTTTCATTTTTTAACAATGGCTAGATTTTCATCCCCTTAAGGGCCGTGTTAATCAGAGTTGACTACCAATTTTCTTTTCTTTATCTTTGCTGCAGACGTGATAGTTTTATCACTCACCGGGCCTTTTGCGATGCACTGGCTCAAGAGAGTGCAAGACACCCCACCAAATTAAGCACATTGGGTAGTCATCATCTATTTGGAAGCAATCACATGAGTTTAGGAATATCCCAAGTTGGTTCCCAAATTCCCTCATTACAAGACCAGAATCGACCATCGACTAATATGTTGCGGTTAGGAAGCGCTGGAGCAGCAAAATTTGAGCACCTCATTCCTCCATCAAACCCTTCTTCTTTACAAAACATGCCAACATCTGCATTCTTCATGCCTGATGCTGCGAACCAAGGTTTCCAACAAGACCATCAGTCTCACCATGGTCACGGACCATATCTAAACAAACCATTGCAAGGGCTTATGCAACTTCCTGACCTTCAAGGCAGTACTAACAATCCCCCCACATCTGCCAATCTTTTCAATTTAGGCTTCTTTTCCAATAACAGTGCTGCAAGCAGCATATGTACCAGCGAAAATGCCAGTGCATCCGCCGACTTACCGAATTCCGGATTTTTAAGCATTAATCAGTTTAATAGTGGGAATGGTGGTGCTGGTCAAGCGACAGCAATGTTCTCTACTGACATGGGAGATCAGGTGGGTTCAGGACTCTCCTCTCTTTATAGCACTTCAATGCAACCTGAGAACATTTCTCCACACATGTCAGCCACTGCATTGCTTCAAAAAGCTGCTCAAATGGGTTCAACTACAATCAGCAACAATTCCTCGTTGCTAAGGGGATTGGGGTGTTCATCATCAAGTGGGACAAAATCTGGTAGGCCAGTTTTATCTGCTAACTTCAGTAGTAATTTTTGTAGTGGCACTGGAGGTGAAACGGTAAGATCACAAATGGAGGATGATAGCAATCTTCAAGGACTAATGAACTCTCTAGCAAATGGTAACACCTCCATTTTCGGGGCAGGCCACGGACAAGATCATAGCAACTTCGGAGGGTTCAGTGAAAGTGGGATGACACTTGAACAACAGAGCAATAACGCCAACTTTTGCAATGTTAATGAGGCCAAGTTGCATCAAAATCTTGCGGCAAACATAGGTGGGACTGATAAATTAACGTTGGATTTTCTAGGTGTTGGAGGAATTGTAAGAAACATTGGTGGAGGTTTTTCGCAGAGAGAACATGGGTTCAATATTAGCTCTTTGGACCCCGACGTGAAGTCATTAGCTCAAGCAGCAAGTCAACGATTTGGAAGTGCAAAACTTGTCTAAAATATAGACCAGAGGTCGAGCTAGGCACTTAGGCAAGCTAGCTTTGTAGGCTAATATGAAGGGAAAAAAAAAAAAAACCTTCTTTGTTTTTTGAATTTGACGACATGAATTAGGGTTTTATTCCAAAAGTGTTTTAAGGCTTACTCTAGCTTACATTCAATTAAGTTATTTTCATTTTGCCTACTCTTGTCGTTGCTTTCTGCCATAAACGGAGATGGTAAGAACAAACAAAAACCCTTATTTCTCTCTTTTCCCCACAATTATTCTCTCAAGTACATTTTTATTTGTATTCAGCAGAGTCGCTTTACAAGGAAATTTCGTAGTCTTCTGATTTATTTTTATTTTGCCCGAAAGATTCAGATCACAAGCATTGTTTCATATTTACTTCTACTATATGTACTTTTTAGAAAGTTAAAAATTAATTTTAACATTTACCTATAAAAATAAAATGTGATTTTAATAGTATTATTTTGGAATTTATATCTATATAATATATACTTTTGATTTCTAGCTAGCAAAAAGATATTGATACAATATTTTAGTGATTTGATCAATCTTAATAAAAAAAATAATTATTTAAATTAATTAAATTAAATTTCAAATTTTAATTTTGGTTTTTATGCTAATGATAAAAGTAGTATTAGCAAAATGAAATATAAATTCGAAGCCAATAAGCAAAGATAGTCAGAGGAGAAAGAAAATAAGGTAAGCCCTGAGCAGAATTAATAATATTGTTAAGAAAATAGGGCAACGGGGTGACTTCAAGAATCTTTAACATGCTGCTGACTACATTCCAACGGATTGGACAAGTGGATGATTATTTTATTTTCTTGGCTTTTCATTTTATCATTTATTTTATTCTATTAATTAATTTGATTAATTATTTTAAATCTTATAAAGAGAGAGATAGATGATTCTTTATAATATCTTTACAATTTCGAAAGAGAATTTGCTTGGCCAACGAATACCTAACCCCAACACTAATATTATGAATTAATTAATGAAGAAAAAAAAATACCTAATTGCTGAACTTCAGGTCTCTTGTTGACATTCTACATGCACTCTCACCATTGTTTTCATTTCATTTTTTTTTTCGATGGCTAGGTTGTATTGTATTTACATAACAAGTTTTTTTTGTTTGAAACCTCTTGATGTTCAAAAGCTACTTTGAGCGATCTCATAAAAGAGATAAATTTTTTAAATTTTGTTTTTTCTATTTACAAGGCTCGAAATCGATATTTTATTTAAAAAAAATTGAACTCTTTATCATTCGGACCAATAAATATTGGTTATTTACGTAACAATTTATTCCTTCTTATATATTGACTTGACCCAATGCTTACTTGATACATAACATGTATGCTTTTAACAGGAAATCCAACATTTGAGTTGTGATATTTTAAACGATTTATTTTATTTTTTATCCAACTTATTTTTGCAAAAAAGGTTCTCCATCTTCTTTTTGTACGAATAATATTGAGTTATAAAATGCGAAATAATCTTATATCATTTCATAAATTTTTCTCGTTAATTTTAAGATTGAAATTCAAAACTTTTAAATTAGAGTTTAAAATTTTAATTTCATGAGATGTCTCAATATCGATGACAACAGCTTTTTTTTTTTTTTGGGTGTATATGACAATAGTTTCTTTATATTATGCTAAAATACATTTAATTTATATTTATAAGGGTCTTTTTTGGTGGAAAATTTTTATTTTTTATCCTTGTTTTGGGGGCAAGTGTCCTAATTTTGAATAGGGTGAGTGAGAGTGTTGGTCAGAAATTTTCTGTAATTCAGGTAGCAGCAGCAGGTAAAGGGTCCAGGATTGTTCGTTATGGTACGTAATTATTGGGAAACCATGTGGCACTTTTGTCGCAATTGTTGTCTTCTTTTTTCCTTTTCTTTTTTTCTCGTCATGGAATCAATTAGTCCGTGACTGCCAAACTGTTTGACAAGTTTATTCATCCAAAATAGAAAATATTTCACTTTAAAATTTTTTTAACTTTTCTTCCAATTTATCTATCTACAAAGGAATTTTGTCAAACTGCACAATATTTTATAAATTTTTATAAAATTAAAATTTTAATATTTTATCAACAAATCATATAATTATCGGTCTTATAATTAACTTAAAATTCAGAATATTACTTTTTTTTTTTATGTACAAACCACGATGAACACGAAGGTTTAATTAGACTAGCTAGTTCTTGTCTTTTCTTCTTTGATTCATATTTTTAATTAACTATTTGCTTAGCCTTTTCTTGATAATAGATTGTCTATTGTTTAGCCTTGACTACTTCTTTGGGCGTCATTGATCGGTATGATCTTCTCAGATTTTAAATAATGATCAATTAGTTCTTCATGTGTTTATTGCGGCAATAGTCTCTTAAATTGAGGTTCCCAGCTAAAGAATATATGGGCTAACTTTTATGTTACAATATTAAATTTTAAGACATGTATTTAACCTAATACGAATTGATTACAGGTAAGATCTTTGTTGTATATTCACTATAACTCAAATGTGGACTATATGATATATATATATATATATATATATATATAATTGTGGGTCTAAAGCACAATGGGTTTAGTATATTTAAGTTAACCCTAAATTCGAGCCATACTTAAATAATCTCCGCTTTTTATAGAAGGTTGTGGTTTCAACTTCATTGACTAGCTTGGACCTTAATGTTTTCATTTTATTTTATTGTTTTTGGGTTTTTTTGACAAGTTGATGACATTTATTTGTAGACATAAAAAAAATAAATGTAGGGCAAATTAAAATGAATTAATGTGAAAGATGTGAATGAGATGAGAGAGAGAGAGGGAGAGAGGGGGGGGGGACAATGGCAGGCATAATTTCATTCTGTAACCCACCACTTGAACAATATAATATAATAGAGTAAGGACTGGAGGTATATGAAATCCGGATTTTGTGGTAGTTTTTAACATTTTGAGGAAACATTCCTCACTCTTTCTTGTCTTCCTTTATTTCTTTACGAACGGGACTGCAAGGATGAAAAAAAAATTACATACGTTAAGATTAGAATATTAATTTAAATAATTTTTAAAAATAATTGTATAAACTAATTAAAATAAGCTTAAATTTTGTCTTCCTTCACTCGTTTGCATGTGATTTTATTTAAGAATTAGATATCGATTTGGTGGATAAATCCAGGAACTTCTGTTTTGGAGAATTTTGGAACACATACAAGACATCACTCAATGGCTTCCTCCCCCAGTTGAATGTCTAAAGTTCAATGTTGATGGATCGACGCGAGGTAAACCGGGCCCGGCTAGGAGTGGAGGAGTGTCGAGAGATGAGAATGGTTTTGTTATTGCTGTATTTTCAGGGCCTGTGGGTGGCCAGGATTCAAATGTAGCGGAACTCTTGACAATCAAGATGGCATTACAGGTGTTTATCAAAACAGATTGATAGCAAATAGTACATCTTATATATTGCTGATTCTGACTCAAAAAAATTTTTTAGTTGGTGTTTGAAGGAAAAAATTCGACTATGGAAACTATGGGAGATATTTTCAGCCATTGAATCTCTGCTTGTAGAGGTAGCAAATGTTAATTTAACAAATGTACTTCGTAAAGCTAATGGGGTGGCAGACACTTTAGCAAAGGCTGGGATGGATCGATATGAAATATTTGTTGCTTGTTGGTAATCAAATTTCCTTTTAGAGGATCAATTTTCTATAATTGTGTTAAAGATTTGTTTAGATGTATCTACATAATATAGGCGTATTTGCTGTACTGGTGTTTTGTATTGGACGAGAGTCCTTGATCTCGTCTTAACTATATTTTGATCGATTAACAAAAATCTTACTCACTTAGCCAAAAAAAATGGAGAGGCACTCTATCAAATTAATCAATGTTTTGACCAAAATTTTCTTAATCACAAATCTCACTAATTCTTGGTACAAGGCATCCATGGAGAGAGAGTACCTTCATCTAATCCCCAAGGAATTTTTACAACTATAAGGGGCCAAGGGTACTGGAGAAAATGTACTAGCCAGGGCCCTTTAATATTATTGAAAGAATCAAATTCATCGAGGATTTGGATTTCGTTCATCCAAGTCCAACACATTTTACAAGTCACAGGTTAATTTAGGAAACTTTTATACCATGTTGTTGCATTGCTTTTCCCTGGGGTAATTGCTGTACACCTCTTCACGTGATTGTGATTGTGATTGTAGTCGTGGAATTTTTTCCAGCTATTAGCTTTGGTAATAATCAAGAAAATCAAGTCACTCCAAAAGTGATCTAACAATGTGTTTGAAAAGATTGGGAATATAAGATCATCAAGTCAAGTGATCTAAGGAACGTGTAAGGATTTTAAGAGAAAGAAACACGAACATAATACAATAGGGTGTATTTGGTATATAAGATTATAATAGGATATAATAAGATGATATTATAATTAATATTAGATTAAAAAATATCATATTATTTTGTATTTGATATATGCAAGAATTAAAATAAAATAATTTATTTATTAGTCAAAATTATCTTTCCTCAAAATTTATAAAATTTAAATTATTAATATAATTTTTAAAGGTATAATAAGATATAAATTCAATTCCATGAAATAAAAGTAATCCTTTTCCATTTTAGAAAGATTGAATCATTCTATGCCAAAAGAATGATTAATTCTCCTTTCAATGCTATCCCTTTCTTTATATACAAAACCAAACATGGTATAGGATGATTATCATCCTACGCTTTAAACATGACCAAATAATGTTGTAATGGCATAGAAACTAAACTTGAATAGGGCAAAGCAAAGAGAATGAGCAAGACCAAAAGAAATCTTGAAGTTAGCAGCCAGAATATAACCTTTAAACTCAAAAAATTTCATATATAGATGCTTGTTATACTGACAATAAAATTGTCAGCAAAAGAGACTTTTACTGACGAATTTTTAATACTGTTAAAATATATCATATTTATATTAATAGTTTATTTAACTGTCAGTATAAATAAATATTTTTTAATAGTATATGATTATACGTCAATATAAATATATTATATACTGACAGTTATTATTATAATAGTTAGTATAAGCTCAAAATACAAAAACTATTGGCTTTTATTTGAGAAAAAAATTATGTTATGAAATTAAATCGTTTTATTTACCTTCACCTTCCATCATCTCTCCACTCGTTGGTACCCATTGTCTAATCTCCACCTCCCACCAATTATTTCCATTCATTAGTAGTACCTAATCTCTACCTCCTACCAACTCTCTCCACTCGTCAATTCTCATACTATTGCAGACATTATAAAATCATTTGTAAGTTCTTTGACTTTCTTTCTTTAATATATCACATAGAAAATATTTATTACAATTTCAATTGACAAAATTTCTCATAATATTTTACAGCTTCTCTTATTTAATTCACATAATTCTCTTGGTTTGAATGTACTCTAACAAGAAATGGAAGCAAGCAAAGAGGAAAATGGGTGGATTGGTTCTATACTGAAACGGTTGAAAAAATCATCACCAACAGGATTGAAAATAACATTGAGATCGATAAAAGTTTTTACTTTATTGCACCATTCATTCATATATTTCACTGGTTTGCAAAAATTGGTATATATTTATAAGCATTGGTAGAGATTTAAATTAAACTTTTGTAGAGGATTGACGCTTATTTTATACTTCAATGTTGAATTATGTAAACATCTTACTTGTCTTTATATATATGTTCACTAAAAAGACAGACGAACCCATCCAAATTCCCAAAATGAATGAGACTAAAAATAAAATAAAATTACAGACAATTATATCCTTGAAAGACTCTAAGATCGATCAAGCCATGAGTATGATTGAGAAAAGACTGTGGGCTATATAAGCATTGATTTCTATAGATCCATAGATGCTGCCAACCTTTGTCTAGTTTCAGATATTGTAATTCTTTTAAAATTTAAAGTACCAAAATTTAATAAGTATGACAGTACTAAGTGCCCCATTGCGCATATCACAATGTATTATCGCAAGATAGCGACACATGTTAGTAATGAGAAGTTGCTCATGCATGTGTTCCAAGATAGCTTAATCGGGTCTGCTGCAAGGTGGTAGTTCAATTGGATAGAACTTGTATTAAGTCATGAAAAGATTTAACTTAGTCTTTCATCAACCAATACCGTCACATCATAGATATGACCCTTGATCACCTTTTATTACAAGGTATGGAGAGAAAAACATTAGAGTCTTTCAAGGAATATGCCCAAAGGTGACGAGATATAGTTACTTAGGTTCAGCCACCCTTAACTGAAAAGAAAATGATGGTTTTATTTGTAAGTACTTTAAAGTCATCTTATTATGAAAAAATGATTAGGAACGTAACAAAGAACTTTGCTGATATGGTGATCTTATGAGATATTATTGAAAATGCGATAAAAAGTGGTAAGTTTAAAGAAAGAAATATCGACAGTGCCCAAAAAGGTAAGATGCCTAATAAAGAAGAGAATAAAGCCCAAGCGGTAAGTTTTGAAAGGCAGCAATCCATAAGTTATGTTTCATATCCACCATATGTTCATCCTACTTACTATCTAATAGTCAATAGTGTTACACGAGTTCTTTACCAGCCTTATCTCTAAACTGTGAACAATAGTGCTCTAAGTTCTTTTCAATCAACTTTTCAAGTATCTGTATATGGGCCTCATCCTATTATTACACCAGTTTCAAGGTCTAATAATCAAATAAGTGGTTTAAGAAGATTCAAGGGTAATCAAGAGAGAATTCATATTCATCTTATCCCCATAACCTATACTGAGCTATTTCTAGAATTGATAAAAAATTACCTAGTATCGCTAATCTTTTTGAAGCCATTGAAGCTACCATATCCCAAATGGTACAATGTTAATGTCATATGTGATTACTATAATGAAAATATGGATTACTCCATAAAAATTTATCCTGCTTTCAAGCATAAGGTGCAAAGTTTGATTCGAACAGACTCGATAAGCTTCAATGAATCATGAGAGCTGAATATCCACGAAGACTCTTTGTCCAATCATCTAGAAGTGTGATTTTGGAAAGGTTGATTGAAACTGATTATCGTCTTAGGATTTTTTGAGAATATGGGTCTCTTTTATGTGCTTGAATTTTATTTTATTTTTTATCATTGTAATAAAAATGACAGATTGGAGAAATTTTTATTTGTTGATTCTGACTCAAAAAATGTTTATAGTTGGTGTTTGAAGGAAAAAATTCGACCATGGAAACTATGAGAGATATTTTCAGCCATTGATTCTCTACTTGTAGAGGTAGCAAATGTTAATTTAACAAATGTACTTTGCAAAACTAATGGGATGGCAGACACTTTAGCAAAGGCTGGGATGGATCGATATGACATTTATTGCTCGTTGATAATCAAATTTTCTTTTAGAGTATCAATTTTCTATAATTGTGTTAAAGATTTATTTTGATGTATCTACATAATATAGGCATATTTGTTGTACTGATGTTTTGTATTGGACGAGATTCTTTGATCTCGGCTAAACTATGTTTGATCGATTAATAAAAATCTTACTCACTTAGCAAACAAAATGGAGAGGCACTCTATCAAATTAATCAATGTTTTGATGAAAATTTTCTTAATTACAAATCTCACTAATTCTTGGTACAAGGCACCCATGGAAAAAGAGTACCTTCATCTAATCCCCAAGGAATATTTACAACTTCAAGGGGCCAAGGGTATTGGAAAAAATGTACTAGCTAGGGCCCTTTAATATTATTGAAAGAATCAAATTCATTGAGGATTTGGATTTGGTTCATCCAAGTCCAACACATTTTACAAGTCATAGGTTAATTTAGGAAACTTGTATGCCATGTTGTTGCATTGCTTTTCCTTGAGGTAATTGCTATATACCTCTTCACATGATTGTGATTGTGATTGTGATTGTAGTCTTTGAATTTTTCCAACTATTAGCTTAGGTAAATCAAGAAAATCAAGTCACCTCAAAAGTGATCTAACTATGTGTTTGAAAAGACTAGGAATATAAGATCATCAAGTTAAGTGATCTAAGGAATGTATAAAGATTTTAAGAGAATGAAACACAGACACAAAATAAGATGATGTGTTTGATATATAAGATTATATGATGATAGAATAAGATGATATTATGATTAGTATTAAATTAAAAAATGTCATACTATTTCATGTTTAATATATACAAGGATTAAAATAAAATAATTTATTTATAGGTTAAAATTATCTTTCTTCAAAATTTATAAAATTTAAATTATTAATATAATTTTAAGGGTATAATAGGATATAAGTTCAATTTCATGAATTAAAAGTAATCTTTTTCATTTTTGAAAGATTGAATCATTCTATGCCAAAAGAATAATTAATTTTGCTTTCAATACTATCCTTTTCTTTATATACAAAAACAAATATAGTATAGGATGATTATCATCCTATGCATTAAACATGAACAGATAATGTTGTAATGGCATCGAAACTAGACTTGAATAGGGCAAAGCAAAGAGAATGAGCAAGACCAAAAGAAATCTTTAAACTGGCAACCAAAACATAACCTTCAAATTAAAAAAAACTGAACCTGACACTACAAAAAATTTTTATATATTGACGTTTGGTTATATTGATAGGAAAATTATGTTACTAAAAGAGACTTTTACTGATTGATTTTTAATATCGTCAGAATATACTATATTTATACTAACACTTTATTTAACCTTTGGTATAAATAAATATTTTCTGATAGTATATAACTATCCGTTAGTATAAATATATTATATACTGATAGTTATTATTGTAACTGTTAGTATAGTCTCAAAACAAAAAAACTATTGGCTTTTATTTGGGAAAAAATATTAGGTTATGAAATTAAATCATTTTTTTTTACCTCTACCTCTCATCGTCTCTCTATTTGTCAGTACCCATAGCCTAATCTCCACCTCCCACCAACTCTCTCCACTTGTTGATAATACCTATAGCCTAATCTCAACCTCCCATGAACTTTCTCCACTCGTCGGTATCCATGTTGTTGCAAACATTATAAAATTATTTGTAAGTTTTTTGTCTTTCTTCCTTTAATCTTTCACTTAGAAAATATATATTACAATTTCAATTGACAAAATTCCTCATAATATTATGTAGCCCCTCTTATTTAATTCACATAATTCTCTTGGTTTGAATGTACTTTAACAAAAAGTGAAAGTAAGCAAAGAGGAAAATAAGTGGTTTGGTCCTGTATTAAAAGGGTTGAAAATATCATCAATAATAGCATTGAAAATAACATTGAGATTGGTAAAAGTTTTTTACTTTATTGCACCATTCGTTCATATGTTTCACTGGTTTGCAGAAATTGGCATATATTTATAAACATTGGTAGAGATTTATATTAAACTTTTGTAGAGGATTGACGCTTGTGCTTCTCGTGTCAGCAACTCAAGTTTAATTTATTCTATGCTTCAAGGTTGAATTATGTAAACATCTTACTTACCTTTATATATATATTTATATATATATTATTTAGTCCTAATAAAAGGAATATTTTATTTAGTAAAGATATCAGTTATCTATCAAAACTAATGGTATAATGCACTACCTATAACTTCATCCATTAAATTTGAAGTCTTTAATTATTACTTTTGGAATAAATGATATCCAGATTTATTAAAATTAGAAATTTTGATTCTGATTTAAGTAATTCTCAAACATTAGAGATCAAAATAAACATTTAGCTATTATTAATTTTTTTCATATTTTTGCATTACTGTAATAGAATCATTTTCCATATTATTAAATCTCAACCATTAGAATCATTTTCTTATGAATGAACATCAAAATCTATTACTATATTATATATATTACAAATGAATATCCTTCAAAAAATCTTGAATTTATCTGTTAGTGTGGTGGGTTTGATGAATGAATGACAAACTGCTTGGGTTTATGATTAACTAAAAAAAAAGGACAACATGGGTAAGTGAAAGTGGGGTTGCTAAATGTCAATTGGATAATTATGCGACCTTGAATATATATTACAGTTTCAATCGATAAAATTCCTCATACTATTTTGTAGCCTCTTTTATTTAATTCACATAATTCTCTTGGTTTGAATGTGCTCGAACAGGAAGTGGAAGCAAGCAAAAAGGGAATTAGGTGGATTGGTCTTGTACTGAAACTGTTGAAAAGATCATTGCCAACAGGATTGAAAATAACATTGAGATCAGTAAAAGTTTTTTACTTTATTGCACCATTCATTCATATGTTTTACTAGTTTGTAGAAATTGGCATATATTTATAAGCATTATTAAAGATTTAAATTAAACTTTTACAAAGGATTGAGGCTTGTGCTTTTAGTGTCAGAACTCAAGTTAAATTTATTCTATGCTTCAAGGCTAAATTATGTAAACATCTTACTTACCTTTATATATATATATATATATATATATATATATATATATATATACTTAATTTGGAATTGAGATACTCTTTGTCAACCATTTCATCCAAATTTTGAAAAAATAAAAAAAAATCTTTGTTGTACTTCAATTACACGTTGTACATTTAACTTCATTCCTCTAAAAATCTATTTGCCTGTTTATATATTTTAGTGCATGCTGTTAACTTTAAAAAGCCTTGTTGCTCTCTTTTAGAAACATTAGGGACCTTTTTTTTCTAATTCTTGGCTGTATAAATAATTTTTTGAAGCTTATTAGTGTTCTTAGCTTTTTTTTTATTATCTGTAAAATTGTTCATCCTCTAGCAATAAGTTTGGTTTTGAATTCATTAAATTATGGTTGATAATTTGGTCTCGATCACTAAATTGTTAATTTAGATGATTAATTGTTTAACGTACAGTAAACATCAATATTAGTTTTGGGGTTTTTTAATATTTAAAATTTTGATTTAGATTATTTAATTAACCTCTAACCTTTATATGTGTGTACATTTTAGTGATACTTAATTGTATTATGGTATATTTATATGTGTGTACATTTTGGTGACACTTAATTATATTATGGTAGGATTTTTTTACTATTGGATTAGGATGGCTACTGTTTCATTTTGAAATAAATTATATTTTTTCTCTAAAAAACAATCCCTTTTCGTTTTATCTTTATAGCAGCCATTACAACTTACGATCCCTTTCCTTGGCTTTGTTGTTACCATATTCATTGATACAATAAAAAGTCCCCTTTCACCTTCAGTCACTGGTTGCTTCTAAAAGGTGAGTTTTCTTGATTGATTTTTTTTTCTATATGTACATAAAATGTCAGGTAATTAAATATAATTTTATTACTATGGCAAATCATAATACATTCTATGGATAAGACATAGATAAATCTCATGTCATGAGCCAATAAAGAATACATAAAAGGGTTACTAGTTTTTTAGACTTTGCCTTTACAAAATCATCTGAAGATGAAAAAATTTAATGTCATTGTGTTAAATGTGTCAACACATATAAAGTGTGTAAGAGTGATGCATTTGATCATATAATATGTGATGGTTTTCTCAAAAGATATGTTTCATAGGTATTTTATAGGGAGGTCTTAGATGCATGTTTATCTACTAGAATAACTAATGAGGAAGAAAAAGAGTGAGGTCCTGACATTCATGATTTATTACATGATATGATGACTGAAAAAACTATAAATGTTGATGTGGGTAACAAACAAACTGAAGATACTAGTGGAAAGTAACACCATAGTCATAGAATTGATAGTGATAAGTTTTATGGTTTATTTAAAAATACAAAGAAAAAACTATATCCAATTTGTAAAAACTTCACAAAGTTCTCTTTGTAATTTATTTTTTTCACATTAAGTGTTTTAATAGTTGGACAAATAAATCTTTCAATACATTGTTAAAGGTGTTGAAACTTGCTCTACGATAAGGTAATATATTGCCAAGGTTAAATCAAGAATTGAAAAAGATTATTTATGCCTTAAGTTTGGGATATGAAAAAATTTATGCTTGTCCCAAGGATTGCCTGTTATTTTTGAAAACTAAGACAAATGAAGACATGTGTTCAAAATGTGACACTTCTAGGTGGAAAGAAAGCTTAAATGATGAAAAAAGTGATCATGAAAATACAATGTCAGAAAAAGAAAAAATTTGCCAAGATTTTGCATTAGTTTTCTCTAATTTCAAGATTATAAAGGTTATTCATGTCTTCAAAGGCTACTCCATTGATGACTTGACATGAATATGAATGTACTAAATATGGACATGACATGCTGTAAATTTTTCAACTTGAAAAGAGTTAGATTCTTAATATCTTGAGTTTTTCTTTGACTCCGGTAATGTTCACTTGGGATTGACTTCTGATGGTTTTAACCTTTTCAAAATTATGAGTGTGACATATAGCACTTGACATATTATATTGATACTTTATAACTTACCTCTATAGATGTGCATGAAACAATCAAACTTTATTCTGTCTCTACTTATTCTTGGTCTAAAAGGTCTTAAAAACAATATATATATATATATATACTTACAACTTTTGGTAGAAGAGTTGTAGAAACTTTGAGAAGTTGGTGTTCAGACTTTTGATGCCTCAAAAAATCAAAACTTTCAATTGCATGCAACATTACTTTGGACTATTAATGAATTTCCTGCATATGTCAATTTGTCTTGGTGGAGTACTAGGGGAGAATATACATGTCTTTATTATGGATTGGATACTACATCTAAATGGTTACAACATAGTAAAAAGTATTATTATATGTGTCATCGTAAGAGGTTACAACATAATCACAAGTTTCAAAATGATAAAATTCATTTTATGGGACTCAAGAATTTAGAAATGCTTTTTCACCACCATCTGAGAGTGAAGTGTTAAGATAGTTGAAACAATGGAATGGTAATAAAGAAGGGCCATGGAAGAAAAAAAATATTTTGTTCATATTATCTTATTGAAAACATCTTTTATTGTATCACAATCTTGATGTGATGCATACAAAAAAGAATATTTGTAATAATATTCTTGGTACCTTGATTGGGCAAGAAGGAAAGTCAAACGATAACTACAAAATACGGGTTAACCTTATACAAATGGTTATAAAGAGTGTTTTTTTATCCAAAAACTCATATTGGCACTAATACTTAATATTTGCATCAAGCTTCATATTAAATGAGCTTGAATGAAAAAAATTATTTTTTAAAGATTTTCAAGGAAATGAAAACTTCGGATGAATACTCTTTCAATATCTCACGTTGTGTGCAACTTAAACAACAGAAGCTAATAAGGCTCAAAAGTTATGGTTGTCATCTTTTAATGCAAATTTTTTTCTCGTCGCAATACGATGGTCTTTACCTAATGAGGTGTGCTTGATTCTTATTGACTTATGTACTTTTTTTAAAGAAATTTATTCTAAAGTTTTCTAAGAGTATGAGCTTAAATTACTTGAGTCTTGGACTGCATCAATTATATATGAAATGGAAAAGAGTTTTTCTCTATCTTTTTTCACAATAATGGTACACTTAGTTATCCATTTGGCAAATAAAGCAAAAATTATCGGTATAATCATTTATCAGTGGATGTATCCTATTAAAAGATATATCTTAAAGTGTTATAGATTTTTATACTAAATTTCATCTAGTATGTTTGCTAATGATCTTTTCTATTGAACTTTCATTTAAATAGGTTTTTTCTTACTCTTAAATCATATGTGCGCAATAGAGCATGTCCTGAATGTTCAATTGCAAAAGGCTACTTAGCATATAAATGCATAACTTTTTGTTCAAGATATTTTGATAGGATGGAGACTACTTTTAATTAACCCATCTAAAATGAAGATCAAAATCTTTTTGTAGAGAAAGATGTATCCATTTTTTCTACTATAGAATGACTATTGGGAAGGAAAAAATGTAAAAGTTTTAATGTTAACAAGCGTAAAAGAGTCCCACATATTGTACTTGATAAAAAAACTTTGGTTCAAGCATATCAACATGTGCTATTTAATTTTGATGACGTTGCTCTTTTTATAAAGTAAGAACACATATCCACATACATATTATAGTTAATAAATTTTTTTGTAGTATATTGTACAATCTTCTAAGAATTTTTTTCATGTAAAAAACATGAGCAACTTCTTAAAAGGCATAATCGATCTCCTCAACTTACGTCATATAAGATACAAAAGTTACAAAGTGAAACTTTTTATAATTGGTTTCATGATCATGTAAGTTGCATATCATAATTTGGAATACATGATCAAAGTTTTTATAGTTAACTAATTATTTTAACCAATTATGAAATTGCTTAGGTGACAAATTTGGATCAACAAAGACATGCAAATATCACAGAATAACTTAAATGGTTTGCTCATGGTCCAACAGATACTGCTAGGAAATACACTAGTTATATTGTTAATGATTTTAAATTTCATACCAAGACACGTAAGATATACTTAAAAACTCAAAACAGTGGAGTTATTGTAATAACTAAGATAATGAGTTATGCAAGAACAGGAGATATGCAGCCTATTGAAGGGGAAGTTAGCTATTATAAGATTTTAAAAGACATCATTTAGTTGAATTATACTGATAGATTTAAAGATGAGTTATTTAAATATAATTGGATTGATATAAATAAAGGTTGCAAGAAAGATAAGTTTAATTTCACTTTTGTGAATTTTTCACATCTAGCTTATAGTGAAACTAATTTGCTTTATGATCTTTTTGTCTTAGCATCATAAGCTAAGAAAGTTTTTTTGTTAATGATGAAAGACATAATGGTTGGGTTCCTATTAAGCATGCAAAACTTAAATATATATTTGATATGGGTGATGAATCATCCATGTATAAAAACCAAGGAAATGGATAAATTCATGTGAAATTTGATGATATACATAGTATTTCAAATTTGGGTCAGAAGTCATATTGATGATGAAAGAGTTAAAGTCACACTGAAAATAAAAAATGAGCATGTAGAAGAAAATCCCATGGATGAAGATAATGGGAAGGACATTTTTTAATTCTATATAATAGATTAGCTTTATGTAAAGGTTTTGTAATGTAAGACATAGTTTACTATTACTTTATTTTTGTGTTACTAGCTTGAATTACTTAATTTTATAAATGATCAAGTTATTTATTAAATTGTACTTAATTCTTATATGGTTTGCCACAATCAAGTTCTCTTTTATATTGTATTTAGTTAATTTTTTGTATTATTAAACTTAAGATGGCAAAGCATAGATGATTGAATATCACTAGGCAAATCGTGCCTCTAGTTTTCAATTGCAAACATAATCTGAAGAACATGTGTCGCAAGAATCAGAGCCTTCATAACATGAGCCTTTATAAGAATCTTAAGAACCAATTTCTCAATCTATAAATAGTAAAAATCAAAATGAACAAGTAAAACATAATTCAGGTATAGAAACATTATATTCTGTTACTATAAATCTTTACGCGTTATATTGTTATACACTTAAATTTTTTAATGAATTAAATTGTTGTTTTTGCATGTAATTTTTCTATGTAGAAAACGTTTAATGTGAAAAAGTTTGAGGTCCTACACGTATGGCTGATATTTGAGATTTGGAAGAAGAAGAGCATGTTTTGTTAAGGTTAATAATGATGCTGTACCTATTGATGATGAATCTTACTCTTTAACTCGATTCATTGGTAGCATGGTGAGAATGCATAGCTTTGCTCCAATTAGTTATACAAATTAGTATGAAATGTCAGATGATACAAAAAAAAATGTGAAAAATATTAGAGGTATCAATATGATAATATTTTACTTGCTAGTTAATGCTATGACAATAATCTTAGTTTCTAGTTAATAGTATCAATTCATTAGATATATTAACATTTTATTTTCAATTATCTTTTTAAAATTTTAGTCAAAGTTTAAATTTCACAAGTTTGATTCTGACGAATGCGTTGATGAAAAAATAATTCAAAAAATTAAGTTTTAAGTAATAAGATACATGGCTGCTAAATGGAAGAATAAATTGAAGTATAAATTTTATGATAAACACAAGACACCAAAAGAAATGGTTTCAAAGGTTGATGATTTTTAAGTAGAAAAAGATTAGTTCATGTTTTTTGTTATACATTGGTTGACTAGTAAAGCAAAGGTAAATGTTTACAAAATATAGGTATTTACTTTGTTTTAACACTATGATATAATAATGAGCTATTATAATACATATTTTCTTGATCATTTGTTTAAAGAAACAAAGTGAGACAAATAAAACAAATCGTTCAAAATAAGATGAGTCTCATTGCACAGGAACAAAATCATTTTCGATGATTATTCAAAGCTTGGTACATATATAAATTTTTTTTGTGGTATTTAGTTAAATGAATATGAAGTTTACTTTTTATATGCGTGGTTTTGTCATTACAATAATTAATTTATACCTTTATAGAAACAAGATGCTAACAAAATTCCATCATCACATGCTGAAGTGTATATACTTTCTTATACACATAAAGATGAAATTGTTATGAATGCCAAGGCAGCTAAAATTGTGGTAGTTGATTTAGATTATACTTGTTTTTACTTATGTTTAGTTTATTTGTACTAAAATATTTGTTTACAATTTTAAAAACTCATGAAAAAAGGTTTGAGTGAAATTAGTGCTTAAAACTCTGAAGGTAATTTGTAGAAAAATGATGTTTATTCAAAAGTTAAAAGGCTAAAGAGAAAAGAGCATGTTCATTGTATAAGTACAGTATCTACTTCATCTAAACAATATGGCTCTTTATCTTTTAAATTGGTACAACATAAAAAAGAGGTACAAGATTTGAATATTGAAATTAAAGACTTAAAAAAAACTTTAAGCACCGTCTTATCATTACTTTAAAAATAATGTTCAAATAAAAATATAGACGTCTTGAATATTGTTGCTCATATAACAAATAGGAGGTATATATAACATCTATTTTAGTTTATATATATGTAACTTGTCATCTTGATAATGAATCTTGAACCTTATTCAATTTTATTTTGAATTATTTTTAGGTTTTTTATGCTCGTAATGCTCCAGAAATCACACATGAAAACTATCAATCTTTAAATTTAACTCATCAACCTAATCAAAATGAAATGATAAACTCATCATCATATGATATATATGTGGAAATGCTTTGCTTGATACTTGGTTTCTAGATAAAATGCCAAAATCAGTGTTTGAATTTAGGTTTTGAATCATATAATTGTTAAAATCTATCATTGTTATAATTATGTGCCAATTGACTATTATATGAGTGGATATAAACCGAAAACTATGTTTACTTAGGGTTGATTTATTTTTTAGTCATTAGACAGCTTAGTGTTTTCTTCTATTACTAGCTAGAGAAATTGTTTTTCTTTCAAGGATTGCATATGCAACATATTTTTTATATGTAATCCAGGAAAACACATTTATATGTGTATCGAATATTTTGTGCTTGTTGCAATTGTGTGTTGGTGTTCATCCAAACAAGTAGAGATAAAGTGATGGTTGTTGCAAGAACAATATTATAGAATCTAATTCACTGCATTATGCTTATTATGTGTATGTAAAGGTAAATGAAAGAATAATACAATAAAATTTAATTCATTGCTTTCCATTTCTCATGTGTATATAATTGTTGCTTTTCATTGTATTGTTCTCATATTTCTTATATGATGCAATTTGGTTCAATGATCTTTACCAATTGTTAACAGTGTTTTTATATGTGGGATCATATTTTTGTTCCTCTCATATGGCTTTATTACATGTAAAAATAAAAAAGAAAAGAAACAAAGAAACAAATATAAATAAAAAATTATGAAGGGTTGTTATCATAGTGGACCTAGATGGATGCTAGGAAAAATACAAATCACACTCAGATAAATTTTTTGTTTGAATCATTTTTAGAATTACAGTAATTATTTTTGCTTTTACCTTAATTATCTAATTGTGTATTTTATGTTACGCAGATGCTTCTTTATAGAAATCTATGATAGAACCTCTTACTTTGGAGAGTTGTTTATTTACTTCAAGCATCATATTTGTAGACATTCAATCATAAATATTAATGTTATTTTTTTTCTAGATTTGGTGCAATGACATTAGTTCTTAACTTATTTTACATTTATGGAGTATAAAACAATTTGGTTGTTGTTTTATTTCAAATGTTATTAAATATTTCTATTTTTTGTGTATTTTTACTTTATATGAAACTATATCATATTATGATTATAAATAAATTAATATTAATAATTAAAAATATAATTAAAACAAAAGTTTTCATCGATGGGTTTTACTATTAGAATATTTCAAGCTATATTAACAGTTATCATGAATAAACCATCGATAAAAGTTAAAACACATAAGGCTATACTAACGGGCACTGACTATTGGTAAAAGATATATTGACAAATCCACCGTCAGTATAGGTTGAAAAAAATTAAAATATACAAGTATATACTAATGGGAAATAATTGTCAGTAAAAGATATAATGCGCAATACACAATAGTTGCTATACCAATAGCTATACATATAATGACGGACTAAAACTGTCAGTACAAGTTTATATCGACAAGATATATACTAATTGTTAGAAATTCGTCGAAATAAATATTTTGACCGTCAGTATAAAGTTTATTATGCTATACCGATAAAATTTTAAGTTTTACTGATGATTTTTTGAGCGTCAGTATAGAGCAATTTTCTTGTAGTATGATCCACTATACATGAGAAACAAAAATAAAAAATGAAAGCTATGAACCAAAGATCCCACCAAAAATCAAGGGTGTAGCAAACCAACACCATAAAAATACTATTTAAAAAAAAATTGTAACACATAATGTTACACTAATTTTATGTACGTTTATATGTGTATGTTAAATGTTCGATTATGAGTCTATTAGTTAAGATATTTATAAGCAATCTAATTTTTTTTCTTTTAAAGAATTTGAGCAAAGGGAACAAGGAAATGCTACTCCATGATTATTTTCAAGTATAAAACAGGATAACTACATAAATTTCAAGATCCGTTTGTGTAGTCTCAAGGGCTAATAGAACAAAATTGTCTTGGTTTGAGAGCAAATCCGGAGGAAAAAGAAAACGATCCTTATTCTACAAAGATGTCTGGCTAACATATAAGTATAACTACTATTGTTGAACTAAATTGAACTAATTGAAAAGGAAACAAGGAACGATTTTTTTGGCTAAAGTCAACATCCAAATTAAGATAAAAAGATTGTAGCTTGGAACTGATTAGAAACTCATTCACATTAACAGTTGAAGGGAGGAAAAAAAAAAGAAGGGAAGAAAGAAAGTTTTCATACTGCTTGGACTTTAGGGGGGTTAAGCTGCCTTTGCTGAATGATGCACACTTGATCATGACCCCCCCTCCCTTTGGCCTCCACTTCTCCAGGTTGGTCACTTGATGTATTGAAAATAAAAAGCACTGGAGAAGAGCAAAAAAGGCCTTGCCATGGAACAATATCTGCAACAAAAAAAAAAAGCACAATTAATAATTAAGAAGATCATGGCGAGCAGCCCTAACACCAGGGAAAATTCAACACACAATAATAATCAAGCATGCATGCAACAATTTTGTTGTATCAAATACACATAATATGACAAGAGAAGAGATCAACTCAATATGTGATCACCATCATTATCATTATCATCAAGTTCTTCTTCTATTTCTTTTTTATTCTTATCTGATAAGTAGACAAATCTGAAAGGGGATGAAAGTCAGAATGCATGCAGCAGGTGGGAAAAAATTTTATTCATGCATGGTAGAGCTCCTCTTTGTCATTTCTGTGATAACAAACAAGATGCTTTTGGTTGTTTTCTTACCTCTGATTTATGACTACTAACCGCAGTTTTATCTCCAAAAACAATTTCGATCTAGCTAATAATTAAGTTCAAATTACATCTCTTAATTTTTATATGATTACTATAATAGAAGAGAGAAGTGACTTAATTAAGTTTAACTCAAGCCCAAAGCTAAATGAGATGACATTTGAATACAGATTTCATGTTCAAATTAAATGGTCCCTTCTTGTATCAAAATGGATTAGAGAGATAAATAAAAGTTGTAGACATGCAATTAATTAGCCATGAGACCCAGCGTGGAAATTAAAGAATTTAAATTTTCCATGAATTTACCAATATTCCTCAATCTTCATGTATAATCAATCATTTGCCATGAATCCAATGAAGAATTTAAATTTTTGGTGAAAAAGAAAAGTGGGTTTTGGTAGTAAACAATTTGACTATATGCAAATAAGAAAAAGAATCAAAATTTTCCCATGTTTTTTTAGGAATAAATTTCAATGAATAATTTTTTTTTATTCAAATGAGGACAATACCTTATTACATGAAAAAAAAGAGATCAAGTTCTAATATTTTTCTTAAGGCTTTTTTTACCAATAGACCAAAAAGGGAAAGACTTATAAATTGCATTGTTTGCTTTAAATATGAATTTGCTGCCTAGGAACACAAGGCGGAATTGATTTATCGATTTTATTTAATGCATTCTTCTATAATGACTTTTGATAACTTTTCATAAAGCGTTAAAGACATTATAGTAATAGCCTCGAACTCGGGCAACCCTCCCAAATGCCAAAACCTCATGCCGATGAGCCAAGGATTGTTGGCGAATATAAGGTTCTATGCTCAAGAGACTAATAATTAATAATTAGAAGATGTGGATGAATATGAGAGAGAAGCGCTCGTGGTGCTGCCAGCCCATAAAATAAAAAAACAAACAGACAAGAAAATAAACAAAACACATATGTACTACAACTCACGACTGCCCCATGCAACACAATATGTCAGAGAATTCAAAAACAAAAAAATACAGTAAGCAAAAGACACATTTACCAATGAAATTCAAAACCTATAAAATATAATATAATATTATATTTTACGTACCTTTGTACTTTCTTTATATCCCCTTTTTTTTCTTCTTCACTGAAAACTCTCACCTCCTCCAAAAGATTGGTGGCCCGCCTGCGCAGTAGTATTTGTATTTCTCTCTGAACCCAAGGCGCTTAATCCCATTCCTTCTTGCTGTTGCTGCGACTGTTGCACCCTTTGTGCAACCCCTCCTCCGCTCATGCTTCTGACCATTTGCCCGACCCCAAGGAAGTCCCTAGTCAATCTATCTGACCCACCAACGCTAACATTTAAATTTTGCTTCTGCTGCTGCTGCTTTTCTTGTTCCATGCTATTTCTATTTAAGTAAGGGCTTTCTAGTCCTTGTGCAGTGCTATATGTATTGACTCCTCCAAACCCACCTCCAAAAATGGAGGAGTTACCACTTGCCAGGGAGTTCATTAGTTCATGTAGGTTTTTCACGGTACTATCTCCCAAAATGCCTCCAAAGTCTGAGGATTTGGTTCCGGTTGAGGAAGTGCTAAAGCTTCTTAGAAGAGTGGCGCTGTTGTTGTTGCTTGAAGTTGAGCCTATTTGAACAGCTTTTTGAAGCAATGCGGTTGCGGACATTTGGGGTACCATATTATTGTTTTGAACCGATGACGTAAAGAAAGAAGGGATGTTGGAGGTGATTTGATCGCCCATTATGTTGTTTGAGAAGAGATTTGACGCTTCGCTTGTCCCACGGCCGCCAACGTTTTCATTGTTGAAATGATCAGAGATTAGCAAACCTGAAGATGTTAAATTGTTGTCTGCATTGGCATTGTTGCTGTTATTGATGATGCTTGTGTTGCTACTATTGGAAAGGAAGCTAAGATTGAATAGATTGGCTGCTGAAGGAGGGTTGCTTGTATTGTTTTGCATATCAGGAAACTGCATTAGTCCTTGGAACGATTTGCTGTTTCCCAACAATCCTTGTTGAGGTTGATGTTCTTGATTGAAATTTTGGTTAGACTCTTGCATTAAGAAAGCAGCTGAAGAAACCATGGGTTGTTGAGGTCGAAACGAAGACGACGATCCCATTGATGGAGAGAGAAGATGATCAAATTGGGTACTCCTGCCGCCATCACCATGTCTTAAAATGTCACCAGTCTGATTATTCTGGCCTTGTATCGATGAAATTTGAGTTCCCACTTGAGATAGGCCTAAGCTTGTATTGCTACTTCCATAAAAATGGTAGCCAATGGGGTTCAAGGAAGGAGGGTGCCTTGCACTTTCCTGAGCCAGTGCATCACAAAATGCCCTGTGAGTTATAAAGCTGTCACGCCTGCAGCAGTTATAATAGAAGGAATAAGCCGCTGACAGATAGTAGCTATGAAAAACAAAATAAAAGGACACGGTTTGAAGAGAGAGTTAAAAACAAAATTTGAACAGCAACCCGTGTCTGCTATGTTTAGTACATCAAATTATAGGATTTTGAAAGTTAGTTTGTGGAGAGGAAAATTCAATCAATTAATCTTAGTTATGACTAGCTACCTAAACAAATCATTAAGATAAATAATTTCATTAGCTAATTAATCAATGATGTCCCCAATCGTAATAGATGCAATGCAAACATGGCAGCGACCACAATTTAAATCTTGGATTTTTCTCCTATTGTTTTCTGTTTGTTATTATTCTGGCCCAAAATGTAAGGTAAAAAAAGTCTTACATTGAAAAGCAGCCCTATTTTGCATGGGGTGTCCCAAGTCAGATTTACTCTCTGAGAAGTATTAGGGGTGGGAGAACAACAGGAAAGGTTATAAAAGAAAATGTAAAAGTTTAGAAAACCTCAAGCAACAAAAAAAAGATTAGCATGCATCAATGCTCAATGGTAATAGAAAAAAAAAAAGCAGGGTAGGTCACAAGAATTTCACTAAAACTTGAAAGTGATTAATCAATACATATGAACTGCCATTTCAAGAATTGGATGTCCAATAAATGCGACAAGAGAAGGTGTTCAACCCAGTGAAAAGTGATCAATCAAGAAGCCCACTTGGGGATGTTGTCTTCAATTAATGCAAAACTCAAGAAATATTCCGGTTAAGAATCGTTTTCTAAAACAAGAAGTTAAGAAAGCTACCGGGTTTTCACTTTTTCTTTCTTGCTTTTTGAATTCCTAAATCAAACAATTCTCTCAGGCTCAAGCTAGCCTCCCACGGTTGAAGCTACAATTCCCTACGGGGAAAGACCACAGCTTCAAAACTAGAACCTCGGTGGGGGATTAAGAGAGAGAGGGAGAGAAGGTTGGTAAGAGTTTAGAGGCTAATGTTACCATGAAAAGGGATACCTGCAAGAGCACAGAGTTGAACACGTCTAGCCAACCCGCAAGAGAACAAACATGGTAACAACAACACAGAAAAAACTCTACATGGCATAGCAGCACGTGAAGAGGGAAAAAGTAAAAAACGAAAAAGGGCGGTGGTTCGAAGGAAAAACAAAAGATTAACTGTTTTCATTATTTTTTTAAGGGGGGGTTTAAATTGTTTGGTGGATAGAAGCCAAGAACCTTATTGCCAATGGCAGTTTCCACTGATTATTCACGTGGAAGCATGTTTGTTTTCTGTATTCACCATCTTGACCACTTGAACTTGAAAAATCAAAGAAAAAAAGGGGGATAATGGGACGAAAGAGAGAGACTCGATTGAAAGAAAACGGAACGAAAAGAGATAAAAAAGCATCAAACTTTTCCATCCCTTGTCACCTAAGGAATCTAATCCCCTAACCAAATAAGGCCAAGCAGAAATTATAACGCCTCTTCCCTTTCTCCTGTGCCAGTGGGAATAAGGCACATAAGCCGTAGGAAGAGCCTGTTGTGTTATCGATGCCTTAAACCAAACAAAACAAGAGAAGATGGAGAATTAATTGCGTCATGCTATACGCAAAAAAAAAAAAAGGGTTTAATGGGAAAATGTGAAGGAACGATCATAGATTATAGATTGCAGAAATATTATTAACTACCTTGAGAAGAGAGTGCCACAGTCACATCTGTACTCTCGAGTGCCACAGGTTTTCGAATGAGCTTTCCAATCGGATTGCACGGCATACCTCTTGGAACACTTCTCACACTTCCATCTTTTCTCACCATGCTTTCTTGAGTAATGCTTTTTGATGCCAGTGAGGTCGCCAAGTGCCCTGGACGGATCATGGTGAACGCAAGTGGGCTCAGGGCAGAGATAAACCTTCCTCTTCACTTCTTTTGTAGTCTTCTGCCTTAGCTTCCAAGGCAGGTTGTGTCCTCTTCTGTGGAGCTGTAAGTTTTGCTCCCTTTGGAACCCTTTCTTGCATACCTCACAAATGAACCTGTTTGTTGCCATTAGAGTCTTGGGAGATAGTGCTATCACTTCCGCATCTGGATCTGTTATCATAATAAAATAATGCCAAACAATGACAAATCATTACAAAATTCTAAATTTGATTAATTACAATAAGGAGGAAAATTTTTGGATGATAAAAAAAATTCCCTATGTCATTTCCACTCAATAAGCTTCAGAATTTAGGGTTTCCCTGTGTTTTTTCTTCTCTTTCTTTACGTATATATATATATATATATATATATATATATATAAGGAAAGGAAGCTTGACATAAAATTGAAATGAATTCTCTTTACTAGAATTGGTGAAATATATATCTTTGGTTAGATTAATTAGTAGAATCTAATTATATATATAATTAGATAAAAATTGGATACTTGCTTGGTGTTCCAGGTTGGTTTCTCTTTTTCTTCTGAGGCGGCGGTGGAGCTGGCCCTGTCGATGAAGTTGGTGTTGAAGAATGCTGTTGCTTCATCTGGTTTTGATCCTCTTCTCTAATTCCAAAGAAAGGCCCTGAGGAGGAAGATGCAGCCATCTTTAAGCAAAAACAAAAGCCTCTTGCTGTTTTCTTATTCACTTCTATCAATTATCTAACAGCAACCCCACATTGAAATTTGTTGGTGTTCCTATGAAAACTTATCTGAAAAAGCTGAGAAAGGGGGGATTCGAGCTTTATGAGTAGAATTGATTGATGAAAATCCTAAAAAGGCAAATATCTAAAATCAAAGGAAGATGAAGATTGAAGAGAAAGGAGAAAAATCAAAACAAAATCTAACCTATGGACATTTTGCTGCTTTTCTTTCTTTTCTCTACTGTTTCTTTCACTTCCTTTTAAATGCCAAATTGTGAACAAAATGATGTTTCTTCTCTGATTTGGTGTCATGCAGATACACTAACACATATACACCCTCTCAGCAGATTTTCCTTTTCTTTCTTTTTATTAAATTCTTTTGCTCTAACCCTCTTTTTTTTTTACCTGATTTTGCTCATTTCTTTCAAATTACAAAATCAAATTAAATGAGTTTGAGAGAGAGAAAAAAGAGTAGAGAGATGAGAGAAGAAGGTGAGGCCTGCAGGTCGGTGGACCCAATCCATTAGCCGCAAAACGACATAGGATGGTGCGTGAGAGCAGCAGCCTTTACCTTCCTTCTCTCTCTTGCTCTTTCTCTCCTATTTCGTATTTCTTACTCACTTTCAGACAAACTTGCTATCATCACCATTTCTCCCACTGGGCCTCACTGTAAGAAAAATCATTTCAGAAAAAAAGAAAGAAATTTCAATCCCTAAAAGAAAAAACTAAATTGGGTTTTTTGCAAATGAGAAAAAAATTAAACTAGGTGAAAACATCTGACACAAACAATTGATTCGAAGTTTGTTGGATGAAACTAAGCTCATAAAACTGAGAAGAGAGTGTGGTTTGTTCTTGTACGTAGCAGTAGTGAGCTTTTATTTGGTTTTTCTGAACATGCAAAAGGCAAAAGCAGGATGGACAAGACTTTCCCCACTTGGGTTCAGCTTAATCCAGTTTGGTTCCATTGCTGTGTGACCACGATGTCACATCAAGAAATAAAAAGGGTATTTCAGTTATTCTATGTTGGAAATTTCACAATAATAATAATAATAAAAAAAAAACCCAAGGAAAAGACCTAATCCAACTACTAAGTGATAAATTAAAAAAAAGGAAAACCTCAGATTCATTTACATTTTTTTTAAGAATAAAATTAATATTCTCGTAATTTTTCAAAAATTTAAATAACAAAAATAATAAAAGCCTTCAATTTTTTTTAATTATCTAGTTATAGACTACTAACTTGTTAATATCATTGGCCTTTTACTATTTAAAGTGACAGCCGCCATGGATATACCGTGAAAAGAAAGCATGGAAGAATTAAAAAGAGAATGAGAAAAGGAATTCGTATACTCCTTCACTCTTAATTTGTTTGTCTAGTATTGATTTTTATAAAATTTAAAGAAAATAATTTTAATGCATTTAATATTAAAATTAAAAATTTATAAAATTAAATTTTATAATTTTTAATATCATAAAATATTATTTTAAAAAAAATAATAAAAATTTTATATGTTAAAAAAAAAGAAAAATAATATAATTTTAAGACATTTTTAAAAAATAAACAAAAAATAGGACAAAAAGAGTATTAAAAAAGTGAAAGGTGAAATTTAAGTCTTGAATAAGACTTATTATTTTATTTTATTTTTTTCAGAAAAGGAATATAAGCAACAGCCATAATTTTCATTCTTTAAAACAATGATGATAGCTTAACCAAAACCGTGAACCTCGTTGTCAAGTATTATTATTCCTAAGATTTGATGAGACAGTAAAACTTTGGTTGTAATAAATTACGCTTTGAGGCTGTAATTAATGTAAATTTAAACCCCAGGCTGCAATTAATTTCAATAATTTTAAATTTTTAGTTTGGAGTTTTAAGTTTGATCTACAAAACTGTGATTTTAAAAATAAAATTTCCAAACTATTTATAATATGAGAAAAAGTTATATTTCATTAACTCAAAATTCATGAATTGAAAATTTTCCCCTTGAAAAGCAATTTAAGTAAACATGAGGCTCTTTTTGGTTTCAATAGAGCTCTTTTTCATTTTTATTTTCTTGGGAAAAAAATAAAGAAAATGAATGTAGAACTATGTTTGATGATTAAAAAAATTTTTATAGAAAATGAAAAATTAAATCATGGATCTGTACATTTTTATTAGTTTTTCCAATACAAGATAGCAATACCAAACACAGTTTTAATATTTTCATTTTTAAAAATTATATTATCTTTTATTTATCAAACACATTTTCAATAAAAAAATTAAAATTAAAAAAATGTTTCGTAAAACTAAACCGTCACTAAAATTTCTAACTCCCATGTTTTCGAGACGAAAGGGGAACATTTATGAAAAAAATATTAGTATGATAAGAAGGATTTGTTGGCAAAATGCACCACAAGTCTCTAATCTTTTCATGGTTAAAGTTTAATTTAGATCTCTAATCTTTCAATTATTCCATTTAAATCCTAAATCTCTTTAATTAAATTTCTCCAATGATATTTTTTATGAATTTATAAGCACAAGAAAAACTGTAATATTCAATAATAATCAAATATTATATTCATAAAAAAATTTGTAAATTAAATCAATCAATTAACAAATTAATATATAATTTGACAAATTAAACATAAAATTAGATCAAATTCATGCATAATAAAACCCCTTCTTCTCGTTAAGCTGAAACTAGTTGGTTTTAATAAATTTGTGTTTTAAGTATGTATAATCATTTGTATAGCAAATTTACTCTATAGCCGATTTATTTTTTTTCCTTTAAAAAAGATATAGATGAAGGATGGATACATTAGAACTTTGGGTAACATCATGACAGATTTAGGTTTTTAAATCAAAATTAATTGTCATCAACATACCCAAACACTGAATTGCGTGTTTCGCTTGACTTGTTTTAACTGAATTTTATATCAACTGGGAGGCATAATGCTCTGTTTCAATTAGAATATTAGACATGTTTTGTTTTGTTTTGTTCGCTTGGTTTATTTTTTTAGCAAATAAAAAAAATTATAAATATTAAATTTTAAATCTTATTAAATATCATTTATATGAATTAATTAAATTAAATTTCGAATTCATGCGATCTATTGTTTTTTCTTGCCACATCTCTGTTTCTTAATTATTCCTATTAGTTATGACATTTTGTTTTGGTTGATTAAAAAAATTTGCTGATTAAAGCTACTCTGCGGATAGTTTTTTTTTTTTTTTCTTAATTTAAATATCTTACCAAGGCGTTAAAGGCTCAAAGGAAATGATGTATGGACGTAATCCCCTGGCCGAAACTGCGGGCCCATGAGCCGGGTAGCCTAAATGAAACAGTGAGCTTTTACATGACAAAGACAAAACACTCTGATGGTCAAGAAATGAAGGAGAAAGCAACGGAAGCTTCTTCGAAACCCCATATAAAGCCACTGGTGTACCAACTTACGTAGTAGGGAGATGACAAAAGTTGGAAGGCACACTCGTTGAGGATTCAAAGATGCTGGCTGATGGCATTGAAGAAACTAAATGATACAAATATTGTTTTGCTTCATTGAAGAAATTAATCAAGCAAAACAATTTGCTTTGCTAATGGATCAAGAGACTTGAGTTGAATCACCCAATTATATGCAAGGGAGAGGTAAGTGCTGGAGAAAGTGTAGCATTAGGGATGAATTCTTAAAGTAGATTATAGACTTCAGCCATTAATGGACAAGGAGCTTACCTCATTGTGTAACCAAACCACATGAGCATTCTTTGTCTATTTCTTTCAATAATTTCCATTAAAAACATATATAAAATCAACCCTATATCATTTTTTTCATATAAAATCATCTGTTTCTTTTTACATGCATTTGAAGATAAAAACATTACCCACTTTTTGTTCTACATATACTCTATAGCATAGAATATGCTTTTTATTTATTCATGGCTGTTCAACCAACCCCTGTAGCTCAACTTGTTGGGCCTGAGCTTCATTACAAAAAAATTTACCAAAAATAGCCCTCTTCTTCAAGGGAGGTTCCTGCTATCTTCAAAGCCTGCTTCTTTCAATTCCTTCTTTGGTCCCCAAGGTTTTTGTTGTTAAAGATTAAGTTATAACTCGAGGTCTCTTGCTAGAATTTCAGTGAGTACGGAGAAACAATCTAGCCCATTAAATGGGTATGGAAACAATAGGGAGGAAAATAGTGAAGTAGTGGAAGTGATTGCCATTGGTTCTCGCTAGGAAAGGTGTGCTTGAATTTGGCTTGGACTCGCCTTTTCAAACGTCTTCTTTGAGATTTTGGTAAGTCGCCCCTTTAATTGTTTTTAAATTTTGTTTTAGTTTTTAAAGGTTCTGGTTTGCACTAGGCATGATTTTGGTAACTGGGTAGGTTTTAATTTGCTTACTTACACATGTTCCAATTGGTAGAGCTCATTGGAAGTTAATAAGTTATGTTACTATCAATGTTGTTTTGTTAGTAAGGCTTTCTATTACGGTTTTGTTGCAAAATGCCATTGAAAGAGAGATAAGTTTCGTGTTCCCAAAATATAAGATTTCACTGCTAAGATGAATGCAAACTTGTGCAGATCATGGAAAGTAGCAAGTAGCAAAACTTGGATTTGGAGCTGGTTACAGTGTCATAACTTCAATTTTGCAAGCTATGAATGGTACAGGGGGTAAAGGTATGATTGAAGGAAATTTGAGTGCAGATCTGGCATGAGTTTCATTTGAGCTGTTAAGATATGTTAGTAATTTTCTGTTAAAATTACATCAAAACTTAATTTTGTTTATATCAGCGGCCTACCCTTTTTCTGTGGCAATATTGTGTTACTACAAGCTTTGACCATATCATTTTTGAACATAGGACCTCAATGGCATGGTTGCAAGTTTAAATGTTACCAACAACAATGATGTCATGATATCTGCGGGGCACACAAGGGGATATAATGGTATCTATTCATGTCCACATCGGAACCATATCCAGGGCATGCTCTGTTCAAGCATAAAATTATGTACTTGGACAAAAACGGTCAATTTGGCCCTTGAAACAGTGATTCAAGGTGTGATTAAGCCCTGTGACATTTATTTGGTTCAACTAGGCCATCAAATTCTTCTTGCTGGTTAATTGGGTCAAATTGACTCAAACAACTGTTGATTTTGCCCATTTTGCTAGTTGATAATCAATTAAAAAGACAAAAGAGCTTCAGCCCAAACCTCAAACTATACCCAACCCAACTCTAGTTTACTATAGTAGAAGATAAATATCGATTTAATTCAAAAAAAAAAAAAGGAAAATATAGGGAGGATGGTGAATTTAGTTTAGGCATATACGCCTAAGAACAAGTATCTTTACCAACTCATGGAGATTTGTTCTCCAAAGCAAACTTAATGACAGAATGTTGGGCTACACAAACAATGATAGATTGTCGGAGCAGATATGGTAATTTGTATTTTTTTTATCATATAAAATATTAATAATTTACGTATTCATATAATATTTATTAAAAAATTATGTGTCATAATTTATAATTTATATTTTTTTTATTAAAATCATATATGATTTTATTAAAATTTTAATTCGTATAACTTTTATATTTTTTTTAATATTATTTCCATATCTCGTTATCAATAGCATTTTAAGTTTGGCATGCCATCAAAATTACTAAATGACATAAGGTTGGACTCCAAAAATTAACCAAAATCCCGAAACTCTTCTATGTAGACAATATGTAAGGTCACTATCATCAAATCAGTGCGTAAATGAGAATTATTACATAAATGAAGAGGAAACAGAAAGCTTACCCTCTCATTATCTTTTGACAGTAAATATTTTAAGCATATGTACAATTCCAATCAATCATCTTCCTCTGGTTGAACATCCATCTCTGGAGTTGGGGAACCCTAATGGCGTTAGAGTCTGTACCAGTTGAAAAAACAGAAAAAAAAATTTTTAGGAAAAAGTTGTAGATTTTGCTGGAAAAAAAATGGTCCAGATTTAGACTGCAAGAGTACCTGCAATTCTTAGGGACCCTCCAGGAGATAATGGATTCATTCTTCAGATCTGGTGGCAATGACATGAAAGCTCTCCAATCTTGAAGCATAATTTTGAGATCATGAAGCTTATTATTCATACCATAACAGCAATTTACATGCATTGTGCATACTACATTCAAATCTCTGCTAGGCTCACAAAGACCACCAAAATAAGCTGTATCCAAAAATCTAATCTTCAGTCCAATATCTGATATGAAAGGATGAGACTTGATCTTATTCAGAACATCCTGATCATGATATTCTGGATAAGTTTCACGTGCAGAATACCAGAACTTGTAGAATGCTATTGACCGATTATTAGACTTTACATAGTTAAATCCCCCATTGGGTCTGTTATTCATATTATCAGGTCTGCCAAAAAAATTGTCACATGCAATCTGGAAGTCAGCATCAGGAAAGAACCGTGGAAATGGATCCCTGAACCACATGATATCAGCATCCTGGAGAAGTAAACCATCAAAAAAGGCATTAATCATATCTATTATTTATTGCTCCGAAGGACAATATAGAAAGTTTGATATATTATTTATTGCTCTAGCTAGGAAGTTTCATATCCATTATTTCTTGATGATGCTTTAAGCATTTCCTCAAATGATACTTAAGGCTACACCACAGCACAGCCCCCAAGCTCATATGATGTGCATCCTTCAGTAACAACCAATTTTCTTCTGATTGTTGGACCGAAGAAAGCTTTCAATTCAGCTTAAACGATTTCAACCAATTCTAAAAGCAGAAAATTGTTTTCAAATATTTTATTCACAAAAATTGCTTCTTGTATTTATTGACTTTGTTCTCAAAATAATAGAGCACGCACCATGGGAACACAGAACCTTTCAGTTAGATATCAGGCTACATAAATAGGAAGAATCAACTCTAAAAGAAAGAGGTAAATTGATAATTTTAAACACAACAGATTAATATTAAAATGACACACTTTAAATTTTTAATAAAAATTATACATATAAAGTTAGAAAAAACAAAAAAATTTGTTTTGTGTTTGGTACATGACACAAACTATAATATAATAATTTTCATATTTTATACTTATTTAACAAAAAATAAACATATACAAATACAGGAATTATCGTGTCTAAAAGAACACCATGTGAGCAACAAATTGAACAAGCTTTGTCAAATTAATAAGATTAAGTTTTGTTGAAAGTGTCAAGGCAAATACCGTGAAAACAAAACTATAACCCAACTCAAGGACAGATCGCAGGAAATCAATCCTTCTCCACATCATTTTCAAGTAGCGTGGGGTCATAAAGTATGCCTTCCTGATGAAAAGTCTGACATCTCGGTGACAAGAGCAAAGCAATGCTTATGTACAATTCGACAGCGATTATATGCCTTTTCATCCAAGGCAATAATCACCAAATGGTCCAACAGCCTTTGTGTGCCATCTCCAAGCGTAAAGCTCTGAAGGAAAAGATCAACAACCGAATTGGGACTCGCCCAGGCGTCATTTAAAGTCGTCAAAATAACAGTCTTATTCGCCATGGAAGCGTTCTTCAAAACTTCTTCAAGCTGTTGATTGGGATTCTGCAGGAAAAAAACTTTGAACGTAAATTTATTCGGGGATATTCTTTGGATTGTTTTTAGAGTTAAAGAGAGAGAACCAACCGGAGAAGGAATACTAGAGAAGGAGGAAGAAGAAAGGGAACTTGACGATAAACGCAGGAAGCGGAGGGAATCCGTATTAGTGTAAAGAAGCAAAGTGGAAAGAGTGACGACGATGAAAATGAGAGCAGCTCGGCGGGTAAGCATCGAAGCTTCAGGAGACATAACGACGGAAGAAGTGGAGGCAGAAGCGAAAGGGCGGTCACAGGGAGGAAGAGTAGTAGCGAAGCAGCTGCAGGTTGAAACAGCCAGAGAAGGATGATACCTTCTCCTGTGAAACCCCAAAGCCAACTGTTACGGGGACGGCATCAACTGACAACAACAATAAATTTCGTTCTTTTATTTTTTTTTAACTATAAAATAATATTTTTGAAAAAAAAAAGAAAAAAAATAAAAATTGGAAGAAGTGTTGAAATGCAAGGCTGCTCCAGATTTCCGATTTCTCTGTCGCATTAAAGAAAGAGAAGACACAATGAGAAATCTTAACCAGTTAGCCAACTTGATAAAGTAGGCCCCTATCCCCCTAATTCCACTTAAAAATTATTTTTTATTTCTAATGTAATCTCGGTTAAAGATTAAATTAATCATATTATATTACATTAATTAATCCTAAACAAACTTCTTAATACAGGCAATAATTTGTGTTTTTTTTATTCTTTAATTTTTTAATGTTTTCCTTGTCCAAAAAACTGCAAAGTCAAACCCTCTATGGGTTTTTCTAATTAATAATCTTTAAAAAAGATTTATGTGGAGTCTATTTGTTTAAGCTAAACTGATATTGAACTGCCAACTGAGCTGCAGCACGAAGGTTGCTGCAATTGGGTAGGTGGCTACAGTTCTTTCCCCTAGTTAAGTCAAGTCGAGTACATGCGTTAAGAGGTTTCAAAGGTAGACTAGGAAATTAAAATAAAAAATAGGTGTTGAACGAATTCAGATAATAATTTAATTAATTTATATAATTATTTTTTAAATTGTGAGACTTTTTTAATTTATTTTAAATTGAGATTTGTTTTAGAAGAATTAAATTTTGAATCCCAAAATTTTAATTTAAATGATTTTTTTTCAAAAAATATTTAAGAATAAAACAGATTAATTATCTTCAAAGTCAAGACAAACTGTCAATCTATAAAAAATTTTATGAATTTTTTTTATCAAAATTTTTTGAATTTACAAATCATATATCAATAAAAAATCAAAAAAATTTCAACCAGATAAATTATATATAAATCTTAAATTTTAATTACTTACACCAATCCCTATTTATAATTCATCCATCTATTCAAGATTGGAAGTAGCCTACATCTCCGGTCCAATCCAATATAAGAGATAAATAATCGAAATGGATATTAAATGGATATGAAAAGTCCTCCTCCATTTTTCTTCCCCAGTCTTTCTTTCACTTTCATCTAGAACGCAAATGCAAGACTTGACGATAAAAATTTGCAAAATCCTCCTCCTACCTAGCTTTTTACTCCGTAACTGAATAAAAAAAACAAAAGAAAATCCAACGTTAAAAAAATTTGATTCATCCATCCTCATTTGTTGTCTGTCTTCTTTTCAACTCTTACCCTATTATTGGTCATTAGCCGAGCCTAATTTTTTTACCTCTTTTTTAATAGATATAATAATTTAAAATAATACAAATAAAAAATATAAAAATAATACGATTTAAAATTTTAACAAAAATTATAAATAAATTTAATAAAATTAAAATATATATTTCATATTTTAATATCAACATAAATTATAATTTTATTATAAAATATAATACGAATAAATAAATTATTAATATTTTATACGATACGAATATATAAATTATCAAATTATTTTTTAGTTAACTAATAGTTAACTTTATTCATAAATAAAAAATTTTGAACATTATGATTCTTAGATTCTGTTGGATATTGTGATTAACTTCTCAATCGCAATTAAAAGTAATGCCGCCATATTAAAGGTAGTAATAATTATTAGATAACAAAACAAAATTAGGCCAACATTTAAATCGTGATTGATCATAAATAGACCATAGAGGCTGTGCCTTAGGAATAAAAGGAGGTGGCGGCGCTCATGTTCAAAATGGGAAAAGGATGGAAAGCTACCAGGAAATTTTACACTTCAAAACAAAAAATTCCCCGTTCTGTTTTCTTCTTTGCTATGTCAACTAGAACTGATAAAGTTGATCTGAATTCAAAAACTCAGTTTGAATCGATAGACCGAACTCAGATCAACTCGAATTGTCAAAAAAAATCAAAGACCGAAATTGTAAAAAAAAAGCATAAAATCGATTCAACCTGTTACAATTCGAATCAGAAATCATTCGAATCTGAGATCGATCTTGAAACATTGTCAGGAAGGTTCGAAAATGAAGCTGGACAAACCTGACCGGCTTTAATTATCAATGTGAAATGGGGTATATATTAAAAGTTGGAGTGGTTAAGATTTCCTTTTCTTGCTTCTAAATTATTATTCATTTCAATTTTTTGCACATTATTTTCCAAAAAAATGGCATCTATACAGTTTTTTGGAGTTATTTCATTATCATATCTGACTAGGATATAGCTAGTTATTTACTGTCAAGTAGCAATCTTTTAAATTTTTATTTAATAAACTAATATTATTAATTTAAAAAAATAAAATAGTAATAATATTTAATTTGGTTAAATAAATTTCCAAGTGACCAGAAAATTAAATACACAATTTCAACAAAATCCAAGAATAAATTACAAAGCAAGACAAAAATAAAACTAAAATTAAAAATCACAACAAGAAAAACATTTCTCACCAAAGAAAATTTTTAAAAAATTATAACAATATACTAAAAAATAACAAAGTAAGAGTACCATTAATCAATAATCGTCTTATGCAAAGCACGTATAACATACTAATTTATAATATTACAAGCCCTAGGGTAGTTTGTGTTGTCATATTCATAAACATTTTATATATGTTTGATTTTCTTAGGATGAGTTAATATGTCAAATATTGATTATTCTAATTCAACATGTATTTCTTTGAGTTTTTGTGTTTTTCATAAACATTTTATATATGTTTGATTTTCTTAGGACGAGTCAATATGTCAAATATTGATTATTCTAATTCAATATGTGTTTCTTTGAGTTTTTGTGTTTTTCACTGTTCCAATTCCTTTTTTCATTCTCCAAAAGTCTCCATTCCCGTTCATATTTGAGTTTATATTTGATATATTATCAGTATTTAAATATTATACACTATCAATGAAGCAGATAATGATAATTCATTAATAAAGTAAATCTGATGATAATACCTTATTAATGATTAAATTATATTAATTTGTGTATATTTATTTTAATGGTAGATATTTATTTATTAATAAATTATCATCATCTGATTCATTGACAATGTATAAAATTTATACACTGACAGTATATCAAATATAAACTCTTTCAAAGTTTGCAAAAATAAAAAGAGATTGTCAAATATTTGAAAATGTCATAACAATATTTCCAAAGCAAAGCTCTCTATTATAGGCAACTTTTAAAATCATATATAACATTGATATATTAAGCACAAGACGACTATTTAAAGGCAATCGAGTTAACTATATAATTTCTATTTCGAGTCATTTCTATGTTAAGCTATCACTGTTCATATGTTCTATGGTTTTATTAAGTTGCATGTAAAATGTAATTCAATATAGCTTGGATTCACTTAACTCAAACTTATTTTTCTTTTCCATCTTCAAGCAAATTGTCATGTACTTGAATAGTTGGGGATCTGAAACCTCCAGTGGTACAAGATCTTGTCCAGCTTGTAAATGGTCTAAAATTTTCTACCTTAAATTTGCCTGTCTGACCGCAATTGCAAATCGTTCAGCTGTCTATTCTTGTTAAGTTGCTTCCGCTGTCTGGAGTGCCTAATGAATCGCTAGTCGTTGGTGTCTCTGTTCTACATCAAGCCACTGGTTTGCGATGTGAAAATGGGAGGAATGAAAGTTAAAGCAGCTGTGTTTAACGTTTGATAAGAATCAAAGGTCTTCGTGATGATAATATGAGTCCATCTTTGGGCTGGAATCATTCTGCCCCAATTCTTCATGCTCTTTGATAAGTGATTTTGAGTCTTCTTTGCTCCAAAAGCTAGCTAAAGAGATGAGGCTGTCCCTCGCACTTATAAGTGACCGTCAGCTGTTCCACAATTGACATAAGATAACCTCAACAATTTTCCCGGCTCGTAAAGAGACATTGACATCTGACTCTGATATCACTGGTAGGTGATATTGGGTCTCCTCAAGCCCAAAATCCAACTTAAGAGGTAAGGTTTTCTTTAAAACTTATTAAGTGATCACCAACTCCTTCCATAACCGACGTGAGATAACTCAACGCTTTCCCCCATCATAGTAACATGATGCCGCCAACTGTTTTTTTTTCTTGCCATAAAAATGCTTCCATGGTTGAATTGAGCTGATAGATGGTGTGAGCAAAAATAGAAAGAAATTCCTGGCCCCAAACATTAATGGTCCATCATGTTCGAGTCTCATCTCCTGCAGAGTTTTACACATGCGAGTCTAGTGATTTGCTTGCAACCACCAAGTAGGCTGGTGTTTTAAGACCCGTCAAGAAACTTGCATTGGTTTTCTCACTCGTTAAAGCACATTTAAAGACCTTCAGTGTCAATTACAGATTAGGATTTTGCATGCCTAGAGTTTGGGAACTTGAAAACTTGTAGCATTGTCATATCTGGTTATATGATTTTTCTTTTTGATTGTAACTTGTAAGGGTATTTACATGCCATTAGTTGTGATCAGTGTTCAATTCTGATAACCTCAACCAAAACAAAAAATGATAATCTCAATCCAGCAGCTATGACCCAAATCAAATTGGAAGGCCTTTTTAAACCACCGATTAATTACACATGAAATCTGTGAGAAATCATCTTTTAATAAAAGAACTAAGATTTGGAATCAGCAATTGTTAACCTTCCTCAAGACACCAAAGTTGGAATCCGTAGGACCGTTAGTATAAGAATTTTTTACTTATACCTACAAAATTTAAAGTTTACCGATAGTCTTTTTAACATCAATATATGATAAATTTTTGCAATATCTTCTGGTATATATATTTTAAAAAAATCATCACAATTCATTTCATCATATTTTCTGATATAATAATAAGGAAATGAACATGTTACGCTAATGATATTTTAGCACAATAGCAAGATAAAAATATCGAAAATATATATTAGGTCCAATTTCAAAGCTATAGTAGTTGTATAGTTGTAATTCTTATACTAAAAGAACATTTCAAAATATTTGAAAAGAGATAGTTTTTTAATGAAAAGCTCCATTTTAGACTTTGGGGATGCTGAAAGCGAAAAGTTAGCTTAATAGAAGTTCCCAAGTTATTTAATATCAAACCTAGCTAGGTGCTTGTCTATGCACTAAGGTTCTTGATAAAGTTTTTTTTTTCTTTGCTAATGAGTTTTTAGTTTAATAATAAAAACATATGTGGACTTAAAATTTAAATTATTAATATAAATTACTAATTAATTTAAAATAATAATAATAATAATAATGTCAAATTAAGCTTAATTATACTTTAATGCTAAATAGTACAAGAAGAGATTGCCTCCGTTCTATTTGAATTTGAATTTGTCCTTCGTATTATCATTTTTTGTGCCTAATTTTTCTTAATATCTTTTTCATCTTAAGCTTTAATTGTTTAGTTATTGTACACTGTACCCGCAAGTACGAAATAGGTTAGTTAAAGATAATTAATTTAATGTAGGGCTTATTTATTTATTTTTTATTATTATTGATGAGGATGAGTACAAGCATTTTTACAAAGTTTAAAAAGGGACTAAAGGCATTTTAACGTATTTAATTCTTCATATTGGTATTAAGCCAATATGCACCATTAATATTCACAAGCAATTAGTAATTTAATCATTTAATTTTCATGCATAGCTTTTTTTATTTTTATCATGATTTAAATCATTTATATTTTTTTTATAAATTGTTAGCAAAAATTTTTTAACTCCAAGAGTAAATTTAAAAAATTAAAAAATTGACACATGTAACATGTTTCAATTTTTTTAATTATTATCTAAAAGTTATGTGTCATACTAACTTCACTTGTAAAGACTAAAAATCCCAATCACAGTGAATAAAATACTTTTTCTTTTGTCGAACTTATGAGTTATAAGTAATTAATTTGCCACCCCTTTCTTAAAATTTCAACTTCCACTCCATAGATTTCATGTTTTAATCTCGAAAAAGAAAGTGAAATTTATAAAATTAGAAAAAAATATTTTTATTATTTAGTTAAAAGAACTAATATAATATTGTACTCTAAATTATATCTCATATCCAAAAATGAAATTACCAAACTTGACAAATATATTTATAAAATTATCACATGTTTACTATGTTATAATTAAATAAAAAATTTAACATAATCACTCAATTAACACGTATAGAAATACATAAATCTACTTGTGATGTTAAAATTATCACATGTTTACAATGTTCTAATTAAACAAAAAATTAACATTATCACTCAATGAACACATCAAAATACATAAATCTACTTGTGATTTTAAAACTCCACCATTTCACAGCTTATAAATATAATTATATATATATAATCCTCGATTTAAAATAACAATCCAATCCTAATTATATAGTTTTTTTACAAAAAAAAAAAAAAAAAAGAATTGAAGTCTTACTAAAATTTATTTTTTGAAGAGTGTTAACTAAATCAATTAAATTTAATTTTTAATTTTTAATTATATTCATATTTGAGGTTAAGAATTTGGCTTTGATTTTTTCCTAACCATAAAGTTTTAGTTCTTATTTTTTAAGGAAACGCAAATTCCAGTGAATTCAAGTCATACATTCTAAAACCAAAACCTGGATGAGCTCCAAAGCTAAACCATAAGAACATGATTAACCAGATATATTCATGAAAGGGAGAAAATAAAAAAAATATTAGTTGCCACAAAGAGCAATAGATAGATCTAAGTTTATACTATGTTGGGTGTAGGAGGAAGAGCCCCAGCAGTCTTCATAGACAGACCTTGAGTATGATGAGAATGCCTCGCTGCTGCTGATTTCACTTGTGGAAGAAGTGTTACTTCTGTTGGAAGATGGATGATAATGCAATGACAGTGACAATGATAATTCGCAGCCACCTTCATTTTCGTCCCTTACATTACCTTGGACATGTTTACTGTCTTGCTCCTTTGCATGTTTCTGATACTTTTCTACTTTTACCTTGGCAACCTGAGACAAAGAAAATTCTGGTTTAATGACTGCTAAATGCAATTTCATGAAACCCTGAAGGCCACGGTCCATGCACAGAACATGTTTCAGATATCAGATGGCTGAAAATTCCTGGGTGAATTTGATGGAAATAAACAGTCATAGAATAGTGAAACATTTGTTGCCTCAAGGCAATGGATTTTCCTGTAAGAACTATAGTAAATACCTGTAAAAATAGATAAGAGAATTAAAAATTGAGTCGAGATAGGACAAATGTTTACCGCAGAATCAGATGGAAGGGAAGGAAACCATGAAATTCAATAAAGTAGCAGACCCACCGCTTTTAATCCGTACAGATCGTTGGTTCTAAAAAGGTTATGTCTGGTCCAAAGCAATAACGCTTTCATTTCTGAATTTCCATTCTAACCGCCCCAAAAAGGGGGGCCCCCTATTCATTAGAATTACAGTGGACTAATGAATGTAAAAACTCTATCAATCAGAGAGCTTCATACAACAATTTTTTAGGTCATTCCTGGAATTTCAATTAAATGAAGGGTAAAGAAAAACTTTTTAAAGCAAAATGTAAAAAAATAATAATAATTCAGTTTAGCATTGCATTTCTAGAAAACATTTTTTCTTTTAACCTAAGATGTAGAATAACAACACCAGAAAAGAAAAAGAAAAAAAAATTAAATAGAGACAATTTTTAATCCTTTTTGCCTACTTTCATTCATTCATTTTTTCTCTTTTTCTTTAGCATCGTCCTAATTGAGAGGAAACGAAAAGGTTATAGCCTTTTTGGACTGGTTTTCGTTGTGCCTTTCATGAACTGGTGTTGAAGTGAAAACACTATGTGACTAGACCTGTTGTAAGGCAAGTAGCTAGGCTCGGTTATTGCCTGTTATCACTGGTCATAAGAGCCAGTGAGCCACATTGTGTCTGGAAACTAACCATACAAACAAGACACCTTCCAAGAACAGGTTCGAATTTAAAAAGTTGGGAAGCAAAACCAACATTACACTCAAGCCTCAAAAAGAAAAGCTGGCAAAAGAAACATATCAGGGAGAGAGACAGAGGACGGGTTTTTCTATTGTACCTTAAGGAAATCAGATTCTCCCGCTGAATATTTGAAAGGGTTGAGGTTGGAAAGATCATGAGGAAGAGAGAAGGTTGTGGTAGATTGACCCTGAGAGTGAGACTGGGTGTGCTCCCGTATGAAAGCACCATTACCTTCCTTTATTCCCATATGCATCGCCATGGTCTGCAGATAATCATCAAAAGCATACGGATTTGAGACTGTCTCACATATTCCTTGACCGCATTGCAGATTCTGATCAGAGATTGAACTCCTCGTCTCGATTCTAGCTCCAAGGGGGGTAAGAAAAGGAGCAAAGAAATCAAACAAAAAGAATTTTATAGGAAAAAGAAAAAGTGGTATCTGAAAAGAAAAGATATACAATCTTTTTTGGTTTGTTTCTTGCACTACACTATCAACTTTATATATATATATATATATATATATATATATACATTTGAAAAGTCTGTACCCATGAGAGATAAAGCTAAGCTGACCTCTTTGAAGGTAGTGGACAATAGGTCAAATGAGAATCTGATTCTTCAATGGGCTTCGAAGTTGAGTGAAAACCAATACAATTTACTTCATCAACACATCCATCATGGTTCTCAAAAGATTGTCTTCGTTGATGGGTTGAACCCCTATCTGTCATTGAGACACCCAACACACCAACAAGTTCAAGGTAAGAAATAAATCCTTCGTATTAATAATTATAATCATGAAAAGAAGAGTCAATGAAATTTGGGTTTTACCCACTGTTAGTTTATGATAATATGAATGCATATTCATGTTGGGAATAAAGGTAAAAGGATGTATGCAACTTTTCATGGTTTGATTTAATTCAGAAAACATTGAGAAACAGCTGCAGTCAAGTAATTGAGGGTATAGGTTTCATCAGACATACCAATAGTAGAAGATTTGAAAGCAAACAAGTTAATAACTGTTCTCATCTATTTTGGTATCAAGTGAATAAGAGAGAAAGGATAATAAATGAAGTGATACAATCTACTCTATGCCACAAACTATGCAAGGATGGGAGTATGATCTTTGATTTTTAACTCCAAAAGACAACCATTAGAGGAAATCATCATACAAAATCAGCCTTTAATGCAAAAAACACACTGATGAATAATCACAGCTCGATAGTTAAAAATTTTAAAATAGGAAAAGGTATTTAAAAAAAGAAGTTTTTGAAGGGAGATTTAAATATATTTGAGTGCATATGGGGAAAGGAGCCAAAAAGAGCCAAGATACCTTGTCTGCCGAGATCACTTCTCATGCTCCGATACATCTGATTAGAAGGAATGGGAACCCATGTGAACAAAACGATCGAAGGAGACACAAAGATAGGGGATTGAAGGCCAAGGAATCAAGAAAAGGGAACAAAATAAACAAATCAAAACGATAGAATAAGTAAAAGAAAAAAGGAAAGGGAGACCAACCTGAAGGTGGCTTTTCACATGTGAAATGGTGAGTCCTTTCACATCCATCAGTTGAAGAACAAGTTTTGGCGTAGCTTCTGGCAGAGACGTAGAAGCCAACAGAAAAACCATTATCATTAATATAGCCTCAGCTCAAGAACACGAAGATCATGAGAAAGAGGAACAGAAGGAATCAACAAGAAAGGAACTTACTGTCATGACCACCAAGCCTTTCGATGGCATGAACAAAACAATGATGAAGTTCAGGAGTCCATCTTAAACGAGGCACCTTTGATCTTATATACTGCCTCACTGCACCGCTCCTCCCACAGCTAACCATTTTTACTCCTTTTCTTCAATCTCCTCCAAAATTCTTTCTTTCTGTAAAACCCTTTGATAATTAAAAAAAAAAAAAGCCTCAAATGAGTACTCCAAAATCACTCGTTTTTGCTCAAAGGTATATCCTTTCAAAACAAAAAACAAAGCTTAATAAAAATACCTATATTTCAGGTTTTCGTGCTGTTTTTTAACTCCTGGTTCTTTCAATCTTGTTGGAATTGTCTAGGTACATAGCAGCAACAAAGGGACAAAGTGCAGGAGCAAAGGCCTTGAAGAAAAGCAAAAGAAACAAGGAAATGTAAAACAAAACAGCAACCAAAGGACAGAGAGAAAGAGAAAAAGAAAGATCACGAGAACAGGAAGCTGTAAATTCCTTAAGGAGCACTGATCATACCTGCCTGATACTGGCTTTGTTCTGTTTCTATACTCTATAAATCTCTGCACATTTCCAGAGATAAAAATCAAAACCCAAAATAAAAAGAACTGAAAAAAATGAAAATCCCATCACGAGTTTCTGATCTGCCTTCCCTTAAATCATTTCCCCTACCCAACTGCCTTACTTTGACCTTTGCTTCTTTCTCTCAAATATAGGGCTACAAGCTATATTTTCTCATGAAAAAAAATATTTATATATTATTTGTTTTCTCTAAATTGTAATATTGCCAACGTCGTCATGATCACAAAAAGCCCCATGAATATATATATATAAATAAAATTTTGCTACTATTTTTTTTTCTAGGAACAGATTTTATTTTTCCACAAAAGACAGGGACACGGTAGAGGACACTCCTTTAACTGTACTGCCATAAATGGAAGCTAGTACCATTTTTGCACGTACATATATTTCCAAAATGACGGATTTAACTTCGTTTAGGTACGAAGTAAGGTAAATTAATAATTTTTTATACTATATAAAAATAATATAAAATTTTAAATTTAAATTTTAATAAAAATATATTTTTTATATTTAATATGTTTATAGAAATTATAACATAATAATTTTTTATTCAACATAAAATATGAATACAGCAATTATAATATATCTAAATTAAGGTTTTATGAGTTATTAATAGTATTAATCAGTACTTTCCTTTTGGGTTGTGCCCTTAAATGGCTAGCCCATGAGGGTTTAGGTTTTTTTTTCTCTCTTTTTTCATTGATGAAAAAATTTAATAATACAAAAAAAATCATTTATTTTTGTGAAATATAAAGGTCCATGCAGAATATAGGATGTATTAATAACGTATTTTTTCATTCAAAATGACACGTGCCTTTTTGGCATTTTTCAATTCAAGTAACTAGAGTTGGGTGGTGTATAACTGTATATTTAACAATTATAAGTCAAAATACAAAAATCTTATTAACAAATTACAAAGTATATACTCAATTTTGATTAATTTTAGGGTAGATGTAAAGCTGAGCAAGAATTAATATTTAATTTAATTAATTTATATAATTATTTTTAAAAATAATATTTAATAATTTTAAATTTTATAAAAATAAAATTGTAAATGCATATCATAGAATATTTTTTAAACAAAACCAATAGAAGATTGTCTCAATTGATAGAATTATTTTTCTCAACGTAAAAAATTTTTAGTTCAAGTTTAATTAATAATTTTTTATTAAAATTATTTTGAATATATAATTTATAATTATTATTTTTTAAATTATCAAATATAATATATTTTATTTTATCCTAATTTAAGAATTAAATAATTTCTTTACCTCGAATTTTAGTTAACAAATACTTTTTAAATATATTAAAATATAATTTTAAATAAAATTTAAAAATACATATGATCATCTTATTAAAAAAAAAAAAGAAAATCCAGTGCACAGATGTACCATTAAAGTTATTATTATTGCAGAAAAACCCCTAAAATTGAGTGAAATTAGAGAGAAGGGGAAATTAAATGAAATTCTCTCGCTGGGGGGCGCCTGTCTGGGCGGAGGACAAAACGCATTTATAAAATGAGCAGGGGCAGCTACACACAGCCCCCTACTTCTGAATCCTGATGAGGACTGAGAGAATATCCATATATTTTCTGCTACCCAACCGAAGATGGAATTATCATCACACTGTTCTTCTGCACATCCCCTTGGCTCTCTTCTTCAAAATTTTCTTCCTTGGGATGAGCGCTGTAGCTCCTGTCACGCTCATTCATTGTCCCGGTTTACTGCTACACCTTTTTTTTTTCCCTTTGGTCTCAATTGCAATTGCTAGTAAATTCAAAAGATAGCAACTGCAAGTCTGCATCATTTTTTCTTAGTAATTGTTTCAGCTGTAGGGTGGCTCTAGCCTTCAGACTGTTTGCCATTATTAGATCTTGGCTATAAACCCACACCACATTTCGTCTGATCAGCTTTGAATTGTATAATGTAATATTTAGGCTCCATTTAGATTTCACCCCATGTTGGGTGAGGTACTCGGATTTACTACGATTAAATTTATCGTTTTTTTAATTAAATATTAATTTAATATAATTTTTTTAATTATAATTATAATAATTTTTTAATTATAATTATATTAATTTTTATTATTATATTTAATTTTATCAGAAAAAATTTTATTGTATATTCGAATAAAATCTTAAAATTGCATTTTGCGGATTCTTTTGAGAATTTTGATAATAAATTCTTTGCACAGAAAGTCTTTGTTTTCGATGCATTTTTTAGTTAAATCACGATTTTTTTTTTTATGATAGAGTACCAGATTTTCCTATGTTGAACAGGACAAGGCACATTTCAATATTGAATAAGATAGAGATTGAAAATAACTTTATTTTTAGGAATTTAATTTAGTAAGAGTTATTATAAAATCTTGATGTGAGTTAATTTTTTAATAAAAAAATCATAATCTAAAAATTAATATCTCGAATCAATTGAGATAACATTTTTTTTTTTTATGTATTGAAAAAATAGCAAGCTAACACTAATAGAAAAAGAATATATCTTAAAAATTCTATTAAAAAAATAAAAAAAGAAGAAGCTGAGGACACGTCAAGTTACATCTAAACTGTTGACATTCATTTGTGAGGCAAAGAGAGAAGAAAACCAACGTTACTTTCATATTTGACTTTTGGTAGCCCTAAATACCAGTCTAAAGTATATAGTAATATTTTGGGGGTTGTGCTGAGTGTGGAAGATAATACTGTACATCTTCAGTATTTTGAGGGTCCATTTACATATTTGATAAGATTAATTTTAATAAAATTAAAAATTATAATAAATATTATTACAATTATAATTAAAAAATTTATATTAAATAAATTTTACTAACATTAATATTTAAATTTAATTAATAATAGAGTGAATTCGAATCCAAATCTCTATTGAGAGATACGATATCATTGTTTATTCAGTAGAGCAGAAGGTGGAAATCAATATTTACAATATGAATAATTGGCCAATTCAATGTAATTATACAATTTATTTAAATAAAAAAGTTATACTGCACGAATCTCTTATCGTTAGAGCAAACAAATTGATCAGGACAAATCTCATAATACTCTTTAGGGTTAGAAAGCATGATCTAAAAAAACCATCTAATTTTTAAATTGCAGATTGATGAAGTACAACTAAACTGCATAGATTACATATTTGACAAGTTATGCTACTTTTACAGTCCAAACCCAGGAAGCAAAAGAAAATTCAAAACCAGAATCAAAATTAGTTGTGAACAATGATGAAGTTTTAACTTTACATAGAAAGCAAGAATGAATGACAAAGAGAAGAAAAGTTTACATATATATATATATATATAGTAGGACCAGAAACCATAAATGAGAGAGTATTTATTTGAGCAAATAGCAGGTGCTCCATGGCCTTAATTTCACAAGCCCCTACACCATAAGAAAAAAAAAAAGTAGTGTCAAACATCATGATTCGAGAAAGAAATTCAATAAAATATTACTATAATGACAAGAAAAAGGTGATCGGGTAATTGGTTTTGCAGAAGGAATTATGATTATGATAGGGAAAAAATTGCAGAATGGTACCTCTGTAAAGAATGATGGGAATTCCCGCCAGAAATGAAACGATTTCAATTTTGGCTATCATGGTTCTTAGGATAAGTCCAAAGAAACCTATTAAATAAAAACAATCCATCAATCTGAAATTCTGATCTATGTTGGAAAAAATAAAAGAAAATGGAGCGGTGGAGATTGGGGTGTGGCTTCGAAGCTGCGATGTTGATTCAATAAGTGATCAATTTAATTGATACAATTATTTTTTTTATAAAAATTTTAAATTTGAATTTATAATTATTTATTAAAATTATTTTAAATATATAATTTTAACTTATCTATTTTAAATTATGAGTATATTTTATTTTGATAAAAAATTAAATAATTTATTTATCTTAAAATTTTTGCATAAAAAAATTTATATTACATTTTTGTTTGTTTTGCCTCGATAAATGTGTTGAAAGGAAAAAAGAATTACGCTAAAAAAAATGGTGAAATTAGGGCATTTTAACGAATAATGAGAAGTTTTCTCTGTAAATCAATAAGTATTTAGTTGATATTGTGTAAATATATAAATGATATATTAGTATTCGTAAATTATTTAAGTTCGATGCAAATAAAATTTAAATTTAATTATATTATTATCGAGTCGAATTCGAATTCAAATTGTTTAATTAATCGATCGAATCAAATTTAAATATTTTTATATTCGATTCAAGTAATTTATGAGTTTAATTGAATTTTAATATTTAAATATATTTATATTATTTTAATTAATAAAATATCTCGAATTCGATCTCGAGTTCGAATTCAAGTTCAAGTATAAATAATTAAATTTTTTTAATATAAAAATAAAAATATATGTGAATTAAATATAATCGAATGAATTCGAGTAATTCGATTTGTATATCAAATTAAGTTTAAATTAAAAAAATAAAATTCAATCAAATTTAAATCATCAAATTTAAATCAAACTTTTAATTTTAAATTTTGAATCAAATTTAAACTTAAATTTAATATTATATTAATTCAAATTCAATCAATTATATTTTAATGTTACGACCATTATCCACCGGCCATTATCCACCATCGACATCATCTCTTTTCATCAAACTTCGTGAAGGCAAATTCCAACTCTGGGTAATCGTTTTACCCTATTTTCTTTTTCCTTTTCTTTCAAGAGAAATGAGAGAAAATGAAGAGAATGCTTTCATTTTTTTTTAAAATTATGTAAAAATCTTATTTGGTTTGAGATGTATTAAAAATATCTCTTCGTTTTTTATATTTTATGAGGAAGATTAAGCTAAAAAAAATTAAATTAACCCACTTTAATTTTTTCATATTTATTTTTCAATGTATCTAATTTATTTTTTAAGGCTTTACTAACTCCTATAATTAAATGATTATGATTAAATATCAATGTATAAAATTATTTTGTCTCTAAAATAATCGATCACGTTTTAAAGAAATAAGATTAACAAAATTACTAATTAGATTAAAATTATCAAATTAATATAATAAAAAAATTTTAATATGTGTAAATTATATTTAAAATTATATTTAAAATTAAATTTCAAATATCAAATGAGTATATAAATTAATTACATAATTTCACCTCAATTTAAAGATCTTTACTACTAGTAGTTTTAGTTTTTTCTTTTTTTTTTTGCTAGGAAAAAGGGTATTTCATTAATATAATTACATCACTTCCTATATATAAAAGTCTTAAATTTAAATGTCATTTCTCAACTTAACTTACTCAGATAAAAAAAAATCCTTGCATTTATAATTATTCAATTTCTAGTGATTATATATCCTTTTATATTGTACATTTATTTTGTCTCACTAATAGTAGCCATTGTGGCTGTGGTGTTTCCATTGTATAGAAGGAAAAAAGAAAGCAAAAGCTGTTACAATATTCAAGCAAGTGAAATGAGAGCAACTTAAATTGTTACTAATTGGATTGATTTTTACAATTCATAAAAATTGAGAATTTTTATTTATTCAAAAGAATAAGCGAGGTTTGAGTTCATTTGTTTCGTGAAAAATATTTTTTGTATTTTTAAGTATTTGTTTAATAGAAAATTAGTTGGTCAATGAAAAATAATTTATTAATCAATGAAAAATAAAATTATTTTTTATAAATTATCTTATAGATTTAAAAAAAAGATATTTAAAAAAAATCTATAAGTATAATTATTTATTAATATTTTGATTATAATTTTACTTATAAATAATATTATATTAATAAAATAATTAATAAATAATATTATAATATATTCATAAATAATAATATATTCATAAATAATAATATTATATATTAATGAATGTTATTATAAATAAATATATACTAATATATTAATATTAATAAATAATATTATAATATATTACTAAATAATATAAAATTATTAAATAGTTTTATTTTAAGTATTTTTATATTAACATAATATTTTAATATTAAATATTATTATTAAAATATAATTATTTTTTAATATTAATAATTTTAATAATAAATAATTTCAATATATTTTAATAATAAATAAATTTTAATATTTTAATAGTTATATTAATATTATTTGAAAACAAATAAATATTTCAAAAAAAAATCAAGCAACGAAAAATATTTTTCATTAACTCATCCAAATAATAAAAAATTTATTTCAATTCAAAAAATATAACTTTTTTTCAAAAAATCATTTTTTAAAAATCATTTTCTACAAAACAAATGAAGCCCTGAATTCTATTGAATTTTTAGTACAGTATAATTGAGTTTACCATATTATTAATTTAATTTAAATATTAATTTTAAAGAGATTTTTCTAATATAATAATTTTTAATCAAAATTATAATAATAATTACAATTATATTTAATTTTATCAAAAATAATCTTATCAGTCATCCAAATAAATGCAAATAAAGATTTAAATCCTTAACTTCATCTAAATACAAAGATCAATACACAATTCCACTGGTAGATTTCTTCAGGCACTTGTTTTTTTTTCAATTTTCTTTTCAAGCTTTTCGTTCGAAGGCTCCAACATCTTAGCCACGTGACCGTTTTTAATATAGTATGACCTGCTATGCTATTAAGGTTTGACTTTCATTCACTTGCTAAGCCATTTTTGTCAAAATGATGGGTCATCTACAAACCAAAAAAAAAAAAACCAAGGGTAGGTACCACCTCGGGTAGTTTACCATTTCTACCTCGACTCAAGGTTACCTAAAACATTTCAATATTCCTTGCAAGCGACAGAGGAATCATGCCGTTTGCATATTCTTACCCTTTTTCCCTTCTTTGGTATTATAATTAGAGATTGAATCATGATTTTGTTTTTTGAAAATTGAAATGGATTTTATTAAAACATAATGAATTACAGAACTATAATTATGTCATCAGATTATGCTCGCGGTTGACTCCCATCTTAGCAAGGGAGTCGATAATATGGTTAGTTTCTCTAAATGCATAAGCAAAGGTGACCTTCTTTATTTTGTTGAATAAATTTAGAAGCTTGTTTATGATATCATTATATTTTTATGGACTGACATTGAGTTTGTTAAGCGAAACAATGACCTTTCAATAATAATCCTTTGGAAGCGATTGATATTTAAATCTACCACTAAGGATAGAGCTTCAAGGACTACTAATAGCTCAGCCAAATTTGAGTCTTTGATCTCAATATTCTTCGAGAAAATCATCAAAATGTTACCATTTCAATCCTGAACTACTTCCCCTATGACTGCAGAGCCTAGTTTATTAGTAGCGAAATTGTTGACATTAATTTTCCAAACGACATGACGAGGGGAAGATCAAGAATTGAATTATGCTTATTAAAATTAAAATTAAAATTAAAATTTTAATATTTTATCAATAAATTATATGATTGTTGGTATATTTTTACCTGTTCAAGTCTCATGTATAATAGTCTAATTTGTTTTGGTTGAGGCATTGAATTATTATTCGTAACTTTGTCAAATTAGGAAGTTATGGAAAAAAAAATGGCAAGCTTATTTGACAAACTCTCTAATTTCTTATGTTTTGACCACCCATATACAGTTTTTTCAAAGCTAGCCCCTTATCAGCCCATTTGTCGGCTCAAAAATATTGTTCTTTCACGCAATATATATAATTTCATGATTAAAGACTAAAGCTTTGAAATATAGTCATTGATCAGTTCTAATTTTTGACTAATAATAAATATATTGCATGAGCCTCGCAAGCAAGCAATCAAATATCTATAAAACTTGAGGGAATTTACAATTTAGCTTTGACTGGTTTTTTGTTTTTTTAGGATTATTTGTTTGTATTTATGTGCAAGGAAACGCATGGAGAAGAAGAGTGAAATGTTGGGGAAATATTAGAATAGTGCGTATGTTTATGCTATTTTTTTAAAAATAAAATTGATATAGATAAATTATTTAATTTTTTTAGTTAAAATAAAATATATCATATTGATAATTTAAAATAAATAATTATAAATTATATATTCGATATAATTTTAATAAATTATTATTAATAAAACTTAAATTTAAAATTATTTTATAAAAAAATAAATTTTAATTAATTGAATTAATCATTTCATGATGATTTTAATCTAGGGAATGAACAATGATTGAAGAAGGGTTCCTACCATCTTGACTATTTCCTCCAATAGGAGGCATTTGAATTAGGTAGAAGTTTGAATAATTTGTTTTACTTTTATTGATTGAAGTGACTTTTTGGTTCATGCATATATACGATGAAGTGACGTTTTCGTTATGTAAATAGTTTTGGGGAGTCATTATTTTTAAATTATTAAAAATGATATATTTTATTTTAATACGAAAATTTGAATAAATTATCGATCTCATATATATATATATAATAGATATAAATTAAATTAAATAATTTATTTATTACATATAATGAGATAAATAAATTATTTAAATTTTTATTTTAAAATAAAATATATTATATCTAACAATTTAATCCTTAATTAGATTAATCTGGTGCAATCTTCGAGCATTAGCTGCACTGCAATGAATTTGGGGTAAGGACCATAAACAAATATATTAGTTTTATCCAAATTTTTTTATTGGTTTTTTATCCATGATATGCTAATGATTTTGTCTATCTAGTCGGGACGCAACTCTGCAAAAGTGTGCAAGGTCGATGGTACTTAATTAATTAATTAATAATTTCACAAGATTTTTTATCCTTCATAAATTTTGAGATTTTATATTTAAATAACTCAAATAATTAATATTGTCATTTTTCAAAGAGAAGATTTTTTATCTTTCGAAAAATTTAAAATTTTTATTTAAATAATTTAATTAATTCATATCATTATATTTTTTAAAAAAATGATATTTTATAAATTTGATGTCTAAAATCAACATCTATAATTTTTTGTTCTTAAATTATGATATTTCTTATAAAAAAATAATATAGATGAATTTAGCATTATATACGTGGTTTGTTATAGAATTTTTTTTTTTGCCTATGTTTTATTTTTCATATATTATAATTAATATAGAATTTTTTTATTAAAAAAATAAATAAATTACCAAAATATTAATGCTATAGTACCTCTTTCTTGTAACTAGCACAAGACAAAAGAAGTGCTTTATTATAAACCCACAAAAACAAGTGGAAATCAAATTCAATCACCGTATAATTGAATGAACGTGCATTCTAAATTTTGGGACGAAGTAGTTGAGATCTCTCTGTTTAAAAAAAAAATGACAGATTTTTTAGGTGGAATTGATCTAGCTAGCTAGCTGTCCAACATATAAATCTTGTAATTTCATGACAAGCTTCATGATCAAACTGCTTGCTATTTAACATTAGTCATCAAACATTAATAACATCATCAACGCATAAAAGACAGAAAGCACATTTGAAATTTGATGCATCATTCGAGCAAATCAAGAAAAAAAAAAACAACTTAATTGGGTGTTTATTTATTCCCTAATGGTTTAGGGAATATATCATTGATTGAAGAAAAAGAGGACCCATCTCCTTTGACATTCCATCCTTGAAGAATGGAATTGGTTTAATTAAAATAATAATTAGTACAATGAAATTAGGATTGTTTGTTGTTTATTGATGTAATTTTTTTTCTAACCTCTATTCATGCACGTAGCTAGCCGTATAAACCAAACAACTTGATAAATTGTAAGTTTGGTTTTAGAAAATCCACAAAAATCAAAGTATTAGGTTCAACACAAATTTTATATTATATATAAAATTTTTTATTAGATGAATGAAAGATTTAATTCAATTAATTTATATAATTATTTAATTCATTTTTAAAATATGATAGTTAGTAATATTTAAATGTTTAATCTCAATGATTATAATTTTTTTGTTTGAAAAATTATAATGTCCGATAATTATTTTAGATCTCGATTAATTCAAAATTGAGCTAATCGAATATCATAAGAGAAACGAATTTTTTCAGTATTTGTTTTTTTCATTTATAAGACTCAAAATCAATACTTTATTTAAAAAAAATTAAATTCCTTAATCACTCAAATTAATAGACATTAGTAGTTTTTTTTATCTTGAAATTAAGATTTTTTATATATGTAAAAATTCCTATACCAAACGTGTCCCATACTTCCAAGGAGTCTCCTAGCCCAACCTTGATGTTTACATTCTTACATTCCCTCAACAATTTTGTCTTCGTCACTTTATAGCTAGCTAGCTATGCCCTTTTTCCCTTTAGCATCGTGTAGACTGGAAATTACTCTTTATTTCTTATCCAAAGATGTCATCCATTTTTTCAGTCTTGGGTGTGAACTATATCTTATCCGGATCATCCATTCACCTAACCATCGATGATTTTCCATGGACTTTAGGCACTTTTTAATGCATCATATCATTTTCAATCCACACCCTTCTCTTCTCATTTGTAGTGCATATCATTCAGTCGGCAACAAATTAACTAGATATGCCAATTCAACTTGCATGTTTAAAGTCAAAATTAACTTTAAATTTAGTTGCGAAAATAAGAGAATTTACTGATAGGTTTCAAATTGAGTTGTAAGAAGATCAATAACTTTATAAAAAAAAAAATCCTTGAACAGTGATTTTACCAAATCATCATCCCAACAGTTATTCAAAGAACTAAGAGAAAAAAATCAGACCATAAAGTTAACTAGGAGAAACAAAGCACGTGTGGTTTGTATTTGCAATTGTCAACATTACTCGAATTTCAAGAAACGAGCAGTTGAATTGAAGAAATCAGAAACTTTCACATTTGGCTTTGTTTTTTAGTTTCAGGATTGGCACGTTGGAAGTTGGAAAAAAAAATCCCACGTTGTCCTAAAAATTAACAGTAAATTTGTAGCCATTCAACTGCTCGTTTGTCGATCTATCATGCAATGATGCAAGACATCATTTTGAAATTTTGATTCTGAATGCAAAAGTGGTCTAGCTTGTAGTTGTAGGTATCCTGTGGGTTGCATTCTCCTACAACTTGCTTCTTAAATTATTCATGCATTGGCAAAATAAGATATGGATCAACATTTTATCATTATATTTAATTTAATTTAAATTATACGTATATGTCATTGATATTGATCATATGTTAAATTTAAAATTTAATCAAATTAATTTATATAATTTTTTTTAAAATATGACATTTAATAAATTTAAAATTAAAATTTTAATATTTATAACGTATTTTTTTATTTTCATATTTTAATGTTCTTTAAAGTCTTTGAATGTGCTCATCAATTATTAGAATTTCAACCTTCATCTTGAAATTTTTTCAAATTAAATAATGAAGTGAACGACTTGAAATTTTGAAATAAGAAAAAAAATTTCTCTTCTTACGGAGCTTAAAATCAATGTGAGAGAAAAATCGCACCTTAAATTGCAAAAGTAAGACAGTATGTCGTGAAGAGCAAGACGGTTAAATCCTAAGGGTACTGTAAATAATGCCGAAAGAAGCCCCGCCTTCCGCATTACAAAACAAGAGCAGGTGATGGACAACCTAATAATAAATCGGTAAAAGGACCTATGCCCAATGTAGTCAAAGCACCGAAATCCCCAGTCCCAACCCAGCCAAAAGTTTTCAAAAATAAAACAAAAAAACAGACAAAGAACAGGACACTCAAAAAAGAACACAGCTGGCTGCGGATTTCCGGAGTATCAAACTTTATCGACCCTCAAGTGGACTTGACAAATCTTGCATAATGTCATGTAGAATATGTTATATTGAAATTAATATGAAAATTATGTCACAATTCGTATTTTTATAAAAGTATGAAATATATTTTTTAAATTTTTTATTATAATTTTTCATCACATCACTTTTATTTTAAATTATCAGATTTGCAATGAAAGCCCTATGATAGAATTGTCCAGATATAAACCAAATAATTGATCCAAAGATCAGAGAATGTCCAAGTCGACCTAAAAATAAGTTGAAAGTGTTGAATGGGCAGCCGCAGTTCCCGAGTTTCTAATCTTTTCCACAAGACTAGAAAACGTTTGAGTTCCCTTCAATTTCGAGCATTCAAATGGCATCGTTCACATACATTTCAGTTGTCGCAATCTATCTATAAATTATTGCATATTTCTCATTTGAAACATAATAAGCTGGTTATGCAGTTCCATTGTAACATCTGTTCCGATTAACTTCATCAATCTGAGGCATAGTTGCCTAGTAGGCTAGTTGAGATCATCTTTACAAAATATGTGAAAAAATCATGTCAACTTTGATTGGCAACTTTATTCCATAAACAAGGTTGATGAGCCGATGAAAGATCAGAAAAGAAATTGTATCCTTTACAGTAGTCCAGGACAAAAAGTTCCAAATTTCCCTCGGATAATGGTGACAAACATCAAACATCCACCAAAGCTATCAAAACCTTCCTGCCACATTTAAAACAATCATCATAAGCACAACTCATGGAGAAAGAAATACAAAACCATGAAAGCAATGAGCAATATGAAAACTAAAACCAAAAACGAAATTAATCCAAAATTGACAAATAATATCAGTGGAATGCATTATTTGCATCTAATCTCAAGATTGAAGCAACAAATATCATCAAGACAGGATATAACACAATTGCAGCGCATAATTTGCCTCTTTATTCTTCTATATGAAACAACTATAGTTGAAAGCCAATGATCCTTAAATTTGGATCATCCATCTTGTTGCCCATGTATACAGATTGCACGCTAGAGAGGCCTTATGCCCTTAAAAGAGAATCTTTATTCTAATGGATATTAATGATGGTGAGTATGGTACAATCATTAGGATGTACGATTGAACTACTAAAGTAGCATGGCCAATACATCACAACCTTATTCTCAAAAGACCAATATACCACAACGCTATAATGTCTTCCATATTTTCTCTTAACATAGCATGCACAATGGGGCTTTGGTGAAACTGCAATGCCAACTAACACACGTCACCAGCTTCTCTGTTCTGTAAATAAGAAGCTGGTGCTGCCTTTCTAGAGTATAAAGCTAAAACCAAAACTGACACTTGACAGTTCCTTAGTATGGATATAATACTTAATATTTGATACAACTATGGATGGCAAAGGGTTGGGTCAGGGCAGGTTTTTGCTCGCCCCGCACCAATCCGATTTCATAATAAAAAAACCCAAACCCAACCCAATTTTTTAAATACTCGAACCTGATCCGATTTTTGTATAAACAGTACTTGACCCGACCCGAAATTAATAAAATATTTTTTAAAAATATAAAATATTAGTTTTTTAAATATAATTATATAATTATATATAAATAAAAATTAAAAAAACAATTTTTAATATAATATCGGGCCGGGTTTGCCTAAAAACATGAACCCGACCCGAACCCGATTTTTCACTTAATAATACCCGACCCTACCCGCCCGAAACCCGAATTTCAAAAAAAAAAAACTGACCCTATGTGATCAGGTCGGGTCGAAACCCATCGGGCTCGAGTTGGGCTGCCAACCCTAGATACAACTGTTCTAGGCATCATAGCAATGGACTGGAAATTGGCGAATGTGATGTTAAGGATTTGGGTAAAACAAGAAATTCAAATTAATCACTAAAGAGCACTTCTGCATCCCTTTTAGCACATAAGGATCAAATTCCATAGTTCTCTAGCAGCCAAGCAATGTTGGAATTCCTGATGGTGTGCCTAACACCATTCTTTTTTAATATGTAAAGAAATTGTTTAAGAGGAGGGATCCACTTACACTAGTGTAACTCTTACACTTTTTTTGCACCCTTGGATCAAAATTAAATCTATGACTCATTTGAATCAAAATAATATTTTTTAATTAAGTAATTATAATCCAATGATACAAAAAAAGTGTAAGAGTTACACTAATATAAGTGGATCCCTACTCATTGTTTAAAAGTAATAATTCAACAGTAAGAATTTAAGTATTTTGTTTATTTTTAAATATAAATGAAAAAGGAAGAAGAAAGTCTAGAAATCCTTATTCAAATGAATCAATCATTAATATTGCTCAATGCTTGAAAAACAAAAGGGAAACTCTTTATTACTTCTTGATCATACATTGAAAGATGCACATATATGTATCTGTGGATCCTAAAATAGTCATCTGTCGAATCTTAATGAATCCTCCATCAGGTTCACAGTAAGCTCATAACTTTCAAAATCAACTATGTACTGAATCCTTGATTTCTTCACTTTACCTTACCCCCTACCAAACCCTATTTTGAAATTTATTATTCCAATAGTTTTGTTCTATTCTCAAAACCTTAAAGCAACCACTTTAAAGTGATTACCAGTTTCCATCTGACACATCCTACTAAACCTTTTGCTTGTTTGATGATAACTTTCAGCAAAATGTGTTCATTAGGAATTAGCACAGCTCAAAATGGTAGATCTAACACATATGACCTTGTTCAATGCTTGTTTGACAGTAACTTTCAGCAAAGCTTGTGCTTAGGAGTACTATAATGAGGGGAGAGAAAAACAAAAAAGATGAGTTTCACCAGTGTCCAGTTATTGAGCTTCTAATCTAGGAATTGTTGCAAGTATGAAAATTTTGTGCTTTCAGAATTTGAAAAGATTATATTTGTTCCTTTCATTAAGTTTGTTTTACTAAGAAATTATTTTCTATAAAGATTCTTGTTATGAAATGGTTCCATCCTCTAAACTTCTAAATTAAAGTACTTTCAAATGTTGATCAAACACTTCCATCCAGCTTAGAAATTCAACTGAGCACAATGCACTACAAAATAGTACCTAAGAATGAGCTCTTTACCATGTATTTTTTTTCAAGCTCAAAACAGAAGGTTGCACCTTCATCTGGAACTTGGATTTAAAACAGCAGCATAATCGAATTCATCAGCTCAGGCCTCCTAAAATATCTCACTAAATTTTGAATTGTACCAATACTACTTAAGGGAAACAACCAAACCAAATGATTAACCAGAACTCATGTTAAATAACTGGGGTATTCTGTTTTTGTACATCTGCACGTATAACCTCAGTGTGCTCCCCAGTTAAACTTCCTTCTTCTTTACACCGTAACCACACTATCTTATACTGAGCATAATCAATGTATTTCCATTGGCTAAACCTAAGGGAAACAACCAAACTAAATGATTAATCAGAACTCATGTTAAATTAGAAAGGGGTATTCCGTTTTTGTACATCTAAATGCATAACCTCAGTGTGCTCTCCAGTTAAACTTCCTTCTTCTTTACACTGTAACCACACTATCTTATACTGAGCATAATTAATGTATTTCCATTGGCTAAACCTACTAATTCCTTAAAATAAGAGAAAAGAACCTAAATATTAAAGCTAACTATTTTTGCAAGTAAAACTTCCTTCACAACAGGTCAAGAAGGTAACTGACAAAAGCACCATTTACACATCCAATTGCTTGCAAAACATAATATGCAATCTAATTAATCAACATCCAAAAACACTTGTATACATTAGCCACAACATTGCTACCTCAATCAAACCCATTTTTAGAGGTTGTACATCAATATGAAGTCCAGAATGCCTGTTGTTATCAATCTTCCTTCCAGAATCCCCATATTTTGGATAACCCAACAATATTCTAAACCATTAGCCAAGAACAACCTAATACCAATTCCAAAATCTTCAAAATGAAATGCTAAATTGAACACAATTCTATGGACTAATGACCCCAAAGCAAAAAGCCAAAAACCCGTTGATAAGGGTACATCCCGGATTCCCTTTTCTTTCCAATAAAATACCAAAAGAACCAAACGAAATAAACCCCAAAATCACTACACCCTGCTATTAATAGACCCAAAGAAAAAGGAGTTCCTTATAAACCAGTAAAACCCCTAGAAGTACTCATAATGAAGTGCCAAATTGTTAAGAAATTCATTAATTTCACATCCAACAAGAAAAGAGAAAACAGATAAATGCTTCAATTGAATACTAAGACCAAACAGGAAATTTCCATTGAACATTTAGCAGCAAACACTTGATTAAAACAAAGCCTTAAAAACAGTTAATACGATAATAAAAAACAAATTCCCGATCATGCAATAAACCATCTGGCAATTGAAAAAAACCCAAAAAACAAAACTTAACCTAGCTCAAAACCCCTAAGTTTCCTAACCTTAAAAACCTTTAATCTAAATTCAAAGAACCCATCAACAAATAATGCAGAAAAACATCAATTGCCAAAAACCCAATGACTAAAATCATTCAAAATTCAAAAAAAAAAAAAAGAAGAAAATTTGACTGACCATGGAGGTACTTTACGCATTAGCAGTTTTAGGAATAAGAGGAATAGAGCCGCCTTGTTTCCCAGCCTGTTTCAATTTGGCCTCTTCTTCACGGATCTTCTGCATCTGCAGCATCCGCTCCATGACGAGCTCGTACTCGCACTTCTCATAGGCGTGGCGTTCGATCTCGCATTTCCAAGGTAAGTAAAACTCGGCTTGGCGACACTTGTTGAGTGGGATGAGAAGGTGAGCGCATTGGTCTCGATATGGGATGGGTACCCTGTTCTCCACCATCTCTGCTTGGGTTGCTATCATCTTCTTCGATGAACCTTCCACTTCCATTTGTCTCTCTTTGCTTTGTTTGGAACAACAATTGGGTTTCGGGAAATGGTTTTTTTTTTTTTTTCCTTTTCTCGGACGCTCCAAGCTTGGTCGAGTGACTGCGGCGGTTCAGGAAATCAGGTCTTCTACATTTGCAATGCTTATGTTTTGTCGCTGTAAGGGTTCGCGGTAAAGCAGTAATGTTACACGCGGTAATTTTTCTTTCCCTTGCCATCTATTTATTTAGAATAAAAATCAACCGCTCTGTTTTACCCATATTTGTTTTTCCTTAAAAAAAAAGGTTAAAATCTATTTTAACTATGAGATTCAACGCAGAAAAGAAAGAAGGCTTTTCATCCAATAAGATACAAATGGAAAGATGGCCTACAATAGAAAAGCAAGCAGGCCCAGAATAGGAAAGAAAGATTAATGCTTTCAGAAGCAGCTCCCTTAAACCAATGAAATACAAGCAGTTGCTGCCCTTGTATTGAAATGCAAGCAGTTTTCATGTACAATAATATCTCAGCGGAATTTCTCTCCATAAGAGAAGGAAACTTAAGAAGACTTCTTCTGCTTGTACTTTGTAGCCCAGACTGAGTAAACCAACATATTTAAGAAGCTGAGACCAGCCAAGAGCCAGAAGAAATAGTCAAGATGACCCTTATTCAGGTTATCTGGTGTCCAACCAGTATGCCCACCTTTTGCTGCGAAGTAAGTTAAAAGAGTTAGAATAAAAGAACTCAGGTAATTCCCCAAAGATGTGGTCAGAAGTGAAAATGCACTACATAAACTTCGCATAGCATCGGGAGATTGATCATAGAAGAACTCGAGTCATCCGATAAATGTGCAGACCTCTGCAGCTCCCAACAAGAAATATTGGGGTATTTGCCAAAAAATACTAAGTGGTACAACAACCTGTTTATCAACCAACCCTAGCTCTTTTGCAAGCTGCAATCTCCTGATCTCCACCACAGCAGCAGCTGACATGCATAGGATGGAAATGAAGAGAACTATTCCCATACGTCGCAACTCTGAGAAGCCCCTCTCCTTGCCTGTGAACTTCCTTGCAATTGGGACAATGACCCTATCATAGATGGGAACCCAGAAAATAACACTGATAACGTCAAAAGTCGAGAGAGAAGCGGGAGGAATAGTGAAAGAACCAATTGATGTGTCCATCATCATCCCTTGTTCCACAAACATAGTTGACATTTGGGCATATACAGCAGAGAAGACAATTCCAGTAGCCCATATGGGAAACATGCGGATCAAGATTTTCAATTCCTCCACTTGTGTTACAGTGCAAAGCTTCCACAGGTTTGGGAAGTCCCCACTTTTGATTTCAGCATCAGTGAGTATAGAAGCTTTATCTAGGCACCTGCAACAAGATGGACTTAGCAAAACTAGTAATGAAAGAAACTGCATAGCTGTTGGGACTTCAATACACTTTTCTTCAAGGCATTTCAATCTTATAAGAAAAAGGGAAACAATGCATAAAGTAGCGTCCCAGCCAAAAATTATCAATCAGAATTCCACTAATTCTCCGCTTTCTCTAGATAAATATGCATAAGTAAAACCATCTTTCCGTGTCATTTTTGGTACGGTAAGTCGGTTCCTTAAATATTCAAGCTATCAAATATCATAATATGTATAACATAAGCTGAATACGCGTAATTAATGATTTCTTATAGTAGTTAATTTTGTCTAAACAGATAGAGAATAGATCAACCTCAATTTAATTGGATTCCCCAAACCAAAAATAAATAAAAAAGAGAATTTATTTCTTCTGTGAAACATGACTAATAGCAAATTACTATAAATGATTCAAAACTCAAAATAGTTAAGTAAATGTAGAAGAAATTTACTTCAACTCATCACTGTGCTCCAGTTTCCTACTTTCTTCAATGGCAGAGTGCTTGTTACCTGTTTCATACAGGAGACTACTGTCTTCAGGTACCTTCAAATTCCATTTACGAAATGATGCAACCAAAACCTGGCACATTCTTGTGATAGGGCTTCCTCCAGGTTTTTGAAATCTATAGAGAGGTGTGCCTGAGAAAAACACTTGCAATAGCAAGGCCCAGAAACAATGCTGGAATGCCAAATCCTAGACCCCATCCAGCATTGTCCTGAATCCACACCAGAAGACTGCTTCATATCAGAGCGCCAATGTTGATAGAAAAATAGAACCAGTTGAAAAAGGACCCCTTCTTCACCCTTTCTTTTGGATCGGTATCATCAAACTGATCCGCCCCAAAGGATGAGACACATGGTTTGATTCTACCAGTCCCTAGTGCAATCAAATAGAGCCCCAAGAAAAATACTGCATACTGAGCTGGTGTAGCTGAGGGACACATAGAACCCACACATTCAGCAGGTTTCAGTGAAGGAACTGATGCTGAGAGAGTCAATGTACACATTCCCTACATCAAATAATAACTGTGTTATCCAATGCATTACAAAGTTAAATCAGCACGAATAAATAAGTCGCCCACTTTAACTTTAATAATATCAGAATTCATTAATCAAGACTATGATTAGAATGATCAAAAGTTGATAATCTCACAAAGCCAAAAGGCAAATTCTGTACCACATGCAGCGATGGGAGGGGTGAAAAAACAAGAGTTATGAATTCCTTCAGATATGTTACAAACTCTTTGAAATTTTGCATAAAAAATGGTAATTAAATCTTTGAAGAGAAGCCAAAAGTTATTCTTTATGAAAAATACACTTAAATACTCAGCAGGAAACTACTAACAATAAAATAGGAGAAACATGAATTTGAATCTTATATATTTAGGTAATTTTTTATTAACATACTTTTTTCAATAAAATAGATTAATTCTAATTAAGCTAAAATAATAATTTATATTATTTAATAAAAAAATTATTTATTAAATATATATATATAAAGTACGGGTACGAGATGAATATTTTATTACGTATCTCCATCTTCATATTCAATTAAAATTTAAAATTATATATATTCTTATCTCTATACCCACAATAAAATATTTATCTCTATCCTCGATTGGATAAAAAATCAAATTTTTTATTAGCTATAGGTAATATTGACATTCCTAATATATCATTTATTACCACTTCATAATCTACAAATTATTATTTTGTATAAAAAATTAACGATTTTTTTATATTTAAGATTGTTAGAATTTATATTTTGAAAATTATATATGATAATTTTAAATTCAATGATAATATAAAAAATTAAAATATTATGATTTAAATTTTAAATAAAAATTAAAAAATATAATTCGTGTTTAATATATCAATATAAATTTAATATAATTTTTTTTATATTTTATAGGTATTTAAAAAAAAAAAACACGACATAAAATATCAACTCTCATCCTTTTTATGTTTGCCCAAATAAACAATACTCACTTAAAAGTAAGATTTTTAACTAATTAAGAACCCATTATTGAAGGTGAATTTAAATAAAGACAAATCCAAAGCTTGAGTTTCTTAAAAGAAAAAAAAAAAAAAAAACATACTTCCATTCTTTAAACATGTTGTACGTGTCAAATTGTTGGTTTTATTTATCTTTTATTCTCAAACTCAAAAAATAAAGAATAATATCGAATTTTTAATTACCATTTTTATTATGGGTTTAGATGTTAAAGGCCTTAGGCCTATTTTCTTTAAACCCATTCTTTTAACGATTTCTTCATATTGGGTTTAGATGTTGAAGGCCTTAAGCCTACTTTAATGATGGACCAACTTCATTCCATTGAAGGGAAAAAGGCCTAACAATCAACTTTTGGTTATGTATACCGACGGAATGTGAATGGGTAGGATATGTGTAGAATAGGGTATTCTCCAATTCTATCTTCTAATTTTTAAATTAGACTTATTTTCATATTTATATTTAATAGATATTTTAAATTTATCTTTATTTTTATTTTTATGAATATTTAATGGGTATAGATAATCTTTATACTAGTAATTTTTTAAAAAAATAAAAACTAAAATTTATTTTTTTAATATTTTTATTTTTATTTTGTATATTTAGATAATTTTTTATTAACATACATTTTTTAATAAAATATATTAATTTTAATTAATTTAAAATAATAATTTATATTATTTAATAAAAATTTTATTCACTAAATATATATAAATACATATAAGGTACGGATATGAGGTGAATACTCTATTATCTATCTTCATCCTTTTATTTAATAAAAATTTAAAATCAAACTCATCATCATCACTATATCAATAATATAATATTTATCTCTATCCCTATTTGGATAAAAAATTAAAATTTTCACTAGGTACAGGTAAAATTAACATCTCTAATATATCATTTATTACCGTTTTATAATCTATCAATTATTATTTTGTATAAAAAATTAACGATTTTTTTATATTTAAGATTATTAGAATTTAAATTCTAATTATTTGAATTAAAAATTCAAAATTTTATTAACTTTTTTTTCAAAATTCAAACCGTATTAATTTTTAATAAATAAATAGTTTATTTTAAAAAAGACGAGCAATAATTATCTTATAGTCATCCCACCAAATTAACTCTCATTAAATCAATTAACTCGCTTGTAACTCTGGTTGAAAATGAAAACAAATAATTAAAAACTCACATAATTAAAAAAGAATCACTGACATCTAACAAATAATTAATTTGAAAAATCCCCCCCAAAAAATGCAATTAACAAAAACACAAAAAATCTTAATCCAAAACATCTTTCAAAATTTTACAATCCAACACCATGCAAGAGAAGACGGATCATGGGACCTAGAAATTTGAGTCATTGATGCAAACTGCAATTGTCAATTAAGAGTTTAATATTTTATTAATATATCGTATAATTATTTGGAAGATGATATTAATTTGATGGTGCCTAAGACTGACTTTAGTAAGAACATATTATAATTGAAAATTGTGTAAGATCTATAAAAATTTTATAAGATGATCACTCTAATTTTTATAATATAATCTTATTTATATATCATAAATGAAGTTTTTTATTTTTACAAGTAGATGTATTAATTTATTAAATGATTAAATAATTTTTAAAATATATCTTAAATGAACAAGTTTCTATCCTTTAAACTTGTTTACCAAATTAAAAACCTTTATGTGCCCGTATGTATTGGACCATAATTCATTTAAAAAACCTATATACAAAGTCAAATACAAACATTCTTATTGGTGATAGCCCCCCACTAAACCTATTATTATCACTAAATATCCTTCTTTCTTTTATGACAAAAGATCTTTTAAAGTTAATTATGATTAAACAATGTAGGTTTGACACTTAGATGATTAGAAGTTCGGTTTTATTAATTCAATCAAAAGATTTTTAAAACTAAATTAACCTAATTTGACATTTAATTAGTTATCGTAACCAATCAAATAGCTACGACAATTGATTAATTGAATTTAGTCAATAATTGGTTAATTGAATTTAGTCTATTAATTCACTTAATTAATTGGTGACCAAATTATCAAAAATAGATCTTAGGCATTACCTTTAACTTGATTCTTTATATTTTATATGGATTAATGCTATAAATAACTTCTAAATTATAATAAAATATTCAATGTAATATATGAATTATGAATCTGTTAATTAATATGGTACTTTGAGAGTTATTTATTTATATATAATTATTTGAAATTAATTACATTAAAATTGAGTATCACTTTAGTTAAACGATTCATAATTTGTGTATTATTTTAAAAATTTTTAAAGCTTAATGAAAATATTAAATATTTTATTATAATTTAAAAATTGTTTACTATATTAATCATTTAACATTTAAAAATACAAAAAATAAAAGTTTAATTCAGTTCGCTTGAATTGGTTAATTATGATATTTCATAAAACAATTTTCAAAAATATCATAAATGTTTAAATTCAAGTTCCAATTTCGAATATCCAAACATTTTGTTCAATAATAAAAGTAACTTGCATGTATCTCATGTTAGCTAAATTTGATTTCTCTTTCCACGTTCAAATAAAACAAAAAGAAAAAAAAATTCACGCTTCAAAACTCTCCCTCTCTAAACTTTTTAATATTAAAAAAAAATGTGAAAAGGAAATTGATAGCACCTATCATATTAGAAGAAGCTGAAGTTCAACATTGAAAAAGCCACAATGAGAGTTCACACATATATTAGCCAATTTGAACTTGAATTTTCTCATGCTTAAGTAAATTATATCATTCTACTTAGTTTTTTAAATGTTGAAACACAAAAAATTAAGAATATAGATTGCAATATAACAACAAAGTTGTCAACGAAATAATATATTATGAGTTCATTTTTGATATATTATCACTGAATTTTAATTTTATAAATGAAATTGAGAGATTTATAGATATATATATCTTATTTTTTAATTTTTTAATTTTAATATAAATTAAAAGATATTTATCATTTTCAAATCCCCTTGAACATTCCACTAATAATGAATAATTTTTTTTTCTTAACTTCATTCATTCCAAATAAATAAGTAGCTTCATTCATTTTAAGCATCAGAACCGCTTTAGTTAAGCTTTAATATTATAACAATATTAAATAATTTTATTTTTCTTTTCAGAATTATTTAAGATTTTTTAGTCAAGCAATTATCGAAGTTTTATAAAAAAAATTTTGGTAATGTTGAAGCTGCAATTATGCGAAAATGAACATAAAAGAAAGGGAACAGATTCGCCGCGTCGCAACTTCAACGCAAGAGTCGGTCCGTTGACAGACAGCTGACGGTGGCTCTTTTTTTTTTTTTTATCTTCCTAAAGGGCATGATGTAATGGCATTATGATGACCCTTGAAACCGCGTTTTTGACTTTGCCCAACGAAAAATTATTCTGTAGACCGTTTCCACGTGGTAGAATATGGGCCCATCCAATAATGTTTTGCCTCATTAGAATTATTCTTCATATCATATATTTATTAAAACTTTAAAAGTGCAAACAAGGTGTGAAACTTAAAAATTAAAAAAAAAAAAGGAAAATTAACCTTTTTTTTCAGTTAAATTATTGTCTTGAAATTATGCTAAATTAAAACAAAATTAAAACCCCATTTAAAAATTAGCAGTAAAATTGAAATAAGCAAAAACGCAAACTTTTTTTGGTTTGCTTGACCTTATAATTATAAATATTAAAATTTAAAATTATTAAATATTATTTTAAAAAAAATAATTATATAAATCAACTTAATTTAAGCGTGATTCGTTATTCAACACCTTTTTTTTTCCATAATACAATGGGCTAAATGCCTTCAATTCTACTAAACAAAACTCTACATCTCTTTCCTAAATAAAAAGAAGTTCAAACTTGGCTAGCAATTAGCATCGGATTCTCTATTTTATTTTACCACTCCTTATCCTTACCTTTCAATCGTTTTTCATTTTCTTTAATCTTCATTCTTTCAACAAGTAAGAATGATTTTTTTTTTTCTTGAGATGCATGCCAAGGGAGTTGAATTTAACGTCTTGATTGATCAAATTAAACAACTTTTGGGATTCGAGAATTTATTTGCAAGCATAAATGTGTAAAATGATCATAACACATATCTTGTTTTGCAAGTTATTCTCACAAAATCATCATTTGTAAAATAAAAATGACATAATCGTAATGAACATTTTAAAATTTAATAACTCAATATTGAAGAGAAATTTTTTATTATTGAATCCGAAATTTAATTAATTTTATTTATATAAAATTTAATAGATTTAAAATTTAAATTTCAATATCTATAATACATTTTTTTAAATTAATTATTTGGCTACTCAAAAATAAATATCCAAAAAAAAATTATCCTTTTATGAATAATTGGATTAATTTATAGGGATTTAAGAATAAAATGACATTTCAAAACAAAAAAAGAAACTTATATTTATATGATCGAACATAGGATAATTTTTGTAATTAACTCGTAATTAAATGTCTAAAATTTAAACTTTAATCTTGTTCAGGAAGACTTAACAATATAATCGAGTTCAACCTTTGTTAGGTGAATCTTTGTTTATAATCTTCTTTATTGTTAAAGTTCGATGGTAGGGAACATGTTCTTTTGTCTAGAAAAAGAGGAAGAAAAAAAAAACGAATACTTCTGGAAAAACCAATTACTTTTCATCAAAATGCATATTTTAATCAAACGTTCAAACACTAAAAATCAAAAGAAAAACAGGACAGCTCAATCATGGTACAAAGTTTGAAAATTAATATAATATATATACGTATATATATACGTATCCATAATTTGAGACCACGTGAATTTCATGTTAAAATATAAGAGGAGGAACATGTTACTATCGTTTGTTTAATATATGTATGTTAAAAATAAATACATGAGTTTCTTGCATATATATATATATATATAATTATCAAATAATAATTTTTTATATTTAAAGTTATTAGAGATTAAATTTTAATTATTAACAAATTACTGTACTGTTAACTTTAACAAATAATATTAAACTGTTTATATTTTGCTTTTGGAGTTCAGGTTTTCACTGGTGGAGGGCTTTACCATGTTTATGTTTGATTAAATCTAACTTCGTACGTGGTCTCAAGTCTCAATCACCAGTCCAAACTGACTTATTTTTGTAACACGAAATCTTTTCTTTATTTTTAATTATGACGTATTATGTTGATCGTTGAAAAAACAAAAATTTTTTTTCATATTTTTCAAAATTGTTAGGCAAAATCGACAGGTACAGGTTGCTGTTCCTAGGAAAGTCAGCGAATTCGTCATGGTCCTCCCTGTTTAATGCCCTTTGAGTTGGGGGTGCAAAGCAACAAATATAACAAAATAAAAAGTAATATATTACAATAAATTTATAATAATAGACATCAATTAATAATATAAAAAAGTAAAATATATTAATATTTATGTGAAAAAAATTTTAGTGTAAAAAAAAATTACAAATTATTAAAAAAATCACTATTATCAAGTTAATGATATAAAAAAATTTTCTTTAACTAAAACTAGAATTAATAATCAATTAGAAAGATAATAGAAAAAATCTCATAAAATAGTTAACTCAATAAATATATATTGAATTTGTTCATAGAAAGCTTCAAGTCCAATCTTCATTGTTCAGAATGTGAAACTCTGAATCATAAATTTTTCATCAGTATGGACTTTTTTCAACTAGATCTGTTGTTCCTCAATCATCAAACGTAACTAGTGATATCAAACATTAATATGCTTTGTTTTAGCATAGTACATAGTTTTCTTACTCAAATCTAAAGTATTTTAGCTATCACAAAACACCACATACTTTTTTTATTCAACCTTAATTCAAGAAGAAAACGTTTCATCCAAAGCATTTTTTTTACTTACTTAGTTGCTACAATATACTCAATATCTATAGTTGATAAGGTAACACACTTTTACAACTTAGACTACTAAGACATAGCTTCTCTTACAAAAGTAAATAAATACCCTAAAGTAGATTTCTTATAATCAAGATCATCTGCCATGTCAGTATCAATAAACCCCTTTAGAATTAGTTGTGAAACTCCATAACTCAAGCACATTTTTAAAGTGCCCCTTAAATATTAAAAAATTCATTTTACTACTTCTAAATGAACTTTTTCGGATTAGAAAGAAATTTGCTCATTATACCAATTGCATGAACAATATTAGGTTGTATGCGAACTATAATATACATAAAAAAATCAATTGCAGAAGAATAAAAAATACTAAAAATAGCTAGTTGCTTTTTCTTAATCACCTGACAAGATTTTTTACTCAGATAAAAATGATTAACTAGTGGACTACTAACTAATTTAGTATGTTACATGTTAAATCTACTAAACACCTATTCAACGTACTTTTCCTGTGATAATCATAGCTTTTCAGCTCTTTTATCCTGGTTAATATTCATACCAAAAATTTATTTTGCTGAACCTAAATCCTTCATGTTAAAAGACTTATATCGTTATTCTTTTAACTTGCGAACCATACTTCTTGTTCCATAATTAATATATCATCAATATATAATAAGAGAATAATGAAGTTACCATCAAAAATTTTTTTGATATACACATAAAAATTCGTTGTCATTCTTTTATAGCTGTGGTTCACTATAAAAGATTCAAACTTTTTATACCATTGTCATAGAGCTTGTTTCAAGCCATACTTTTCTTCAGTTTGTAATCTAAGTGTTCTTTTTCTTTCACTATAAAATCTTCAGATTGATCTATATAAATATCTTATTATAAGTCATCATGCAAGAATGCAGTATTGACATCAAGTTGCTTAAGTTCAAAATTTAAACTAGTTGCTAATCTTAGTCCCACTTGAATGTAACTCATCTTCACAATTGAAGAGAAGATCTCATCAAAATAAATGTCAGGTTTTTGAGAAAAACTTTTCACCGTTAATTGAGTTTTGTACCTCACTAGTTTGTCACCATTTTTTTCAACTTAAACACCCATTTATTCTTTAATGGTCTCCTCCCTTTCAAAAGTTTAATAAGATTATATGTACCATTTTTTTCATAATGACTATATTTTTTCTTTCATTGCTTTTAATAAGTGCTCTTTATTTGGAGTAGTCTGCATATCTTTAAAGCTCTCTAGTTCTCTTTCACTGGTAACTAAAATAAAATATGAACTTTGATTCCTAGTGGATGGCTAATGCTTTCTGATAGATCTCTTAGGCTGAGACTCTACATTATCTGATTTCGAAGGTAATTCCCTTCGTTCAACACTTTTTAGTACAGAGGATTGCTCACTTTGTTCAATATTCTTAGAAATAGAACATTACTCTCATTGTTCAAAACTGATTACATTTGTGTCATTATTAACTATGGCTAACTCATTCATATCTTCAGATTTTAACTCTTGCTCATTTCCACCATTTGTGGCTCTTTTTGGTGGAACTTTTATCAATGTTGAAATATCAAACTCAACAATAATTCGTGTAGTATTCTTATTTTTCTTAAGGTTGTTATGGTTTTTTTTTTTTTTATGAAAAACCACATTTTTGCTTCTAACTTTTTTTCTTTTCATCAAATCCTATATCTTGTAGCCAAATTTCTCATCATCATATCCTACAAACGCATACTATGTGACTTTATTGTCAAGCTTTAACCTCTGCTCTTTCGGTACATGCATAAATGCTTTACACTAAAAAACTTTCAAATGAGAATATGAAGTATTTTTCTTTGTCCACACTATTTCTGAAATGTCAAAGCACAAAAGAATTGATGGTGATCTATTAAGTAAATAACAAGCTGTATTAACTGTTTTACCCCATAATAGCTTTGGTAATTTTATCATCCTTAACATATATATAATTTTTTTAACAATGGTACAGTTCATCCTTTCAGCCTCATCGTTATGCTGTAGTGTTTCAAGTTATGTCATCTCATGCTTGATTTCATGCTTTAAACAATATTCTTTAAAGGCTTTTAATATGTATTTTTTACGATTATTAGTCCGGATACACTCAAGGGTAGCCTTGTCATTCTTTCCACCATAGCATTAAATTTTTGAAAATACTACAATACCTGATTTTTATTTTTTAATATACACACTCAAGTCTCACGTGAAACATCATCAATAAAAGTAACAAAATGCATGCTATCACCCAATGACTCAACTTCAATGGGACCACATATGTTAAAATGAATTAATTCTAATATGTTTTATTTTTTCTAAGAACTCTTATGAAAGAAACTCTACGATGTTTGTCAAACAAATAATGATCACATAAATCAAGAAACATATCTTTGGTCAAGGTAATGAAAGACTGTCTTATCAAAACTTGTAACCCCTTTTCATTCATGTGTAACAGTCTCTTATGCCATAAGTTTATTGAAGCATCATCTTTAACAATATTTATCTAGTTGCTATTTAATTGTATCCATATCTTATACATTGTGCAGCATAATTTTTTTCTTGCAACTACTATAGATCTTTTGATAAGCTTTCACTACCTATTTTTTTGTCAACTATCATATCTTTCTTTATCAAGAACATTAATGGCAAGCAAATTCATTCTTATATCCAAAATGTGTTTGATATCTCTCAAAGTTAATATATAACATGTACTATTTGTACAACAATATCATCAATCTCAACAATCTATGATACACCATTTTTTCTCATTTTGGTGTAATCAAAGTCTTTTACTTTGTAAGTTGTAAATAACTTCCTCTTAAAAATACAATTATATGCTGCTTCTATGTCAACTATCCACTCAATATTAGGATCATCAATATGATTACAATCATCATGTGTATAAATCAAAGTAATTGAATCATTATTTGAATTTACTACTGCAATATTACCATTTTTTGAACTTTTGCCTTTCTCATCTTTTCGCTCTTATTTCAAGATTTTACAATATCGTTTTATATGACCCGTTTTACCACAATGAAAGCACTTAACCTTATCTTAGTATTTGGATTTATGTTTAGACTTACTATAGCTTTTTGAGTTTTAGCCTCTGTCAATGTTTCTATTTTTGTCCTCTGTGACAAAAGCTTGATTTTCATGGTCTAAATCTTTTCGCCTTATTTCTTCACTAAGCATATTGTCTTTTACCATCTCTAATGTCACATTGTAATTAAGACCTAAATTAAGAACAATCACAATTAGAGTATTCTAACTGTTTGATAATGATCCAAAAAGAAACAATGCTTTCATTTCATCATCTATCTTAAACTATATAGTAGTCATCTGATTAAATATATCTTGAGAATTACTCAAGTACTTTGTAATCGATCATCTTTTCCTGTACTATAAAATTGCAAGCTTTTTAACAAGCATAACTTTATTGATGTTTGTTTTCCTTTCATACAATGCTGATAATTTTTTTCAAACAATGTGAGTATCTACCTCCTGTACTACATGATGGAACACGTTGATATCAAATTATTTTCTAATTGTAACCATCATTTTTTTACCTAGCTTCTTTCAGCTTTCATATTTCGTATATGCTAGTTTAATCAAATCACGTAATACTTACTCATATAAATTTTTACGGTATAAATGATTTTTCATCATAGATTTTTAAATTGAATAACTTGATGTTGTTAATTTTATCATGAAACCTGTATCATCTTCCATGATCTTAAATAAAATTTACTTCTGTCTTAGATTATTTTTGTATCGATGTTTCAAAATAACTCTCGCTCTGATATCATTTTTTGGGACTGAAGCAACAAATACAATAAAACAAAAACAACATATTGCAATGAACCCACAACAATTAACAATCAACAATGCAAAAAAAAAATAAAACACACTAAAGTTTATCTAAAAAATTTTTTAGTGTAGAGAGAAAAAAATCATAAATCACTAAAAAAATCTTTATTATAAAATAATAGATATATAAAATTTTCTTCTAACTAAAATTAAAGTTAATTAATAACTAAAAAAATAATTTAAAAAATTTATCAAATAAATGACTCAATAAATATATTTTAGATTTGTTTATAGAGAATTTCAAATCTAATTTTTATCATTTAAAATATAAAATTTTAAATAATAAATCTATTAATAAAATTTTAACTCAATCAAATTACGAATCAACTTTTATTTAACCTTTTTTTTTTCTATTTTTTCTAGCTTCATATTTTTCCTTTTTCGAAGCCACACTTTGTCCTTCTACACCTAAAACACAGCCCCCACTCTTTTATTTATTATGCAGGGCTCAATCGAAAAAAACTTAAGTTCTATGACCTTTTATCGGTCCAAAACGAATGCTGGACCCCACATATTTATAATACCTTTAAGGGCTATTTTTTTGACTTGTTCCAGATCGATACGTTGTTTATGAAATAAGCCATGACAAGATCGGGATGTGTTGTACGCTTTGTTTGGATGCGACTTGTTTAGGTTTTTTAATGCAACTTTTAATCTTCTATCCCTAAATTTGGCCTTATTATTAGACCATGTTGAATGATGGATCCGAGAAGAAAGGAAACTAGCTAGGCTTAATAATTCATCATAATAGATTTTATTTTGAGTGCAATAAAAAATTAATTTTGTTTTTATAATCAATTTTGATTTGAAATAAAATTCATCGAATTCAAAATCCTCATAAATCAATTTGGTTATATGAATCTTTATATATATATATATATATAAAGATAACAAAAACAAAGCAAACGATGCTTTGAATTGGCTTGGGGTAAAGGTCGTTTGTGCCTCGGGCAGTAAAGTTCCCATAAGTTGGAAACTGAGAATTAGCAAATTAGGCGGCGGGCTGGAAGTTTCAATGGGTGGGTAACTGGCTAGCCAATGAGCAGAAACATCCTGCCAGGGTTCATATATAGGAACCCACCACCGCCTAAACTGGGCTGCGTGCCTGCGATGGCTTGCTTTGACCTGCAATGCTAACCAGATGGTTCCATGTGGTTTTGTTTTGCAAGTAAAATACCCATTTGTCAATTTCAAAACACTACATTTTTGACCAATAACTACAAGCTTAACGGGGTCAAATTTGGTATTGTCAAAGTGCTTACCAGAAATGGCCAAAGGGGCAAAGTCTTGCTGTTACATACAGATTCAACGCTTGCCATGGCATCCCTATAAATACCATTTGCCTCTCAATGCCTCCCTCACCAAGCAACAACAGCTTTAGCGTTACACAAACTTCTTTGATCTTCTGTTTTTTTAAAGTACATTTCATTCATTTTTTGTAGTATTTTAATTTCTTAAGACATCAACCATGGTGCTATCTAAGACAGCTTCTCAGTCTGATGTCTCAGTTCATTCCACTTTTGCCTCTCGCTATGTCCGAACCTCACTTCCCAGGTAATCCCTTCAAGTACAATTTTCATCCAAAAATGCATAACATAATAGCATTAATTTCATGGTGAAAGGGTGGCTAATTAGTATGGAAAATGTTGTAGGTTCAAGATGCCAGAGGACTCAATACCAAAAGAGGCTGCATATCAGATCATCAACGATGAACTGATGCTTGATGGGAACCCAAGGTTGAACCTTGCCTCTTTTGTTACTACCTGGATGGAGCCTGAATGTGATAAGCTTATTATGGATGCCATTAACAAGAACTATGTTGACATGGATGAGTACCCTGTCACCACCGAGCTTCAGGTATATATTTCTTTCAACTTTTTTCATAAATTCTTACAATTCAATTTGTTTTACAAACGACAACAAAAACCCAAAAGAAGTTTTGGTTTTTGCCACAATATACACACACGCAGGAGGGATCCACTGGGTTATATATCAAGAAAAAGTGAAGAAGCAATTTCAAAGAAAAGTCAAAAGCTCGATTGGTCTTTGCCTCTTTGGTCGTAGTACTGTCAATCCAGTTGTAATGAACAAAAAATCTGGGAAGAAAGTTTGTCTTACCGTCATAATTTAGGAATGAAACATAAAATCCTGATTAAAATTTAAGTTTATTTAAAGGTGAAAGACTGAAAGTGTACTTTTGATGCAGAATCGTTGTGTGAACATGATAGCACATTTGTTCAATGCTCCACTTGGAGACTCCGAGGCTGCTGTTGGAGTTGGAACAGTTGGATCATCCGAGGCAATCATGTTGGCTGGCCTTGCCTTCAAGAGAAAGTGGCAGAACAAGCGTAAGGCTGAAGGCAAACCTTATGACAAACCCAACATTGTCACTGGAGCCAATGTTCAGGTATGCTGGGAGAAATTTGCAAGGTACTTTGAAGTGGAATTGAAGGAAGTGAAGCTGAGGGAAGGTTACTATGTAATGGACCCTGTCCAAGCTGTGGAAATGGTAGATGAAAACACCATCTGTGTTGCTGCTATCTTGGGTTCCACTCTCAATGGAGAATTTGAAGATGTCAAGCTTCTAAATGATCTCTTAGTAGAAAAGAACAAGGAAACTGGGTATATATCAATTTTCCAGTGACATAAATTTTCATAATTTGAAATATCAAGTGCTAAATTTAATATATCTCGGCTTATCTCTTCTGCAGGTGGGATACCCCAATTCATGTTGATGCAGCTAGTGGTGGATTTATTGCACCATTTTTGTACCCAGAACTTGAGTGGGACTTCAGGCTTCCCCTTGTGAAGAGCATTAATGTTAGTGGCCACAAATATGGTCTTGTCTATGCTGGAATCGGTTGGGTTATCTGGAGGAGCAAGGAAGACCTGCCTGAAGAACTTATTTTCCACATTAACTACCTTGGAGCTGATCAACCCACTTTCACTCTCAATTTCTCCAAAGGTGGCGATTCCAATCCAATTTCCTTGATGCTCAAACTTTATACACTTTTTTTCCCCATTGACAATATACAGCAAAACCAACACTAAACTTGTGTGTTTGTTATCTGCAGGTTCTAGCCAAGTTATTGCTCAGTACTACCAACTAATCCGATTGGGTTATGAGGTGAGAGCTTTTAAGATTTATTCAATCCAGTTCAATAAATTTGGTTTCAACATGCCGACTAATGTGATACAATTATGTTTTAACTACAGGGATACAGAAATGTCATGGAAAACTGTCATGAAAACGCTATGGTCCTTAAAGAAGGATTGGAGAAAACAGGGCGCTTTAACATTGTGTCAAAGGACCATGGGGTTCCTCTGGTGGCCTTTTCTCTCAAGGACAACAAGTGCCATGACGAATTCGAGATATCTGAGATGTTGCGCCGATATGGTTGGATTGTGCCTGCCTACACCATGCCAGCAAATGCTCAGCACATCACTGTGCTTCGTGTTGTCATCAGGGAAGACTTCTCCTGCACCTTAGCTGAGCGTCTTGTGGCTGACATCCAAAAGGTGCTCCATGAGCTGGATACCCTCCCTGCAAAGGTCAATGCCAAACTGGCTATGGCTGATGAAGAGAAAGACAAAAATGGCACAGTCAAGAAGACTGCTATTGAGACTCAGAGGGAAATCACTGCTTACTGGAAGAAATTTGTCAGCGAGAGGAAAACTAACAAAAACCAAATTTGTTAGAACTTGTTCTAACTCCCATATCCACAATTTTCATCCCAACTTTTTTATTTTGAGTTTTTGTGTCGCCTTGTTTTTCCCTCATGAATTTTCAAGCTTTAGCATATTGAGCAAATGAGTCATTAATGTAACCAATTGTTTTATTTTGTAATTCTGAATCTCTCGATGAGAGGTGTGACTTCAATACAACGAATGTGATTCAAGTAATCTTGCAATTTATGGCTTGCTTCTTTTTTTTTTTTCCTTTGAAATATTTTCTTCTTCGGTATATCATTAAAATAATGCAGCACAGTGCATTAAATTTCAATGAAACATCTATAAAATTACATTAAAGCAACCATCCAGCTCTTGAGCCAAGAGCCATGTCTAAATGGGATAATAAGGTGTTCATGGACACCTCAAAGATTAAAAAAAAAAAAAAAGAAAAAAAATTCACTTAAAATTTTTTTTTGAATTTTCCTTCGTTCATAAAATTGATGAATATCTTAATAGTTTATATATATATATATATATATATTATAAATAATTACTTCAAAAAAAATCCTGAATTCGTCGTTAACTTGACTATTATTATATATCTAAAATTATCAACTTCTATAGAATCCATGGTTTCCTTACTTAATATCAAATGCCATCATGAGCATCTGAGCTGAAAAACCGACCATTAGCTTAAGCCTCCAAAAAAAAAATATCGAAATCAGATAAAACCACCAATTAAGACAATCTTGAGATGCAATTATAAAAACAAAATAACATCCATCAACCAATTTGCCAGGCTACCAAATGCCATCCTCAGTAGCCTCCAAGCAGAGGCCTAATAATTCCCATATCTCCCATGTTTTCTTATCTTCAACCTGATGGGAGTTTACAATTACAGCTTCTCACAAATATCTCTACTTCCTAGTCGAGAAGCATGGAAACCATTATGTTCCTCATCCAAATTAATCTTTAGTTTGGGCATACTTTTTCTTTTACTTGGATTTTAATAAATTCATGTCATATTTTGGGTTTGGGCTCAAGACTGGCAATGCCCAATGTGCATGTTTTGGTGTAGGGCTAATCTTGAAGTGTAATGGAAAAAGCCTTAAGTGATTGGCATTAGCCCAGCAGCTGAGAAATCCCAGACCCAAGATGAATGGGCATGAGACATCCTCATTCATTTGGATGGACTCTAACTTTTTTTTTTTCCTAAGAACAAAATTTTGGGTCACTTTTGAGAAGAAGAAAATTTTTTAAGATAAACCATTCGGTTTAACTTAAACGTAATAATTTTAGATATCATATTTATTTTTATCGTATTCATATTTTAATAATTCGTATCATTATATATATCAAATATGATATAAGATATGATACGAACATATAAATTATCAAGTTTAGTTTAATTTAACACATATTTGTGCGTTAATAGAAAGAGCTAATAAATAAAGTATGGCTGCATAATTACTTCCTGATTGACCCATTAAGGCAGTTGTTGTAGACGAGAAGTTGCATGGCTACTTGCCCACTGATCTAGTTAATTAAAAAAAACCCTCATTGATGGTATGCTAGGAAAGGGAAACATATTAAAGAAAATAGAAAAAAAATAAGGTATAATAGTGATTAGAGAATAATAAAAGACCAAAAGCTCAATGAAAAATCAACAAACATTATCAACTTCCTATGCAAGTAGTTATTGGTAACAAAACTCAGAAAGTTGATTCTTTTCTGTTTGAATCCAAAATCAATTTTTTTTAATATATTTGAAATTGCTAAAGTTTGAATTTTGATCATTAAAATTTAAAATTTTAATATTTTACCAATAAATTAGACAGCAAATTGGACATTCTCATATCTATCTACCGTTGGTTGCCCTAACAAATGAATTATTACAATTTCTGTTTCTTAATAAATACATCAATGCTTTAAAAGCAGGTCTTAATTATTATTATTGTTATTATTACAACCTTAAAACAGTTTAATCCAGCTGTATCAAGGGGCCATTAGCATTCAAGTATGTTTGACTAATGAAATTTCTTGCATTAGACAAAATTTCCAACTCACGCCTTCTGTCTCATCAAGAATCAATCATATTTTATAACACAACACAAATCAAGAATACTCGAGAAGTTAAGCACATGAATTTCAACAAGAATGAAAGATGCAATATGGCGAGAACAAGACAAAAGTGGGAAAATAATAAAAAAAGGAAATATTTTAAAAAAGAATTCGAAAATTCTGATATCCTATAAAGTACATGATGAACTGTTCTAAAAATTTAAATTTATAGAAAAAAAATGGAACTATTTTTAAACTCTTAACACCATAGAAGGTCGATCCACCTTCAAGTCAATCATCAATAAAAAATTCCACACAAAATACAACGTGGGTAACAAGTATTTTATAAGTATAAATCTAAAATTTAATTTAATTGATTTATAAAATTAATTTTAAAATTTTAACACTAATAATTTTTTTTATATATCTTTAAGCTGCGAGTTCTTTTATAAAAAACAACAAACATGCAAAGAAATGAACCCTACAGCCACTTATTAGAAAAAAGAAATTAAAAAAAAAAAACACCTAAAAGGATTTTAATAAGAGGGCCAAAGACATAAATAAACCCTGGATCTGATATGGGAGACCTCACAATGGTCAGAATGTGCTAGGAAAAAATAAAAGGAAGAGTTGCTGAAAAGGAAGCGGTTGGTAACCATATCAGAAGGAAGGGAAAAAAGAAAAGGCTGAAATTTGAATTATGTCTAGCCATGTTTTTTGTCCCTTTCTTTTAATGTCAACAATCCCGTTTGCTTTTACATGAAAAACAACAGCATATGCATATGATATCATAACCTTTGCAATTATTCAATCCCACCATGTACCAAACCCCCCCTCAATTCTTATCCCCAGCATTGCAGAAGAACAGAAATCCAAGAAAAATAAAAGTTTGATCCCAAATTGTTTATTTTCCAATATTCCAAGAAACTCACAGAGTCACACTTCTTTCTCTCCATTGGTTGACTGACTCTCTGCTTCTTTTACAATCATGTAAATTTTGCCATCCCCACTTTTTTTAACCCAACTCAATCAAACCATTACAATAATAAATAGAACCATTTTTCTCATGATTTTTAGCTGTTTAAGACAACATCAGCAAACATGGGTGAGCTTAACTCTATGGCTTACACTTCTAGCAGCCTACATAGCCCTTCCCTAGGTTGGGCTCTTCAAAACCTTGGAGTTCTCAACGCAGACATGTCTTTAGGTGCAAAACTCTTTGCTTTCTTTATTGTCTTTCTTTCACTGTTGTTTGTCAAGAAATTTTTTTTTCTTGGATGGAATTTGAAGTTTAAAAAGGGTTGAACCCAATTTTGTTCTTCTGCATGTGAACGCAGTCATGGATGGAACTGCCTCATTCTTTCCACATCTAGACTCTGATTTCTCTTCTGGGTATCTGGAAGATGCTTTACTTGTGTTCAGTGAACGATCCAAACGAAGACGCCTGTACAGTGATCATGATCAAACCAATGGCTTGAATGATCTTGCAAAGGTAACTTTGGACTTTGTTCTGAACTTGGCTAGCTTCACTGCTTCAGCAAACCATTTCAAAGAATTACTGATTGGTTCCACTGTTATTATACAGAGCTACTGGAATTGTAGCTGCAACTGGCACCTCTCCGAGAATTTCAGCTGCATGAGCCAGATAACAGGCATTAATGGAGTTTCAGGTGAATGACTTAACTATTCTTTTACTCTTTATTTATAATAATGCTTAAAATCACTTTGACAATGTTCCAGTAATGTTTAGTATGGATTTTGCTTTTTTTTTTTTGGACCATACCTTTAGATGAACCAATGAGCACATCAGTTAACAGTGAGGAAGCAAACATTGTTACAGAGATAAAAACACCAGAAGAGGCAATATCAGGCAGCCCTGAAGCTCTTGATTCATCTTCTTCTTCTTTCAAAGGATCAATTAAGACCAATTCATTTTTTAACAAAGACACCCAGTTTTCCACTGACCCCAGATCTTCTTCTGGTAATTAAACTCTCTTCCAATGACACAAAAGGAAATCCATAATGTTTTTTTTTAAGAGTGTTAACTATTTACATTGATTTTTATGTGTTTAAGGAAGTGATAATACGAAGAAGAAAAGGGTAATAAAAAGGGTTGTGTATCCATTTGCATTAGTGAAGCCTGGAGGGCTTGAAGGCGACATGAACCTAAACGACATTAATGCAAGGATTCTAATGCCGCCGGACAAGGCCGGTAAGGCACCCAGTGGGAGACTTTGCTTGTAGGCCATGCGTATCTGCCGATGGTCCTAGCCTTTCTGGAAAAACTGTGGTGGCCCTTACTAAAATACACACGCAAGGGAGAGGCACGATCACTATTATTAGAACTAAAGATTAAGGAATTGAATATCTGATACTGCTTGCTTTTACTTCAGTATGGCTCATGCTTTGTTTAAAATTGTATAGGAGGAGAGGTGAATGGATTATGCATGAATGTAAAATAGTCCACTTTTTACAAATTATAATTTCTATTAATTGTTAGATTTTGATGCTTAAATTAGTTGTGTACTTTTATGAAAAAAAAAAAAAAGGATTTGCTCTTTGAATCAGATGGACTGTGAAGAGGAAGCAAGAAAAAATTATGGGTGAAAAGAGGAAAAGAAGAAAAAAGAAATGAAATATGGAAGAAAAAGGAAAAGCCATCCCAAATTATTGTTTCCATTTTTATTGACAAAGAGACCAGCCAAAGCCAAATGCATTTTCCATGGTCTGAATAATCATGAATCTTGACCAAGGGTGTGAAGACAATTGTGCTTGGCCAATTCAGGTTTGGGTCCAAAATCATCCAACATGCCAAGAAATTAAACTTCATTATTACTGTAGGCCACAGTTTAATTCTTTTGCTGTTTTAGGTCTTTTGAGCTTTATAAAAGAACTTCAAGCAATCAGTTGGTAGGATGACTGAATCCATTGTTGTCCTTGCATAATTAATGAAACAGAAACGCGTACGAATCCAACATTGAGTCATCCAATCAAGTCAAAAATTCTGTATCTCAGAAGGCTGCTACAACTCCAATGCCACGTCGTGTAGGCATGCATGGCGATCCCCAGCTAGCTTGCATCCACATAATAGCACAGAAAATGTATCCTGCTTGGACAGGCTACTGTTCCACTACTTTGCTGTCTCCATTGTGACTAAACAATGACCGCTACATTTTCAGGGATACAAGGAAAATGGATATCTTATAAGACTTGTTTTTATAAAAAATAATTTTAAAAAAATATTTATATTTTTTAAATTAAAATAGATTTTTTGTTATTTAAATAAGTTAATAAAAATATTTTTTCTTATTTGGTTATTTTTTTTAAATCTGTTTTTTAAAATAATATTAATATAATTACAAAAATGTTAAAAATTATTTATTATTAAAATATATTAAAAATTATTTATTTTTAAAATATATTGAAAGTAGTTATTATTAAAATTATTAATATTAAAAAATAATTATATTTTAATAATAATATTTAATATTAAAATATTATGTTAATATAAAAAATACTTAAAATAAAACTATTTATTATTCTTTGTATTAATATATTATTTATTAATATATTATTATAATATTATTAATTAAATTAATAATGTTTATTATTATATTATTCTATTAATATATTGTAATATAATATTATTTATAAGTAAAATTATGTTTAAAAATATTAATAAATAGTTATATTCATAGATAATTCTTTTTCAAAAAATATTTTTTATTTTTTAAAATTGTAAGTTATTTTCTTAAAAGAATGACTTTATTTTTTATTAATTAATTAATTTTTTATCAAATAAATATATAAAAATATAAAAATTATTTTTTAAAAATTATTTTTCACCAAACAAACTTAGCCTAAGATTCACTGTGGTTGTTAGCTTTGGCTCAAATTCTTCAATATCTACTCCCTGCTGGGCTTGTTTTTTGTTGTTGCCATTGTCAATCAACACCTGCCCATATTTGAAACTTCACTTATTCCCCACGACAAGAATATGGAAGTTGGGACCCAATATTAAACCTAAAATATTCCAACCCTCCCTTTGTTCTCACCTGACCTTGAATCACCACCATTGCACCCTTTGACTTTTCAAATTATCAGACAAATTGAAGCGTGTTGATGGGAGGCAGTCAGGCAGAGCAACTAATGAGAGTGAGGGATGTCCTTTCTCACAGCTGTAAGGCAAAAAGTCCGCAGCTACGTCGTTGGAAAAAAAAACCCCGGGGGGGGGGGGGCGTGACAAGGGAAAAGGAAATGATGGGGACTTAAGGTTTTGTCTCTTTCGAACATGATTTATGGACTCCATTCAGATTTTCAACAATTATTTTATTCATTCGAACTTTTAAACTTTTAATTAGGTTAAAAAAAAAAACCAAAATTAAGATATTTTCATTCTCTAAAAACAAAAGGTGAGACATTTTAAATTTGGACCACATATAGAAATTATGATTATTATACAATAAAAATTAATTAGTGGCATGCACATGTAACAATGTATTAATAAGAATGGAATGTGTAAGGAGTATTTTTGGATTTAAAAGATAAATTAATTTTTTTTTACATTAAATATTGTCAATAGATAATTAGAAAATTTTTTATTTTTTAATTGATCTAGTATGTATAGTATCTCAATTACATCATTATTTAATTTTATGAACTTTTTATTTTTCGTTAATAAATAATAATTATTTAGATATTATCCATCTATCTATTTTTTATTTTTTTATTTTTTTTCTTGACCCCACCTATTTTAATTTTTTATTTGAGCGTTAGAGTGTAAATATAAATATAAAGAACACTTTTTGCTTTTGTTTTTAACTTTTTTTTTTTTTTGTATGATTTCAAAATTTTCACCTTCAATTTAGAGTTTAGCACTAACACGATGAATGAAAAAAAATAAAAGATAAAAAATTAAAAAACTTAATTTTCAAAAAATATTTTTTTATTTAGAGAAAAATATTAAATATTCTAACCCTATCACTATGCCTATATATTATAAAAATTTCTCATTTCAAATATTCCAACTCGAAATTCTTTGAAAAAACTTTTACATTCTTATTTTCTTAAATAAAAACTTTCAAATTCTGATATACATTTTGAAAGATTAGTTTTCAATGGGCTATAAGAAAGAACAGGTTTTGGGTTTGCTAAAATTTTCAGTGAAAGCCCAATCTAGGCTAGAAGTTAACGTAAGAGCATAATTGACTCAAAAATGGAATTGGAGTCATAGGCCTGTTTATTTGGTTTATGAATTTATTTTAAAAGGTAATATTTAGTAAGTTTAAGGTTTAAATTTTAATATTTGTAAATTTTTATCTTAAAATTATGAATCTTTTTGTAAAATATATATATATATATATTTGATTTGATAAATTTGGTAAATGTATGTATCATTTACTCAAAATCAAATTTAAAAGTTAATTTATAAATTTTACATTCAAATATTTAATTCAATAATAAATGTATTATTTGCTTGAATTTTATAAAAAAAATGTTTATATTTGATGTATTATTAATTTATAAAATTTATACATTGTTAATTAATCAGATGATATATTTTATTAATAAAATAGATAAGATGATAATATTTTTTTAAGTAGTAAATTTTTTAAAAATTATTAATTTTTATGTATTATTTTAAGAATTCATACTTATTCATTAATAAAATAACATAATTTAATTAATTAATAATATAAAATACCTATAAATATATATTTATATACGTACCGCAATGCATCGTATATAATATAAACTCTTATAAAATGAGAATGGAAAACATCATTGCTTTAAGTTTTGCTCAAAGTACGGAGATATATAATTAACTTAAGACTTATCACAAATTGCTGCCGTCATCATGTTCAGTCACCAAAGCTTTACTTTGACTTTGGTCAAAATCTGCACTTTGACTGTCCGTCAAAGCTTTGATTGGTCAAACGAAATCCCAGTTAATGATCAACACATATTTCTCAACTCTGCACTTATCTCTCCAATTATTCTCTCCTGGGATAGAAAAGGTAACGGCTATCACACCGGATTAAAAACCCCTATGATTACCGTACAGTACGGACAAACATTTCGTTAAATATTTTTACGTTAACATCTTTTTTCGCTAATTTCTACGTTGCAATGATCGATAATGGCACATTTAGAATTTTCCCAAAAACTTTAGAACCAGAGAAAAATTAGTACTGTTGGCGAAGCAGAGATTGCTACCCTGTCCTTGCACTTATTAATTTGACAAAGTTTTTTTTTTTAATCAAAATCAACACGGAGAAACAATAAAAAAGTAAGACTTACATCCATGGGAAAAATCAAAATTGATTAGAACAAGAGAGCAAAAGGAGGAAAATAACTACCATGGCTTCCGGCTCCAGTTATTCCCTGATCAAAACCATAGCAAAAACAAATTAAACGGTAAGAAAATCCCCTAATAAGAATGGAAAGAAACTGTTTCCCATATGAAAAAGGAGCCATTGTTGACGTCATGTTCAGCAGAAAGGGAGTTTTCGACTTGTTAAGCTGCCTTCTGCACTTTGAAGGAAACCCATTTTTCCACCTCTTCTGATCTTTTTCCTTTGTTGAATTTTTTTTTTTTTCGTTTTTGTTTGGTAAGTTTGCTAAAAGAATAGCTAGGGAAGCTAAAACTAAGAAAAGGGCAGCTGGAAATGTAAATTAACTATCGTGAAACAGAGGATTCAAGGAGGGCAAACCATGGAATTGGTGCTTCTACTTGTTGAAGTGGTGGGTTTATTGCAGCAAAGACAGGAAGAGAATACAAGTTTGAGGACTCTCTTGAGGACTTGGCCACGTAAAGGAATCCAACGAGGTGCTGCTTTGGCACTTGTTGCGGCTGCTGCACCACGTGGGGGATGTCCTCCTCGAACCCTCGTGGTCGTGGCTGCTTGAGGTTGGCAACTAGACGCAGCCATAATGACAAGTGGGGGTGTTGAAACCTGGAAAGTGGGGAAGCAGGGGCTGGGAAGGATCGGTTGGGTTTGGATTTTGTTGGGCACCAACTCACACGCCGACCTGTTGGAGATATAAAAGCGAAATGTGGCTATTTAAAAGCGTGGGCAAACCGAGTAAAGCAGCGTGTGAAGAAGAGTTCGGTTGGTGGGTTTATAAGTGAATGAAACCGCGCTTATTATTTGTGAGATGTAGACTCGTTCCTCGATGTGGAAACCCATATATTTTTCCCCAAAGCCCCAATCTTTACATCAGTAATAATAGTAGCTTAAAGGAGCGAAGGGGGGGTTACTTTCAACTGAACGCGTCCTCTCCCTCTTCCACTCCCATCGATTTCACAAAATATTCTAAATTCAAGCCAAACACACGCTTTTGCGTTAAAAGGTTAGTTAGTTCTTTTTCTCCTTGCATATTCTCAATATATAATCTTTAATTTTTAAATTGATTTGAAATGATTTGATATATATATTTTTACATCAATTCGATAATATCATTTTATCTCAAAATTTTTTATTTTTCACTTATAAATACAATTATCTAGATATTATTTATCTATCTTATTTTTTATTTTTTATTATTTTAACCTTTAACTTGAGTATTAAAATATAAACATAAAAAATATTATCTATCTTTACTCTTAACGACTCTCTTTCTCTTGTATAATTTCAAATTTTTCATCCTCGGAACTCAACACCAACTGATATATAGCTTTTATTTTGTGGATATGGGTGCAGGTTTCATCACCATTTTGTGCAATACCTGCCTAACAAGTCATTTTCAAAGGTAATTGAACTGAACGTATCGTGAGTGGCAACCACTAGCCCACTTTGGACCCTAAATTTCTCTTTTTTTTTCCTTTTTTTTTATCCTTGTACCTAAGAAATTCACCCAATAATCCTCAATATCACATGGCTTTCTTTTTTTTTTTTTAATTTTTTCTTTAGGGTTGATGGATAATTTCTGCCCATAATGAAGACTGAAGAGAATTATTACTTCTCTAATGAAACTGGTTTAATGGTTTCAACTTTCAAGTCAAATAGCAAGATATGTGTTTACACTGGCAAGTGACGAGTGGGAGAACATTTTCCTCCAAGACATAAAATCAATAGGAATTCGTAAAGTAAAAGGTACAGTGACACGCACGTAGTAGTTTTTTCTTGTTTACACTTCACTTGATTACAAAATTCATTTTACTATATATAATTTAGGCTTACAGATAGTAATAGTTTTTACGTAGTATGTTCGTTTTAGATAAGCAAAGTACTATGTTTTAACCAGATCTATAATTTAAAATACGATATGATAAAATATTATGAACATAATACAAAAATAAGATATGAAAGTGATATGATCTAAAATTATAGTAATAATTATATATGGATTTAACAAAACAAAAAATTATTTTTTATAATTTTTATGTTGACATGAGTTATGACACGTAATTTTCGTGTAAAATATGATATAAATACATGAATTTTAATATTTTACATAATACAGATTTATGAATTATCAGGTTAGTTTTAGCATGATAAATGGAAAAGGAGAATGGTTTTGAAAGTGAATATTATTTTTGATACAAAGAGATTAGATCATAGTATAAGAACAAAGAAGAGATTGTAAATATCAAATATTAAATTTTATATTTATTGTATGATATTTTTTAATGATAATTTAATGAATCAATTGGTATAATTCTTAGGTTTTAAAAGTGATTATTTTTACTTTTGAAAATGAATTGTGACAATACATATTATATATTAAACCTATTCAAAGGCTAAACTATCTTTATAAATATGAAAGCTTGCTTGAAATTTGGGAGGGCTTGTATATAAAATTTTAAATTTGTTGAATGGATTTGAGCTCGAATTTTAGATTTATTTAAAAAATAAGCTGAGCTTTGGGCATGACATTTAAGGCCTAAGTTTAGCCCAAGTAACTTTTATAATTTTTTATATTTATAATTATATTACATAAAAATACATATGTAATTAAGTAATAAATATGTTCACATTAATACCATATGTTTATATGTATAACTTCCATTCAAATATTAAATTAAATTAACAAAGTCATTTTTGAAGCTTTAATTTGTTGATTATTTATTTTTTATAATTAATATTTATAATAAAATTTATTTTTATTTTTATTTTTATTGAAATATGGGTGGGTTTGGATAGGCCTAAATAACTCCTTTTAAAAATGAGACAGGTTAAGACAATAAAATTAGACTCATATTTCGAGCTAAACTTGACCAAACCTAAAGCTTAATAATGTAATATTTCACCTTAATTTAAATTTGATTCGATTTAATTTATGAATAAATTTATTATATATTATATTTAGAAAAATGAATTTAAAATTTGTAGAATTTGGCTTGCATTTTAACACCCCCTTCTCAAATTTAGGAGCTATTAATTAAAAGATGAAATTTTAGTTTGTACTAAGAAAAAGATGATGCTAATTTTTTTTTTCCTGAAAATCATGCGACGGATATTGTTGGAACAAGCTGGGCCATGTTATGGGTTGGATGAAGACAAATACAATGGGTTTCTATTCGGCTCATCATTGCTTTCTTTTCCAAGGTCTTTTTTTTTGCTGGTACCAAAAATATGATGTTGGTTTCTTAAGTTCTAATGATAAGATTTACCCATTTAAAAAAAAAAAAAAAGTGGCTTAGCTTTACATGGTTTGTATTATTTTATACATGAATCATCAGTTTAATTGATAGAAGAGAAAGGCATAAGTGTTGATATTTTAATTTTTGATTTATTATATATATTATCTTTTATAAATAATTATATATTAAACTTTTAGTTTAATCAAATAAATTGTTGGCTAATTAAGATCAATGTGCTTAAAAATATGGTATCTCTTAATATATATATAAGGGATCAATTTATATATTGAAAATTAAAAAAATTATATATATTTTTAATTATTGATTTCAATACATCCAAAAAATAAGATAAAATTATTTTATATGTAAACATTTTAATTTTACAGTAATATAAATTAATCTTTTATATATATATATATATAAGAGGGATTCATTTATATATATTAGTGTAAGTCTTATATTTTTTTAACTTTTGAATTAAAATTAATAAATTTAAAAAATTATTTTAATTTAAATAATCATAAATTTAATTTTAATATAAAAATTACAATAATATAAATATATCTATATATATTGAGACATGTGACCACTTTTAGTAGATGTGATCTCTGTCTTTTGCAATGTCCCATGGGCTTGAAGAGTACCTTTTCAGGTTACAAGCAAATGGACTTGTTTTTTGGATTAAGTGCTTTTCAATGTAGAATAATGCATAAATTAAAGGCTGTGCATCGCATGATTCTTTCTTGTCCGTACCTGTAAAATAGCAAATGCACAAACTTCACCTTTTCTTCCTTTTAGAAGGTTTTGAATAAATCATTTCATCAAATACAAACTTTTAAGTTTCACTTACTCAGAAAACAAATTTTTTTTTTAAAATTTTTGTCGAAAGATTTTTTAGTTATAGAAAACTTAAAAAATGATAGTGTTTTTCTATTTCATAAAATTTTATACATCAATCTCATGATTTAAATTCAACTCCTTTAAAATAAAGATTCAAAGTTTAATAATTTCTTATATGATACATAATAATTTGTTTTATAAAAAAAGTCATTATTTGACAATAAATAAAAAAATTGAAACTTTTGGAATTTAGATCTTAAATATGTTGAATACTACCTTGTGAAAATGATTACATAACCCACTTAAATTCTATGATAGTAATAGTTGATAATTGATAGTTATGCTTATCCACAAAATAAATGGTCATAGCAATAGGCCAAAACTGCTTTCGTTATCTGATATAAATGTTGGTATCATTCAAAGTCATGAACCTATTGAGAACTTGAGGATCGGAAGGTGGACGTCGAGCCAAGTCAAGCACACCTCGTTGTGGTCTGGGTATTGACTACTATTTTTTTATGAGGCCTGTTTACATAAATTTTGTATAAAAAAATATGATAAAGAAAATTAGAAACAAATTACAAATTTATTTATCAAATTTGTAACATGCCCTTGAATCTTTCTTTGCTTCTTTAAACATGTTGACAAAGGTTTCTTGCTTTATTGTTCTTCAGTAATTTTTTTTTTTTAAAGAATCTTTAAAACTCAAAATTTTTTTCTCATTAAAGAATTAATATCATGCATGTTAAGGCTAAATATCCAAGCAAGCTATTAGTTCTTAAGATTCTTTTAATCTTTGCAGCAAATTAACCTGCCATATACACGTCTCACAGGCCATATACATGCATGTTGACACTTGTACTGGATACAAATCTCCAATTAAATATTTATCAATGTTTATTGGACTTGAAATAACAAATATAACAATACAAAAGTAATATATCGTGATAAATCTACAGTAATAAATAACAATTAATAATCCAATATCGTAAGAAAAAATAAAACACACCAAGATTTACTTAAAAAATCTTTCAGTGTAGAGGAAAAAAATCACATACCACTAGAAAAATCTCCACTATGATATACAGTGTTCTTTTCTAGCTAAAATTAGAACTAATCAATAATTAAAAATATAGTTAGAGAAATTTTACCAAATAGGTGACTCAATAAACATATTTTGGATTTATTTATAGAGAGTTTCAAATTCGATCTTCACCATTTAGAATGTAGAACTCTAAATCATAAATCTACTGATAAAATTTTAGCTCAGTCGGATCACAGATTGATTTTCGTTCAACAAACTCTCCCTTTTTTCTTTTCTTTCTATTTTTTATGGCTTTTCTTTTCCTCTCCCTTTCGGCTTGCGGTGCCACTTTTTCACGCCTAAGAGATAGCTTCCCATTTTTTTTTAATATGTAAGCTTTATTTCATGGTCAAAGGCAACAAGGCTTTAAGCCTTTTAATTGGCTAATCAATTGGCCTGGACCCCCCCTTTAACCCCATTACGAAAAGATTCATCACTATAACAGTTTTATTTGGAACTTACTTTGGCCAAAGAACCCATTCCAGCCAAGTTACTGCAGAGTTCAAACTTTTTTCTGAGAAGTGTTTTAGTCAACATATCTGCTACATTCTCATTAGTATAAACTTTTTTTAACTGCATCTATTAGTCTTTAATCATTGAACGTAACTAATGATATCTACTATTAATGTGTTTTGTTTTATAATGATACATGGCATTTTTAATTAAATCTAAAGTACTCTGGCTATCACAAAATATCATATACTTTTTTTGATTTAACCCCAATTCAAGAAAAAAAGTTTCATCCAAAGCATTTATTTACTTGCTTCAATTGCTGCAATAGACAAAACAATACACTTCTGCAACTTAGACTGCCAAAATATAGCTTCTCCTATAAAAGTGAATAAATAATCTGAAGTAGATTTCTTATAATAATGATCACCTGCCTTGTCAGCATTAATAAACCTTTCTAGAATTGATTGTGAAACTCCATAACTCAAGCACATTTTTTAGGTGTTCCTTAAATATTTGAAAATCCATTTCATTGGTTCCAAATGAACTTGTTAGCCTTGAATTGATAAAATATTTCGAAATGACAAAACAAAAAATTTGTTAAATTGAATTCAAATGATTTGAACTTAATTTGAATACTTTTCATCTTTGAGCTAAAAAAATATTTTCCAAATTAGAAAGAAATCTACTCACTACACTAACTGCATAAGCAATGTTAGGAGGTGTGTAAACCATAAGATATATAAAAGAATCAACTATAAAAGAATAAAGAATACTAGATACAGCTAGTTACTCTTTCTTAGTCACCGGACAAGATTTCTTACTAAGATGAAATTGATTAGCAAGTGGATTGCTAATCGATTTAGCATGTTGCATGTTGAACCTACTCAACACCCTTTCAACATACTTTTTCTATGATAAATACAGCTTTTTAGCTCTTTTATCTTCATTAATATCCATACCAAGAATCTGCTTTGCTGGACCTAAATCTTTTATGTCAAAGGACTTCGATAATTGTTCTTTCAACCTATGAACCATACTAATATCTTATCCTACAATTAACATATCATTAACATATAATCAGAAAATAATAAATTTATAATTGAAGAATTTTTTGACAAACACATAAAGATTTGTTGCTATTTTTTATAGTTGTAGCTTACCATAAAAGAATCAAACTTTTTGTACCATTGTCACAAACTTTGTTTCAAGCTATACGAGTCTTTCTTCAATTTGTAAACAAAGTGCTCTTTCTGTTTTACTTCAAAACCCTTAGGCTAATCCATATAAATGTTCTTTTGTAAGTTATCATGTAAAAATACAATCTTGACATCAAGTTGCTCAAACTCAAGATTTAAATTAGTTGCTAATCCCAATACTATTCGAATAAAACTTATCTTTACAACTAGAGAGAAGATCTTATCAAAATTGATGTTGGGTTTTTAAGAAAAATCTTTCACCACCAATCAAGTTTTGTATCTTGCTAGCTTTTTACCATCATTTTGCGACTTGAATACCCATTTATTTTTCAACGACTTTCTTCTTTTCAAAAGTCTAACAAGATTATATGTACCATTTTTTCATAATGACTCCATTTTTTCTTTCATTACTTTTAATCAATTCTCTTTATCTGAAGTAGTTTGTACATCTTGAAAGCTCTCTGGGCTCCCCTCACTAGTAATTAAAATAAAATTTAAACTTCGATACTTGATGGATGGCCTATGCTTTCTGGTAGATCTTTTAAGCTAATACTCTACATTACCTGATTTTAAAGGTAGCTCATCTATTTAACACTCTTTGGTAGAAAAGATTGCTCACCCTGTTCAACATTCTCAGGTAAAGAAGATTGCTATTTCTACTCAAAACTAATTGATTTGGCTCATTACTAACTGTAGCTGGCTCATTCAAATCTTTAAGTTCTGTTTCTTGCTCATTTTCATTATCTGTGGCTCTTTTCAATGAAACTTCTATTGGTGTTGAACTATCACATTCAATAGTAACCCGTATAGTCTTTTTATTTTTCTCAAGGTTTGCTATGATTTTTTTTTCATGAAAGACCATATCTTTACTTTTGATTGTCTTTCTTTTCACTGGATCCTATAGTAAAATTTTTCATCACCACATCCTATAAATACACATTGTGTGGCTTTACTTTCAAGCTTTGCTTTTTGCTCTTTTCGACACCTGTATGAATACTTTATACTAAAAAACTTTTATGTGAGAGTATAAAGTATTTTTTTCTGTTCACACCTTTTTTGGAATGTCAAAGCCTAAAAAAATTGATGGTGATTTGTTAAGTAAATAACAAACTGTGTTGACTACTTCACCTCAGAATGGCTTTAGTAATTTTGCTATCCTCAACACATATCTAACTTTTTTCATAATGGTGCGGTTTATCCTTTCAGCTACACTATTATGCTATAGTGTTCAGGTTGTTTCATCTCATACCTAATAACATCTTTTGAACAATATTTTTTAAAAGTTTTTGGATGTGTATTCTCTATTATTATCAGTCCGAATACATTTCAAGGGCAACCCTATCATCTTTTCTACCCATAGTATGAAATTTTTGAAAATATTACAATACCTGACTTTTATTTTTCAACATATACATCAAAGTCTTATGTGAAGTATCATAAATAAAAATAACAAAATACCTGCTATCACCCAATGACTCAATCTTAATGGGATCACATACGTCAAAATGAATCAATTCTAATATTATTTTTTTTAGAACACTTACAAAAAGAAACTCTATAATACTTGCCAAACAAACAATGATTACATGAATCAAGATACATATATTTCCTCAAGGTAGTGAGAGACTGCCTTATAAAAAATCTATAACCTTTTCTCGTTCATGTGTGCCAACCTTTTGTGCCAAATATTTGTTGAAACATCATCCTCAACATCATTTATCTGATTACTATTAAATTGTATTCATATCTTATACATTATACCATATAGTTTTCCTCTTGCAATTATCATAGATCTTTTGAAAAGCTTTTACTATCTATTCTTTTATTGACTCTCATATATTTTCTTATCAAGGACATTAATAATAAGCAAGTTCATTCTTATATATGAAATATGTCTAACATCTCTCAAAGTAACATGTAACTTGTACTAGTTGGTACAATAACATCACCAATCCTAATAATCTATGACACACTATTTTTTTCGTTTTAGTGTAACCAAAGTCTCTTGCTTTGTAAGTTATAAACAACTCCTTTTTAGAAACACAATGATATGCCGCTCCTATGTCAATTATCCACTTTTTTTTTTGCTTTTACTTCAAATTTTACAGTATCACTTTATATGACCTAATTTACCATAATAGAAATACTTTACTTTATCTCTAAACTTGGATCATGTTTAGACTTACTACGACATTTTGAGTTTTGACCTTTGTCAATGTTTCTATCTTTGTTCTCTGTGACAAGAGCTTGATTCCTAAGGTCTAAATATTTTTGTCTTGCTTTTTTGTTAAGCATACTATCCTTTACCATTTTTAATGTCACAATGTAATTAGGAGCTGAATTAAGAACAATTATAACTAGAGTATTTCAGTTATTTGATACTAAACCTAAAAGAAATAACGTCTTCGTTTCATCATCCATCTTGAGCTCCATAGTAGTCATCCGATTAAATATCTTGAAAATCACTCAAGTGCTTTGTTATTGATCGTCCATCCCTGTATTATAAAGTTGCAAGCTTTTTTACAAGCATAACTTTATTCATGCTTATTTTTCTCTCATATAATGCTGCCAATTTTTTTTAAACGGTGTGAGCATTTATCTCCTATGCTACATAATAGAATACATTGATATTAACTCATTTTTTGATTGTGGCTAGTGTCTTTCTACCTAGTTTCCTTTAACTTTTATCTTTCGTATCTGCTCATTTAATCGAATCACCTAATATTGACCCATACAAATCTTTATAGTATAAATGATCTTTCATCGTAGGCTTCCAAATTGAATAATTTGATACTATCAATTTTACTATTGAACTTGTATCACCTTTCATGATCTTAAATAGAATTTACTTCTATCGTAAGTTACTTTTGTCTTAGATTACTTATGTATCGATATCTCAAAATAACATTTTTTTAATACCACTTGTTGGGTCTGAAACAATAAACACAACAACACAAAAGTAATATATCATAATAAACCCATAATAATAAATAACAATTAATAATCCAACAACACATGAAAAAATAAAACACACCAAAATTTGAGTAAAAAACCTTTTAGTGTAGAGAAAAAAATCGCGGACTATCAAAAAAAAATCTACTATCAAATAATGGATATATAAAGTTTTTCTTTAGCTAAAACTAGAGTTAATCAATAACTAAAAAGACAATTAAAAAAATCTTACCAAATAGATGACTCAATAAATACACTCTAAATTTGTTCCTATAAAGCTTCAAACTTCATTTTCACCATTCAAAATATAAAACTCTAAATAATAAATATGCTGATAAAATTTTAACTCAATCAAATTACGAATTAATTTTTGCTTAACTAACTCTCCTTTCTCTTTTTTTTTTTTTTCTATTTTTTCTGATATTTCTTTTCCTTTTGGTTTTAGCTTGTGTCGCCACTCTTTCATACCTAAAATATAGCCCCTGCTTTTCTTTTAATATGTAAGGCTTTGTTTCTTAATCAAAGGCAACAAAGCTTTAGGCCTTTTAATTGACTAATTAATTTGGGCTGAACCCATAGTCCTAACTGTTAGCTAAATATTCATGAATGCTTGAAACTCTTTAGTATCCATTAATCAAATCATACACACGCCATTCGTCTCATTACAAGTCACGCACAAGCATGTTAACTCTTGCACACTTCCCACGGCTATATTATGCAGCAATCGGCACAAGATCTAGTGAGTCTCCTGTACCTTCCATGTATATATTTTTTTTCTTGGTTTCACATGAATACATAAAAGACTCATATGGACCATTACAGCTTATATTAATGACAATGTCAAGAAAGTTTTCTACATCCATGTCCCAAAGGGAACAAGCTGAAAGGCATAGAATTGTTGAAACAATAGATATTGAGATCAAGAGATGAGTTGCTGGGAAAGAGGGAAATTTTCGCGTTCTGCTATCAACATTGCAATATATTCTTTGTCCTGAATGTGGATGGCAGCCTGTTTCTCTGTCAGATTTGATTACATTTTCTGTCAAGGACGCCCTGAATTAACAATTCAATCCTGCTAGGTCAGCCACTAGAATGTTGCGCTCTTCAGATGGTTTTACTTGGTTGCAACGATAAAGTTAATTTCAAAGGCGTCATTGCCGCAAAATAGTTAACGATCGAGTTAGTGGCAGCTGTCCCCCGCAAGCCATGAACTGATTCATTGAGAAGCATTATTTCCGAAGCAATATTTTAAGGATTTTTCTGGAGAAATTGGTTATTCAACCACAAATTGGAAAGGACTTGAAAACATGCTGTGCCACTCCAGGATATTGAAGATCTTCCTGAGTGGATGCTATCAAAGCAAGGATGTTATCCAAGATCTCCATGACATCATTTCATATGTGGCACGATTAATTGGAGCTGATGTCAAAGCAACTCCAAGATATTGAAGGTCTTTGTTGTGGCTACAATCAAGGATGTCATAAATATTGGGTTTAAATTTTAAATTTATCAAAATTTATTTTTTAAAAAATAATTATATGATTTAATTGAATTAAACATTGAATTTATTGATAATTATTACTATCATTACACCTTTTATAACCTTTTGCATAATTTTCCTTTGAAATAATAGTTTTATCTTTTATGCCTATTAAATATTGCACCAAATAAATTGTGGGGTTGAATAATTTATTCATTTTAATTTCTTAGCATGCAATGTAAATTTCCAAATTCATTTTAAAATCTGTGTCATATCAATTTATTATCCATTAATAATCGTTTTATAAAATTTAACTGTTATATTAACATCATAATAGAAAACACATAGTTGTTATATATATATTTTTTAAAATTATTTGTTACTTATATTCTTAAAATTTGATATGAAGAGAATATAATAAAAAGTATGATTATATTTTATTAAAAGAAAACGAGAAAAAAAAAAAAAAGCTCTTTTAACCTCTCAAGTTGATGTGAAACTGAACTTCATTTTCACTTTCTTTTTTTTTTTTTTTAGGCCTATAGAGAATTGTTCCAACAAACCACGAAATTTCAAGGGCAGTAAATCGAAAAGTTAATGCCTTTTCTGGCCACAAAAAGAAATAAACAAAATTAATCATTTTCACTTTTACAGTCACGACATTTCTGGCCACAAAAAATTAAATAAAATTACAGATGTTATAGTGACGACATGACGTGCAACTATTTTCAACTAATTTTAATTTCTACTAATTTTAGCTAAACCTTGCAATTATTATTACAAATTCCCTTTTATTTTATTTTTTACATTCTCAATGCGCATATTAATTTAAAAATATATCAAATTATTTGTTTCAAAGAATTTAATATTATTTAATTGTTTAGAGTTTAAATTTTATTTTTTAATGTATAATTTCTTTATTTTTAAAGTAAAATACCTTCATAATCTTAAAATTATTGGATTCTTTTTAAAATAATAACTAAAGTATTATTTTTTTGTTTGATCACTAACGTTTTGATTTTTTTTTTATCACTAAGATGTTAAACAATAACGGTTGTTTAACCTTACATATAAAATAGTTTAGATGGCATTGCAAAAATTACACGTAAGCTAAAATAATCTAGTTGACATTATTAAAATTTCACATAAGCTATTTTTTATTGGGTTTTTCTCTTATGTTTTTTTTCTCTCATCAACCCAATCATATTGGTCCATTTTTCTCTCGTCTTTCTTGTTATTCTTCTTTACCTTTTCATTACGAGCAGTAATTTCGTTTCTTTCCTTCTTGATTTAGGATTTTTAATTATCAAGTTTAAGATGAAAAACTCTAATATAATGATTCATTTTTGTTATTGTGGATTGCTAGTTGATTTGAAAACCTTTTGATCAAATGACAATCTTAAAAGGAGGTTTTTGGGTTGTAAGAATTGTTATTTCTCTAAATATCGCTTCTTCAATTTGTATGATCCACCCACTAGTAATTGTGCTAGAGTTGTTCTTCTTGGGTTGTTAAAAAAGATCAACATAATTGAAAACCAATGAAAAAATGAGTGAGTATTGTAGATTTTGTTGTTTGATTTTTGCTTTGATTAAGCTCTTACTAGACTATGATTATTGGTTTAAGGTTAGAGTATGGTAATATATTGTAGGTTTAGGGTAGCAATTAGGTTTAAAAGATTATGTTTTTTTTTTTTTTTTTTACATTTTGTATCAACTGACAAAATATATTAACTAGTTTGTTGTTTCAACTGGCAAAATATATTAACTTAATCAAATGTACTTTGGATCAGATTATGTAATTTACTTTGGATCAAATTTGTATCAAAGGATCAATTTTTTGTTTAAATTTTTGTCAATGCTAAATCCTAAACCAATAAATCCCCTAATATCGAGGTTTTAATTTTTTGTTTAAACATTGGTTAGTGCTGAATTGAGGCTGTTGCAATAATACCGATATGACAAACCAATAACAATACCAACATAAACAAATAATGAACAAACCAATAAACTAGTATGTAATTTCAAGTAGTAACAAAAGAAATCCAAAACAAAATTAATGAACAAAAACATTACTTTATTGATAATAAAGAGTCATATACACCAATATGTAATTGCAAACAATATGTTGGGCTTTAGATCAACACCCTAAATCAGTCTTTTCATAAAAAAAATTCCCCTAAACAACAAAAAGAATTCTATACCATTCCAACATGCTAGTAACAAAAGAACTTTGCATCATAAAATAATCATGTGCATAAAAAAAAAAAAACTCATATTTCTAAGCTAGCCTTGCTTGTAATTTGCCTAGCAATGTTTTCATTTCATGGTAGCTGGTTTTACTAGACATTTTGTAACTTTTTTGTTCTATTGAATATTGATTGAAGATTTAGGCAACTTTCTTTTCCTTTTATCCATATTTACAAGTCCAGGGGGTGGAGGAAGTCCATAAGGTCTAAGAGATTGAGGGGGTCCATAAGGCCTACGAGGTAGAGGAGGTTTACAAGATCCAGAAAAGCCATTGGATCTAGGGATAAAACTTTGTGGTATTTGAAATACTTAACTAAAGACCTATGCATCAATACAATAAATGATTAATTATTTATCCTATAAGGTAAATTTTAAGGTTGGTATATAGTAGACAAAATAATTACTTACATTAAGCATCTATTTAATAGTTGTTGAAAATGGTTGATTAGTAGTTGTAGTAGCCTTAACTTGTTGATTGTAGTATTAACAAATCTCTTAACTTGGAAAATGAAAGTAATAAAACAAGTTATTATATTTTGTCTAATAATATCATGCATGAATAAAAACCAATAAACCAAAACACTCATAGGTAATTTCGAGACTTTTTTTTCTTGTTTGATTGATATAATCCCTAGTAATAGTAGCTAGATTCAATCTGCTATTACCCCGAACCTTTCATTTGTATGTCCTAACATTATGCCCTAGTTTTTCACATTTCCTACAATTGATTTATCTTCATCTTTTTTTAATTTTGAACTAACTTCCAATTGTTTCATTTGTTTCTTCCATTTTGTTCTTATGTGATTTTTCAAGTAACCTTCTTATAATTGGTGGCAGTATTGATTCTAGGGATTCAATAGTTCTCCACTGATTTGCACCTCTAATAGGGCTAATAAAATTAGAGTAGATCTTCACTTGTGTGGTCTTGGTATAGCTTGGGTTAACATAATGTTTAGATTTTTCTTTGGTTAGGAACATGGCTAAAATAGCATGTATGCATGGAATGCTAGTGAAATCCCATTTTTTGCATGAACAAGTACATAACTCAAGCTCAACCACATACTGATTTGATGGACCACATGCAACTTGGTACCTTGGATCACTAGCATGTTTTGGCCAACACCTATTTGACTCTAAGACAATTTGATCTAATTTTTTTTTTTTTTTTGTATTTTAGGATACAATGGTTTTGGATACTTTTCAGCTGTTGCACTTTTTAAAGCAATTTTTTGGATTAATTTTGTCCTAATAGTCTCCATCATTGTCAATATTGGTTTATCCATTGCATCTAAAATAAACTTATTAAATGACTTACATAGATTGTTAAGAAACATGACACACTTAACCATTATTGAGAAATGATACTTAGACCAATGAACTTGATCTTTTCCTTCAAGCCATTTGTATGCATCAGTTGATAAGGCTTTGTTTTTCCTCATTGTATCTTCAAACTCTTTCAAGTAGATAGCTCTATCAGCTTTCCACAAGTAATCCTTCAATTTTTTTTTTTAAGGTTTAACTTAAAATTTTTGTATAAATGCCTAACATAGTTTTTGTGCTTAACATTAAGCACAATGTCTAGAAGTGCATTCACAAGTCCCTATAAAATAGTAGGTCAATAAAATGCAGTTAACAAGATTAAACTCAATTTTATATTTAAAATGGAACAATAAAAAAAATTAAAAGTGTGGACACCCATTTTCGTCCAGGGTGATCAATTTTTCAATTCAAGTTACTTTGTGATTGTCGAGTTTCAGAGGAGTTCATGTTCGGGCTTTTTACATTTTATTTCGTTTGGGCTTCCAGCTTAATAATTATTGGTTGAATGTAAATTTATTTTTAAAAATTTTCATTGAATATATATTTTTTATTATTTAAAATATAAAAATTTGAATTATAAATCTATTAATAAATTTTTAATTTAATTGAACTACGTATCAATCTTTATTTAACTAATTTTTTTTTCTCTCTATTTTCTTTGACTTCATTTTTGTCCCATTTCGATGCCACACTGTCAGTATACGTCAAAAACACAGCCTTAACTTTTTTATTTATTATGTAGGGCTCCATAGAGAAAAAGATTTAAGATATATGACTTTTGATTGTTACAAAATCAATTACAGGAACTAGACCCCACGTGTTCCTAACACTTTCAGTGCTATTTTTGTGACTTGTTTCAGATCGATACGTTATTTATAAAGTAAGACATGACAACATCGGGATGTGTTGTAGGCTCTGATTGGATGCGAGTTGTTTAGGTCTTTTTAATGTACCTTTTAATCTTACCGACCCCGAAATTTGGCCTTATTATTAGACTATGTTGAATGGATGATGGATCCGAGAAGAAAGTAAACTAGCTAGGCTTAATAATTCATCATAGAAGATTTTAATTTGAGGACAATAAAAATTTAATTTTGTTTTAATAATCAATTTTGATTTGAAATAAAATTCAACGAATTCAAAATCCTCATAAATCAATTTGGTTATATGAATCTTTATATATATATATATATTTATATAAAGATAACAAGAACAAAGCAAACGATGCTTTGAATTGGCTTGGGGTAAAGGTCGTTTCTGCCTCCGGCAGGAAAGTTCCCATACGTTAGAAACTGAGAATTAGGAAATTAGGCGGTGGGCTGTTGGAAGTTTCAATTTGTATTCCTATTTCTATGCGTTTCAACGGGTGGTTAACTGGCTAGCCAATGAGCAGAAACATCCTCCCAGGGTACATATATAGGAACCCACCAGCGCCCAAACTGGGCTGCATGCCTGCGAGGGCTTGCTTTGACCTGTAACGCTAACCAGATGGTTCCACGTGGTTTTGTTTTGCAAGTAAAATACCCATTTGTCAAATTCCAAACAGAATAACTGCAAGCTGAACGGGGTCAAATTTGGTATTGTCAAAGTGCTTACCAGAAATGGCCAAAGGGGCAAAGTCTTGCTACAGATTCAACGCTGCCAAGACATCCCTATAAATACCATATGCCTTTCTATGCCTCCCTTACCAAGCAACAACAACTTTAGCTTTACACAAACTTCTTTGATCTTCTGTTTTTTTTGAAGTACATTTCATTCATTTTTGTAGTATTTTAATTTCTTAAGACATCAACCATGGTGCTATCTAAGACAGCTTCTCAGTCTGATGTCTCAGTTCATTCCACTTTTGCCTCTCGCTATGTCCGAACCTCACTTCCCAGGTAATCCCTTCAAATACAATTTTCATCCAAAAATCCATAACATAATAGCATTAATTTCATGGTGAAAGGGTGGCTAATTAGTTGGAAAATATTGCAGGTTCAAAATGCCAGAGGAGTCAATACCAAAAGAGGGTGCATATCAGATCTTCAACGATGAACTGATGGTTGATGGGAACCCAAGGTTGAACCTTGCCTCTTTTGTTACTACCTGGATGGAGAATAATGAGACTAATAAAGTTACCATCAAAAAATTATTATAATTATTGTTATTATTATTTTGTTTATTTATTTTACTAAAAAGGGAATAATAAAAAAAATGAACGAAAAGTCATCAAATTTTTTGGAATCCGATTCGATTAGGGTTGATTAAAATAGAAATTTGACTTTAATCTAGCAAGATTAAAGCACGGGCGTGCTATGATCGAAAATCAAATTTGTCGAATTTGATTTTTTAAACAAACCTTGATTTATTCTGACAAATTTTAATCAATCGAGTCAAAAAACGAATTTGAAGGATTTGATATAAGGAAATCCCTAAAATATTTGTAAAAACAAATCTTATAAATGAAACTAAAGTTCACAAATAGAGAGGAGGTTTTTTTTATCTTGAAAAATTTTTTGGTTGGTTTGTTTGCATGGAGAAATTGTTTTTGGGAAGTGTGTTTTTTTGCATCAGTATTATTTTTTTATTATTTCCCTGGGTTTTAGATTAAATTGGATTTGAAAAAATAAAAAATCGAGAAAAATCTAGAAATTTAGGTTTGGGAGGAACATTTAAATTTTTTGATTGAATTTTTTGGCCAAACTTGAAGTTTTCGGTCGAAATTCGGTGAGTTTCCCAAAAATCAATGATTAAATCAATTTTCAGCAATAGAATCTAGGTTGTTTTTAGAGAGAAGCCAGAGCAAAAAACAAGTAAAGAGAGAAAAGGATAAGGTAGTATAAGGAAAACTAAGTTTTTGTTCTTTTATAGTGGCCTAATACAATGTCGTTTCGAGCAACATAGGATTCGCGTAAACCTGTTTAGGATCCACGAGTTGCTCGTGGAGCAACCTGACTCAATCGCAAGGTTTGGCTCTTCTTTTTTTATTTCGATTTTATTTTAATTTTATTTATTTTTTTGAATTTTATTTTATTATTATTTTATTATATTATTTTACTTATCAATTTAAATTAACACATCATTTATTTTAATGTCTTTGTGAATTTCATTTTATTTATTATTTTTTAAAAATGTTTTAAATAAATTCTCAAATCCTACTGAACTATTGGAGGATTTGCAACTCAAATTAAATCTTACTAACCTATTGAAAGATTTAATGCAGCTTCTAAAAACAAATTTACAAAAATATCACACCAAACTATTAGGAGATTTGCATAAAAGTAAATCTTACCAAACTATTGAAGGATTTTATTGATTATTTTAAATAAAATTTAAATGAATTCGATGATAAAGCCTCTTTAAAGTGGAACATTAGTCTTTGTGAATATTCATGAGGTGAAAGAATTATATTAAATTACTACCAAACAATTAGAGTAATTTTAATATTAATTTTTAATATTAAATATTTTGGTAAATCATAAATATGATTAATGTTTGGATAATTTGAAATCGACCTGGTACCATCTTTTGGATAGGTGTTGTAAGGGTGCTAACCGTACTCTCGAATTTAAAATTTAATTTCTTAAACTAAAATCTATTATTTAAAGACACCTAAGCCAATATTTGGGCTCCTCTTTAAATAGGAAAAATCCAATCAAGTAACCAATCATACCTAGACAAAAAAGATTGGTGACGATTCCTGAAATTCATGTTTAGTGGTAGGTCCACGGATCTATACACTATAACAGTTTGACAACTTCACTTAGGACATCGAGAGTCAGGTCAGTAAATGATTCTTTGTTATCCAAGCCTAATAAATTTAATTTTTTCCTTGATTGTATTTTATTTATTTACTTATTCATTTTATATATTTGTCATTCACATACACATGTATAACATGAGCTCTACACCTGAGTTTTATCCTTTATGAGAGAGTAAAGTATCTACGCCTTTGTGAGATTTTATGTGTTCACATAGACTAGTGAAAAACTCTCACTCAGATTAAACTTTTTTTACTTGTAGCCTATAATGGGTGATGATTGGGATGTCTTATTAGTTTATAATGGATAATGATATAAGAAACAATTTGAGAACTTTTAGATTGTCAAACCTTTGAACCTAGCATGTAAATAAACCTTAAAGGTTCGAACAGATGATGTGACATGTAAATAAACTCTTAAAAAATCCTAAATAGGATATATGATGTGACATTTATTCTGCTTGTAAATTTTTTTAGTATTTGCTTACTAATCCTTTATTTATATATATTATTCTTTGTATATATCATTTTTTACTAACCCTTCTTTTTTATTGTACATACATGCATTCACATAATTAAATCTTCCCTGTTGCATTTAAGCATCTTTGTATTCAATCTTATGTATAATCTGATAATTATATAAACATTACCATAAATCTGCACCCAAATTGTGAAAAATTAAGATTCAAGGATAGGTCAACTAACTCACCATAAGTATAATACCTGGGCTCAAGCTAGAGAAATGAAACAAGATAATGCAATCCATATTGAAAAGTTAGAAATAGCCTAAGAAGAGCTTAAAAGAGAGTTGACCAAAATTTTAGAAGAGCTAAGCAAGTTGAACAAAGGGAAGACTGTAGAAGAAGGGGCTAAACCTAAATACCATTTATTGCAGGATGTTGTTGACCCTCTGTATCTTCTTGGCTATAGCCCATATTAGGCCCAATACATTCAAGGCACATTATCATAATAGTTCACATTTCCTGTAAGGTACACTTACACATAAATACTATCTACCCTAATTCAAAGGTAATTTTAAAGTTTTACTAATCCTATCTTTACTAAAAAAGTAGCAGAGCCAATTTCAGTCCTCAACTCAGATGACCTCAAGTGGAACAAGAAGCTGAAATTAAAGGTGGTTAAAAGTTTAGAGGACTCAAGGTTTAAACATAGTATAAACTTATTGGAAGGATAATTATATAAAAAAATTGACCTGCTTATTTTTTAAATCAGTACTACCACATCATAAACTTCGTATTTGATTCTTTTTTTTTACAAAGTATGAAAAAAAATAGAGTCTTTCAAAGAATATACCTAATAATAGAGGGATATGGCTACTCAAGTTTAACCTCCTCTGACTAAGAAAAAAATGATAGTATTGTTCATTAACACCTTGAAAGTACTTTATTATGAGAAGATAATAGGAAACACAATAAAGAACTTTGTTGACATGGTGATCTCAGAGGAGATAATTGAAAATGGCATCAAGATTGGTAAGCTTAAGGAAAGAGAGGCCAATAATACCAAGAAAGGTGGGATGCTTAAGAAAAAAAAAGCTAAAGCTCAAGTGGTGAGTTTTGAAGAGCAACAATTTAGAAGTTATGCTTCATATCCACCATATGTTAATCCTACTTACTATCCTGTAGCTAATAATATTGCACAAGTCCTTTACTAGCCTTATTACCCAATCATGAACAGCATTGCTCTAGGTCCTTATCAACTAACCTTTCAAACACCTACATATGAGCCTAGTTTTGTTAATACTTTAATTTCAAGGCATTATAATCAAGCGAGTAGTTTGGAAAGAACTAGAGGTAATTGAGAAAGAGGTTATATTGATCTCATCCCATAACCTATACTAAGCTATTTTTAAAATTGGTTAAGAATGACTTAGTATCTCCAATCTTTTTAGAACCATTAACATCACCTTATCCCAAATGGTACAACGTTAATGACGTATGTGATTACCAGAATGAGAATGTGAGTTATTCTAGAAACATGCCCTACTTTCAAGCACAAGGTGCAAAGTTTGATTTAAGCAGGGTGAGTTTCAATGAGTTAGGAAAATTGAATGTTAATAATGACTTTTTGCTCGATCACCTAAAGGTGTGATTTTGGAAAAGTTTATCATCTTAGAATTTCTTAAGAATATGAATTTCTTTTATGTACTTGAATTTTATCTTATTTTTTATGACTTAATAAAAGTAACAAATTTGATGCATGTTCACGATATTCCTCTTTTATGTTAATCATCAGTATGTACTTTTTTAAATATTTTTTTCATATATATTCTTTGATTTCAAATAATGAATGTTCAGACAGTCATGATAATAATTCAAGATTCGATTTTGAAAACATCATTCATGATGATCTAATTGATAATTGAGATTGTTGATTCATTTAGACTACTTAATCAAAAAATATAACTCTGATGAAAATTTTACTTATTGAAAGATGTAAGTGATGCAATACATGATCATTGCGTTATTTATTCACAAGTTTGTTCTTAATCAATAAACATTTTTTATTGAAAGTATTCATGTTTGAAATGATAAATGATCATTTTTCTTTTACCTTCATAAAATGAGTAAAATTATCCTTTACTACCCTTTTTGAGCTTGTTAAAATTTTTTGTAAAGAACTTTAAACAAGGATCACCCTTACACCGGGGCAAAATTCGATAAGCTTGTTTCAAGGGCAAAACCCTTTTATGCTTAAATTTTTCTTGAAAAATGATGCAAAAAAAGAAAAAAAAGAGAGCAAAATGAAAAAAAAAAATTAATGGGGCAAAATGTTAGGGTGCTTCACATGAAAAAAAGTGATTTTTGGTTTGATAATCCTTCAAATACAATTTGGGCCTGTTTTGTCCATTTTTTTCATAATCATTTACCTTAACCTAGATTACATCCTTTAAAAGTCCATTTTGATTGAATGTGAATACTCAAATTAGAGAATCATAAATTGAACTAATGTAGGTTTATCATTAGATTATTTGAGATTTTAATCCAAGTCTTACTAATGGATCAATGGTAAAGAAAAATAAAAAAAAAATGAAGATGGAGTATGCAAAAAAAAAAAAACCAAAAAAAAAGAAAAAAAAAGGGAAAAAAGAAAGATGTAAACTGAAAACCTGATAGTGCAATTTAAGTAAAGATGGAAACTTGAAAATATAGCTTCATTTGAAGATCTCAGGAATATGGATAATCTCTAAAGATCGAGAATATCAATCGAATGTATTTTTGAAAGAAGATTTTGAGTTATAGTTTAAAATTATCTGAACAATCATTATTCTAGATGTGTATCCCATTTACATAATCACAATATTTTTCTTTTATTCATCTCTGAGTTATTCTTGACCCTACTTTTTTTTTTATAATGAATATCCATTTTTTTCCTTTACCCAGTGTACATTCTCTGAATGAATTGAGGAAATGTGTCATGTTTATCTCGAATTTGAATAATGATAAATAAATAAATGACAATGTTTGTAAAGAGTTTTTCATTTTTTTGAAAGAAATCGAAGATGAGAGAAATGAAAGAAGCTTAAGAAAATTATTTAAAAAATGGCAAATAAAGTGGCACTGTGTTAATACAATGATGTATTGGTCAACATAACCTATGAGTTGTGACCAAATGAGAAAAACAACATGGATCAAATGATGAAATTTATTCTAAAATCATTAATGCCGAGAAGGAATATATGAGATGGTGGAGTTTGAGAACCTTGTTACTACAATTAGAATTTCTTGGCATTGATTTAGTAATAGTTGCATTATATACATTGTGTTTACATTGTATTTAAATACTTGATAATTACATTTGCATCATGGTTAAGGCATGTATTTGCATTATGTAAAAAATATTTGAATCATAGTATGACATTTATATGATTGTTTAAGACATGCATTTACATCATTTAGTGAGAATCTGGATTGTTACATTTGTAACAAGTAGAAGACTTTTGCATCATGACGTTTGCCGCACATAAAAATTTGACTTTGATTAGAGAAATTTTTTGACTTTTGAATCCTCAAATGAGGAAGATATTTCATGATAAGATTTTTTAGGTGAGGAAAATTTTTCAAACTTTTAAAGTCATAAAATCTTTGTTTAAAGGAGTTTTTTTTTTTCGAATAAGAATCTAAAAAATTTTGAATATTTAAAATTTTATATGTGAATCTCTAATTTTTTGGATGTGAAACTTTGAAATTTTGGATGTGAATATCTAATTTTTTGAATTTGAATAATTAAAACTTTTGATGTGAATTTCTAAAATTTTTCAAATGGGAATCTTTGGAGTTTTGGATGCGAAACCCTGAAATTTTTTAAATGAGAACATTTGAAATTTTGGTTATGAAATATTAAAGTTTTTGAATGAAAATTTTAAAAAATTTTGATGTGAATTTTTAAGTTTTTCGAAGGAAAATCTTTAAGTTTTGGGTGTGAACCTTTAAATTTTTTGAATGAGAATCTTTGAATTTTGAAGGTGAGCCTTGAAATTTTTGATGTGAATCCATAAAATTTTCAAATATGAAACTTTGAATTTTGGATGTAAATCTCTAATAATCTCTTGAATGTGAATCTTTAATTCTTGTATGAAAATTATAGTTTGTGAATCTTTATAATGATGAAAATTCTTGTAAATCTAAAGTTCTTACGAAACTAAAATTCTTGTAAATTTGAAAATTCTTGTGAATCTTCCATTTAGTGAATTTGAAACCTCTACAAAACTTAAAATTTTACGAATCTGGAATCTTTGTGAAACATGAAATCTTTGTGAATCTAAAACCTCTGAGAATCTTGAGTCATTTACAAACTTTTGAAATCTTTGCAAAACTTAAAATTTTTGTGAATTTGAAAATCTTTGTGAATCTTGAATTTTTACAAATTTTTTACTAATATTGGAGTGTTAGAATCTTTCAATTTTTATAATGAAACCTTGCGAATCTTTGAAGTTTTATGATGAACCTTTGAATTTTCAAATTGTGAATTTTTGGATTTCAAGCTAAAAATTTTGAATTTTATTTTTTAACTTACGATTCAATCTTGGTCATTCATATTTGACCTCAGCTTAATCCAAGTCATTTTATTTTTCTGACCTACAATTCAATACCCAGTAATTCACCTTTGACCTTGGCTCGATCTAGGTCTCTTTATTTTTATGACTTGCGATTCAATTTCAGTCATTCATCTTCGACCTCGGCTCGGTCCAGGTCATTTTAGTTTTTCTGACCTATGGTTCAATCTTTGTTGTTTATCTTTGAGCTTGGGTTAATTTAGGTTGTTTTAATTTTTTAACTCGTTGTTCAATCTCGATCACTCATTTTTTATCTTGGCTTAGTACATATCATTTTATTTTTTTGACTCGTAGTTCATTTTCGATCACTCGTTTTCAATCTTAGCTCAGTCCAGATCATTTTATTTTTTTGACTTGCAATTCATTCTTAGTTACTCATTTTTTTATTTTGGTTTGATCTTGATCATTTTATTTTTTGATTCACAGTTTGATCCCAATCATTCATTTTCAATCTTGACTCGATTTATGTCATTTTTATTTTTTGACTTACGAATCAATCTCGGTCAGCCACTTTCGATCTAGTTCAATCTAGACCACTTAATTTTTTGACTCATGGCTCAATCCCTGTCATTTTTATTTCTGTATTTTGACACACCTCGATTATTTTCGACTTTGACATGGTTCAACTATTCTCACATCTTTATTTGACTTCAGTTTTCAGGTCCAGATAGAACAATTGTTTAGATCTTTGCATCATTCCTGTTTCACAAAGACGTGTAAAGAGGGATAGCTTTGGACACCAGTTTTCATCAATAGTGCAATCAATTTCTCAATTCAAGTCTCTTCAGGATTTTCAGTCCTCGGAAGAGTTCATGTTTATGCTTCTTACATTTTATTTATTTTGGGCTTCAGGTTTGATAATTGTTAGTTGGATGCGAGCTTTGGCCCAATTATTACTGTATTATTATTATTATTATTATTATTATTATTATTATTATTATTATTATTATTATTATTATTATTATGTTCATTTATTTTACCAAAAAGGGAATAATTGAAAAAAGGAAAAGGAAAGTCATTAGATTTTTTGGAATCCAATTCGATTGGGGCATATTAAAATGGAAATTTGACTTTAATTTAGCAAGATTAAAGCATAGGCGTGCTATGATTGAAAATCTGTGAAAATGAACCTTAAAAATGAAATTCAAGTTCACAAACAGAGGGGAGGTTTTTTTTATCCTAAAAATTTTTTTGGTTACTTTGCTTGCGTGGACAAATCATTTCTAGAAAGTGTGTTTTTAGCATCAGTCTGATTTTTCTATTATTTCTAGGTTTTGGATCAAATTGGATTTGAAAAAATAAAAAATCTAAAACAATCTGGAAATCTAGGTTTAAGAGAAACATTTAAATTTTTTGGTTGAATTTTTAGCCAAACTTGAAGTTTTCAACCGAAATTCAATGAGTTTCCCAAAAATCGATAATTAAACCTAGTTTCCGACAACTAAATTTGGGTTATTTTTAGAGAGCAGCCAGAGCAAAAATTAGGTAGAGAAGGAAAGAGGTAAGGCAGTTTAAGGAAAAGCCAAGTTTTTATCCTTTTATAGTGCCTAAATATGATGTCGTTTTGTATAGCCTAGGATTTGCGTGAACTTGTTTAGGATCTGCACGTCACCTGTGGAGCAACCTGACCCGATCGCAAGGTTTGGCTTTTTTTTTTATTTTATTTTCTATTTCAATTTTATTTATTTTTGTTTTAGATTTTTTAATTTTATTATTATTGTTTTTTATATTATTTTACTTATCAATTTAAATCGAGTAACACATAATTTATTTTAATGTCATCGTGAATTTCATTTTATTTATTATTTTTTAAAATATTTTAAATAAATTCATGAATCCTACCAAACCATTAAATGATTTGCGTCTCAAATTAAGTCTTACAAAATTATTGAAAGATTTAATGCAGCTTTTAAAAACAAATTTATAAAAAAATCTCACCAAATTATTGGGAGATCTACATCAAATTAAATCTTACCAAATATTGGGAGATTTTATTGATTATTTTAAATAAAATTTAAATGAATCCAACAACGGAGCTTTTTCAGAGTGGGATATGAGTATTCGTAAATACTCTTGAGGTAAAAGAATTATCTTAAATTGCTACCAAACTATTGGAGTAATTTTAAGATCAAATTTCAATATTAAATATTTTCGTAAATTATAAATATGACTAAGGTTTGGATAATTTGAAATCAAACTGGTATCATCTTTTGGATGGACGCTGTGAGGGTGCTATGACATTCTTTACACATAACCACACTCTTAAATATGAAATTTAGTTTCATGGACTAAAATCTACTATTTAAAGATACCTAAACCAATCCTAGGGCTTCTCTTTAAATAGGACAGATTCGATCAGGTGGTCAATCATAACTAAACAAAAAAGATTGGTGGCAACTCTTAAAATCTATGTCTAGCGGTAAGTTCATAGATCTATACGTTATGACAAAAAAGAATAATTTCATACCTTTTGTTTGTCTGACATAAAAGTCCAGTGATAAGAATTTTTAATCTCAAAATCATTTTTCAGCAAAAGCAAGAACCAATGTCGAGACTCAAAGTTTTCACTTTCAATAGTGACATACGTTGTGGATAGATGCAATCATTTACATCAATTCCTTTTAGGAAGCAACCATCAAGGCTAATAATACAGCTACAACTAGCTTTGAATCCATCTTTACATGCTTGTAAACAAACATATATTTTCTTAAATAACCTTTAGTCTAGGTAACATATTGTAGTGGTCCCTTTATTGCTATGCCTAAGCTTATCCAAATAATCATAAATCTTATAATATTGTTCTTTGTGATTTTCATACACAATTTTCAAGTGTTATCCGCTCAGCTTTAAAATATTTTGTCAATGACACATGAATCACAAAGTCTGTTTGAAGGGAACTTAAGTAGTACTTTGGATCAATCATAAACTTTTAGAGGTAATGCTAAGCCATCTATTTAGAAGTCATGTTTTATTTTTATTCTTCTTAAGGCATGTATGTTCAATGACATAAGTCTCTATCTGCTAAGCAGGGTCCAATAGGTTTTTAGCATTGAATTTTGCCCCTTACAATTTCTATGGACTCCTATCATTGTATATAACATTAACTCTTTTTTTGTCATTCCTTTTAAACTTGGCATTATATTTTTCCTTCCATACTATCTTATAGCATCTTTTAGCACCTCATTGTTAGCTATAACTTAGGATTTGCCATATCTATTTCACTATTAAATTCTTATAATCTACTAACACCTTCAGAATCAAACTTATGTGCACTGTGCAAAAAAATATGATTTTTCATATTCAGATCTATTTTCATCTTTAACACTTACTCTTCCAACTCCAACACAAAACTCATTATCCACTCTAGCATGAACTCTATCACCTCTACCCATACTACTCTTAATTTCTAAATCAAAATTGACCTCAAATACATGGTCATCATCATCATCCATATCATAACCATTTTCATTAAAATCAAAATCAGAACTATCACTATTATTTTCATGCTCATTGAATAAAACTTCATCTTTCTCTAAATTAGAACTAACACTTTTAGAATTTGCATTTACATTAATTTCAATTAGAACTAACACTTTCACAATTTACTTCTACTTCAGTTTCACATTCACTTGTGGTGTCTAAAGCAATTTTCACTTGTGATTCATCCTTAACACATCTACCATCAAATCTACCATAAGATCTACTATCTATTTTATATCCATCAATGACAAACCCATCTTCCAAATAAATATGGATGTAATGAATTCTAGGCATGCAAGCAACCATATTCACTATATCAAAATATGTTATAAAAGGCATAACATTATCATTACTATGTGCCCTTTCAAGTTATTTCCAATAACATCTAATTAAGCCTACATAACTTAACTCTCCAATCATATCATTCATTTCAAGCATGGACATAGCTTCTACATGGCATAAATCAAAGTAATCAAACATCCTTCCAATATACTTCATAATAGGAGTATATTGAAATTTATCACCATGTTGAACAATAATTGAAAAGTAGTTGATTACTCTAAAAGAATTATCAAATTTTAAAACATTAATTAAAAAACTAATATGATTTAGGCATAATTTACATAACTAATTTATATCTAATAGCTTTAAACTAATATGTAATTTACTCATGGCCTTAGCTTTGGTCAACATATATAGTCTACTTCTAAACAATAGAATAAGTTGAAACTTGGAAATAAAAAGTAAACATTAGCTTGATCCCCTTTATTCTAAGATTAAATCTTTAACATATTCATTAAACAAGTAACAACTTCAAAATATGAAAATATGGGGGCATATGGTTATTTATATATATCAAGTTCCAACCAAAAGTTAAATAGTACCCTAGTCATCAGTATCAATTTGTTCTTTTATCTAAAATTGATTGTTTTTTACATCTAAATTATGATATTAATATATAAAAGATTGTAACATATGCAGAAAATGTAGACAACATTTTATAAAAAAAAAATCCATTGAAACTTAGTTTATATAAGCCTAAATTAAGTCAAAGATATTATCACAACTACTGACTCAATTAAATAATCTTTTGTAAACACCCTATTTTGTCAGAAATTTTTTTTGATGAAAAATGAGCTTTCAACATTAAATTAGGTCAAATTGGGAAGCTCAAGCCCAATAGGAAAATTTTTATTTTAAATTTTAATTTGATTTAATTTTGGTTTAATTATACCTTTATCAAAATAACAATAAAGTAAATAAATAAAAAAAATCAAAATAAAAAAGGGTTAAAGGTTTTAAAAATCAAAAAATAAAAAAAATAATAGAATTTGGGGGCTTAAATCCAATTTTAGAAGAACCAAAAATGAAAAAATTTTCACCAAAATTTGGGGGCTTAAATCGTGCAAACACAATAAAATTGTAGAATTAAATTCACATTAAATCCCGGATCATGTGAAATTTTTTTCAAAATTAAAAGGGTTTTGATATATAAAATAGAGGAAAAATCACACACAATGAGGAAAGGGTATTTCGAGGGTTCTAATGTTTGTGTTTCTAGGTGCTTGGTGTTCTAAAGTTGATTTTGAAAGTCAAATTGACTCAGCACACTAAGCAGAACATAAGTATTAAAAAATGACTCATCACATTCAACACCACACAAAACATAATAAAAACCTATTTGTAACAACTGTCTTAAATATTCAAAATTAAACTCATCCATTCAAACTACTCCATTCAATAGTAGGTAAAAACTAAAAAAATAACAAAAATATGTTGAACACTTACCATATATAAGCATAACATCCCCTCTCAATCCAAGCTTTCTTTTGTTCATTGCTTGCCAAACCCTAAACAAACACCAACACCAACACCATAATCTAATATGATCTTACACCACCTGAAAAAACACAAAATCATAATTCTTAACTTTTGAGTCTCCCTAAATCACAACTTTAGCAACCTTAAACCCCAAGTCGTAAATGCTTCTCTTTAAATTGCAACCGTAAACCCCAAATCACAATCACTTCTTAACATAACCATAAACCCCAAATCACAAAAATCTCAAACCTTTAAATTTGTTATGGACTAATTTGGGTTATTTTAGCTTACGTAGGTACCATCTGGGTTCACAAAAATCCCAAACCCTTAAATTTGTTATGGACTAATTTGGGTTATTTTAGCTTACGTAGGTACTATCTGAGTTATTTTATTTGCCACATCATTAACTTTTAAATATTTGTAATGTTAGGTCAAATAGTCGCTACTGTTTAACGTGTCAATGACTAAAAAAATTATTAATTCAAACATTAATGATCAAAATAAAAAAATAATATTTTAATAACCATTTTAAAAGACTCAAATAATTTAGATACTATTAAAATATTTTACTCTTATTTTGATATACTATTAAAGTGTCGATTATTAAAATTTAAAATTCAACATCCTATCAACCGTTAAATCACATAATTATTGATAATTTAATAAAATTTTATACACAAAATTTATAACAACTTATGCTTGAGTTTTGGATGCTTTACCTCTTTTTAAGACGGAATATTATATGATTAAGGTTGGAACTTCATCTCCCATATTAAAATTCCAAATATATATAAAAGTTGTATTGGTTGAGTTGTTAAGTATATCAAGTATGCAACAAATTTATTAAATAATTTGAATAAATATTAATACTTTATTAAAATAAAATACATTTAAAAGCTATGAAAATTTTTTGTTATATTCAGTAATTGTTGTTTCAAATATTTTTTATATATTTAATATTTTTAAAAAATTATTTCTTTTACACTAAACAAACTCTAACAATTTAGTAGTTCTGGTTTTCGATTTCAGTTTATACAATTATTATTTATTGAGGTGATTTATTTAATTAATTTTAAAAATGAAAATTTTCACAAACTTAAAAGACTATATTACAAATCTTTTTATTTTTAAAATAATATAAGCTTTCAAGATAATTTTTTCTCATTCCTTTTTAAATATCTAAATAAGGTATATTTTGCTTATTGAAATTTCAATAATTAAATACATATGTAACCTATAAGAGTTTTTTTTTTTTAAATTACACTCATAATTAATTATTATATTATCGAGTAATCAATTAATCATTAAATAATCAATTAATAAATTATTTACTTTAATTAACAATCAAAACCCACACCCAATAAAATTTACATCTAAGACGTTAAGATTAATTAGTAAATGAAAGAGTTATTTTTTATAAAAAATATTTAAAAATAAAATTCCGAATGCATGTGATTAATGTGAGAAAATTTGTCTTTAAATAGTTAACAAAAGATTGGATCAAAGCAAAATTTGCGTGACAGGTGATTGTATTAAAAAAAATCGATATATACATAGCTTTTTCAAACAAACAAAAATTTGTGTAGTGATTAGGGGTGTAATTGAGTCGATCGAGTTGATATAGTGAGAAGTTCGAGCTCGACTTACAATTCGAGATTCGATATTCGGTTCGAATTCGATTGAATTTTATTTTTCAAGTTTAAGTTCGATTCGTGATCGAATTCGAGCTACTCGAATTCGTTCGATTAAGTTCGATTAATATGTAAAAATAAATTCGATTCGTATACTCGATAAAAATTCGATTATTTATGTTCGAATTCGAACTTGAACTCAGAGTCAAAATATTTTATTAATTAAAATAATAAAAATATATTTAAATATAAAAACTCGATTAGGCTCGTGAGTTACTCGAGTCGGATATAAAAATATTCAAATTCGACTCGATCGATAAATCGAATTACTCAAACTTGAATTCGATTTGATAATAATCAAACCGAATTTAAAATTTTTTTGAATCGAATCCAAAAAATTTACGAATATTAATGTATTATTTATATTCCTAATAATGACAAATATGAGTTAAGTTAGTCCGCTGTTCCTGGAGACTAGACTAGTTTCCTTTATTTGCTTTCCACAAGGACTGAATTTAAAGCCACCGACCCAAATAGCTACAGCCACCCACACAACCTTTTTCCTCTGGATATTTGTATATATTGTATGTTTCTCTGGGTTCTGCTAAGTTGAGCAAAAGACCGAAGCCGGTTAATATATCAGAATGGATAGACAGCCAGGGCCAGCTCACGCTCTACCTGATGTAGTTATTGATTCTGCTTCTGGCAATGGTCATCCCTTTAACTATCTTCACTTTCCTCAGGGACGCAGCACCAACCTTGTTCAGCCTACTGATAACAAAGTAGTTTCTCTCACTTTTTATCATGTCTGTTACACGTATATGCGTATGTTCTTTCGTTTTTGTTTCACTAATATGTTGTTCTTGCAAGGGGTTGTTTCGAAGTTCTGAGTTTCTGGGTTTCCTTATTTTTGTTCTCTTTCTATTTCTCTTTCTCTATCAGTTTGGTTTGGAATATTTTCTTTAGACTGTAGTTTGGTTTTCATGCTTCAATTTGATCACTCATTTTTTCTGGTTTTACATGGACCAACAAGTTTAGATATTGAAACCTGATTAGTTTTGAGTGCCTTACAAATTCGGACAGTTCTATTGTGTTTACATATTTAGTTTTATCTTTGGTTTTTGAAAATTTAATGGATTTGAAACCGAATATATATTGACTTAATTCTCTTGAAATCAGGAGACTGGTAGATGGAGCAATCTGTTACTTGCATACAAGACGCTAGGAGTAGTATTTGGAGGGCTTGTAACATCCCCACTGTATGTATATCCATCAATGCATTTAAATTCTCCAACTGAAGAAGACTACTTGGGAATCTATAGCATCATGTTTTGGACTCTTACACTCATTGGGGTTGTCAAGTATGCCAGTATTGCTCTGAAGGCAGATGATCAGGGTGAAGGTATGTAACAAATTTGCCTTGTTAACATTTCAGATCTTTGTGATTGTGAGCTAGGCAGCATAGTTTTTTCTGTATTTAGTTTCTGTATGGTTCCTTTTCGAAGCAAGATAAGTGCTTTAAATAATTGTTTTATAATTAGATGTTCTCTTTTCATTTGCTGTTTTTAAGTGCTTATGCTCATTAGTTTCTGGGAAATGCTCATGCTTGCCCTGATAATTGTTGGATTTGCAGTACTGCTTATATGATTCTTTCACAACATAATTTAGTTTGATAGATATGATTTGAATTCTAATATTCCAAACCTTTTCACTCCTTAGTTTCTTTGAGATGTTATTTCGACTTTCCATTAAAGGTAGCTTAAACTTTGCATTTCTTTTAAGTACTACTGCACATGAATATTCTTGATTTGGCCATAACGAAATGGATGCAGGTGGAACATTTGCCTTGTATTCTTTACTCTGTAGAAAGATGAATATTGGAATTGTTTCTTTGAAACATTCTGATATAAACTCTAATCAATCACGACCTGTACTTCGTGAGAACACCAGAGGGAAGAGCAGACTTGGCAAACTTTTTGAAACAAGTATTGTTGCCAGAAGGGCGTTGCTTTTCACTGCTATGTTAGGCACATGTATGCTAATTGGTGATGGTATTCTTACTCCTGCAATCTCAGGTTTGTTTCCAGGTTTATTTCTTTGTCCTGGTTTTTCCTAGTAATTATTTGTGTGTTTTTACGTTTGACTTTCAAATATTTTGACAGTGTTGTCTGCAATGGATGGACTAAGAGATCCCTTTCCTTCAGTCACCAAATGTAAGTATTGAAAGTTTCAAACTCTGGGGATATTGATGCCTTTCTACTAAGCTATACTCAAATAAATTCTTCCTTTGCGTTTAGTCTCACCTTGTTATATGTATGCTGTCATAAGAAGCTGTCATCTTAGTATAGTAGTCTCTCGTTAGTGTGTTTTTTTATGTTACTAGAGTCTGATATGCCATACAAAAACTGTTAATATTCAAAAAAAAAAAAAAAAAAAGAAACAAAAAATTTTTATCATAGATGTTGGATTCACTTTTGATACTCTTTTTTTTTTTTGGGGGGGGGGGGGTGTGGTTTGTGGGAGAAAAGCTATCATATGGGAAAGTTAAGCAACAGCTTTATGAAGTTTTATGAGTATAATTTATATCAGATAACTACTTCATTGACTACAATCTAATTGCAGGTTAAGGATTATTAATGTTCTTTCTAAGAGGCCTAACTTATTAAAGTAGTCGTGACTCAATAGTTTCATGATTTTAGTAATACATATGTGAGCATTCATCCTCCTTTAGCTTTACAAGTTACTTATCTGTGAATTGCAGCTTTAGTTGAAACTCTTTCTGCAGTAGTTCTTGTCATTTTATTCCTGCTGCAGAAATTTGGAACCTCTCGAGTGAGTTTTATGTTTTCCCCTATCATGGGTGCCTGGACCTTGAGCACTCCGCTTGTTGGCATTTATAGCATTATACATCACTACCCCAGCATATTCAAGGCTTTATCACCACACTACATTGTCCATTTCTTTCTGAGAAATCGAAAAAAGGGCTGGCTGATGCTTGGCGGTACCATCCTCTGCATCACAGGTAATTTTTTAGTACTTAAATTCTATGTCATCATTGGTAAATAAGCTACTGGGTTGTTCTATCATATTTGTTTACTTGTGAGATTTATCCAGTTGTTGAGCATGGCAAACGCAAACCACTACCTGCACACAATATATTATGGTTATAAACCTTGAATATATCTTTCAAGGAAATTTAAAATGACGGGAAGGAATAAATATTGCTGGGTAACATTAGTCAGCCACTAGATGTGAATGCTGATTTGATGATCTGGGATACAATCATAACATGTGATAAGTTACATTCATGATTTCACCCTGGTTCTTTCTTTTCATAACGTGTAAAGGCTTCAAGTTGTCCAGAAGGTGACTCCAATGTCCAGTCACATCCCTTTTAACTGAGGAGAGAAGAATAGGAGCATAAGTGTATAGACATGAGTAGAGACTAAAATTTGACGGTAGAAAATGAATTACATCAGTTAAAGAGGTCAGATAAATTCTTCAGTTTCATCATCAACCATTTTCATCTTTGACCGCAAATTTGATGGATCAGGAAACATAGACATTTATTTGCCTTGTCTCGTTTAAAACTTTTTTCAAACATGAAACTGATTTTAATACCCTTTTATCTGGTTGAAATATTATGTAGGTTCTGAAGCATTGTTTGCAGACCTGGGTCATTTTAACAGAAGTTCCATTCAGGTAATTATATATAACTTGTACCACCTCTTAGGCTTCCTTTTATGTGTCTACTAAAATGGCCTTCTTAATCCTTCCCACAGATGGCTTTCATATTTACAATATATCCATCACTGGTTCTGACATATGCGGGACAAACAGCATATCTGATCAAGAATCCCAACGATCATATGGATGGATTTTACAAGTTTATACCAAAAACAGTTTACTGGCCTATCTTTATAATAGCCACATTGGCTGCAATTGTGGCAAGTCAGTCACTTATATCAGCAACCTTTTCTGTGATCAAGCAATCTGTTGTACTGGATTACTTTCCTCGGGTCAAGGTGGTGCACACATCTTCCAAAAAAGAGGGAGAAGTGTACTCTCCAGAAGTCAATTACATCCTTATGGTTTTTTGTGTTGCTGTTATACTTATATTTGGAGATGGACAAGATATCGGCAATGCTTTTGGTATGGTAAAACAAACCTTCGACAGTTCGCTTTTTATTGCATTCATCAGCTATTATTAATTGCTTAAAATTTTAACAAGCTGTTTTCTGGTTTTTAACCAATTTTCTGGCACTTATAACATCTCATCTCACCGGTAACATATAAATCGAATAATAGTGGCTAATACTAACTAAAGTGAAGCATTGTTGTTATTTTCCATCAGCAATGGTGTTTCCGATATATTATTCTTCTTCTTTCAGTTCAAATATGAAATCCTTTTTGCTATATATATTTAACCTAAGAAGCATCAAAACAACATTTCCTTTTTTACAATGGATCATGCTAATTTTTAAGATCTTGCTTTCAGGTGTTGTTGTTAGTCTAGTCATGCTTATCACAACCATATTGCTGACACTGGTCATGATCATTATATGGAGAACGCCACCATTGCTGGTTGCACTCTACTTCATCGTCTTTTTTACAATGGAAGGCGTCTACGTGAGTGCCGTTTTGACCAAAATTTCTGAAGGTGGATGGATTCCATTTGCCATATCTTTTATTCTTGCCTTCATTATGTTTGGTTGGTACTATGGGAGACAGAGGAAGATTGAGTACGAACTAACTCACAAGATTGACTTGGAAAGACTTAGAATGCTATTATCTGACCCAGAGGTGCAAAGGGTTCCCGGATTGTGCTTCTTTTACACAAATATACAGGACGGAATGACTCCCATCCTGGAACATTATATTAAAAGTATGAGATCGCTTCACAAGGTCACTATTTTTACAACACTTAGATATTCACTGGTTCCTAAAGTTGCTCCAGAAGAGAGGATTGTGGTAGAAAAATTAGGCCTTCAAGGAGTTTATGCATGTGTGATTCAGTATGGTTATGCTGATTTCCTAAACCTTGGAGGTGATGACTTTGTTAGTGAAGTTATCGATCGCACAGAAAACTGCTCTAGTCGTTTACCTTGCGATCCTTCACAGGTTCAAGAGATCTCTGAATTGAGACAGGAGAAAATCGCTGGTGTAATCCATGTTCGAGGGAGGACAAGGTTTTACATAGGCAAGAATACCAGCTTGTTTGACAGATTCATGCTTGCCTTTTATGAAGTGTTGCACAATAACTGTAGGTCTGCACTGCCTGCTCTTGGGGTGCCACTGCAACAGCGACTTGAGGTTGGAATGTTTTACAAGGCTTGAAAGAAGTGATCGTAACAGGCACATAAAAATGGAAGTTTACTTGCCTGGAAAAATTTACTGTATAAGTTAAAGCTTTGACCAAGCTGTATCGGATTGTGGGTTGATTCATTTCCCAATATCTACAAAGCTATTTCATACTAGTAATTATACCAGTTTTTACTAGAAAATTTTCAAGAAGTTCAAAAAACCAGCTCCTCTTATTCATGATTAGTCAGGGGAGCATTTAGATGGGTTCCATTCAGCATTTTGGTTTCCAAGACCAACAGGACTTGCCCATCGTTGCCATAAACTTAGTATTTTAGTTAGAACAGCTCTCTGAACATTAATGCAATTTCCCTTATTCACCTATGAAGGATAAGCTCCAATGGAAAACTAAAATCATTTACTAATTTTTTATTTAAATGGTTATTCCCATTATTGGTTTACACATAGAAAGGCTGTCTAGATAATTGTTCTTTAATTATCTTAAACACGGTTGAAAACAAGATAGTTATCATGAGAGGTAAATCAAAATAATAACTAAAAATAATTTTAGGAGGAGAGAAATTGATTTTTGGGCAAGTGTGGATTTTTGACAATAAACGATTCTTTTATGTTATGACAATAGATAATTTTCTCGTAGCTAAGAAATGCAAAAGCAGATTCCTTGAGGTTGCAGTTCATCTCAGGCATCCCTAAATTTCCATTAACTTGTAATTTGTAAAGACTGATTGCCATCCTATGTGACCTTTGTTATTTGTCAAAAATCACGTTTTTATGTAAAAAACATGATTAATTAAACTAAATATTACGTTTTTAATGTAAAAAATATAATTAAAACATTCAATAAAAAATGTTGTGTTTATAATTTTATTTCAATGATTATGTTTTTATAACAAAAAATGTAGTTATTGATATGCATAAATTTATCTAATTAGTAAATACTATGTTTTTCACATAAAAAAACATATTAAAAGTATCATAAATACTATATTATAATATTATATCAATTATTATGTTTTTAACCTTAAAAAACGTTGTTGATATAAATATATTTATTTTATTTTATTTTTATTTTTATTGATCTATTATATTTCATATATAAAAAAATATAATTTTTTAAAGATAAAAAAAAATTAAAAAACCTAAAATTGCACTTATCTATTATATTTGGTCTTTTAAAAATGTTTTTATTTTATGTAATATATTATGTATTCAATTGAGTAAAATTGTACATTTATCCAATCTTATGGTTATGAATAATCATTTTCGTGTCAAAATGGATCTATATTTATTATACAATTACATTGATTTTCAAAGATAAAATAAAAAAAAATTATTATTATTAAAGTCAAATGTGAGATAAAATCAACTTTCCTTCCAAAATCTTAAAAATCTATAAAAACAAAAGTAGATTTCTGATTTCAAAATATTTGGACACAGTTAAAAATATTAGAATATCCACAAGAATTAGATACTGTAAATTATATGCATAAATCAAATTACGAAAAATAAAATTTCAAAGATAATCTAATTTTCTCTCAAACCAAATGCACTCTCCTGTTATTGTTTGCCAGATACTATTATATTGCAACAAAAGAAACAACGACAACAATATCAACAATAATAATAATAATAAGAGTTTATTGACCACTAAAGTTCAATGGAGGAACAAAGAGGCGAGAGAGATTGAACCAAGCTGCCATTCGTGACAAAACTACAGATACTAGCTCCAGGCAGAAGCCAGATTACTTACTATGTTTCACATAAAGTCACTTGACAGTATTCTATAATATGATACAACAGTAATGAAGAAATCACAACCATGCAAAATGAGGACATAAACAGACCTTCAAGAAGCCTGGTGGAAAGATAGTGTGCTAGGTGAATCAATTTTTATCTGGATTTCATCTTCAGCAACAGATTCATCGCTAGAATCATCATTTACATGGCCCTCTTTTGTGTCAGAATCCTTCACTTGTGCTGGGGGAACTCGTCCTGTAAACTTTCTTGCTTCTGGATTCTTCCTTAGAGTAGCAGATCCTTCTGATCTGACGGGAAAAAATGGATAGCCAGGGTATGAACGAACTCTACGATGTGAAAGGCTAGGCCGTGGCACATAAACCTTGTCATTGTAACATAAAAAGTGCAGTTAGATCCAAAAACAAAAGCCTATAATAAAGAGAGGAAACATACTCCTGCCTGCCAATATACAGTTCAATTTAAAAGACAATGGTGAATTTCGACTTAGAAGATATCAATTCTTCCACTTGACATACCATGCTGCCAAAGTTGCTTAACTGTATTGCTCTTTCAGACAATCTGTTTGCTTGTAGATCAGTTGCTCCATGATTTTGCATATGTTGCCTTGCATTGTTGAAATGTTCAGGCCAACTCATAAGACCTTCATGTTTTCTACTTAAAGTTCTATGTGAATGGTTAAATGAGGATGAACTTCTCTGCAGAACTCTATCAGCTTCAAGTGTTGCAATATAAAAAATAATTACTCTTGCTCTTTCTATTGTCTCAGCTTGATACATTGTGCTTCCCCTAGTCTCAAACTGAAACCTGGATTGCTGATGAGAAAAACTGGCTGTTGTGGCACCTGGTTTCATTACACATCAGTAGTCATACTTGGTTTTCTTTACTGCAAAGAGGAGTATAAACTACTTGAATTTATAGAATAGCAATTAAGTTCCATTTGGCCCAATTAATCTAACATAGGGGGTTATATTGTGATATTAATTAAAATTTCCATCATTAAATTTGACGAACGTAAAAGGTGAGTTAGATGATTCAACCTGGGGGCCATATTTTTTTAGCATGTCGACAGCATACTTCCCTTTTTCTCTGCATTCAAGTGTCTGTGCAGTTTATTATTTTATCACAGAACTCAAAATGGATCGTTGAAATTTTGGAATTTGTTTGTTTTCATATACAACTCATTATACCAACTTCTAATATTTTACTAAAGTTCATTCATCATTCATCAACTGTGTCCAATGAAAAGCTGGAAGGCCGGCCAAATCAACTTAGCAAAATATTCATTAATTGGCCTCACAATCCAAAATATGCACTATGGAACCAATAAACTTTTATCCTTTGAGAACCAACTATAACTAAGGTTGGCAGCCACTAATCTTTTTAACTCCCAATGATCAGAAAAAATATTCTCCAGCAATCACATTTTCAACATCTTTTATGTAATAACTGAAGATAAGAATTAACATATTGTTAAAAATACATCAACTATCTTATCTATTATATACAGTGAGAGATATATTCCAAAGTGTGACCATTACCAAACCTGTTTCTATGAGACACAAAAACTTATCCTAGTTTTATGATTTTTGCTTAGATCTTGATTGGAACCGTCATGCAGTTCCATTGAAATGTGTCACCAAGGTCAGATGTTTAGAATATTATAATTATTCTTTCCCATCCCTCCTAGACCAAAAATTGACCATGATTATTACTATTTGTTATGGCTTGTGATGACATAATGAACCCTATGAACTTTATAATGCTACGACTACTTACGTAATAAGAATGATCTGGCATCCTATTGGAGGCATTAACTACACCCCTTGGCCTATACATTCCTCTCCTCTGCCTCTTGCATCCAAGTTTCTACTGCACACTTCTTATCAACCTACTGAGTCTGCCTCCTTATGCACCTGCCACAGCATTCTGCCCTTCAGGGTGCACTTCAATCCTCCTCTCTATCACTCCTATTCCATTCTACTCCACTCATTTTTTATGCTATCTCATCCCACATTCCTCCACTTGGTTTCCAAGCAAGTTTCACTAATCCATGAGACCAACATGTTCTTCTTCTATAGCCAAAGTTTACAATCCCTATGGTAATAAAATTTATACCCTGTATAACTTTTGAAACCCAAATGTTATCCAAGAAGAGCGCCTAAAGTCATCTTCTTGAAACTCTTTAAATGGCCTTTTGACATCTAGCATTTGTCTAGAATCCTGTTATCTTTCATGAACTTTTGCTCTGATAGTTAAATCAAGTCTTGTAGAAATATTCTTGTCTATCATGCTCATGCATAAGTCTCCATATTCTTGCATTTATTGATACTAGAACTAGACCAATCATTCTACTTCATTACTTCTTAGTATTTTCCTAGACCTTAAAAAGGGGAAAAAAAGGATAGCAACAGTGGTTTTTTTCCAGGAAACTTTAACTTCTTGTTAAAGGTTCCATGCATAGGACAGAAATCAACATTAAAAAAAAAAAAAAGATTGGTATTTAAGGAACATATAATATGATAACAAGGACAATGAAGTTACCTGAAATATCTGCATTCAAGAAACTTTGATTCCCATGTGAAGGCAAAAGAGCTGCAGGTGGTGTGATGAGTTCTTGAACACTGAAAGGCTTTATGGATCCTTCCAACAAGAAGCCAATGGATTGGTGACGCACTTCTACTCTCTCCCCTTCAATGTATGTCTTCATTAATGAGCTTTGTGCCACAAGAGCTCTTAAATCTTGCAATGTCATTTTCTCAAATATTTGAGGAACCAAGATTTTGGCAAGGAGAATAGCACTTTCCTGGAAGGGGGAAAAATACAGAAAAAAAGAGAATTTTATTAAACCAACTATAAAAGACAAACAAGATAGCTGAAATTGCAAATGAGACCAATAAGTGATGAGTTAGAACATACGGTCCCAAAGCCATTACACTTCGTCAAATTCACATTTGTATGCTACAGTTACCAGAATTCAACAGCCAAATTATTAGCAATAATTTTACCTGCCATAGAAGATCTTTTACTGCAGGATCTGACCTTAGCACTGAAAGTAATCTGCCCCTTTCAATAAAAAAACAGAGAACCGCAGAATCTGTGATCATGTCGCAGATGTATGGCTTTCCAATTAATACTTCATACAAGCCCAAAGTACTCCCATGAGTAAAAGTTGGATGCAGTGAGTGCTTGCTGCTTATGCTCTCACTTGTCCACTGCCAAATGACATTTTCAAACTCATGACATGTTTCGAAGAAAAACTGAAATTATATTTAAGAAGAATTCTTAAGCTCTGACTTGCATGCATAAATATCAGGTACCTTGACAACACCATTTGAAATAAGCCAAATACCATTTGGTTTGGAGCCCTCTTTGTAAAGTGTCATACCACGTGTTTTCATTATTTCTTTCGTAGAACCTTCTAGTGGTTTGCAGACAGTAGAAGGAAGGGCCCCTAATAAAGGATGGACACTTTTCAGGTCAGTTATTTTTGGAATCTTCACTAAGGGAGGATTCCTTAAGAGCTTCTTCAAGTCAGTCTGCAGAACACGATAGGAAAAATATTATTTCATATCATTAGTGTATCACAAAATCAAGAGAACAAGCCACCTTAATCATGCAATTAGACAAACATCACCAAAAGCTACCTGGACAGCATCATGAAGATGAAGCATCTCTTTTTCTTCCAGTAACCCAACCTTCTCAAGGTTTTGTAAATAATCAATCAAATGGTTCAGTACCGAGTATGTCACTTGTCTTGTTTTAATGACACGCAAAACCTGAACACATTTTTAATACAGCTTAATATGCCTGAAGTAGACACTGTACAATAATACAGTCATCCCGCTAATCTGAAAATGCTCTTTCTAAGATAAAAAAATATATATATGGAGATTGAGATGAGAAAGGGTATTGGATAAATATAATTGGATATGGTTGACAAACCTGAGGACAAATTACACGGACATCTTCCAAAAACTTTTTTGCCTCTTCTCCTTCATCCTCACTTTCATTAATAACAGTAGAAGCAATATCACTTTCACCTAGACAGAAGTGAATTCATAAGAAAAAAACAAGCTGTTTCAAAAGATTGGATTACTCTAGTGATCATATTGAGAATATAGAAAGAAAACTGATTTACAGAAAGATAGTCTTTCATAGATATACGGTTTCTTCATGAACTGCTGCTTTCTTTAAACTTACCACCTGTACTCCATCCACCTAGCTTTCTAGTAGTGATGGAAAGTATCAAATTTCAATTCTATGAAACATAAAAAACAAGAGCATGAAAAAACACTTAAAAACAAAAACTGATAGTCAAAGTACTATGCCCCAAATCCCAATGACATACATGTCTCCCTCTTCTAAAACATGAGCTGGTGCATGCACACATACACAGCAAAAAATGGAAATTCTTTTTTGCTCTACCATGCAACTGAACCCCAAGTTCATTGTTTTTACACAACAACACTCAACTCAGCCACACATAGTAGAAGGGCAGGTGGCTTTATAGAGATGAATTCTTTTTGCATATGTCCCATTTGGTTATCGGGGGGGGGGGGGGGATAATAAAAGTAAAACTCTCTTTCTTTCTATTCTTGTTTCATTGAGAATATTTGTGTACCTCATCACTAAATCCATTGATTTCATAGCCATTTTCCAATGGAGGTAAAGTCAAGGCAGAGAAGTTTTTCCTTCAAAAACCAAACATTCACAAAATGATTTGTTTTTCCTTCAGCTTTCACTTTCTTTCTAAAAAAAGGTCCATAAACATCTTTAGCAAGAGATAAAGCCCTGAGAATTAAGCCATGCAAATGATTGTCACGTACATATAATTCTGCATGCAATATGTCCCAAAATTTGACATAGTTTCTAAGCTAAAATATTAAAAAGATGATTTGGAAGTTGGGAGCCTATATTTTCGAAAAGTAATAAATTCAAGTAAACTAAATAGAGAGAAAGAAATTGTGAGAACATTGAAAAGAAAGCCAATAGGCTATGTCACAGGAAGATTATTACCTATAAACTCATGAAGATGCCGTTGTGCAATTCTGTGAGCTCGAAGAAATGCAGCACAAACACAGCACGCATATTCCAGTCTTTCCACAGTGAAATATGTGACTAATTTTTGTAGGAACCTGCTTGTAAACTTGTAATAATTTGGGAAATGAACATTAGATTTTAAGCCCTGCCAATCACATAAAGGTTCATGAGATGCCACATCAATAGCTTCATCTACAGATTGTATCAAAAGATTTGCTATACTTCGTGTAATTCTCCCTTCATTAAGCATTCCCCAGTAAGCTGACTGGACACCTGCTTCAAGAATTTTCAGTACTCAAATTAGCTAAGGACTTACTTCCAAAGAGAGTAAGTAGCATTCTATAGCACAAAGTCACAAACTATTAAGCAACAATTTTATTTGACTTGAATCAGATTTTAATATTGAACAGCATGCTAGCAGGGTTAGCCATTTCAGGGCAATAATTAAATGCAATAAAACTTGTAGCCAGTTACATGACAATTCTCAAAATATAGTGATCAGAGAAATCCTCATGGAAAACACCAGAGGATCCCAAAAGTTGATAAATAAACATGAATTTCTGCAGTGAGTTAAGAAATAAAACTGATTGGTGAGACATCCGTAATTGAAAGCACCAAAAGTCTTTGTACATGCTATATAAGAACCACAACCTCAATCCATGGTATCCCATCCACAAAGAATATATAAAAGCTAGTGTCATTAAGAAGTGAAAAGAAAAAGATGAAGATACAGAGGAAAAAGCTAGCAAATAGGAGTTCATGCTCTTGACAGAAAAATCCAGTTCCCAGAGGATAAATGCATCAATGACAGGAAGACAGGAAGCACACTTGCATTGACAATCAGTGCACAAATGATAAAATGATTAAGCAGCAAGACTAAAAGAAAATGAGGTATTTACCATTTAAAAGCTGTATTCTTATATCTTTCAGATTTGAACGGTACAGGTTATTATCAGCTTCAGATGCAGTATGAGGATGCACACAGTCCCCCTCCAAATTGTTTAAGCTTGCAATGTATCTTTTTACCATAGGCCAGTCAGCAGGTCCAAGTTCCTCATCATCTCCAAGGTCTTCAAAAGCCTCTAATGCTTTGTTCAACATTTCATATTTTGTGTAGTCCAGTACACGCTTCTGTCATGTAGAAGCAAATGTAAATGCAAAATCAAAAATGGAATCTTACAACCAAAGTGATGGAAAAGATAAAACTACACGAAAATATAGGGAAAAAATCCATAACATGTATATCAAGCATACAAAAGGCAAGTTTAGACTACTGAACTCAGACCAAATACCTTGCAAGGAAAATATAGGGAAGTTTTTTAAAACAACCCATATCTGTAATAATTGTGCACATATTTTATGCTTGCATCAAAAGATGCAATGTATATTTTACTTATTCTTCTCTGTCTAACACAAAAGTTTAACATGATATAATAAGTGAATTTGAACTAAGTATAAATTACAATTACTTATGAATTTCAGAAATATTGCCAGATTGACCATTTAGGAAAAGTGCATTTTTTTCCAGTTTTTTTCCTTTAACAGTGGTGTAGCATTTTAATTATCTTTATCATTGACTACATCTCAGTCAAAATTACTAAAAGATTTATTGGTTTCATAAAATAACATTATCACCCTTTTATGCCATTGGAGTTGTCATTGAAGAATTTCAGCATGATATATTTCTTAGTGGTACACTGGTACTACTCCAAATCAGTTAAAGTATTGAGTTTGATTTAGCCAAATATTCAAGTCAGGCTGCTCTATCTATTGCCAATTGATTTTACATTAGATGCATGGTCATATATTTAGGTTGGACCTCTCCACCCATTGCATATTGATTTTGGGTTGGATGCTCAATAAAGCAGTTTTGAAAAAGATTTTAGACATTCACCCAACCACTAGCCTAGATTCTATTCCAGCAAGAATTTCAGCTAAAAGTGGCATGCAATAAGCTCACTACCGTCCATCAAAATCATGCAACACAAATTCTATTCTTTAAAATATAGAGCAACCAGCATGACATGTGAGAGGGGAACTCAAAATATTCAGGGAAGTAATTGAGCGTACCTTTGTTTCTGATAGTTTATCCATATCTAGGAAATGTAAAATGAACTGTGTAGTTGATCCATTCACAACAAGTGTCAAGAATACAATTCCACCAGTGAAGAAAATAAACTGCAGTAAGTTAATAATATCAATATGATTTTCCATTTATATACCCATGAAGCATCTAAGCATTACAATATGATCAGGATGCGTGTTGCAAAAATACTCACCAGGCTTCCTGTTTCAGAACTGATTTTTGTTGAGCTGTCACTGGAACGCTACAAGCAATCAAGAATTCAACCAAAATAAAATTAAATCACTATTAACACATAAAAGATACCTTACTATGATAGAAATCATAGAAACGCATATGGATAATAGTACATTTGGTTTGCTTTATACATTGAGAAGGATGTGTTACAATGCTCACCTTTGGCCAGTTAATTACTTAGAAAGAAAAGCTATGCAACATGAAAATCCTAAAGAAACCATATAAAAGTTTCAATACTAGCTCACATTTTGGCCCATAACAAACTTATAATCATATATAATCAAAGAAATGTGTAAATTAATGCCACAAAATTTTACATTCAACACCAATTCTAAGCATTTAATATCAGCCATCAAGACGTTGAATTCATGTAAAATAGAAATATGTAAACAAATAAGCAAATATGTAAACCCATGCAAACTTGCCTTAACGGATAGAGAAAGTGATAATGCCACTGCCCCTCGGAGCCCTGACCATATTAGGATGGTGGCTTCCTTTAAATCCAATCCATATCCAAAATATCGTAAAAATGGATATAATGCTCCAACAACGATGCAACGTGATATTTGCACAAAGACGTAAAGAAGAATCAGATAACCCCATGAATATCCTGAAGATAAAACAGATTTATGATGTTTCTTTAACAGAAAAATTGTTTAATTGGGTAGACATAAAGAGATAACAACCATGAGAGTTGTGGAATTTTATCATGTAGTGAAAACATAAAAAGACTTGAAAAGTATGTACAAGCAATTTCAAGAGAAGATGATAAAAAGCAAGGAGCTGCAAGTAATAGTATAAAACATTCTTTATTCAATAATTAAAATATCAGTCACTAGAGAAAATATGTTGGAAGATGGTTAATTGACAAACTTTGCCAACTAAAATAAAATATTAAAAGTGCATGGAAACAGTAATATTACTCCTTTTCCATATGAAAAGTGTACAAACTAGCATTATTTGAGTACCAGATATCCAAAATCCTTAATAGAACAATTAAATTTAGGCATTACAAAAAAAAAAAAAAAGTTCAAGGCTGGTGAACATGTCCTTAAGTGCCAACTTGATAGAGCTTAATGTGCTTTCTTTTATAGGGTAATATAGGACAGATTCAGCATCATAGTGTCTTTAAACTAATCAGTAAGATCTGTAAGTTGATGATGACATGTTTCTTCACTCTCTTAGTTTTCTATGTATCTTTTAGTAGGTTTTTTTAAATCAATTTTCCTGTATGCTAGTTGCTAAAAAAGGTACTTAAAATAAGTCTAATATCCAATTTTTGAAACTCATTTTTTCCCACATAGTGAATTTCTTAGCTTTCTATATATCCTTTAGCAGTCTTTTTTATTTTTAATCACTTTTTTTTTTGGTATGCTTGTTGCTAAAAAACAGGTATTAAAATTAAGTGTAATATCCAATTTTAGAAACTCATTTTGTCCCACATAGTGAATTTCCCTCTTTTAAATCTCTTTCTTTGGCATTTTTAGCCTTGGACCACTACAATCATGCCTATACTAAAATCAATCAGCATTATGTGAATGATTTGAAACAGCCACGAGCATTCTTCTTACACTCACTCCTCCCTTCCCCTCTGTATGTGTGTGTCCATGTGCCTTTCTTTCACGCATCCAATTAAGCTCAGCAATTCATTATTGATTTCAAATTGAATGAAAAGAAAATTAATTTCTTCTAAATTGACCAACAAAAACTGAACAATACCATGGTTCTCAATTATCCTATAATTGCCAAGAACGCCTTCAGCTATAATAACTCCACTGCAAAAGTAAAAAAATAAAAAATCTTAGTTGATATAAGATACTTTTTTCATTCAAATGTCATAGTTCATTGAGTGAAAGAAAGTAATGAAGAAAAAATTTCCCTTTCTAAAGCTGTTACAGGAATAAAAGATCTTTGACCCCATGTGTATCTAGTCTTCTTGCTAGTCTGATTTTAATATACAACTCTATCAGTTATCTTGATACATTGATTGCTGTCATGATGATCAGATTTTAAATAATAGATATATATGTATAGGCCAACAAAAAGACACAAAAGATATATGCAAATGAGAATGAGATGGCCCGTTGCCAATTTCTATGTAGTTAAAGTATGATAATGAACTCCTTTTAAGCCTCCTAGTGAATTTAGGAGATTCCATCAGTTGAACTACTCTCCTACATAAAGCGTTAAGCTTTGTGTAATGGGGATATCCAACCATCTTTTACATCAGAAAAACTATTTTTGTTCATTTCTTTTCTTTCGCAGAGAAAAAAAAAATGACCAAAGACTTCATTTTCCAAATAAAAAATCTTAAGTATTCACAATTCAAATCTCCTCTTCAGACAAATTCTATGTTGGAACAAACTTCATGAATTTCTAGTAGGTTAATGGCAAAGAATGCCATGAAATGACTTCACCACTTCTTCAAAGGTGTTCACAATCAAAGAAGTACTGTCTTCTTCCTTATTCATGTTATGGATGAGTAAAACTGGTGGCTTATACTGTTGGAAACATCTTCATACAGTTTCATAAAGGTATTTTAGATGTCTTTGCTCTCTTGAAGCAGATAATTTAGAAAGCTTATAGCCTTATACTATTATGCTCTGAAAAACACAAGCTCTTGAAACCATTTTCTACTGTAAGCAGTGACATCCATCTCCTTATATGTAATGACTTAGGTCTAAGACCTTTAGGCATGATGCTTCAAATTTATTTATGATATCTTGTATCCAGTCTCACCTTGAGGGCTTATCCTAACCTTTCTAGCTACTTCAACCAGCTACATTCATTTGAATCATTTCTAAGTTTCAAAGCAACTACATATCAAATCAGAACTGTATAAGGTTCTAAATTTGAACTTTAATGGTAGAGAATTCAGAACTTGTATTATTTCTCAACAAATAATTGACTCAAAAATAAAAATAAAACAACACCATAATACCAGCTAAGGAAACAAGAAGTAAATCAACAGTCTACTTTGGAATGGACAAAATTCTACAAGGTTCTCGTTTATAATCTTTGCACATATATACATATATATATATATATATATATATATATATATGAGTCAGCAATGAGTTAAATTACAAGATAAAGGACCTTAGAGGCTAAAGCAAGGGGTTACCTCAAGATAAAAATTAATGTATTTGCAATGTAAGCAACCATTTCCCTGAAGAAGGAAAAAGAAAGATGATAAAAAAGTTAAGGTAAAGTGTCCAAGAAGTTTATTTTAGCTAACATATTACATATATCTCAATAAATCAAAGATGAATCTACAGCCAATAAGACATCTCATCTTAATAGCAGTCACAATAGGCACTGCACAGCATAATGTGAATGGTTTTTATTCCTTTTTTTTTATCAACAAAATAATTCAGACATTAGAAAAGGCGGTATAATCCACTTTCAGCATTGAAATCATTGATCAGACAGGATATTACAGAAAACTAGAAAGGCACAAGGCATACCAAAAGTGAAGCAAGCTCTGCTGACCATCGCCCTTAAAGGCTGTCTTTGCAACAGCAGCATAAAACCTGCCCATCAATCATAACTTCAAGAGATCTGTTTTATCTGAATTAGCAAAGGAATCATGTAGAGCTGTTCTACTTACATGCCTAAAGTCATCACTGCCAGAATACCAGAAACATCAACACCTTCTTGAGCCTATAACATAAAATGCATATTAAGTTCTTGTCCATAAAGCTCTTTCAAGTAATAAATTGGTGTATGCAATATGCTATGAGATTTGACAATTTTTTAACTGATTATGCATAGAAAGATGCATCTTTCTCAAGAAAAAATATTAGAAAATAAACTGATGGAAAAAAGTTGTTAAGAACAAGACAAATTTGGTGATAAATAGATAGTCTCTGAACACAAATATAAAAAATCATGATGCTAGAATTAATTTGCTAATGGTTAAAACTTTAGCATGTGAGAACTGAGAAAAAATGAATGACTTCTTCCTATAGAACTCCCTAGAAGATGAATACAATTGAAAAGGAAAAAAAGTTTTGAACCACACATTTCTTTTTTTTTCTTATTTTACATTTTCATTGTTAATTTGGAGGAGGGGGATTTAAACTTGGGACCTCAATGTAGGAGAGTCATGACTTCCTCACAACTTAAGATTTGATTGTTTCTCATGACTTTTTTAACCTGATATTGTTTGTCTATCATGTAATCTGTTTCTGGCTTATATAACAATATAAGATTGGCAGCTCAGTTACTTAAATAAGTGCATTGAGAGCAAAATTTAAAAAAAATGAAAAGAATCCTCAACATTATGCAATCTCTTATCTGTCATAACCAGAGCAAAAAAGGAAGTGAACAGGTCAATGAAACCAAAAACTTCAAGAGAACATAGGGAGATAATCAGCTAAAGAAGAAAAAAAGAAGCTAAACAGCTATTGAGGCTCAAGATTCAGCTCTTCAATCTGGATTTGTGATTTGAAGCTCCTATTTAAGAAACCTTGAGTTATCATTAATAATTTTATAAGGGGTTGCAGTAATGGGTATGTGATTGAAATGCTAATGAAAGAGACTTTTCAAACTGGTGTCAAAAAGTTAGGAGAGAACATACGGTGAAGTAAGTAATGTAGCTCACAGCAAGCGTCAATGCAATCTCAATCACTGTATCACTGAAAATAAATCCATGCCACAAAACAGATGCTATCCCAAAAGCAATACCGATGCCTACACTGAAACCAAAAGAGGGTCTTAAAACCAGAGCATCATCTATCACAGTTGTTCAAGGAAAATGAATGATACTTACGCTCCAAGTGAGACTTTGGCCAGAAATTCAATAATGGCACCCCAACCAAAGCTCTGTCCAAGGACCATTTTATAGAATAACTGATAGACCACAATTGCTGTCCTGGACACACAAATTAACCACAATTATAGCTACAAAACATGTAAAAGAAATCATGAAACAACATTGAAACATTTGATATATTTAAGCAACATGTAGGCTTCACATAATCTGATACATCAGGTAATAGGTAGAGTGTTTCATACAGCATAATACAAAAAGATAAAAGAATAAATTTCTAAATACGTAAAATACCCATCATTCATCAAGGATTCTCCTTCAATTATAGTGCTCAGTTTTTTGCTTGCACCAAGCTCCTTCAACAAAGCCACAACAGCCACAGGATCAGTAGCACTCAGAAGTCCCCCAAGCAACAGTGATGTTGTCCAATTCCACTCATATGGAAAAGTGAGCTGGAAGGTAAATACAGCTAAAGTAAATTACAAAATTAAAAAAAAAAATCAATTTTCTAAGCAAAAAAGGTAAAATACCTTCAGAGCAGATCCAAGACAGAAGGTTGAAATAAGAACTCCTGGACCAGCGAGCAGAATCATTTGTGCCATACACCTCTGTTAACATACAAGCAACAGTTTTTCAAAGTCCATTAATGTTTTAAGTCATAGCCTATTGGATGGCATAATGTTACAAACATACACCAGCTGAGGTAACAGGAAAAAAGTTCAGCAATCCTCCCTTTTACTGAAAGAAAAATAAAAATCAACCGAAGGTGGTGAATCAAAGTACAGAATAAAGAAAACCCTTTAAAGCAAGTCTAAAACCATAAGTAGTTAGCAATAAACTAAAACATTCCATATGCACACAGAAAGGGGATGAAAACTAAAAAAATAGAGAATAAAGACTAACACTTTAATGGGATTGAGGGGAAGGAAGGTAAGCATAAAGGAATAGAGAGTTAGTAATACCCTATCCTTCCCCCTTCTCTTCTATCTCTCCATTTCCTCCCCTTTCCTTTTCCTCCAAGTCCAAAACATAAAAAAGGGTGATAAATGAAGCAAGTAAATAAGCAAAAATTAGAGAAAAAAATGCTTTGATTCAGACAAAACAACCTATAGGAGAGAAGAATGAGGATTAGCAATTCACAATCTTCCTTTCAGAGGTCCTCAATCTGCTACAAATTTTAAGATTTTTACATAAGGTGCCTTGTATGCTGAGTTTGAGTAGAAGGTAACAAGCATCCAACTAAAACCACTCAGCTATAAGTTGAGAAGCCCAACTGAAGGTAAAGCCAATAAAAACCCCCCAATTCTACCTATATCCAATAACACCACTTAATGCTCCCCTTTACAACCAGGCATGATCCTAGTAAACAACCCTGGTTGTAGCTATTAAAAACCCCCAAATCTACCTAGAACTTCTATAAATGTACCTACCATTCATTACGTAGAGAAAAGAACAGCGTAGTTGGTGTCAGTTTGTCTGTTTTTGTGCATGCACTACACCAGTTGGATAGAACAGAGGATTTTGAATGCAAGAACTCAAATGACTGGCGTTTAGAAGCATGCTTTTTTTTTGTTGCCCAGTGAATGTGAGTAGTCTGATGTACGTATAAGCCAAGGTAGCAAATACAGACCTTTATCTGGTGCGCTTCCATTGCAAAGGCACTCTCAAAAAGTAAGGGAGGAAGAAAAACAGCTAATAAAAGGTCAGGATCAATACTCTTCCCTGCAAATTAGAAGTAACACTTAGTTTCATAGTTAATTCTGGATAAACTAGATATACCTTTTCAGATAAAAACTATCTTAAATTTGTCAAAAGAAGAGAACAAGAAGAAGTTCTTGAAACTTACAAAGACGAATGCCATCACCAATCTTTCCTAATTTATGACTTGTACCGTATTCTGCACGGTTAGGAATCACCCATAATGAGTAAATAATTTCTACAGAGGACAACAAAAGAATAAAGAAATATAGAGCAAAGCATTTGTTATGAAATGGTAAAAACCATGATTAAAGGACAAAAAATAAAAGTATAAACAGTAGAATATAATCTTATCTTTGAGTTTTAAATATAATACAACTTAGATTCATTAATTTGAAAAATGAATATCTTTTTTTTTAAATTACTTAATTAATAACATATTAAAATATTTATTAAAAATTATTTTATCCTTGAAAAATCAAAATTTACAATTATAATAAGAAAAAAATTTATAATAATAACGTATAACATATAATAAGTAAATACTTACATAAAATAATTATTTATAATAATAATTTTTTCTTAAAATATATAAATAAGATTTTTAGGTGCTATACATAAGAATTTTGATTTATAAAGAAAAAGCTCCATAATCTGACAAGAATAAAAAAGAAAGAAAGAAACGTTTGATACGGTAAAAATGAAATTAACAAAATTTTTCGATGTATATGGATGATAGAAAAAATTGAAAAAAGGTCAAACCCATAAAAGATCATCATCAGGAGAAGAAAAAGGAAAAGAAGAGTGAAAGAAGAGACGAACCGAGAGAGCCAAGGGCAATGCCAATGACGAGCAAAGCGACAGTGTAAGGAACTCTGGTACCGCGAAGTAGATGTCTGGAAGCAATTCCCAACACCAAAGAAATCCCAACAAAGACAACCGCATCAACTGGGGATGACGTAGAAGAGCTGTTGCTACTTTCTTCTAACATTCTTAATGGCAGCACATGCAGATCCTCCTTCACTTCCGCCATTTTTTATGAGCATCGAATAACTATATATTTTTTTTGTACATGTGAACTCTTTGGACTTGAATTTTACAAAGAGATCACTAAACTCTTTTTCATTTTATAGGTAAATTAATTTCCCTCTCCATTCTATAATATTAATATTTCAACCTGACATTTTTTAATTGAAATTTTAATGGTGGGGTACCAGTTTCTCCACCGCCTTTCGTTTCCAATCTTTGTCTCTGATAAAAGTCAAACATTTAATTAAACAAGGAATAAAAGCAATTGGCTGGAAGTTTTCTTGCATGTGTAACATAGCATAGGTGTCTATATAATTGGTTTACTTTTTTTATTTAGGCATTTAAACAGGTGACATAATCAAATAAAAAAATAAAATTATTAGTATGCATCTTTTAATTTTATACATATAAAAATTATTTATAAAACTTGTTAAGATTAGTTAAATTATTATTTAAAAAATCATTTAATGTATTATTCTTGTTAAATTTAAGAGTAAACAACGTATTAATTTCATTTTTTTATAAATATCTTGAACGAACATCTCCCTTCAAAGGGTTTATGTTTATTCATTTTCTTTAGATCAATTCTATTGGTTGAAAAAATGTTTTTTTCATTAATTTAATATATATTCGTCACACAAAATTTTGATTGATTTAACTACTTTTTATACATATGAAGATGTAAAAAAGAAGGGATTTGAACTTTAATTTCTAAATCCTCTTATAAAAAGGATGATAATTATGTGTTTAAATTTAAAGTTTTGTTTAATAAATGCTTTAATATGTATTTTTAATAAAAAATAAAAATGTTTACCAAAAGTAATCAAATTCAGACAACTCAACTTCTCAGTTGTTGATTAGCAGTTAGAATATATCTTTTAAGATTGAAGACTTAAAATATTTTAAAATATCTTAGATGCATTAACAAATCATAATTGTTAGAAACTTGGGGTTCAACCCCATTCTTTTGACCAATCAAAGGTTACGTGCTTTTTGACTTTTGATTTTAATTAAAAAGGTGGCCTTACGTAACGGAGAGAGAGAGAGAGAGAGAGAGGTGGGGCTGTTTAGGCGTTAAAAGTGAAGTGACGTTGAGAATTGAGAGGAAAATAAATAACCAAAAAATGATAGAGAGAAAAGAAAGAACAGAAAGTTATCAATTAAACAAAAGTTGATTTTTAGTTTGATTGAGTTAAAATTTTATTAATAAGTTAATAATTTTATATTTTATATTTTAAATAATTTTAAATCAGATTTGAAGCCTTATAAAAATAAATTTATAGTGTATTTGTTGAGTTATTTATTTGATAAAATTTTTTTAATAATTTTTTTAATTATTGATCAACTTTAATTTTAGTTAAAAAAAATTTTGTGTATCTATTATTTAATAGTAGAGATTTTTTTGGTGTTTTATAGTTTTTTTTCTTTACACTAAAGATTTTTTTCACATAAATCTTGATGTACTTTATTTTTTTATATTGTTGATTGTTATTATTATTATGTATTTATTGCGATATATTATTTTGTTTTATTGTGTTGTTGCTTCAAGCTTAACAAGTAATATCAAAACCTAGTTATTTTAAGACATCGATACAGAAGTAACTTATGATAGAAGTAAATTCTACTTGAGATCATAAAAGGTGATACAGGTTCTATGATAAAATTGATAGCATCAAATTATTCAATTTGAAAGCCTATAATAGAGGATCATTTATACTATAAAAATTTGTATGAACTAGTATTAGGTGATTAAGCTAAATCATCTGATATAAAAGATGAAAGCTGAAAAAAATTAAGTAAAAAGATGCTAGCTACAATTAGAAAATAGGTTGATATCAACGTGTTCTATCATGTAACGTAGAAGATAGATAACTACATTATTTGAGACAAATTGGCAACATTATATAAGAGAAAAACAAGCATAAATAAAGCTATGCTTGTTAAAAAGCTTGTAATTTTACAATACAAGGATGGACGATCGATTGTAAAACACTTGAATGATTTTTAAGATATATTTAATCAGATGACTAGTATGCTGCTTAAAATGGATGATGAAATAAAAGCTTTATTTTTTTTTGGGTTCATTGCCAGACGATTGGAATACTTTAGTTGTAACTATTCTTAATTCAACTTCTAACTACAATGTGACTTTGAAAATGATAAAGGACAGTATGGTTAATGAATAAAATAAGGTAAAAAGATTCAAACTCTAGAAATCAAGCTCTTGTCGTAAATAACAAAGGTAGAAACATCGACAAATGTCAAAACTCAAATGGTCGTACTAAGTCTAAATATAGATCTAAGTCTAGAGATAAAAAAATATTACAATTATGGTAAACCTAATAATATAAAATGATACTACAAAATCTTAAAACAAAAGTAAAAAGATGAGAAAGGTAAGAGTTTAAATGATGGTAATATTATAATAGTGAATTCAGATTATAATTCAGTTATTTTAATTTGTACAAATGATGATTGTAATCATATTGGTGATCTCGATATTAAGTGGATAGTTGATACATAAGTGTTATATCATTGTGTTCCTAAGAGGGAGTTGTTTACAACTTATAAAGCCAAAGATTTTGGTTGCACTAAGATGAGAATAATAGTATATCACAGATTGTTAAAATTGATTATATTATTGTATAAATTAGTACGGGCTGCATGTTGACTTTGAGGGATGTCAGACGTATTTTGAATATGAGAATGCACTTACTTGCGATTAATATCCTTGATAAATAAGGATATGATAGTTGATAAAAATGGTAGTAGTTACTTTTTAAAAGATCTATGATAGTTGCAAGAGAAAAATTATGCTGCACAATATACAAAACATGGATGTAATTGAACGACAACCAGATAAATGCTGTTGAGGATGATACTTCAACAAATATATGGCACAAAAGGTTAACACATATGAATGAAAAAGGGTTACAAATTTTGACAAGGTAGTCTCTTTTTTTCTTCACCAAAAGTATGTTTCTCAATTCATGTGATCATTATTTGCATAGTAAGCATCATAGAGTTTCTTTTCATAAGTATTCTCAGAGAAAAAAAATAGATTAGAATTGATTTATTCTAATGTATGTGGTTCTATTGAAGCTGAGTCACTAAGAGATAGTAAGTATTTTATTACTTTTATTGATGAGGCTTCATATAAGATTTAGGATGATATATTGAAAAACAAAAGTCATGTACTATAGTACTTTCAAAAATTTTATGTCATGGTAGAAAAGATGACAAGGTTACCCTTAAAGTATATTCGAACTAATAATGACAAAAAATACATAACCAAAGACTTTGAAAAATATTGTTCAAAGCATAGGATCAGGCAGCATAATAATGTAACTAAAAGGATGAACCACACTATTATAAAAAAAAGTCAGATATATATTGAGGATGGTAAAATTATCAAAGCGATTCTAGGGTAAAGCAATCAATATAACCTGCTATTTGCTTTAAAAATCACCATTAGTTCCTTTGAGCTTTGACATTCTAAAATAGTGTGGACAGAAAAATATGCTTTATACTCTCATTTAAAAGTTTTTGAGTGTAAAGCATTCATGCATGTGTCAAAAAAGTAAAAGTTAAAGCTTAACAGTAAAGTCACATAGTGTGTGCTTGTAAGATATAATGATTAAAAATTTGGTTATAAGGTATAAGAACTAGCGAAGAGAAAAATAGTTAGAAGTAGAGATATGATCTTTCACGAAAATAAAACCATAGCAGACCTTGAGAAAAATAAAAAAATTACACGGATTACTATTAAGTATGATATTTTAATATCGATAATAGTTCCACTAAAAAAAGCCACAGATGGTGAAAATAAGTAAAAGACAAAACTTGAAGATATGAATGAACCAGCCATAGTTAGTGATGAGCCAAATGCAATCAGTTTTGAGTAGAGGGTAGTTCTCTCCACCAGAGAATGTTAAGTAGGGTGAACAATCTTCTCCACCAGATAATGTTAAATAAGGAAAGCTATCTTCGATAGTGTAAAGTCTCAACCTAGAAGAACTATTAGAGAGCACCGACTATCCATCAGGCTTTCAAGATATGCAGACTACTCTAAATAGAGAGCACTAGTTAAAAGTAATAAAAGAAGAAATAAACTTATTGTGAAAAATGATACATATGATCTTATTAACCTTTCAAAAGAAAATACGTTATTGAAGAATAAATAGGTGTTCAAGCTAAAAAAAGATAGTGACAAACTAGTGAGGTACAAAGCTTAATTGATGATGAAAAGTTTTTTTAAAAAATCTAGCATCGATTTTGATGAGATCTTCTCTTTAGTTATGAAGATGAGTTTCATTCGAGTAATACTGGGATTAGCAACTAGTTTGAATTTTGAGGTTGAGCAACTTTATGTTAAGGCTGTATTCTTACATTGTGACATGCAGGAGGATATTTATATAGATTAGCTTGAAGGTTTTGAAGTGAAAGAGAAAAAGCACCTAGTTTGCAAATTAAAAAAAAAAAAAAACTTGTATTATTTGAAACAAGTTCTGCAACAATGGTATAAAAAGTTTGATTCTTTTATGGTGAGTCACAACTATAAATAAATGACTGTGAATCTTTATGTATATATTAGAAAATTCCATAATGGTAATTTTATTATTCTTTTATTATATGTTGATGATATGTTAATTATGGGATAAGATACTGGTATGGTTTACAAGTTGAAAGAATAATTATATAAGTCCTTTAACAAGAAAAATTTAGGTTTAGCAAAATAGATTCTCAATATAGATATTATTCGAGATAAGAGAGTTGAAAAGTTATGATTATCATAGGAAAAATATGTTAAAATGATGCTTAGTAGATTTAACATGCAATATGTTAAATTAGTTAGTAGTCCACTTATCAACCATTTTCATTTGACTAAGAAATCTTATCCAATGATTAAGAAAAAACAACTAGCTATATCTAGTATTCTTTATTCTTTTATAGTTGATTCTTTAATGTATCTTATGATTTGCACATGGCTTAATATTGCTCATATAGTTGGTGTAGTGAGTAAACTTTTTTTTTAATTCGAGAAAAGTTCACTGAAAAGCAGTAAAATAGATTTTTAGATATTTAAAGGTCACCTCGAAGATATGTTTGACTTATAGAACTACACAACCAATTTTAAAAAGATTTACTGATGCTGACATGATAAGTGATCTTGATGGTAAGAAATTTACTTTAGCTATTTATTCACTTTTGCAAAATGAACTGTATCTTGGTAGTTTATGTTACAGAAGTGTATTATCTTGTTAACTGCAGAGTATTACAGCAATCAAAATAGGTAAATAAATATTTTTAATGAAATATTTTCTTCTTAAATTGGAATTGAATTAGAAAGAGCATGTGATATTTTATGATAGTCAAAGTACTTTAGATTTGAGTAATAATATAATGTACCATGCTAGAATAAAGTACATTGATGTTAGATATCATTGGTTACGTTTGGTGATTAAGAAACAATAGATGTTGTTGAAAAAAGTTCATATTGATGAGAATGTAACAAATATGTTAACTAAGACACTTCTTAGGAAAAAACTTAAGCTCTGCAGTAACTTGGTTTAAATAGGTTTTTTGGCTAAGGTAAGTTCCAATGAAAGTGTTATGATAATGAATCTCTTCCTAATGAGGCTAGAGGAAAAAATTATTAAGTACGTAGGGTCCAGCCTCATTTTTTTGGACCAATCAAAGGCCATAGGCTTTTTGACTTTTACCTTTTAATTAAAAAAGTGAGCCTTACGTAATAAAGAGAGGTAAGGTTGTTTAGGCATGAAAAGTGGAGTGTTAACACAACACGGTGATACGATACGAAAATGATATGAATAAAAAATATGAATGTAACATGATTTAAAACTTTAAAAAATCATAAATAGATTTGATAAAACCAAAAAATTATATTTTATATTTTTATACCGATACAAATTATAACACATGATTTTTATGTAAACATGATATGAATACATGATTTTACACAACATGGTGAAACAAATTACAAGGTCTAGCTATTTAGTGAGATTTCATTAATAGCCTTTCTAGTTGTTGATTAGCTCTAGTTTTAACTAGAATAAAACTTTACATATCTATTATTTGATAGTGGAGATTTTTTTGGTGCTTTATGATTTTTTCTCTCTACACTAAAAGGTTTTTTATGTAAATATTAGTGTGCTTTATTTTTTTTATATTTTGATTGTTAATTGTTAATTATTGTTTATTACTGTGGGTTTATTACAATATATTATTTTTACAGTATTATGTTTATCGTTTCAAGTCCAACAATACTCATGTAGCTGATGTGGGCAGTAAATATTGTAGACACTTTATTTTATTCGAGATTATTCAGACTATTTTCCAGCCTCAAGTTAGTTTGAATTAGGCTTTAGACCCAACCTATTTGGATTTGGATTTAGCATTTGAGTTTTAGGCCAAGATTATATTTTGGATCATATCAGGCCATTTGTAATTATTTTGCTTCTATTAGTATTTTGCAAGAAAATAAATAAAAAGAATAAAAAAAATTAATAAAATGATAAGGTTCTGTGTTTGAAATTTGGAATATTAGATTAAAATTTTGAAATCCTAGTGCTTTTTTTTTTAACTCAAAATTCATATTATGGGGGATATGATGCTCTTTTTTTTTAAATTGAAATCCTATTTTTATCATATTATTTAAACCTCATTCCAGAATCATGAAAAATAGAGTGAAGAATACAGAGAAAAATACAAAACAAAAACCTAAGGAAATTAGAGTGAAAAATACAGAGAAAAACCCAATAATTATTGACAGCTCCATCATCATTTTTGTTCTTTTCTCCACCATACTGCCACCACTATCATAAGCACCATACGAGTCTTTAATCTATCATATCACCACTAAATAGTTCATCCTTTAACCATAGCCACCAAGCTTTCAACTGTGCATGGTTATCTTTTCTAACCATAACCTTTAATAGCCCCAATCTATAACCCATCTTCTCTAATAATCAACACAGTAAATTCAAACAGAAAGAATATCATAAAAAATAATCTAATAGAAAACACAAAAAGAAAAAAATCACTAGCCAAAAATCCATTATCACCAAACTGCTTAATCCTACGTCCTACCAAGCTACTGAATCTTGCCACTCTGGAAATTGTTGTGACTAGTAGCCTAATCACCCACTACCAAAAATCAATTAGCCAAGACCCAAAATTGAAAATACCCAAAATTCAATAGACAATCAAAATACAAAAAACCATAATCTAAGATTAATCATAATAAGTAGCAAAGAAGTAGTGGTGGTTATGACACACATCGATGAAGTGACAACAATCAAATAGTAGGGTGTGTTAGCCTTACATTGATTAAAAGTTTTGATTTGACAAAACAAAAATTTGCCTAACTTGAATCAATCTCTCATAATCTTAAATTGAATATTTTTTCAGCCTTCTATCTTGTTAAAATTTATTTAGGATCTAAAACAAGATAATTTTTTGAAATAAAATAGATTAAGGCACATTTTAATAAAAGGGATCGATCCCTTAAGGGAAGAGATCAATCCCCTCCCTAACCAGATCGATCCCTTGGCCAAAAAGATCAATCCATTTTTTTTCCAAAAGCTAAATTTGTAAGATTTTGACAAAAATCAATCAATCCCCTCCTTATAGGGATCGATTGGCTGGGATTTCAAGTATACCCAATCGATCTCTCCCTTAAAGGGATAAATCACTTTTTACACAGAATGCTTTCCTCGCTTAAAATTTTAGAAAAGGGATCGATTCCCCTACATAGGGGATCGATCCCTCCATTAAAGAGATCGATCTATTTTTTAACAGAATGGTTTTCTCCTTTGAAAATGAGCAAAAGGGATTAATCCCCCCACATAAGAGATCGATCACCTAAGAAATAGATCGATCGGGTAAGGCCTTTCACGCATAAATTTGGGCTATTTCAAAACTGACCCAATCGATCTCCTAAAGGAGAAAATCAATCCCTTAATGCCCAAAAAGTTCGAATAGCTATATTTTATCTGATATTTTTATAGGTTTGAAGCATTAAATACAAAGGAACGGCTCTCAATTTTTTTTTACCTATAAATGAAGCTTTCCATTACAGAACAAGAGTAAGAAGAGCTAAGAGAACTTATTGTCATTCACCAATCATCTTGTTCAAGCATTCAAAGTAATTTAAAGAGAGAAAAGTGTAAAAAATCTTACTTATATCAGTTTTTCTCTAAATTTTTTGTCAATACTATTGTATACTTCAAGATAGCAAACACCTAATCTTAGAGAGGTTCTTTAAGTTTGCAAAACACTTCAAAAACTTTGTATTGTGAGATTGTGAGCTTAAGGGGAAGGATAACCCTTAAGAGTTTATGGTATTTATTGTGTAAAGCTTTGAAAAACTAGGTTATATCTTTCAACACATAATGGATTAAACTCTTTGACCAAAAAGACTAAGGGAGATAATGTAGGTGCCTAAAGAAATGATCGAATCTCTATAAATTTTGATGTCTAATTCTCTATCTCTATCTCTATCTCTTGTTTACTCTCATTTATTGTGTTTATTTGCTTAGATAAATTATTTTACACAATTTGTGATTATTAAGTATTTATTTTAAAATTTTAATTAAAATCAATTTACCCATCTCTTAGTTTATTTCAAGTTTTTGAGCTAATAAGGTGTAAGATTTTGTTATGACTCACATAGTGATCAAAATGTAGGGTTTCAGGTGCAAGATTTTTTATTGAAATTTTAAGGTTGAAGAAAGAAAAAAGAAAAAAAACAAAAAAGAGGGTGGTAGTGGTGAACTGCGATAGAGACAATGTCAGTGATGCACCGAAATTTGGAAAAACCCATTGATTTTCTTAAAGTTTGAGTTTTTTGGTTAATTCTGTAGAAAGAAAAGAATAGAAAAGAAATTGTAAAAGAAAATAAATAAGAAAAGCTTGAAGGGTTAATGTATTCCCAAACATAGCGTTTTGGATTACCAAAAAAAGATCAAGCCACTAATTGTTCCAGTCTTGCTCCAAGCAGAGCCGAATTTCTAATTAAGTAGGGTCGATTTATTCTCGTAGGTTTTTTTTTCTATTATTTTGCTCATTTATTTAATATCTATATATTTTTGAATGAAACTTTTTTAAGAATAAAAATAATTTTAAAAATAAAAAGGTTAAAATATTAAAAATAAAAAAATAACTTCACTAATAAAAAAAGAGTTTTTAAGGAAAAGTTGAAAGTTTCAATTTTTCTTAGAAAATAAAATTTTTTCAAAAAAATATATTTAAAGAAATATTTTTAAAGAAAAGTTGAAAGTATTAATTTTTCTTAAATAAAAAAATAAAAAAGGGGTTTTTAAGGAAAAATTAAAAGTATCAATTTTTCTTAGAAAATAAATTTGTTTTCAAATATATATTTAAAAAAAAGTTTTTTAAAAAAAGTTAAAAGTATTAATTTTCCTTAAATAAAAATCTTTCCAATTTCAAAAAATACGTTTGGAGAAAAAGTTAAAAATATCAATTTTTTCTTAAATAAAGGCATTATTTTTTTTAAATAAAATAAGAAAAGAAATCTTAGAAAAAAGTTGAAGTATAAATTTTTTCTAATAATTTTTTAAATGTTAAATAATCTGATGACAGAGCTTCTATAAGAAAAATAATAGTTTTTTTGTATACTCTTTAAGTGAGGAATTCTCTGAATTTTCTACTAAAAGTATTGAAGTGTATTAAGAATAGTTTTTAATAATTAATTATCTAACAAGTTTTTTTAAAGGCTTAATGGATAATACAAAATAAAGCTAGTACTATCCTTTGATGGGCATTGTAAGGATGCTATAACCTTCTTACATACAACCATACTCCCAAACCTAGTTCTGGTTTCGTAAGCATTGAATCTACCTTTTAAAGATATCTGAGTCAAACTTAAAAATTTTCTTTTAAATAGGACAGATTCAGTTAAGTGGTCAATCACACCTAATAAAAAAAGATTGGTGATGACTCATAAAGTTTATGTCTAGTGATAGGTCACTGATCTATATGTTATGATAGTTTAGTGACTCCACTAGGATAAGTCGAGAGTCAAGCTAGCAAATAAATTTATGTTATCCAAAAGCCTAATAAAATTAATTTTTTTTATAAATTTTTATTTATTTATTTATTTATTTTGCTTATTATGTCATTCATAAGCATGTGCATAACATGAGTTTATACTCGAGCTCCGTAAAGTATCTATGCTTTCATGAGGTTTTAATGCCTCCATGAGGTTTTAATGCCTCTGTAGTAACTAGCAAAATACTCCCACTCAAATTTAACGTTTTCTACTTATAGCCTGCAATTGATGAGGATTAGGGTACCTCACTAGTTTGCAATGAATAAGGATGCGAGAAATAATTTGGAAACCTTTAGATCAACCTTAAATCACATATAGCGACCACAAGGTACCTAACTTGTAACTAGAGCCTTATCTTCCCTTTTGTAAAAAAATTCAATAGTTAAGTTGCATTTTTGCAATGATTAATTTTTCTTGCATGGGAATTAATTTTTTTTATACATGTCATGTTGCCTGAATTGTCATTTTAAAGTGTATAATAAAATATATTGTCATAACGATTTTTCATCCAGGAGTTCGATTACTAAACTTGGTGAAAATTTTTCAAAGTCTTACAAATATTTGAATCTTGCATATCTTTGAATTACAAATCTTTGAATTTTAAAATTGTGATTTTTTGAACTCAAATTGTGAATATTTGAGTTTCAACTTGCATTGCAAAGGGTTTGAATGTTGCAAATTGTGAATATTTGACGTTTTGAGATTTTGTTGTAAAGCCAAACTTGAACATATTGGATGTTTATGTCTTTGCATAATTTTTGTACATAAAAAGACAACTGTAGACATTTTATTTTATCTGAGATTATTCGGACTATTCTTGAGCCTCGAGTTAGTTTGAATTGGGCTTTAGACCCAACCTATTTGGATTTAGATTTAGCATTTGAGTTTTAGCTTAGATTATATTTTAGATTAGATTAGACCATTTGTAATTGTTTTGCTTCTATTAGTATTTTACAAAAAAATAAATAAAATGATTAAAAAAAGGGATAAATCAAATGATAAGGTTTTGTGTTTGAAATTTAGCACATTGGATTAAATTTTTGAAATTCCAATGCTTTTTTTTTTAACTCAAAATTCAAAATTTAAGAGATAGAATGCTTAATTTTTTTTTTTTTTGAATTGAAATCATATCTTCATCATGTTATTTAAACCCTCGTTCCAAAATAAAAAAAAAAAGACAGAGTGAAGAATACAAAGAAAAATATCAAGCAAAAACCTAAGGGAATTAGAGCGAAAAATATAAAAAAAAATCCAATAATAATTGGTAGCTCCATCACCATTTTCATTCTTTTCTCTACCATACAGCTGTCACTATCATAAGCACTATACAATTCTTAAATCTATCACAACACTGCCAAACAGTTCATCATTTAGCCACAGTTATCAAGCTTCATGGTTGTCTTTTCCAATCACATCCTTTAACAACCTTAATCCATAACCCACCTTATCCAATAATGAACACAGCACATTCAAACGAAGAGAAAATCATAGAAAAAAAATATAGTAGAAAACACAGGGATAAAGAAAGCCACTAGCCAAAAATCCATCATCACCAAACTGTTTAATCCTACCACCACTGAAATTGCTGTGACTTTTAGTCCAATCACCCACTACCAAAAATCAATCAGCTAATACCTAAAACCCAGAATACCCAAAACTCAATAAACAATCAAAATAAAAAAAAATCACAATCAACCTAAGAACAGTCATAATGAGTAGTAAAGAGGTTGTGGTGGCTATAACTCACATCAGTAGAGCGACAGTGATCAAAGAGTAGGGTTTCAAGTGTAGGATTTTGTTATGATTCAATCAAATAATAGGGTTTTAGGTTTCAAGTGCAAGATTTTGTTGTCTTACATGATGATCAAAGAGTAAAATGTTAAGTGTAGGATTCTTTATTGAAATTTTAAAACTGAAGAAAAGAAAAAGCAAAAAGCAAAAAAGAGGGTTGTAGTGGCGACCTACAGCAGTGACAGTGTCGGTGATGCACCAAAATCTAGAAAAATCCATCGATCTTTTTAAAGCTTGAGTTTCTTGTTTACTTTTGTAGAAAAAAAGAGATAGAAAGGAAATTGTAAAAGAAAATAAATAAGAAAATCTTAAAGGGTTAATGTTTTCCCAAATGCAGCATTTTAGATTACTAAAAAAATAGTCACTAGCTATTTCAGTATTGTGCCAAGCTAAGCCGAATTTCTAATTAAGTCGAGTCGATTAATTCTCCTAGGTATTTTTTTTTCTATTATTTTGCTCATTTATTTAATATTTATATATTTTTAAATGAAACAATATTAAAAACAAAAAAAAATAACTTCAATAATAAAAAAAATAAGATTTTAAGAAAAAGTTGAAAGTATCAATTTTTATTAGAAAATAAAATTTTTTTCAAAAAATGCATTTCACAAGAAACATTTTTAAAGAAAAGTTGAAAGTGTCAATTTTTCTTAAATAAAAAATAACAAAAAAGAAAGTTTTAAGGAAAAGTTGAAAGTATCAATTTTTCTTAAATAAAAAAAATAAAAAAGAGGGTTTTAAGTAAAAATTGAAAATATCAATTTTCCTTAGAAAATAAAAATTTTTTCAAAAATATATTCCAAAAGAAACGTTTTAAAGAAAAAGTTAAAAGTATCAATTTTCCTTAAATAAAAATCTTTCCAATTTCAAAAAATGCATTTGGGAAAAAAGTTAAAAGTATCAATTTTTTCTTAAATAAAGGCATTAATTTTTTTTAATATAAAATAAAAAAAATCTTAAAAAAAAGTTAAAGTATTAATTTTTTTCTTGAAATTTTTTTAAATGTTAAATAATTCAACGATGAAGCCTCTGTAAGAGAAACATTAATTTTTTTGTATATTCTTGAGGCGAGAGAATTCTTTTAATTTTTTGTCAAAAATATTAGAGTTAATTAAGAATAATTTTTAATAATTAATTATCTGAAAAGTTTTTTCAAAGGCTTAGTGGATAATACGAAATGAAACAGGTACTATATTTTGATTTGTGTTGTGAAGGTGCTATAACTTTCTTTATACATAACTATACTCCTAAACCTAGTTTTGGTTTCGTAGATATTGAATCTACCTTTTAAAAATAGCTGAATCAAACTTATGATTTCTCTTTTAAACAAGATAGATTCAGTTAAGTAATCAATCATACTTAAATAAAAAAGATTGATGACGACTCCTAAAATTTATGTCTAGCAATAAGTCACTAATCTATACGTTATAACAAATATAAACAAAAAATGACGTATTTTTATTTTTAAAAAATAACAATAGTATAGTATAGCTATTTAGATGTGTAATCATAATAAGGGAAAAACTTAAATGAAAGTTTTTAGGTGAAATTCTTGAAATTTTCTATTAAAAAATGATTAAATAAAAACTAGACTAAAATATCAAAAATCGATAGATTAAAAAAATCTCGTTATATAATTTAAGTATGCAAAATTTTAAAAAAAGTTTTATACATATTTTTAAATTAATATTTTTAATAAAAGTATTGACAGAATTTTTATATTTTTAGTAAAAATATTTTTAGTAAGTTCAAAACAAAGCCAAAGAATGAAGTTTTAAGTTTTTATTTCCTTTTCAACGACAATACCAAATATCAATTTTTGACACTTTCACTTTATATTATGAAAACTTTCTTTGACCAACATATTATCGTGTGATGATTAAAATAATTCTATATATATATATATTTATGTGTGTGTATATATGTATGTGTCATTTAAAAAAAATTAGTGAACTGACTTAGTCCAAATATTGTTATAAAAAGAGTTTTATGTGCGATTTAGTTTTTATTATATCATTTTTTTTAATTTGATACTTATAAAAAAATATTCACGATTAAATATCCAAATTTTATTTTCATTATTCAACTAATATCGATAGTAAGTGATGCAAAATGCTTAGCAGAAACAAAATTTGAATGCCTAGTTGTGTTTTTTATATATATATAAATATCAAATTCTTAAAAAGAGTATAATTAAAAGATCACGTTATATATTAACCCTAAACAATCTTTTTAAAAGAAGAAACATTTCCTTCAACATGATTTAGGGCCTGGCCCAAAACAAAATGACTTAGGTTGGGCCCTTGAAAATTAACCGACGAGGAATGTAGCTTATTAGTTCTCACAACATATTGCAAATTTCCTCATTCATTTTACCATCCGTGGATCTTCAGCAGATTTTTAACAATCGCAGATTACTATTACTTAAATTTACCCCTCGAAAATTTTTAATATAAGAACAATTGTTAATAAATGATGATTATATGAAAATTTTTACTACGACTCACATTTTATTTTTTAATTTTTTTAAAAATTTATATTTGATATATTATTAATATATAAATTTTATATATTATTTGTAAATCAGATAATGATAATTTATTAATGAAATAAATTAGATGATAATATTTTATTAATAAATTAAATTATTTTAATTTACGTATATTTATTGATTCATTAATAATATATAAAATTTATTTATTGATAATATATCAATCGATTATTTGTTATAATGCGTTCATTATAAAATCTATAATCTATGTAATTAGATTTTGATAGTATTTTTTTTTATTGTGGAGTTCATGATCATAGATTTCTTTTTTATTATATTTATGTTATGTTTTAAATAGTCAACTGTCTCAATGTAGCATTACTCGTAAATAACATTGTTAAGTATAATATTTATTTTCTTTGGGTTTTGTGTAAGGGTCAATTTGCTCTATCCTAATATAAAAAATATAAAAGAAGGAGGTATTTGATTATGTTACTGTAATTCTTATATTTTTATTTTTGAATTAAAATTACTAAATTAAAAATATTTTGATTTAAATGAATTATGAATTTAATTTTAATTAAGCATAAAAAATAAAAAAATTATATTTATATAAATAAATTATTATTCATAAAAAATATTTACTAATATGATACGCATATTATTTAAAATTTTAAAAAATATGAGTTTGAGAGGATTTATATGCATAATGATTTTGTAATATATATGATAATTTATATATTTATGTTATATATATATTTCATATTAAATAAAAATAAAATAAAAAAATTATATGTTATAATTCGTATTAATATATTAAATATAAAATATATTTTTTAATTTTTATTTAAATTATTTATAATTTTTATCAAAGTTTTAAATTATATAATTTTTATACATTTTCATGTCAAAAACACAAATTCTACAGTGAATTAAATATTAAAAAGAATGCAGAAAAAGTCGTTAACACCAAAAACAAAAATAGAAATAGGCTATTAATTTTTAATTTTTAATTTTTAAGGAAAGGTTATTAGCTTATTATTAGAAGAGCATGCGGATAAAGGAATAAAAAAAGGAAAAAAAAAAAAAAAAAGGGTATGGCTTGATTATTTATTTATTTATCTCAATTATTCCTACATATTCACCTCTTCTTCTTCTATTCACTCCGAAATTTTACACTTCCTCTCTCTCCCTTTCGCTTCTCATCCAACATTCCTACCCAAAATGAGAAACATCGGCAATTGTCCGACGCTCCTACTCCTCGGAGTTTTAATCTTCTGTTGTCTTTCCAATGTTAGATCCGACGCCTCCGATCACCGTTACAAAGACGGTGAAGCTGTCCCTCTCTACGCCAATAAGGTCGGCCCTTTCCACAACCCCAGGTAATCCTATCATTTCCCCTTCTTGTTTTCTAGATCTCAAGTTACTCATCTTTCGGATCCCGACTCAATGCTCTTATTTCCATTTCATAAGACCGCGTTTGGAACATTAAATCTCATTATATTTAACATTTTGTTTTGTTTATTCTCAAAATTAACATGTTTTAATTTGGTTTGTTTGATTCCAGTGAAACATATCGCTACTTTGATCTGCCTTTCTGTTCTCCAGGTTCTTTTTTGTTTTTAATTTTTTTTAAATTTACATCTTAGCCAATTTAATTTAGATTTAATAATATGTGTTGATTTTTTTTATGGAATTTAGATCATGTAAAGGAGAAGAAAGAAGCGTTAGGTGAGGTTTTGAATGGAGATCGACTCGTGAGTGCTCCTTATAAGCTGAATTTTAGAGAGGAAAAAGATTCTTCTGTTGTTTGTAAGAAGAAGCTTTCGAAAGATGAGGTTGCCTTTTTCCGAAGGGCTGTTGAAAAGGATTATTATTTCCAAATGTACTATGATGATTTGCCAATATGGGGTTTTATTGGAAAGGTTGATAAGGAAGGAAAAGCTGATCCGAGTGAGTACAAGTATTTCCTTTACAAGCATATTCAGTTCGATATTCTTTATAACAAGGATCGCGTTATTGAGATTAGTGCAAGGATGGATCTTCATTCGCTCTTGGACTTGACTGAGGATAAGGAAGTTGATGCTGAGTTTATGTATACCGTGAAATGGAAGGAAACTGATACTCCTTTCGAGAAGAGGATGGATAAGTACTCCATGTCTTCTTCTTTGCCCCATCATTTGGAGATTCACTGGTTTTCCATTATCAACTCTTGTGTGACGGTTCTCCTTTTGACCGGTTTCCTTGCAACCATTCTCATGCGGGTCTTGAAGAATGATTTCATTAAGTGAGATCTATTAAATCTATTTGTATATTTTTTCTCATGATGTTATTATTACTTTTTGGTCATTGGTTGCTTTAAACGTTTGATTTGTTATGAAAGGTATGGTCAAGATGAAGAAGCAGCTGATGACCAAGAAGAGACGGGATGGAAGTATATTCATGGAGATGTATTCCGGTTCCCAGAGTACAAATCTTTGTTTGCTGCTGCTCTTGGATCTGGAACACAGCTGTTTACTTTGTAAGGATCCCACTTATTCTGTATTTATGTTTCATTCAGATTTGTGAAACTACAGTTATTACATTGTGATCTATATGTCAATTATCGATTTTACTCTCTAATTTCTTTTGAACCTTTGTATGACTATCAGAACGGTTTTCATTTTTATGCTTGCATTGGTTGGTGTCTTTTATCCGTACAACCGAGGAGCTTTATTCACTGCCCTGGTGGTCATATATGCACTCACATCAGGAATTGCAGGATACGCAGCAACTTCTTTCTACTGTCAGCTTGAAGGAAAGAACTGGGTATGTGTAGATGTATTTTGTCTGCTAATATGAAATGTCAAAGTGATGCTTCTAAGAGTTAGGCCTCTAAGTGGGCTAATGTATTTATATAATTTCTTGGATTGACAGGTTAGGAATCTGTTATTAACTGGCTGCCTCTTCTGTGGGCCCTTGTTTCTCACATTCTGCTTCCTTAACACTGTCGCTATTGCATACAGTGCAACTGCTGCACTGCCTTTTGGAACTATTGTTGTAATAGTCCTCATATGGACACTAGTCACATCTCCATTGCTTGTTCTGGGTGGTATTGCTGGCAAAAATAGCAAGGCTGAGTTCCAAGCTCCTTGCCGCACCACAAAGTATCCTCGGGAGATTCCACCATTGCCTTGGTACAGGAGTGCCATTCCTCAGATGGCAATGGCTGGATTTCTTCCATTTAGTGCTATCTACATTGAGCTTTACTACATATTTGCCAGTGTCTGGGGCCACAGGATCTATACCATATACAGCATCTTGTTTATTGTCTTCATCATCCTTCTGATTGTCACTGCTTTTATAACTGTGGCTTTGACATATTTCCAACTTGCTGCTGAAGATCATGAATGGTGGTGGAGGTACATAAGTTCTTTAATCTCTCCATTGCTTCTTGCCTTGCTCTTTGAAAATATTATAAAATTTGAAATTTCATACTATATCTCAACTCTCCCCCTGCTGCTCTTCAAGTTTGTGGTTCATGACAAATAAATTCTCATCCCTTTTGATGAATATTGTATGGAATTTAAGAATTGTAAAGAGAAACTGGATATAGTTGGTGAGTTTATGTTTTCTGTAAAGGAAAATTGAATGCTCATTAGCAATTTGCTGAGAATTTCTCTGCTTGTGTTTATTTAGAATGAGTAAAAGGAATGAAAAGAAGTAAACCCCTTAATTGTATTATAGTTTTTTTATGGCACTGGTTTATCTGCAGGTTAGCTGATATGTATTTCTGCTAGATTAAAAGCATGTTTTCACTTGTTTTCGGTTTATATGTTTACTAAAATTAGCATGGATTTTGGTAATTAGACTTTTGGTAGCTTGGGGTTGGGTTCATTGGTTCTTCACCTTAGCATGTGCGGTTGTTTAATGTGTTTGTTTGATTACAACCTTTTGTTCAGTTGAAACTTAGTGGAGGATGTGGACTTTGTTATTGGTGATGACATTAAGTTTTATATTGTTTCATTTTACTGATCTAAGTCCTTCATTTGTTACAGGTCTTTCCTCTGTGGTGGATCAACTGGTCTCTTTATCTATGCCTACTGCTTGTATTATTACTATGCCCGATCAGATATGTCTGGTTTTATGCAAACCTCGTTCTTCTTTGGTTATATGGCCTGCATCTGCTATGGATTCTTCCTCATGCTTGGGGCAGTTGGTTTCCGTGCCTCGTTACTCTTTGTTCGACACATATACAGGTCTATAAAGTGCGAGTAACAGGTTTAGTTGTCCTTACCATTTCCATCAATTGTCATAGAAAATTCTATGATTTTTGTTAGATATTAGCTGGAAGAGGTGGCTTAATTGCCATCTAGCAAGTGAGGCATGCTTTGACTATACCTAAAGGGAGATCTGCGAGATCTGGCATGTCAGTGGCATAGGCATTGGAGAACTTTTAGGTGTCATGTGTTTATTAATATTTGGGTTGTATGTAACCATAAGACAGATTTGTGTAGGATGCTTTTATTTTTATACTTTTTACCAGGGCAAAGGATCTTTCTTGTCTCTTTACTTGATTATGTTGAAATCTAGTGTTCTTTTACCAAAAAGTTAACTACAAAAGATTGAGCCGTAAAATAATTATTTTTTTTCTGTTTCCATTATTATGCTGAGAATTACATTCATGGAGAATAATTTGGGGTCGGTTAATTTCAACTTGCCTCTTGGAAACAAGTGTTGTTTCTGGCAAGCTACTCCTAATCGACAAGCTACTACATTCAAAAATAAAGGTGGAAGTTGACATCAAAAGAAAATACAGTCATAGCAGCATGTGTTTAAGGAATTCTTTTGCATTGCTGGCCTGACTTAATAATAATAATAATCGGGAGGCCAAAACAACATTATTATTGTTGTTGGTTTTTTATAATTTTCAGAATAAGCAAGAATTTTCCTATTAATGATTATCAATCAATTAACAAATTAACTTCTTCACAGTAAGCCAATAAAGCCAAACTGATACCTCAAAATTTAGTTGAGTTGATTCTTGTAATAACATAAGTAAATTTAAATTTGAATTTCAGTATTTATAATTCTTCTTCTATCTTCGTACAACAACTTTATTTTGTAATAAATAAATAAAGCCACGCCAACCATGTGATATTTTAAGATATACTTTTATATATTCTAAATATCAAAAACACTTGTCCGTTTGCTCTCTCAATGTAAATCTTTCTTGAACCGTGAAAAATGAAAAGAACAGACCAACTCAGTTATTTCCGACAGCAAATGTTCATTCATTTTATTCATATATAAAGTGCATAATACATAAGAAAGATGAAACGGCAGTGCAGAATATGATTGAATTACAATTTACCATTTAGTATTCATTTAAAGTCTCAGCATCAAGCTCAAGCACTAAATCATGAGGACCCAAAATAGATTCAAATGTAATTCCCTTGCGTTGAGGAAGCTGACTTATCTTGTTGGACTCCTCTTCAGTTAAAGACCAATCAAAGATGTCGAGGTTCTGTTTCATTCTCTCCTTGTTGAAGCTTTTCGCTATGGTGCTCACCCCTTGCTCATATAGCCATCTTATGGAAATCTGCCAGACCAAGCATAGCAAGGGAATAAAAACAACAATTGACAGATTTCTTACTTGCGTTAAGCACATCAATGATCATAACTTTGCCATGTGATTTGTTTAATTGACATGGCAATTGTTAATGACACGTCAAATCTTAATTTCTCAATTTGTAATCGATGTGATACAATGAATTTTATGAAATGAACTAAAAATTAACTCAATTAGTTCATATTGTTATTTTTAAAAGGTAACATTTAATAAATCTAAAATTGAAATCCCAGCACATGCACCTGGGATCTCTTCCCATATTCCATTTTAAAATGCGCAATCTTTGTAAGAAAAAAAACAAGTTTACGAAATATATACTTTTTGCATAAGGGATTAAATTCTTATATGAAACCCACCTGAGCAGTGGTTTTTCCTTTAGCCTTTGCAATCTGTTCAAGCACATCACACTCCAAAATTCTGTTGTCTCCCCATTTAGTGTTGTTTGCTCCCAATGGTGAGAAAGCTGAGACATGGATATCCCTTGCCTTGCAAAACTCCCTCAATTTCTTCTGCTGCCAGAGAGGATTCATCTCCACCTGAAAAATAACGGAGCAGTGACCAATTAGAATTGAAATTCTCATATCTCATTTGACTGATTGTCACCGTCTCACTCACTTGATTAACAGCTGGGGGAATTTTGGCAGTAGAGAGGAGCTCCTCAAGCTTCTTACAAGAGAAATTGCTCACCCCAATGGCCTTTGTCAGGCCAAGGTTCTTGCATTCTTCCATTCCTTCCCAGACTGACTTGATATCTAGGGGAAATATATGTTCCCTTATAACAGGCATTTGACGTACCTCTTGGCTCAATTTCAATGGCCAATGTATAAGGTACAAATCAATGTAGTCCAACTGAAGATTCCTGAGACAATTAACAAGAAGACCAAATTTGTCCGACTTTGGTGGTCAGTTGGTACATCAGTGAAGGCAAAGAATGGCCAAAAAAATGAAGGCAAAGGATATCAATTGCAGAATTACTGACCTTTTTTCCTATAAGGACAAGGAAAGTAAATTTTCATCATCTAAGAAGTTATAAGAAGCAAAACCAAGATGGCTTAATAGTTTCGATTTTCATATTGATGTTTTGAGTGACGAGTGTGTTTTTTTTTTTTTTTGTTATCTGGGTTCAAATCCGTTGGGAGGTTATCAAAAATTCATTTTTCATGAATTTGTTTAATCTGGCATAGATAAGTCTACTTGAACCGACTTAGGAGGGGATGTAGTAGGTAAAGCTGAAAACCCTCAGGTCGCTTAATAAAAAAATCTATACCGAATTTACTAATTAAATGTCTTTAACATGGTGAGTTGGTGACAGTATGCCAAAGACACTTAATCCAGGCAGAGTGAAGCCATTAATGAAAACTGGGAAGTTCTTTGACTACTGTTGTGTGATCACACATTTCTTCTCCAAAGGCTAGGGGCTGCTAAGTTTAGCCTGTAGGCTGTAGCCCAGGTCTATATGCTCAATTCACGGTGGCTCTCACACATTTCAACACGTAGTCATTCAACTTCAACCTCCATGTTTAATGTTTGATTACAAACAGAAATAGAAATGCTAATTTCTAAGTCTTACATGGAAAATTGATGTTACCTGAGGCTCATCTTGATAGCAGGCAAGATAAGGTCCTTCTCAGCAAAGCTGCTCCATAACTTGGAAGTAATGAAGAGTTCATCTCTGGACTTTATCAGGCCAAGATGCAAGGCCTCGGCAATCGCTTCACCTAGGGGCTGCTCAGTCCGATATGCAAAGGCTGTGTCAAAGTGACGGTAGCCTGCTTTGATTGCTTCAATAATAGCAGCCTTTGTAGTTTCTGGAGCAACCGGAGGGCTTGATGAAGTTCCCATGCCGATAACCGGCATGGTCAAACCACAAGAGCTTAAAGTCACCCCTGGTACTACTATAGCCATTTCTCTCAGTTCCTTGTTCTCTGTATTTTAGAATATCCTTTCATATATACATATATGTTTATATATAGAGACTATAGTTGGTGTCAATTTTGATTGTTTCATTTCACACTTTGTTGGAAAAAAAAAAGAAACCAATGGTAGCGTTTAGTGTGGGGAGAGCCCTTGGGAAGTGCCTGTTGAGGCTGGCAGTCAGTCATATGATTGTGGGGGCAGCCCTGGTTGGAATTTGGATGCTTAATTCAATATATTGCATTATTAAACTATGATAAATTGCGTCCTGAGTGGGAACTTTTCAAGTTCTAACCTTCTAGATGGCTGAAAAATGTAGACCATCACTCATAATTTATGGGTTGACCATTGACTTTAATTAAATTAAATTATTTTGATATTTAAAATTGTAAAAAATTAAATTAGATTAAGTATATTAAAATTATTTATTCAACATTTCACTTCATTATTCAAAAAATGGAAAAAGAAATACGAAGAAATACTATATTACTAGAGCTAGTGAAAACTTGTATTTTAATAACTTAGAAATATTGAAAAAAAAAAAAACGAAATATTCCTTTTTTTTTTTTAATTTTAAATGAAATGAGATTCAAATGATCCGCTCAAAGTGACAAAAATATTGAGGTGCAAGAATCATGAAAACACTACTAAAAAAGTTGAATTTGATATTTTTCATGTTCATGATATATAGGAGAGATTAATAACTATAAATATAATAAACAATTACACACCAACAGCATCATTAATGAGTGTTAATTTTTTTTAAAAAAAAATTGAATGTCTAGGTTTTTTTTTTTTAATTTTTTACTTTTTAATTTTAAGGTGTCGACGAACACGTAAATTTATATTTGGATCCGACCCTTCTAAATCCCATTTACCTTAAATGATTGATTTAATTTCAAGGGCTTTCATGTGAATTAGGTTTAGGTATTATTGTCAACATTTTATGCTTGGGGTTGACTGGTGACTTCCTTATCTAACTTCTTAAGTTTTTCTAAACAATAATAGTATTTTTTTAATTAAAAAATCATAGTTTAAATATAAAAAATTAAATTAATAAAAAATTTTAAAATTTATCATTTTATTTAGATAATTTATATATTTTATTATATTTAAATAAATTCTCGAATTTTAATTTACACCTTAATAAGCTGTTAATTTTTAATTTATATTCAAATAAAATTTTAAGTTTTGATTTATATTTAAAAAACTTTTAAGATAAATATAAAATAAAGATTTATTTGAATATAAATTAAAAAAATAAGAATTTATTTAAATATAATAAAAGTACATAGATTTATTTTTAAAAAGTAAAATAATTCAAATTTTTTTTAATATTTTAACCAAATTAAAAAAAAATTGAAAGTATTATAATTTAAATTTTAAATATATTAAATATTATTTTTAAAAATATAATTAATTAAATCAATTCAACTATGTTTTCACACTTACATATTTAAACTCCAATTTTCAATTTGCCATGCCACCGCCGTCGTTTCATATTTTATTTCTGCCCTTTTTTTTTTTTTTTAAAGCCTTATCTAACATTAGAATTACTCTTGTACAGTATATTGTACTCATTCCGTCTTGATTTAATTGTTTTGTATTGACTTTTAAAGTTTAAAATTTTTTTTATTTTAATATATTTAATATTAAAATTAAAAATTTTTTAATAAACTTAAAGTTTCATAATTTTTAATGTTAAAAAACAAAAAAATAAAAAAATTAATTTTAAAATATAAAAAGAAAGAATTTTAAATATTTAAAAAAATATAATTTTGGAACATCTAAAAAAAATTAATAAATAAAATAAAAAATAAAATTTTTAATTTCACAAATAATAAATATATATGATTGTTACGTATATATTAAAAAAGTTTAATAATTATTTTTAAAATATATTTTAAATAAACACATATCAACTTTTTTAATTTAATTATTAAATTAAAAATATCATTATTAATATATTAATTAATCCGTAATATCATTGTTCGATCATCCTCTAATTTTCCGTCATTTTTTCTCAAGAGGATTTTATTTTTCATTCATTGGTTTCAACCTACAAAATTGTAGTTCTCATCAATTTCAAATTATATATGGCTTTGATTTCATCAATTGTAGTTTAATCTGGCTTTGATTTCATATGGATGCCCAAATTAGCTAGGGTTCTGTATTTTGATGTCTATGGCATTTAAATTTGATTGTCTTCACATTGGGATTTTTTTAATAAATAAACGACTCAAATAATAAAATTCGAAGTTGAAGATTCGAAATTCAAAGGTCAAGGTTTTATTTTAAAAATTAAATTAAAAAAATATGTAAATAAAGTCATATCATACAGCGTAAACTATAAAATGTATACACTCTTAGTTTATTAACACTGCAAAGACTATTTCAAAGCAGAATTCAAAGCTTTTTTTTTTTTTTTAATATGAAGAGAACATACTGTGTCATAGCGTATTTTAATTTTAATGATGAAATTGTTTTGGGCATCCATATGCAATGAAAATGTTTGGTGAATCCATGTGAAACCCAAGCTGATGTTTGAGATACGATATATTTTGGCCATCCATATGAAAGGTACGAGCGGGAAGCTTGAAGAAAGAATCAAGGGTTCAATTGAAAAAGATGGGCCTTACCGACTTCAATATCCTATTATGTCACCAACATGTGGCCGGAAAAAATATAGGCATGGAACGTTTCTTTTGTGGTGGGGTTGTGGGAGTCTTGGGCTTGTTACTTGTGTTGGGTTGGGTTAGAATCTGAACTGGTTTGAAACATGGGACTGACCCGGTTTGTTGATAAGGTGTTAATTTTTAAATTTTGATAGTTTTAAGATTTTGTTTATTTTACGGAAAATATTTTTTACATTTTAAAGTTTTTTCTAGTAAAAAATTAATTGGTCAATGAAAAATGACTTATTAATCAATAAAAAATTGAGATTATTTTTCTAAAAATTATCTTACAAATTAAAAAAAATTTTTTTTTTAAAAGAACTGTTTATGAGTATCACTATTTATTAATACTTTTGAGAATAATTTTATTAATAAATAATATTATATTAATAAATCATATATTAATAAATAATATAAAGAGTAATAAATAGTTTTATTTTAAGTATTATTATATTAATATAATATTTTAATATTAAATATTATTATTAAAATATAATTATTTTTTAATTTTAATAATTTTAACAATAAGTAATTTTTAATATTTTAATAACTATATTAATATTGTTTGACAAAAAACAGATTTTTCAAAAAATAACTAATGAAAAATATTTTTCATTAATTCATTCAAATAACAAAAATCTCTTTTAATTTAAGGTATATAAATATTTTTCAAAAATTATTTTTTGAAAGTCATTTTTTGCAAAACAAACAAAACGTTTTGATAGTTTTAAGCAAAAAAATAAAAATGTAATTAGTTAAAATACCTAAGATCTTGAATCCAAATACCTTGACAAAGTGGCAGTATTGTTGCCAGTTAAATTTCAACTAAATTTATTAATTTAAAACACGATATGAATTATAAAAAATATTAAAATAATATAATTTAAATTTTTAATAATAATTATATGAGTTTAATAAAATTAAAACAATTATATATCGATACAAATTATAACATATAATTTTCAGTGTAAAACATGATACAAATATTTAAATTTTAATATTTTATGACATAAATGCAAGTGGGCATCTATATAGTTATGCCTGAAAAAAGGATGGGTGGTGGGAATCTATATAAGATGATTATGATTTGCTTAAATTTTTTTTATTAGATTTTTAATATTAATAAAATGATGAACATAATAATTTTTTTATAAAAAAAAAATTTTAACTTTTTTTCCCTAGCTTTTCTGTCAAATTAGAGTATTTAAAAAATTGAGTTTACAATAAAAACCAAAGCTTATTTAATTTTCACCCTTTTTTTAAATTAAAAATTTATTCAAATAAAAAATAAAACTTTTGTTTTCTTTACATTCCTTTACCTTACTTTCTTTTACTTCCTCTCCCCTCAATCCAAACACGTAGACAAACGCCGTCGTGAGCCCCTGCCACCCCCCATGAATCGTTTGAATACGACCTTTTTTGGGTGTGTGTGTTTATTTTTCTGTCATTGCTCAGCGTCCTGATCTTTTCCAGCTCGATCATTGTACTCGTATATTTGCTCACAAAACATTCACTGCGCTCCAAACCAAGGCTATTTTTTCTAACAACAGAAGTATCAGTCTCCCTGAAAAAAAAAAAAAAAAACTGCCCTGAAACCTGGATCATGTAATGACATTATCCACTTATTTTCTTCTGATACAGGGAGTAGACATTGTTTGACACATAGGCTATGTCTATGATAATAGCTGAATAGCAAAGGAAATCTCTTCACTGTTCCCTCAAAAGAATATACAGAATTTAACATGTTTCCTGATCCTTCAGCTGCAAAGGAAGTTTTTATATCTGTTCAAACTTTCCACTGCAGATGCAAAGAAGAGTTTTTACCCTAGAATGCTTTCAATGCAACTGTATTCTCAACATATGCGTGCCGAAGAACTTAGATTTGTTTGAAATAATTGTCTCTTTTCAGGATATATATATATATATATATATTATTGGGAGAAATCCTCGGTGCAGTAATGTTGGCTGGAAATCCATATTTGAACCGGGCATTTACATCGAAGCCCGGCTCTTAAGTTCTTGGCAGATATACGGAGACAGAACAATGATAGGATAGATGGTTATTGATGAAGAACAAGGAAAACAAATGAGTGTTTTGAAAAATGTTAACACAGAGATATACTATGATCACTTTGTGAGGGTCCCAGATGGACCACAGACAGTGTACTTTTCTAGGAAAGCTTTCATGATAAGCAAGAAAGAACCTGGAATTCATGATCACTAGAAAAATGAACTTTAATCATAATCAACAGTTGTAAATTAATGTTTGTTATAACTTTAGCCATTCTTTTATGGTTCACATTTCAGCTCTTTACATTCAGCATCATGCTTTTTTCCTATGATGTCTTTCAACTTGTCTGGCTGGCTGTAACTTATAATTATGACACCATAGCAGGGCATGAACAATGCATATAAGCCCTGCACATGGATTCCTCTGTTTTCCATAATTAATTACTTAAAATATTAACTTAGCATGATGCAAAATAAAAGAGGAATCTTCCAGCTGGAAGGCTTTCTTGAAAAAAATGAAAGGAAGCTATTTGATATTCTGTCATTACAGCATGTACTTTGGCTTTGCTTGCAGGATTAGTGGATTGCCGTGTATCCCACGTGTGAAAATGACAAATTTTATAAAATAATTACGTTCAAAGTATATTATATAGATCAGTATGAATGGTGATTATAAAATAAATTTTCAGACTTAAACAAAGAAATCATCCCAACAACGTAAGGTTTCATCAACTTCATTTTCAATGACTAAAAATCAACAATGACAACTAAAATATGTCACTTAGACATCCTGTCTGTCACAGTGAAACAACGGTGATAATATTTTATTTGTCCAATGAAATTGTTTATCCTTTGAAGATTTATATTTAGATATATGATTGCATGTATATTTATTTATCAATTTTTTTAGGGGTGTTTAACATGAAAATTTACTACTTATATGATTAAGATTTAAGAGTTATTTTGATCTTGAATCAGATAAATTACGTGACTTAAAGTATATAAAAGATTTGTAATAAAATTTACTGTTACTAAGAATTAAATTTTGAAAATTTTAAATAAATAAAGTCATTTACTCATAAATTTGATATCTTTTATTAATTAAGGTGTTTATTCCGTTGGTTTAATTAATTTTAAATCGAATTACTTAAAATTAAAAGTTAAAATTTTTTAAAATTTATTTTTGATAATTTATTAAAATTAATTTGATGATCGATCGATTAATCAAATTAAATCAATTCAATCGATTTATTCAATTAAAATCAAATCATAAATAGCTCAACTCATAATTTTGGTAGAATTTCAATTTTGATAAATTACTAATGTTGTTAAGCCAATAAAATATTAAGTCAAATATGACGAGGCAATGTCATTGAAGTGAGAAAAGCAAACTACATATTTTCATTTCAACCTAGATTTCTCGATTGCACAGGAACATAGCAAAACTTGGCAATAACTAGTAAAAAATATTTTTTGAAATATTTTTTTAATGAGATTTATATAGGTGATTTGCACCAATGAAAGATGGTGTTGGGCTGTTCAATCAAAAAGACAAGCAAATGTCAGGAGAAGTGATTATTATTGCTAGTGTTCATTTGCTTGTATTCGCATTCATGTGAGTTAATTAACTCGTTTTATCATTTTATTTAATGAAAATTTTCATCATTTGGATCATTTTTAAAAATATTTTTATTTAAATTTTTTTAAAAATTAATCATCCATAATTTTTAAAAATTTTATTATTGAATTTATGATTATTTTTAAAAGATCTAAATTTTAACTTCATAATTTATTTTTATTATTTTATAAATTTCTCACTTTTGCTTTATTATTGCTTGAAAGTAAATGTGAATTATCATTATTGAAATATCCAAAATTTTTCATTATTGAGTTCAAATTTAGAAAAACTTTTCATATAAAATTTTTAAAAATCAGTCATTTATTATTTTTATGAATTTCATCTTTGATATAATTTTTATTTATTTTCAAAATTTTATCATCTTTAAAATAATAATTATTTTTTTCAAAATTTTATTACATTTTATTTTTGGCTAAAAAATGAATACCAATTATCATTATTGAATCTTTTTGTAGAATTTTCCATAATTTGAGTAAAATTTAATAAATAACTCATAGAATTTTCTTAAAAAATCTACTATTCGTGATTATTAAAAATTTCATTATTAAAATATTTTTATATATTTAAATTCAAAATTTATTACATTCTTTTAAATTAAAAAATTATTATTTATCATCTACTCTTAGATCTGTTATCCTATTAATTATTTGATTAAAAAGAATATTAAATATATAAAAAATTTTTAATTTGTAATCTTCAAGCATTAATTTCAATGACATATCAATTAATCTAAAATTTAGTCGATAAAATTATATTAATTCTTAAAATCATTTATCTCTAAACTCAAAAAATCTGAACTAATATATTATTTGTTATATTTCTAAACTAATTATAAACTTTGTTTCATGTTACCACGGAAAATGTGTTTAATTGCAATAATAAAATTTGTTCACAAACGCAATGTTAAAATGAGATAAAAGTTACAATTAAAAATGTTGGCAAATTTACTCTCAATCACAATAGAATATATGTAGGAATTGCAATTACGCATTATTTTATCCTAATTTTTAGATACGTGAAATCATTTTTTTGAATTATAAAAACAAGTTGATACTTAAGATTTGATACGAGAATCTATGTGCCAACTATATATGCATTAATTTTTAGTAGGTTTAAATATTTTTAAATGTGATGATGTAATATAAAAATAATAAAATTTTAATTTTTAATATTAATATATTAATATAAATTATGGTATAATAATTTTTATATTTTATACTTATTTATAACAAAATAAATATGATATAATATATAAATTATCGTTTTTAAAATAAAAAAGATAGGATAAGATTTTTATGGCTAGAAATATCTGGTCAAGAACGGCACAGGCATCATAGCCTTTCAGAATTTAGAACGAAAATGCGAAGGATTCAACAGTTGAACTCCACCGTTTCAGGTGAAAGCATCCCAAGTTTGCCTCTGGGTTCAACCGAGAGAGGCATTCCTCGTTTAGGCTTTGGAACAGCCGAATACCCTTTCGGTGCCTCCTTTGAAACCATGAAAGAAACCATTCTCGAAGCAATCAAACTAGGCTACCGTCACTTTGATACGGCTGCTCTTTACCAATCTGAGCAACCTTTAGGTGAAGCAATTTCGGATGCTCTTCGAGTAGGGTTAATCACATCGCGAGATGAGCTCTTTATCACTTCCAAGCTCTGGTGCAGCGATGCACACCGTGACTGTGTACTCCCAGCACTTCAAAAAACACTCAGGTATTGACACTCCCAAACAGCTTTTTTTTTTTTAATATAATACCATCAATTTTATGCACTAATTTTCTTGCATTAATTTGATGCATTTGAGATTTTATTTTTAAAATAATTTCACAAAAATTGAATTCTGATTGATAAGTTTAATCGAAGTTTTAATTTTTAAAATTTTTTTAATAATAAATAAAAGTAATGGAAAAACAAGAAATAAATAATAAAAATTAAATAATAAAAAAGCTTACATTTGATGTACTTTCGGAGTATATAAATTTTATACATCTTATTGAGTAAGATAACGTCTTATTCATATGGTATTATTTAATTTAATTTATTAATAATAAGATATTATTTGATTCATTAATAATATATAAAATTTATATATATCGATAGTATATTAAATATAAATTCATAATAAAAACATCAGTTTTAAATTTTTAAGGTATCTTAATATTAATTTTTGTAATAATAATTGGGAAATGTTGGTGAGTGTTGATATTTAAAAAAAAAAAATTTACAATTAATGCATTTATTTTTTATTGAATTTTGTGAAAGTAATGCATTAATATAAATTTTTTTAAAAATAATATTTTAACTAATCTTAACCGGAAACCGAACCAATAATATTTTCTTTCTTTCCGCAGGAATCTGAAGCTGGAGTACCTTGATCTGTATCTTGTTCACTGGCCAGTGAGCGTGACTTCAGGTGTATACGAGTTACCTGTTAACAAGAAGGACCTTGTTCCTATTGATCTAAAATCTGTATGGGAAGCAATGGAAGAGTGTCAAGAACTTGGCCTCACCAAATCAATAGGAGTAAGCAACTTCTCTTGCAAGAAACTCCAAACCATCCTTCCCACCGCCAAGATTCCACCTGTGGTGAACCAAGTGAGTTATCACTCTAATTTCCACTTATTAATGTTTTAATCAAAAGGAGGGAAACAAATCCGAAATTTAATTCAATTGATACGATTATCATTAACAAGTTATATCCAGCAGATTTGAGGTTTAAATCTCAACATTTTAAATATTTTCTCTTATCTCAAACAAGAGATTGTTATTATTAGCAACTCTAAATAAATGGATGATAAATGATGGATTTGTAATGATTGTATGGCATGGAAGGTGGAGATGAACCCACTGTGGCAGCAAGAGAAACTGAGAAAGTTTTGCGAGGAGAAGGGCATAGTTATCACAGCTTACTCGCCTTTGGGGGCAAAAGGAACGCTGTGGGGAACAAATGGGGTCATGGAATGTGATCTACTGAATGAAATGGCCCAAGCCAAGGGAAAATCGATTGCTCAGGTAATTTTTGTTTTTATTGACTGCTACCAATACGTCAATCACCATCATTTACATGTAATTTATGAATAATAACTAAAAATGTATTGCAAATAATGGGATAAAAAGTAACGGAGAGGAACTAGATGGAAACCCCCTTCCCCTAATGGAAACAAAAAGCAGACATGCATGAGAGTTTGCCTCAGTTTAAAAATGTCTAATAGGCGAATGTTTTGAAATGAACATGACCAGGTTTGTTTGAGATGGGCATACGAACAAGGGGTAAGTGTGCTTGTGAAGAGTTTCAACGAGGAAAGAATGAAAGAAAACCTTGACATATTTAATTGGAAGCTGAGCCCTGAAGAGTCACACCAAATAAGCCTACTTCCACAGCGCAAAGGATTTCCAGGTGATGAATTTGTATCAGGTGATGGTCCCTACAAGTCTCTTGAACAGCTTTGGGATGGAGAGATTTGAGTATCTTGGAGTGGAACTGAACGAAATGGATAATCAGATCCAATGTGAGACCTAAACTTTTTTTTTTTTTTTTATGTAACCAACTCGAGTCTTGCCTGAGAAATGAGTCTAGTGAAACTCACAGTTATTCAAGTTCCTGAGGCAACTTATCACGCTTACAATTTACAAAACTCGGAAATGGATCCTGTTGGTATTAATAAATGGGTTTTTCGCAACATTAACTCTCTTGACATGCCACTTGTTTGGACTTGAGTACAATATATCTAGAGTGAAATTTTGCCTACCATTTTCAGCTGGTATTTTCAACGTAGTGTTTCCCATCAGTATGCTCTAATAATTCGCATAAGCAAAAAAGAAGCAAAGAGTTGCAAAATTAGATACATCAAAATTCTTTAAAAACTGAGCAATAAATGTTACAAAATTAACAGTAATGAACTAAAAAACACCTTAGTTTCAAGCACTGTTGCTGCTTCCATTGGCTGATCCAGGCATCAGCTCTCTTAGCAAGGCCACCACCTGTAACATATTAGGCCTTTTAGAAGGGAAGTCGTCAAGGCACTGCAATGTTAACTACAAGTACCTCATCATCTCTTTAACTTCTTCTGCTTCTTTTTCATCAGTTCCTTGAGTCACCAACCGTATTTCTGGGTCTATCACCTCCATTTGTTTCTGTTCTCCCACCTTCATTTTTACCCACCCCACCAACTTGGTGTCCCCAAAATCCTCTTTATCGGTTGGACGCTTTCCAGTCAAGAGTTCCAGGAGGACAACTCCAAATGAATAGACATCACCCTTTGTAGTCCATCGGAAACTTTGGTAGTATTCTGGTGGCACATAGCCGGGTGTGCCTGCAAGTATGCTCACACTTAAATGAGTGTCAAGGACACTTATGAGCCTTGCCATCCCAAAATCTGAGATCCTTGCTTCCAATTCATGGTCTAATAACACATTGCTTGCCTTCATATCTCTATGTAAAATATGTGGAATGCAATTGTGGTGGAGGAAACAGAGTCCTTCGGCTGCACCCCTGGCAATCTTTTTCCTTTCCTCCCATGTTAGAATTCGTCGATCTCTTGCCTTTGCTCTTCCACGGAGCATTTCTTCAAGACTGCCGTTCTCCATGTACTCATACACAAGCAGCCTTTCCTCTCCGACCATGCAATAGCCCAATAGAGGTACAAGATTCCTGTGCTTTATCTTCCCTAAAGTTTCCATTTCAGCCATGAATTCTCTATCACCCTGGAAGCTCAATCGAATAAGCTTCTTGATTGCGACAGTTGAACCGTCCTTCAATGTGGCTTTGAAAACCTCTCCATACCCACCGCAGCCTATGAGGTTTGCTACTGAGAAGCATTTGTAGCCTCAATGAGTGAGGAAAACTTGAGTTTCCTTATCTGTCTTTGAAATGTTGCAACATTGATGCTCAGCGGTTCTTTCTCTTTGTCAATCTTCCAAGTGATGGCTGCATGAGCTGCTTTCAACCTATTAAGCATCTTGACTTCCTTTTCTTCCTTACGCCTTGCACGCGTAGCAATCAAAATGCATATAGATGAAATAGAAATAAGAATTCCAAGGATAATGCTATTAGCCCGTGAAATAGCAGCAGGTTTCCGACTTCCTTTGCCACCATCCAAATCAGAATTGGCAGCAGCTTGATTGTTTCCATTCCTACATTCAGGCAATGGAACTCCACAAAGTCCTAGATTGTTGGCATACTGGGTTGCTGGAAGTGTACTGAGCTGACCTCTTTGTGGAATTGGCCCTGTTAATTCATTATTGGACAAGTCAATCTGCACCAGGAAAGATAGGTTTGAAAATGATTCTGGGATTTGGCCCTGCAACCTGTTATGTGATGCATCAAATACACCTAAATTCCTGAGCTGGCCAAGTGAGGGAGGAATCTCTCCAGAGAGCTGGTTATGTGCTAATTCAAGAACTTGCAAAGCCACCATTTCCCCTATTTCTTCTGGGATTTTCCCACGAAGCTCATTGTAAGAAAGATCCAGATACTCCAATGTCTGGTAATGTGTGAAAAGACTCAACACTGCTCCATAATACATTCTCGTAAAATCACAACTTTTCAGGTTCGGGATCTGCAACAGTCTTTCAGGCCTGATTCCAGCAAACTCTAACAGTCCTCCAACTCCTTTACGGGAATTCCCCACACTCCTTACAAACACCAAAGTGTTGCCAGCAAGAATTCCACTCAACGATTTTGCCCCAAGCTGCCGGCCAAGTCTTGCTGGGATTTCTCCTGTGAGCTTGTTGCTGTTTAAATCTAACCAAACCAAGCTGGTGCAGTTTCCTAGTTCTCCTGGTATCTTACCACTCAAACTATTATTGGCAAGCTGCAGAACAGCTAATCTTGACAAAAAGCCAAATTCTCTTGGGATTGAACCGGTGAGTTCATTGCTTGTGAGAGATATCCATTCAAGATTACTGCAGTTGAATTACTCTACAGGAATCTCCCCACTAAGGCGATCGTTGTTAAGGATAAGATCTTTTAGGTTCCTGCATTTTCCCAATTCTTTTGGGATTCTTCCTTCCAAGTCATTGAACCATGCTATCAGCTGCTCAAGATTCTCAAGCGCCCCAAACTCTGTTGGAATTGAGCCATCGAGATAGTTTAAACTAAAATCAACTGTCCTCAGATGGCGACATAGTGACAGTTGAGGTGGGATTTGTCCTGCAATGAGATTGTCTGGAATCCTCAGCTTTTCAAGTACAGCAGCTCCCAGGCATATATCAAGTGGGATGATTCCAGAAAATTTATTGGAACTCAAATCCACAATTCTCAAGCGCTTACAATAGGAAATGGAAGAAGGAAAAGATCCAGAGATGATATTACTACTCAACAGCAATGCCTCTAACCCGCTAAGACTCTGAAGGGTAGAATCTGGAAAGGGACCCGTTATGTTGTTATTAGATAAATCAAGAAGTTGCAGATAAGAACAGGAAGAGAATGAAATGGGAACTGGGCCTAAAAAGTTGTTGTAAGAAAGCTTAAGTTCTAAAAGTGAGTCACAGGCATTTCCCAACTCAGAAGGAATCCAACCGGTGAGATGATTATGAGAAAGATCCAACCTTTGTAAGCTATTAAGCTCCCCAAAAGAGCTTGGGATCTCTCCGGTTAGAGAATTAAATGAAAAATTCAATGTTGCGAGTTTTGTGCAATTGGACAGATAGGTTGGAATTGAATCCGTAATACGGTTTACTGACAAATCAATAAGCAACAAGGAATTGCATGATTTCTCAATTTTCAAGTCTGAAATTGATCCTGTTATGTTGTTATAAGAGAGATCAAGAACCTGCAACTTATCAGGATTTGATAAAATAGTTTCAGGTAAAGGCCCTGTTAAGTTGTTATGGGATAAATTCACGTATTCCAAATTTGAATGCTTGGAGAAAATGTTATCAGGGACTAGACCAACAAGGCCAGAGTCAGACAATTCAAGGCGCTTCAATCCATGTGGAAGTAGAAGCAAAGTTGTTGAATTTACAGTAAACATATTTGCAGACAAACTCAAAATAGATAACATGTCTAGAGAAGCAAAAGGATTAAAAAAGATAGTCCCTGAAAGGTTACACTGAGTAAGATCAAGTTGAACGACTCTTCCTGAAGAGCATGAGACTCCATACCAGGCGCATGGATTCCTTTCAACCTTCCACCCTGACAAAGCTCCATTTGGGTCTTTTTCAATCATCTTCTTGAACGCAAGAAGGGCTACTGCATCGGTTTTGATCGATGGAACAACTACTTGTTCCGTCGCGGAGACTGAAACATACACTGTAAAGACAAGTGTTAGAGCCAGTTGATAGAAAAGCTGAAATGGCTTGTTCTCCATTGATGAAACAAGTTTTCAGGAACGAAGTTGAGAGAGAGAGAGAGGGGGGGGGGGAGTGGTAAATATGATGCCAAGGTGTTGATGCAAAGCATAAGAGAAGCCTTAGAAAAGGAAGTTGCTTTTATAATGCTATTTTTTTTATACAATGGGAAAAAAAGAAGGGAACATGGGAAAGGAATAAGAAAAGAAAGGGAATTCAGATAGAAACCGGTGCATGGTGGAATGTGAGATGTGCATTATACTAGTACGGTTGATGACAGTCATAGTTTTGAAGTACTAGAAATCGTAGAAAGACAGAATTTTACTATGAAAAGCATCTTTTTGACTTATAGTCAAAAGGAGTAGGACCCACAAACAAGCTCTATCTAAGATCGGCTTCATTTGGACTGTGGGTTGTTGATCCAAGAGTAACTGTCTCCTGCCAGAGGCGTGGGAGAATGTTTCCTTGTTTCATATTGGAGAATATATCAGATGAAGATACAGATCTCAGTCCCCTGTTTGTACCATTATGTTTTGATGCAATGCATCTGACATTTGTGCTTGTTCATTCCAATCCCTCTGCCACTTGCCTGAAAAACTGTATTCCATTTCCACAACAGATTTTGAACTGGGATAAACTCAATCTTTAGAGCAATGATCTGTTGTTTTTGTGAAACATCAGTCTGAGTATTTGATTGAAGTAACATAACTGACCTTTTTCCTTAGTTGTTTGACTCATTCCTTTTTCCTTTTTTATGCCACTTTCACTTCCAATTACATTCCAAATTATACTATTTATGGACTTTGCAGTAAAAAATTTTCACTTCTTTAGTTTAATTGTAGTTATGTTGGAAGTCATACTCATATTTAATTCTGTAGTTCGTTCACTCTAACTAAAAAAAAATTCTATACTTATTCACTTAAAACCACGAAAAGTTTCCAACTACTTAACAAACTCGAACAGCACTTGAAGCTTACGTTCTTGGAACTAATTCTCCAGTGGGTTCTATTTGGGGTGACAAAAATCAAAGTGACGAGCAGCATATTTGCTGTTACTACTGGATAAGCATAGATTCCCATTTGTCATGGGAAAATATTAGTAATACAAATTCAAAACTTCTAAAGCAATGGTAGTAGAGAGAGAGCACTAGGTTTTCTTTATGCTGTATTCAAAATGAATGAAGGAAGATCACATCTGGTGTTGGTCAGTTAGATAAATTTTGAAGGGGAATATGAATATGTTTTTAAGTTGCGTCAAGTATCTGCTAAATTTTTAATTTTAATAATTATAGATATTGTGTATATTTATATTATGCAAAATATTAATAATTCGTGTATTTATATAATATTTTATATAAAAATTAAGTGTTATTATGTCGATATAAAAATATAAAATTTTTTTTTATTTTATTAAATTTATTTATAATTTTTATTAAAATTTTAAATTTTATCATTTTCAATTTTTTTATTCGTATCATTTTTATATTATATTATTATATCGTATTTTAAATTGTTAAATCTACTAACAATTATTACATCATACTAAGATAATAATCAGTCTTAATATTCAAATTGGAGAGGTTTTCTAAGTAATAAAATAATAATAATAATAATAATAATAAACCCTAGTCTGAAGGGAATCGAATTCAAATAGAGTTCGCAAAATAGAGTCTATTCAATTTCAACCCTGGGTTAAATGCAAACCTAGGAAGTACAAAAGTTAAAAAAAAAAGAAAGTGTTAAATGAAACAGAGGTTTGACTGCCATGAAAATTATAATAATTCCGTAGCATAGCTTTTGGATTAATGAAGAAACGGGTAGGGGTTAATTTCATGTCAACCAATCATCATATGCTTAATGATCTAATCCTAAAATAAGGGTTACTAGTCTGACTGCAGCCCAAAAGATTGATAATCTCTTTATACAAATTGCATCAAAACATTTCATCTATAATGATTATAATATAATTAAGTAATCATAATTTTAAATCATATAAGATATATAAAAATTTTATATGAAATTCACATTTATAAATGATAAACCCTTACCTAATTTTTTTATTATAATTGAATATTTATAATATTATAATAAAAAATTGTAGATAATATGCCTTTAAATCATGCATGAAAGACCTATGCCTAATGACATCATGGATCATATTTGCATGCTCATAATACCCAAACTTAACAAATGTGAAATTTATTTTATCAAATAATATGATACTGAACATATCAACTGTGTTATCACTAAACAATTCTTATATATAAATAAAATAAATAAATTGAAGTAAATAAAATGACTAAATCAGACGGTAATAATAATAATGAAAAAAAAAAAAGCAAATTCAACTATTAGCTAAATGATAAAATGTGATTTTCAATAATTCAGAGGAAAAATCTGGATAATTTATTAAGACTTCTTTAGATTCTTCTTTCATAATTTTGGGAGAGAGATATAAATAAAGGTGTGTGAATTGTGAAATGGGGTGTGACTTTTTATGCAAAATGAGGGTTCGAAGTAGAAACAATTTAAAGATCAAATTGTCGTCAATTGCACGCCAAAGGGACTAAAAAAAACCCTTATATCACTTCCCTCTGATTTTTATCGTAGAATCCAAATAATTGGTGATGATCCCAAAACCACACATTTCATTTTGCTTTTCTTTAATCCCAATAATTTTCTTTTTCTTTTTTATGCTTTGAATCTTTTGTGAAGAAAAATTGAGCATCATGTGTCTTTTTCAAATGATGAAAGATTATTCCTTTTTTTTTTAAATTAAAATTTATTATAACTGAAAAATTATAGCGTTAAAGCCACACTATTAAATCTGTGGTGCAATTAACTTCATCTTTATTAAAGAATCCATAAAATAATTTATTTTCTTAAAATACATAAACAACAAGACATTTTTAATTATAGCCTATAAAGTACACAAATAATTAAGGATATTATTGTATTTTTACGGTTTGCCACTAATTTTTTTTTATAAAAAATTTTTTTGGATAGATAAATTATTCAATCCTTAAATCAAAACAAAATGTATTATATTTGATAATTTTAAATAAATGATTATAAATCGTGTATTCAATATGAACCCAACAAACAACTGTAGTAAAACTAAAAATTGTTAGTTCATATGAATAGACAGGTTGCCTATTGTAACCCATTCTACGGCATGGAAAATCTGTGAGGATTCGAATTTTTTTTGTATAACTAGTTTTTATTTTATATAATAAGGTCATAGACATCTTTTAAATTTTATTTGAGTTTAATTTTTTATTTGAAACGATTTTAAAAGCATTATTTTTTTTCCATCGTGCCTTTAAAATTTTACGTTTTGAATGCTTTTCATTAAAATTGAATTTAAATAAAAAAATCATCTTTATCAATTGAATTAACCTCTTATTTATTTTGGATACTTAATTTTGGTTCCCTTATTATTTCTATCTAGTTTTTTTACTTCTTTCTGATTCTCTTATTATATTATAAAATCTTGATCTCATTAATTCGATTTTATCATAATTATCTCGAAATCTTGAACAATATATTAGCTTCTCGGTTTGTTTTCAAAACTTGGGTTAAAATTAATTTGAATACAAATTCAAGCCAATATTATGATTTACGAGTTTACTTCGATCAACAGCTGGACCGAGTTAGGTGAATTATGTGAGTTTTACTTTTTCGGTTCAATCGGATATTTTATTATTTGTTTTAGGTTATAAATCTTATTTTTAGTGTGTGTATTTTTTACTATAGGATAGTTTTTTTCCCTCTTATTATTATTAAAAAGGTTAAAGTCTAATCTTGGCAATCATTGTAGTCGAAAAGCTTTTCTTTGTATATATCATTCATCTATGTCTGTATATAGTTTTTATGGAAGGTTGTAAAAATTTAAATTTTAATTATTAATAAATTACATGATTATTGATTGTACCATTCCTATATATTAGTTTTAGGGATTTAAATAGTAGTGAGATAACTTGTTATTTTACGGTAGCACTATCATTCGTCACCACTATTAAAAAAAAATAGAGGACAATTTGAATCCTAATTGTAATGACGTATCACAACTGCGAATTATGACATAACATTAAATAGCAACAACTAATTCAAGGAAAAAATTTTTATTTGACTTTGGTTAAAAACTTAAAACAAAAAAAGCAAGCCAAAAAATAAACATTAATTTATAAATTCAACAAAAAAAATCACAAAACTTAGACTTCCAGAGACATCAATTCTCTCAAATTCAACTTTAATTAAGATCAAGCACATACAGATTAAGATAAGCAATTAATTTAGCACTCAAATTAACTTTCTTTTTTTATAATTCCAAATTTGCAGTGATTTTGTCTGTTTGAGATTGGACTGGGCTATGATGCACTACTAATAAGGGGCAGGATGTTGGGACTTGAAACGAGAGATAAGAGATGAAAGTGAGACTTAAAGTTGACGAAGACGAGCAGAAAGCACTCACTAGAAAAAAAAAAAAAAAAGCTGAGAGACGGGGATGAATGTGAAGGCCTAAAAAGAACAATTAGTAAATACAGGGTGAGATAATAAGATGGGGTGTGGGCCTATGCGATTTAGACAAGGCAGAGGAAGCAGACTTAGAGGCTATTGTTGTTAAGGATTACCCTCTGCGTGAAGACAGGTTGGCAAGTTTGATTTATTCTAGGCCTATAAAAAGTAATGTTCTTGGCCCATAAATAGTAGTGCTTTTGCTTAAATTATGGATGCCTAACCACTTGTTAGCTAATTTATACACAATATAATTTGGTAATAACTTAATAAGTATACAGAATTAAAAAATCAAATATATCATTCACTATGATTATCTATTTTTTACGTGTTTATTTATCTTTTGTTATTTTTTAATTATTATATGAGCAATTTTTTAAATATGAATATTTTACTATATATATTATTTCTTAAATAAATAAAACACATAATATGATATAAATTATTTTAAAAATCATAAAATAAGAGTTTTTATGATTAATAATTAAAATTATTACATTTTATAGTAAATTGAGTAAAATTTTAAAAAATTCATAATCGCAATAACCACAATGACCACGAAGTTACGATAAATACAACATGACCAAAAACACAACCGCTACCACAATTTAAATCCTTGATTAGTCTTTCTATATTAATTTTATTTTTTTACACTAAAATGCTGAGAATACATAACAAAATTTATACATTAAAACACACAATATTTTTTTTTACTTTTACCTTTTTTATCAATATTTTGAATCCATTGAACTTGTGAAGAGATTGTATCATGTTGATGACAATAGATCCTTATAGATAAGAAAATAAGTTAGAGATTAGGGATATAAAAGAATAAAATTTTCAATGAACTATTAGTGAATATATTCATTTTTTGTTTGTTTATTAAATAAACGACTTTAAACAACATTTTAATGTTCATTTAATAATCGAATAGTCGTGAAGAGAAGTTTATTTTGTTCGTTTATATTCACAAATAAGTTCGTTTAATATTCATAAACAAATTTAATAAACACTTATTTATATTTTATTTTTATTCCTTCTAAAATGACTACTTTATGATTAAATATATTTTAACAAGATTTTAATCATAATTTAATATTAACACATTAAAAAAAAAAACTTAACATATATTAAAAAACTTTCATAAAGTTTTAAAAAACATAATTGTAAATATAATTTTTAATCACTTAAAATGGACAATAAACACATCATAAAGGAGTATTTTTGTTTTTGTCTTAATCTCACATAGCTTGAAAAACCAATGTAAGAAAGGAAACTCTTTATAAATAAGCATATCCCTTTCACTTTTAAAGGCTCAAGTCATTGATTTGCAAGATCAAATTTTTAGCTATTAGTTTATATTTGTCTATATTCAATGTAAGAAAAGAAATTCTTTATATATTTGTAAACATATTTATTTAATATTTATGAATGAGTTCGTTTAATTTAAACGAATTGAGTTCGAACATAGTATAAATTTTTTTTATTAAATACGAACAATCTTAAAAATAAATAAACGAATCATGAATATAATAATATTAATTCATATTTAATTCATTTACACTTCTATAAGAGAAAAGTAGTGTTTAAGTTTCTCAACTTTTTAAAAGGTTATATCCTTTTAACCTTACCACATTTCAATCTCTTCATAAATCTCATTGAAAAAATCATTTTTTTAAATTATTAAAAGTTGAATCTTAATAATTAAAATTTTTAAAAAATATATAAATAGTTTAAAAATATTTTTGTCTTAATTTAAAATTTTCTCAAATTAATTATTAGTAATTTGCATTGATCGCCATTTTTATTTAGAGAAAGAGGAATTGAAGTCCTGTTCTTTCAATAGGAAAATCATGCACCAAAAAAAAAAAGTTTTTTTGAGATCTAACAAATAAAAAAGATGGTTTCTAGACCTCAAATGTTTAAGATTTTATAATTAATTATCACCAAAAAGATGAAGATGAAATTAAAAAAAAAAAAAAAACCCACAAGATATGCTAAGTGTTGCGCCTGAAGCAATAATCACAACAATACAGAAGCAATAGATAACAATCAATAATCAAATGCGCAGGAAAAATAAAGCACATCAAGATTTACGTGAAAAATCCTCCAGTGTAGAGGGAAAAACCACGGGCCACCAGAAAAATCTTCACTATCAAATAATAGTTATACAAAGTTCTTCTCTAGCTAAAATTAGAGCTAATCAACAACTAGAGAAACAATTGGAGAAATCTCACCAAATAAGTGACTCAACAAATACAACCTAGATTTGTTCCTAGAGAGCTTCAAACCCGATCTTCACCGTTCAGAATGTATAACTCTGAATCATAAACCTCCTGACAAGATTTCAACTCAATCGGACCACGGATCGACTTCCATTTAACCAACTCTCCCTTCTCTTTTTTCTCTTTCTGCTTTTCCTGGCTTTTCTTCTTTCTCTGCTTGGTTGTCGACACACACCTTAAACAACCCCACCTCTTTTTTATTAAGTAGCTAGGGCTCTGTGTAAAATAAAAGATCAAGGCCCATGGCCTTTACTTGGTCCAAAACCACTTACATGGGACTGGACCCCATTTTCCTAACAATCTCTCCTTCTAGTCCCATTAGAAAGAGATTCATCACCGTAGCAATTTCATTTGGAACTTACCTTGGCCAGGGAACTCATTCCGGCCAAGTTACTGCAAAGCTCAAGCTTTTCCCTGGGAAGTATCTTAGTCAACATATCTGCCATATTTTTATCAGTATGGACTTTCTTCAATAGCATCTACTGTTCTTCAATCACTGAACGTAACCAATGATATCTAACATCAATGTGCTTTGTTCTAGCATGGTACATGGTATTCTTACTCAAATCAATAGTACTCTGGCTATCACAAAATATCACATACTCTTTCTGATTCAATCTCAATTCAAAAAGAAAACGTTTCATCCAAAGCATTTCTTTACATGCTTCAGTTATTGCAATATACTCAGCTTCTGTAGTTGACAAAGCAACACACTTCTTGCAACTTAGACTGCCAAGAGATAAACCCTCGTCAGCAAAATAACAAATGACCCTGAAGTAGATTTCCTACCAAATCAAGATCGGCTCTGCATTCAGCATCAGTAAACCCTTCTAGAATGGTTGTGGAAACTTCAATAAGGTCAAATACATTTTAGGTACTCCTCAAATATCTTAAAAATCCATTTTACTGCTTCTCAGTGAACTTCCTGATTAGAAAGAAATCTTGCTCACACGTACAGACCAATTAGAGTGATAAATAGTTGGCCAAGTGGACTGCTAACTGATTTAGCATGTTGCATGTTGAAACTACCCAAGCACCGTTCAACATTATTTTTTCCTGCGGACAACCACAGCTTTTCAGCTCTCCTATCTCGGATAATGTCCATACCAAGAATCTGTTTTGCTGGACCTAAATCCTTCATATCAAAGGACTTAGACAATTGTTCTTTCAACCTGCAAACCATACTAGCATCTTGTCCTACAATCAACATATCATCAACATATAATAATAGGATAATAAAGTTACTATTAGGGAATTGTTTAATATACACACAAGAATCCGCTGCTATTTTTTTATAGCTATGACTCACCATAAAAGAATCAAACTTCTTGTACCACTGTCGCGGAGCTTGTTTCAAGCCATACAAGCTTTTCTTCAATTTGCAAACTAAGTGCTCTTTCCCTTTCACTTCAAAACCCTCAGGCTGATTCATATAAATGTCCTCCTGTAAATCACCATGCAAAAATGCAGTTTTAACATCAAGTTGCTCAAGCTCAAGATTCAAACTAGCTGCCAATCCCAGTACCACTCGAATAGAACTCATTTTTACAACTGGAGCAAAAATCTCATCAAAATCGATACCTGGTTTCTGAGAAAAACCTTTTACTACCAATCGAGCTTTGTACCTCACTAGTTTGTCACCATCCTTTTTCAACTTGAACACCCATTTATTCTTTAATGGCCTCTTCCCTGTTGAAAGTTTAATAAGATCATAAGTATCATTCTTTCGTAATGACTCCATCTCTTCTTTCATTACTTTTAACTAGTGCTCTCTATTCGGAGTAGCCTGTACATCTTAAAAGCTTTCTGGCTTCCCTTCACTAGTAACTAAAATAAAATCTGAACTTGGATACCTGGTAGATGGCCTGCGCTCTTTAGTAGATCTCCTGAGCTGAGACTCTACATCACTTGATGCTGAAGGTAGCTCCCCCTGCTTAACACTTTCAGGTAGAGAGGATTGCTCCCCCTGCTCAAAACTAATAGCATCTGGCTCATCACCAACTATGGCTGGCTCATTCATATCCCCAAGTTCTGTTTCTGGCTCATTTTCACCATCTGTGGCTCTTTCTTGTGAAATCCCTATCGGTGTTGAAACATCACATTCAACAGTAACTCGTGTAGTCTTCTCATTTTTCTCAAGGTCTGCTATGGTTTCTTTTTCATGAAAGACCACATCTCTGCTTCTGACTGTCTTTCTCTTTACTGGATCCCATACCCTGTAGCCAAATTTTTCATCACCATATCTTACAAACACACACTGTGTAGCTTTACTATCAAGCTTTGACCTCTGCTCTTTTGGTACATGCATGAATGCTTTACACCCAAAAACTTTCAAGTGAGAGTATGAAACATCTTTCCCTGTCCACACTCTTTCTGGAATGTCAAAGCCCAAAAGAACTAATGGCGACCTGTTAAGTAAATAACAAGTTGTGTTGACTGCTTCACCCTAGAATGGCTTTGGTAATTTTGCCATCCTCAACATACATCTGACTTTTTCCACAATAGTGCGATTCATTCTTTCAGTTATACCATTATGCTGCGGTGTTTCAGGTTCTGTCTTCTCATGCTTGATCCCATGCTTTGAGCAATACTCTTCAAAGCCTTTAGATGTGTATTCCCCACCATTATCAGTTCGAATACACTTCAAGGGTAACCCTGTCATCCTTTCAACCATGGCATGAAATTTTTGAAAATACTGCAGTACCTGACTTTTGTATTTCAACATATACACCCAAGTCTTACGTGAAGCATCATCAATAAAAGTAACAAAATATCTGCTACCACCTAATAACTCAACCTCAATGGGACCACATACGTCAGAATAAATTAATTCCAATCTATTTTCTTTTCTCTGAGAACTTTTACGAAAAGAAACTCTATGATGCTTACCAAACAAATAATAATCACATGAATCGAGAGACATACCTTTGGTCAAGGGAATGAGAGAGTGCCTTGCCAAAACCTGTAACCCTTTTTCACTCATGTGTGCCAGCTTCCTGTGCCACAAGTTTGTTGAAGCATCATTTTCAATGGTATTTACCTGGTTATCGTTCAATTGCATCCATGTCTTATACATTATGCAACATAGTTTTCCCCTTGCAACTACCATAGATCCTTTGAGAAGCTTCCACTGTCCATTCTTTTGTCGGCTTTCATATCCCTCCTTATTAAGACATTAATAGCAAGCATGTTCATTCTCATATCTGGAATGTGTCTGACATCCCTCAAAGTCAACATGCAACCTATACTAGTTTGTACAACAATATCACCAATCTCAATAATCTGTGACACACTCTTGTTTCCCATCTTGGTATAACCAAAGTCTCCTGCTTTGTAAGTTGTAAACAACTCTCTCTTAGGAACACAATGATATGTCGCTCCTGTGTCAACTATCCACTCAATGCCGAGATCACTAACATGATTACAATCATCATGTGTACAAATCAAAGTAACTGAATTCATTGCTGCAACATTGCCATCATCTGAACTCTTGCCTTTCTCATCTTTTCGCTCTTGCTTCAAGATTTTATAGTTTCGTTTTATATGACCCGCCTTACCACAATGGAAACACTTCACTTTACCTCTAGACTTGGATCTATGTTTAGACTTACCACGGCCTTTTGAGTCCTGACCTTTGTCGATGTTTCTACCTCTGTTCTCTGTGACCAGAGCTTGATTCCCAGGGTCTACATCTTTTTGCCTCGCTTCTTCATTAAACATACTGTCATTTACCATCTCTAATGTCACCTTATAATCAGGAGCTGAATTAAGAACAGTCACAACTAGAGTATTCCAGCTGTCTGGCAATGAACCCAAAAGAAATAATACCTTCATTTTATCATCCATCTTAAGTTCCATAGTAGTTATCCGATTAAATATATCTTGAAAATCACTCAAGTGCTCTGTAACAGATCGTCATCCCTATACTGTAAAGTTGTAATCTTTTTAACAAGCATAACTTTATTCATACCTGTTTTTCTCTCATATAATGCTGCCAATTTTTCCCAAACAATGTGAGCATCTGATTCCTGCGCTACATGATGAAACACGCTGATATCAATCTATTTTCTGATTGTAGCCAGCGTCTTTCTACCTAGCTTCTTCCAGCTTTCATCTTTCATATCTGCTGGTTTAGCCGAATCACCCAATACTGGCTCATACAAATCTTTGCAGTATAGATGATCCTCCATCATAGGCTTCTAAATTGAATAATTTGATGCTGTCAATTTTATCATAGAACCTGTATCACCCTCCATGATCTCAAATAGAATTTACTTCTATCCTGGGTTGCTTCTGTATCGATGTCTCAAAATAACTCTCGCTCTGATACCACTTGTTGCGCCTGAAGCAATAATCACAACAATACAGAAGCAATAGACAACAATCAATAATCAAATGCGCAGGAAAAATAAAGCACACCAAGATTTACGTGGAAAACCCTCTAGTGTAGAGGGAAAAACCACGGGCCACCAGAAAAATCTTCACTATCAAATAATAGTTATACAAAGTTCTTCTCTAGCTAAAACTAGAGCTAATCAACAACTAGAGAAACAATTGGAGAAATCTCACCAAATAAGTGACTAAACAAATACACCCTGGATTTGTTCCTAGAGAGCTTCAAACCCGATCTTCACCGTTCAGAATGTATAACTCTGAATCATAAACCTCCTGACAAGGTTCCAACTTAATCGGACCACGGATCGACTTCCGTTTAACCAACTCTCCCTTCTCATTTTTCTCTCTCTGTTTTTCCTGGCTTTTCTTCTTTCTCTGCTTGGTTGTCGACACACACCTTAAACAACCCCACTTCTTTTTTATTAAGTAGCTAGGGCTCTGTGTAAAATAAAAGATTAAGGCCCATGGCCTTTACTTGGTCCAAAACCACTTACATGGGACTGGACCCCATTTTCCTAACACTAAGCCTTCGGGATTGTAGCATATCTGCACTAAGTTTTTGTAAGGAATATCTTTACTAACTTTTAATTTGAATATATCATAGAAATTATTTATTAATAATTGAATTGTCTGCAAGAACTTAATGGTAGAAATCCTCCATGTTTCTACCTCAGAAACTCGCCTACACTTTCTCGACTTTATTTGTTCAACACCACATCCTTCCAAGTATCATCATCTTCTTTCCCATGTTTCTCATGCACAGATGTACCGTCAATTCTCTGCATTTCCCATCCATGCTCATCTCTTAGCGCGATGGATCTTTTCGCGCTGAGAATCTACCAATTTTCTGAGTGTTGATTTTAATGTCTTCAAAAGCATCAATTAGGATCTTGCTCTTTGTAGACTCATCAACATTTAAATTATTCTCAACTATAACGTAGTTCTGCATTTCTGGAGCCCCAATCGCTCGCCTAATGCCTCTGGTACAGTCAGCCCCGGGAACAAATATCGCTTCTACTTCCTCTGCTAGACCTGTTAAACCATCCACACAAATGAAGCAAGCAATCAAAGTTTTCTCAAAAGTTGATGCTTTGATCCTCAATAAGTTTCTCCAAATAGAAATTTTAGAGCCAACAGCAATGATTGGGATATGGCCATTCTTTGAAATAGCAATGGCTTTTAGAAAATGAAGGCAAAAGACATCGACAGTAAAAATCTTCTTTGATCTCATCCGCAATCCCTGGCACATACAAGGGTAATCTTCCTCGGGGACTTTGTTTGTTATAATATCTAGCCCTTTGAAAACTTGGATCTTATCGGAGTTGATAATTTCCCCATGAAAATGAGTTGCGACGTCAAATGAAAGCTTCCTGTTGCACTGTTGCACCTATCACAAAGCTAACCATATTCAACTAGTCTTAACAAAAATAAAAGTTTTCTGGTCAATGATATCTGACTTTAGCTAATTACACAAGAAGTTTAGTCATGAATTATGCATGAAAACTAACCTGCAGCTAGATGATTTTTTGACTTGTGGTGTGCCATGCCACTTGCTAGCGGTTGTGGATCTTTAGAAAGATTTTACTGTTGATGACTTCCTCCATCATATGTTAAAAGTCACCATAATATTTCGAAGAATAGACACATCCCAATCATGACTGCCATTGCAGGTAAAATTCTTATTTAGAAAAACCTGTGGGGGATTCTAATACTAAAATTCGAGAAAATTTGATGGCTACTGTATTTGAGACTGATTGATCTGGTGGAAGAAATTCGAGGGATGTTTTATCAACAAGGCTGACTATACTTGAGGAATTAGTTAGGGGGAATTGGGGCTTCAGATACGAAAACCTACTTCATGGTTGAGAATAAAATAGACTTTGACGAGGCTAAACAAGATGCTCATTGATGCTAGTTGAAGCGATCAAAATCAATTCTCAGAAGTTAGTAGATTCTCAGCTTCGAAAGATCCGTCGCCTAAGGAATGAGCTTGGCTGGAAAATGCGCAGAACTGACGCTACATCTATGCATGAGAAATACGAGAAAGAAGCTGAGGATACATGGAAGCAGGAGGTGCTAAAAAAAAGTCTAGGATCGATGGGTGAATTTCTGATGTAGAAATGAACGATTTCTCCAATACATATAATAAGTCTGATTGTGTCATAGTATGAGCATGAAATTGCTTTTAAAGAAAGTAAATCTGCCAACAAAGATATATAACTTTTTTTCTTTCTTCAAATTATTACACAAATTCAATTGATTTTGTCATTAAACAAATACAGCCAAAGTTGTTAAGAAATCTTCTGTATGGATTATTAAGAACCATATTCTATATATGGCTTATTACCATAAAAAAATATGTAGGACCATCTTTTATATTTTAAATAAAATTCTGAACATTTTGATTAAGTTTTAAATTACTTTAAAATTCATAAATATATATATACAATGTTTCTCAAGATAATTTACCAAAATCACTACCACCTCATAACCAGTTTCAGTAAGCTTTAAATTACTTTCCAATTCATAAAATACATATAATGCTACTCCAAATAATTTATCAAAATCACTTCCACATCATAAAAAAATTGCTAGAACCTACCAAATATATAAATTTTATTTCTGACATATATGCACCTTATAGTAATATATTTCTAAATCTATTGAATGCCATCTTTTAAAATGATTAGATGCTAATTTTGCATTAAGAGCACAACCTAATTTTGAAAGTAAGATTACATGCATCCTAGCCATTTTGAAAGCTAAGGTATAACATTCTGGCCAAGACACTTCAACAAAATTTCAAATGGTCGTATTTTTTTCTCTCTCTATTCTTATAATTATCCAATTATACTCATACCTAAATAAAAGTAGACAAATTAGTCAACAAATCTTACTTAAGATTATTGAGAATCATAATCAAGACCATCTTTCTTTTATACATTAATGCTACCCTTCTAAACTAATTTCCAAATAATTTGTAATATATTTCCAAAGATAATCTAGAAAAATTATTGCCACATCATTTACCTAATGCTACTAGAACCTACTTAATATGTTGATTCTATCACCAAGAAATATGCAGCTCTTATCAAACAAATAGGTAATTTATAATTATTTAGAAACCATATTTTTCTTTAATTTACACTCTTAATACTTGAATATTGTTATATCTTATAAAAGAAAACCATATAGGATATTTATCAGATTTTGTAAAATATTACCACATTAAGTGTTTCTGCATATAATAGTAAAATGTTTAAGAATTAGCATGAATTCAATTAAAAAAAAAAAAGAATTAGCTTGAATTAATTGTCATTAAGCCTTGAATGTGTGTGCATGTACATACCATGTATGAAGCAATGACCATAAATTGCAAGACTTTTTTTTGCCTCTTTTGGGGATGTTAAGCATTGATGAACAAAATGAAAACTCATTGTCAATAATTTGATTCTTTTGTGCAAAATTAGGTTCGCTCCAATATGTAGGGCACCTTAATTGTCATTGTATATGGGAATAATTGGGACTTTCGAAGGGATCATGAAATACAAGATCAACATACAATAGGTGCTCTATCTAGCAATTCACATGGTCTTAATCTTTCATAGTAGAATTACACCCCTACTAAATTACTAGTTATTGGAGGTTGCTTCTTAATTTCCAAGATTTGTAACGAAATCATCATGAGATGGACCAAATAAATTTTAAGTGCACATATGAAGATTGCTTTGAAATAAAATGGATAAATTAAAAAAAAAAAAAAAAGAGTTCGGATAAGCCTTTCGATCTCTACCCTTTTCTCCATTTATAAATATAAAAATACATCTTTTGCATCAATGGTCAAATTTAAAATTTTGTAAACTATATATATGTTTGCCATCTTGTATTCATTTTAATCACACATATAACTGATTTAAGAGAAAAATAAACATTATTATAATTTTTAAGTTATTAATTAACATATGAGGCAAAATATCATTGGATGAAAGGTTTTATTCTCAAAGTCACAGAAGGCCATTGTTCTTTAAATTTAAAACATAAAATAGGAAAAAAAAGAAAAACCTTTCCTTGTTCAAACAAGTACATTAGTTTAGAAACGAACCCACTATTTCTAAACTTTCCTTTAACACCTGCTGCTCCCATGCAACTTCAGCATCTTTCCCACATTTTTCGTACACAGACGTTACATCAACTCTGTGCAGGTCCCAGCCGAGCTCATTCTTCAGCCGATGGATCTTTCCAAGCTGTGAGTCAACCAACTTTCGGGTGTTGGCTTTGATCTCCTCGATAGCATTAGCGAGGATGTTGCTCTTGGTGGCCTCATCACCACTCGTATCTTTTTCAACCATGAAGTAGGACTCCAATTCTGGAGCCCCAATAGCCCGTCGGATTCCTCGATTGTAATCAGCCCCCATGACAAACATTTCACGAACCTCATCAAGAAGACCGGCTATCACCATCTGGTCAATTCGTTTCCCTACCCGTTCGTGCAAAACGGGTAAAGAGGCATCCACCCAAATAAAGCAACAATCAAAGCGTTGCCGGAAGTTAATAGTTGGATCCTCCACAAGCTTCTCCAAGTAGGAATTGGATCCACCACCAATGATTGGGACTTTCCCTTTCTTCAAAATAGCATAAATGGCCTCCAACGCATTGTGACAGAAATCATCAACAGTGAAATCTTCTTCGGAATCATTCACGATCCCAAGCAAGTGGTGTGGCACACCCCTAGCCTCTTCCACAGTCACTTTGTTGGTAATGATGTCAAGCCCTTTATAAACTTGGATCTTATCTGAATTGATGACTTCGCCATGGAAATGAGTGGCAAGGTCAATGGAAAGCTTTGACTTTCCAGTGGCTGTCGCACCCATCACGAAAATTACCTTGTTCTTGGTCTTTTGGTTATCAGCAGAACCAACGTTAACGGTATTCATTTTCATTTTACTACCATAAGAGTTGAAGAAGATTGTTACAGATACAAAGAGAGAAAAGGCAAAAAAAAAAAAAAAAATCATATTACATTTCATGTTTTCATTTTAAGTTACAAATTATAAGGCTATAATTTTGTTGTATTTCATTTAGATCATTTTCTTATACATTTCTTTACAATTTAAATAGATGAGATCATAAAAATAATGAATCTAATAAAGATATATGATGTTTTCAAATGTATAGGTAAAACAAAATAAAAAGATTAATGGTTTGAGATTATCATGTATAGCACAAGTTATAGTAAAATTTACACTTGCAATTTTAAAAATATTTCAACTATATAAGAAATATAAATAATAGTCGTTGTTATTGTTTAATGTTAATTTAATCTATTCATTTTCTTTCAACTCTACAAGAAATGTAAAAAATAATTGCCATATTATTTAATGTTAATTCAATCTATTCATATTTAAATTAAGTACTTACTTTCTTATTTATTTTTATTTTTGAGATCTTCATATTCAAATTAAGTACTTAAGCCATAACTTGTTAACATTTGATATATATTCCAACAAGTTCAACTTATTAAACCTTAATTAAGAGTTGTATAGATGGCTAGAACAACCTGCGAAAAAAAATATGTGTCAGATCAAGCGAAAACCAATGTAGTTGTTATCATGGAGAAGCTAGCAAAATGCTTAGGTCTGAAAATTGGCTCAAGTTCACCAATTTTTGTTGTCTTTATTCTTGTTGCAAGAATATTTACCTTTAAATATCTTGTTAGTAAAAAAAAAAAAAAGGAATCATTAGAATTTACACTAAAAAGAAGTGACAATATAATCTCAAATTGTTAGGAAATTAGATTGATGATGAACATGTAAGGATTCAAGTTGTTTAGTTACCTTTAACAAGGCAAAATTAAAGCTTTTATATTTGTATAATTTTTAGATTCAAAAAGTTTTTAAATCAATCATAGTTGTTAGGTGATTAGACAAGAAGATTTATTCATCAATGATGAATACAAGCTCACCTGCTATGGCTACAATTTCCACTTTTTTGCTCTCTTTGATTTCTCCTTCCACAAACGCTGCATAAGGCATTGAAGTAAACATATAATACCTTCTCATCTTATGGATTTTATGTATATAAAGCTAAATAAATAAAATTAATATTGATGAATAAATCCAAGGAAATTATGTGTATACATGGAGATGCTTCAACATATAACAAAAGATTGAGCTATTAAAATGAAAATAGATCATGTAATTGTGACTTTTGTGAAGTAATTCTATCCCAAAGAAACAATTCAACAAAGATGAGTAAGAAAGTTTTAACATAGTTAAGGGAGACTTACCTAAACTTTGATAATTCAAGAATACTAAGACATATAGATCTACAATGTATTTATATATGAATGTGTATGTGTAGGCCCGGATATATATGGAAATTATTGCAAAATATGGAAAGCTTTAATTACTTAGAAAGATTAATAATTTTGATTCTCAAATGATTTTTTTTTTATTTTCTGCTTTTTATTGTTGTAACTGATGTAACTATATTACCGACAAATATCGAGCTCTCTTACGAGATTTTCCCCCAATGTTATAAGCGATTTGTTTTGTTTTATTTTGTTTCTTTAATTTTGAAAATCGAAGGCATGTTTAGTAAGAAATGTTACTACTCAATTTTAAAAATAAAGAACTTCTTGCATAAAACAAGTTCTTGAAAACAAAAACTAAGGCCTGATAGATATGGAAATTATTGCAAAATAAGAAAATCTTTAATTTTTTAAAAAGAAAAATAATTTTGATTCTTAATTTTTTTTATTTTTTGTTTCTTATTGTCGTAACTGATGTAACTATATTAACGATAAATATCAAACTCTCTTACAAGATTTTTCCTTAATGTAACTATATTAACGATAAATATCAAACTCTCTTACTGGATTTTTCTTTAACATTATAAGCGGTTTGTTTTATTTTTTTTTTTAATTTTGAAGATAGAGGGCATGTTTAGCAAGAAATATTAGAATTTATTTTTAAAAATAAAGAACTCCTTGCATAAAACAAGTTCTTGAAAACAAAAACTAAGAGCTTATTTCTATTATGATAATAGCATGACTTAATTTCCTATAATTGTTATGATTTATTTTTTAAACATATTAGAGAACAAAAAATATACTCTTAGTGACAGAATATTTCGTCTCTAAAAGTCTTTTTGATAGAAATGAATTTTAGAGACGGCAATTCTGTCGCTAGAACTTTATACAAGTGACACGTTGCTAAAAGAATTTTGTCACTAAAAAAGTTTTCCATAGAAAATATAAAAACATTAGCAACAAAAATTTTCTTACTAATACTATAATTCAATTGATAAAAAAATTTCATTTTAACTAAGAGAAATTAAAAAATAATATTCTGTCACCAAAAGTTTTTTTAAATACTTTACAAAAATAAAATTTACAAATCCAATGCTAAAACATTTTAACAACAGAATTTTTATCACTAAAAGTTCAATAAACTTAGTTTAAACTTTTTAGTGACAGAATTTTCTTGCTAAAACGTAGAATTTCACCGCTAATACTTAGTAATTTTTTCATATTTTGAGGATCGATCCTTATTGATACATGATTGATCCATATTTTTATAGGATCAATCATTCCTTCAAAAGGATTGATCCTTTTTTTTTTTTTTACTTTTAAACCAAATTTTCAATTACCAATTAAATAAAAATCATTCATATAAATCTTAATATAATTATATAATACATTCATATAAATCTTAATATACTTATATAATATTATAATTCAACATTCAAATCATGCATAAAAAGATAATAAATGCTAAATTTAATAAATAAAATATACAATTTAGAGATAAGTAATTCAAACTACTTATACAGAGAAGTCTAAAGGTATAACCACATATGTCAAATGCAAAAGTAAGATAAATTACAAAGCAAATTTATTAAAAGAGATCCTAAAAAGTAAGAATAAAATGTTTGAATAAATTAATTCTAACCTTTCTTTTCCTTAAGAAACTTATGAACTAATTTCACCAGCTAGTTAATTTACCCCAAAAAAAAAAAATTTGTCAAGTGAACGAGTCAATCATCACCAATTTGAAAGATTAGAGACAAAAGTAAAACATTAAAAAAGAAAAAGAAAAGGGCAAAACCACAGTCTCACAACTTAAAATCCACAAATTCTATGCAAATTTCTCAAATTCCCAAAATAATTTCATACCAATTTCCTAAATTCAACAACAATTACACATTCACAAATTTCAAATTAACAAATTCCACCATGTTCACAACATCAATCCATAAATTCCAATAATTTCACAACTTAAAATTCACAAATTTCATGCAAATTTTACAATTCCCACAATAATTTTACTCAAATTTTGTAAATTCAACTACAATTATATATTTATGGTCTCCCCTTCCCTTTAAAGGGTTATGCTCTCCTGTAGACAAAAAAAAAAAAAAAACAATTACACATTCAAAAATTTTAAATTAACAAACTCCACCAAATTTATAACTTCAAATCTATAAATTTCAACAATTTCACAACCTGAAATCTACAAATTTCATGCAAATTTCACAATTCCCATAATAATTACACAACAATTTCATAAATTCAACAACTATTACACATTCACAACTTTCAAATTAGCAAATTTCACCAAATTCACAACTTCAAATCCACAAATTACAACAATTTCACAACTTGAAATCCACTAACTTCATGTAAATTTCACAATTTTCACAATAATAACACATCAATTTTATAAATTCAACAACAATTACACATTCACAAATTTCAATTTAACAAATTTCACCAAATTCACAACTTCAAATCCATAAATTCCAACAATTTCACAACTTAAAATCCACAAAATCTATGCAAATTTCACAATTTCCATAATAATAACACATCAATTCCATAAACTCAATAACAATTACACATTCATAACTTGTAAAAAGCAACCCTAATCATCATTAATTATGAAATTTTAAAACTAAGTAGTATAGAAATTTACCAAATTATTATTAGCTTGTAACAAAGATCTCATATATTGACAAAACCTGCAAAATAATAATAAATTAATAGAAAATTAATAAAAAAATAATAGAACTATTAATACAAAAAAAATCCTACACTAAAATAATACTAAAAAATACTAATCAATATACTAAAATTTTTAAATAATATACAATTGAAAAAAAATAAAATATAGAAAAAAAACCCTAACATACAAAAAAAAAAAAAAACCAAATATCATAGCTAAGATTTTTTAATGGAGAAGATTAGAGGATTTGTTTGGGGTAGAGTAGGGAAGAGAAAAAAAGGACAAAGGGAAGAGAAATGGAAAAGAATGGGAAGAGAAAAAAGGAGGGGCAGTTTGGATTGGATCTGAATCAAATTAGTGGAGCAGAGTCTCCAATGACCAACAAGAGGCAATATGGGAAGGAAAAAGTAAAAGGAAAACAAGTTTTAAACTCTTAAAACTTCTACCAATATACTTTTATTGACAAAATTTTCGTCATTAAAAGTCTTTAGAGATGAAATTTCATCACTAAGATCCCTTAATTTCGTTGCTAAAAGTCTTTTTACAAAATTTTTTTAGAACTTTTTCCATAAATAATACTTTTGTGACTTTTAGTGACAGAATTTTCATCTCTAGAACCCCCGAAATCCATTGCTAAAAATCCTGTTTGTTAATTAGTGAAATATATTTATTGAAAAGCACTTATTGAAGAAATTTTTGTCACTAATTCAATCACTAATTTTAGTGCTAATTGTTAAAAGTTTCCAATTGAAATTAGCGTCGGAAGTGACAGAAAACTATCCGTTGGTAATAATATGGCATTAGGGACAAAAATTTATTGTTAAAAGCTATTTACACTTATGCCTAATTTTGTCACTATTCTATATATAAATTCCATCGCTAAAGTCGCAATTGGCAATAGAAAATTTTCGTCAATAAAATGCATTTTCTTGTAGTGGTTAAATAGTTTGATCTACATTAGAAATTATGCAAATGTTGTCTAAACGAATTACTTACTTTGTTTTTTATCTCATTTTTGTTTTATGATCATAAATAGTTTTCTTTTCTTTTCATTTCTTTTTCTAAAAAATAGGAGCTAGCTAGGTTTGTGTATGTTTCCTATTCTCTAAATCTTGAAAGATCAATGAATCACAAAATTTTTGTTTTGAAAATATGAAGTTTAGCAACTCTTTCAATATTTATTAAGAAAAAAAATGTTTAATTGATACTAATTTTGCTCAACACACCTCACACTACACAGAAATGGATTTTAGCGACACTTTTTTTGCGGCCTATTATATTATTATGTTATATGTGTGAAAGCTAGTTAGGTATACTAGGAGACCTAACAATGTCAAACACATCACGATAATACAATACGAAAACGATACAAAAAAATTATATATGCATTTTAAAAAAAGTGTTTTGTGTTTATTCATGTTGACACAAATTTCAATACGACACAATTTGTGTTATATATATGTTGACATATCTAAACATATTACACGACACGAATAACATGTTTAATTTAATCTTATCATACAAGTATATATTTAACATGTTTAACACATTTTTTATATTTATTTTAATTTAATATAAACATATAGAGATTATTTTAATTATAATACTTAATTAGTTATTTAATATCATATAAAAATTATTTTAAACAATTAATTATGATACTCATTTAATAATTATTATAAAATTCTTTTTTATATTAATAATATAAATACAATATAAATATTAATATTAGTCCTATACATTATTATTTTATTCTTTAATCTTTAATAGTTTATCATTTTGAATTTAATATTAAAAATTAATATAGTTATGTAATATTTATATTAAAATTTAAATATATATTAAATACATATTAAATGGGTATTATTTTTTTTAATATGTAATTACTTTTTATGTTATTAATATGCCAAGTTTATTAGTTGTAAATGATAGATAGTTTATAGTTATTTATTATTTTAGTAGTGTTCTTGTATCTATTCGTGTATATCTATGTTAGTCGTATATATTCGTATATATTTGTATTATTTATATCGTATTTAAATAGATTAATTGTATACGTGTTAATTATATCATATCACATATAACATGTATAATATATGTATCATATTCATATTTAATATTTAAACATATTTTATAATTCATATTATTACACATATAATAAACGTGTCATGTTCATGTTTTAATAATTTGTGTTATTACATGTGTCAAACACGAAATGAGACACGACATGCAAACTCGAATTACTAGGTCTATATAATAGCATTCTAATTTTAGAGAACACAAAATTAAGAATTTTGATTTTGATAATAAATAATAATAATAATAATAATAATAATAATAATAATTATATTATTATTATTATTATTATTCAAAAGACATCTCCAGATTTTTGAAAAATGGAAATGGTCATGTTGCTTTTTTACCTCTATATTATCATAATAATCCAATTGAAGTCGAACATAAGCAAAAAGAGAATGTTTTTGCCAAATTATAGTATAATGTTTCTTTGGATAATATATATATGTATATATAGCAAAATCATTACCACATTACCATACAAAATTGTTGAACTAACCAAACATATATGATGATTTTATGACCTAGAGATATACACCTCATATCACATGCATAATTGATTCGATACTATTTTTAAAAAAAATTATCTCCTAATTTGCACTCTTGATACATGCATGCTACTCTTGTAAAAATTTTAGAAATGAACATGAAATATTGAAATTGTAATTAAATTGTGAATGTGTACGTATTTGTGTTTTTTTTTTTTTTTTTGGAGGGGCAAGTTAAACTCAACAATATGTTAAATTAACGGTCAATTATTCCTTCAAAATATGATAAAATTGTGTAAAACATGTTAAATAAATGTTTACACGTTATGAGTTCGTTTTATTTATATATATATATATATATTCGAAAGGAATATGAATATAATTTTTCATACTATAATAGCTTGTAATTGAATTTGTAAGGCGAGCTATCTGGGTAATGTTGAAAGGCTTTAAATTTATAGGCCCAAACATGGATTTTTTTCTACTTTTGAACCAAACAGAGCCCAAAGTAGGCCTTTTCCATCTCCCATTATAGGGAAAAAAATAAATATAAGGTTATGAAAGTCACTTGCATTGTATCCCCATCATTACATTACGATTAAGATAGGGATGAGGAAATGTTTGTTTGTCCCATACTGTGCATGGATGTGTTCATAATATTTAATTATTATCAAAATGCTTGTTCTAAAAGTAGGCTTTTTCCATCTCCCTGCATTCCATTTGGCAGAGGTTTTATATGCCATCAACTATGGAGACAAGCCAACTCATCCCAACGTTTCTTAATAATATATTTATTTATATATATATACTAACAATTCAGGTTTTTTATACAGTAAAGTTAACCTAAGGCATCAAAATACATTTCTATTATCTCATAAAAAAATATTTTATACTATGAATTTCAATTTCTTTCATTGGAGAATTACTCTCATACTTTAAATTTTTTTTTTTAAAAAAAAGGAGAAATATGTTTTATTCATAACCTAAGAGAAAATATCCTCTTCCAATTGAACTTTTACGTACATCTAAAGTTTTTTATTTTGGGGGAGAGATTAAAAAGAAATGAAAGAAAATGGGAATCAATCAAATTATATTTACATTTAGTGAGATTATAGATTTTGATAATTTGAAATATGATTCATTAATATGATAAAAAAGATAATACAATTTAAAATTTTAATAAAAATCATATATAAACTTAAAAAATTAAAAATATATATTTATTTTTAAAAAATAAAAATAATATGATTTAAAATTTTAATAAATATCATATACGATTTTAACAAAAAAAAAATATGTTTTACATTTAACTTGTTAACATGAATTATAAAACAATAATTTTTGTGTTTTATACATTTTAAACACAAAATAAATAAATACAAATACACAAATAAAAATAAAAAAGAAAGAGGTTCAGGCCTATATCAATTTTACTTTTATGTTTACCAAACAATTAAAAGAAATGTTTAAAGTTCCTAATTAATTCTTTATCTTTGTCTTTTTTTTTTTCTTGGTAATGCAATTAGAATTATCCTTAAATTTTATTTATGTCTATCTTTTTTAGATGAAATCTCTACATAATTTGCTACATTTGGAGTTTTATTCTCTAACAGTATATTTGGATTGAGGGGAAGGGAAGGAAATGAAAGAAAAATAAAATAAAGTAATGAAAACAAAAAAATCTTTCATTTGTTTGGATAAACTTTTAATTTAAAGGAAATGAAAGAGATGATAACTCCATAACCATTGGTTTCCCTATAATTTTTACTTTTTTAATACCCTAATTTGAGGGAAAAGCTAAGAAAAAGAAAGCTAAAAAAATTTTATTTTTGTAAAATGACTATTGTATCCAACTTTTTAATACCAAAAGCCTAATAAAATAAAAAACTTAACCACATCATAATTTTTTTATAATTTTTTTAAAATCACTTTTTTTCAAGTAAGTTTCACATGTCTCTTCCAATATAAAAAATTTTTTATAATTTTTTGATAATTTGATCTTGATGAATGATTGAATATAAATAGACATATTTTTTAGATTTATGATATGTCAAACTAACTCAAAATTTTTTATTTTTATATGTAATATATTATAGTTTGAGATGTCGACAATTCTAAAAGATGGTTCATTGAAACACAATTACCTTGGCTATGATTATAAACATATCAGTACGTTTTTCACACAAACTTAATTGGTAAATATTAGTTTTATTTTTTTAAAAATAGAAATATTTATTTTTTATTTTAGTGTAATAAATTTATGTTGAACAACTATATAGTGATATATTATTACTTATTGTTTGGTACAAAAAAGACATATAATTCACTCATATGTAATGTTTTTATGTGATTGCATTTTTTATATTTAATAGCTTTTATATGAATATATCGTCAAAATGATAATGTGCTAAAATTTTGATAATGACAACAAATCCATCAATACATGTTTGTAAAAATCTTCTTATTTCACTTGATTAAAAATCATTGATATAATAACAATAGGAGATTAGATAAGATAACAAATATATTATGGTTCAAAAGTATTATAAAATCACAAGCAATGAAATATTATAATTGAAAAAATTATTATAATAAATTATTTTTTCACTATTTATCCAAATAATAGTTGTTAGAATTTTTTTTTATTAATTTTAATTATTCAAATAAGAGATATATATATCTTTTTAAAAAAAAATTTCTTTCATTTTATTTTTTTATTAATATTTTATCCAAACATTACAAAATTACTTTCCAGGTGACAAAAAATTCCTCAATGTATCAAAATGGACTTGAGTTTTTTTTTTTTTTTTAATTCTTCAATCTCTTTTTACTTTCTTTTCTCTCCATTATCATACTGTCTTATCAGCCATACTGTTAAAACTTGTTTTTTTAATTCTGGGATACTGTGACAATGTAAATGTACAGTACCTCTTTTTTCTTTTTTGGGGACAAAGTGTTGAACCGGTTAAAATCATACCCTAAAGCAATTGAAATTGAAATAAAGTGCTATTCATAGCTATTCAATGGACAAAAAATAGGAAATTGCATTAAAAGGTGGGGAAAGAGGAGGAGCACATGGTCCCAAAGACTGCCAAACCCTCAAAAAAAAACAAAACAAAAAAGCAATGAGAGAAAATGGAAACCCTTTTGGTTCACCTTTCACTCAGTCTTTACCTTTGCCAAACTTGTGAAAGAAAAAATAAACTACTAGTAGTAGTCATTTGTTTTTTTTTTTTTTTTAATTACACTGGAAGAAAAAAGAAGAGGAGAAAGGAAAGGAAAGGGTAGTCCTTTTTTCCACTGGTAGTCATTTATTTTGGGCTAAAAAATTTAATGAAAAAGGCACTGTGTCCTTCTGCTAGCTGCTGACGCTGCAACCTCTTCTGATTCTGATAAAGTGTGAGAGAGAGTGTGTGCCTTTATGTGATTGTAAGTGTTGTTTATGGTTGAGAAGGACTCTTGCCTGCCTATAACCATTTCAACTGTGGCACTGAAAAACATGGTGTTTTTATCACCATTTAAATGGGCACAATGCAATGAAAATGACATTCCTTTTCCTCTCTCTCTCCCACACACTTTCTTTCTTTCCAAACAATGAATTTGGGTTGAATATATGGGTCAGCATCTTTGAATGGTTCTTCCCATTTTCTATCCAAAATGGTCCCAAGAAATGAAAATCCCAACCCAAAGAGAGGAGTTTCATAGTCCATGTGTCATTCATTTATACTTCATTGAGAAGACAGGCCCCTTTTTAAAACTTAGCCATGCATACCTTTCAAAATACAATGCTTAAGATCTAATCAGTATTTTTTAAACTATCTTCCTTTTCTTTATATCATTATTTTAATGGTTGGTAACGTCAACTGGCTAAAATAAGGAAAGATAAAAGATGACACAATGATAATACCCAACACCCTTTCTTATAAAACCTACAATTTTGGGTTTTCTGTTACAAGATAAAAGATGAATCGAGTATTCAATATAAGTCGTATATAGCTTAGGCTAGTGGCTAGTAAATTATAATATAAAGGATAATCTACTCTCTTGGTTTCCATGAATGGAATTCAGCAGTTGAAATTGATCCCGGGAAAAAAATATAGCCTCTCCTTAAAATTATTCCATGTAACAAAATCAGTGGGGAAAACCTTCTTCTTTCATGCCAAGTGCCTACTCCGAAGCTACAAATTCGAGTACATGGATGTTTAAAACATTCACATGGTACCCTTGCAGGAGAGATTGAGAGAATCCAAACGCATGATTATTTTTCATCTCAGAATCTCGTATAGATATTGTACTTCACTGCATTCCATTAAATTGAATCATTTACTTTCTATTAAACAAATGAAGATATATTAAATCAATTCAAGAATTAATTGCTTACAAAGACCTTTTTTTATATCAAAACCACGATATAGGTCGGAATAACTACTTGAAATAGCAAAGAGAAACTAAACATGCAGCACAAAAACAAGGAGATTTTAAGGGCTAAGAGTCGATCGTTTTGATTGCATAATCAACTTGCCGTCACTCTCCTTCCCCTTCTGTTGTGGCTGAAGACATGTAACTTATAGCAAGTGAGGTCTCATCAGCTGGAACAGCAGCTGTTGATGTTTGAAATTGATGCTTGCAAGCTTGACAAGTGATCTGCATGATTGTAGCACTTATCTTCTTTGTTGCCTGAGCTTTCAAGACTTGAGCCTTCTCGAGTTCACTTTGCGCTCGTTGCCTTAACATCTTAGCACTTGCAAACTCAAGCTCAGCCATCTCAATCTGCTTCTTTGCTTCTTGTCTAGCCTTTTCCGCGTAGGCCTTCTCGGCCATGGCCAACTTTAGCTGCTCACTTGCAAACTTTTTCAACCTAATAGCTTCCAATGCTGTTTCAGTGGCATTATTTTCTCTACATGTATCCAAACTAAGCTTGTTTAATTCACTTTTTTCAACACCGTCACTTGAGCCTATTGATAGCTTCAAATGAGTTGCGCAGTTCTCATCAGAATTCCATGATGAGTGAGTGCTTGATGATGGTAGAAGCTGAAGTTCAAGATTCTGTTGCAGATGGTTCTGGTGGCCAGAAGTAGACGCATAACTGTGCAAGAAAACAGGCTCAGTTGATTTTGGCATTGGCAATCCAGGCAACGGGGCTATGCTAAAGTTGGCATCGCTTGATGGACTAGTGCTTGAAGCTGTTCGAGAGGAGCAGGCAGGGTGCAGCGCCTGCAATTCAGGTTGAACTTGCCGAATAGTGCAAGCATCTTGGTGCTCAATGAAACTCTCCACCCTGAAACGACAAAAAGCAAAAGAATAATTCAGAAGAGATAATATTAGATGAGGATTTGGATTGCTCCTGGTGTCTTTAATAATGAAGTTTGGATGATACAAACCAAGTCAAGGATGCAACCAAGTCTTGTTCATGTAGGGTTATCAAGGAACAAAGCAATATAAAATTATCTAGGTATCTATAGTATATGTAGTATATGACCAGGTTTACTATATTAAAATAATTAAAATTAAACAAAAGAAATGAACTTGAGTCGGAGGTCTTGTGTCTGCAAATGGATGTTGGTAAGTGGGTTTTAATTATGCCAAACGAAAACCTGTTATTGGGAATAGGGAACGCACTGCTCTTAAACTTTTATCGGCTAAGCCTAGATCACAAGCAAATGCAAAACTGAAGCCAATTTGTACTGTAGAGGAAATCAGTCTTCGATTTTGAATAATTTAGATTTGTTTAGCACTTTAGCTTTGGGAGAAATCGTGAGAAACCCAACAAAAACAAGAGAATACTCAACAGTATGAAACTTACAATAACCAAGAGTATGGGTTTTTTTTTTTTTCTTTATAATAACTTTGGTGGGTATTTTAGGGTTTGAATGAAAAAAAATAAGATAAGCAACCATCATTACATACAATAGAAAAAACGTGTGGATTATTTTTGAAAATCTAATCCAAAGAAAGAAGAAAGAGAAGGGCAACAAGGAGTAGTTGTTTTGGGGGTTGCAACAAAGGACACTGACCTGGAAAAAACACGGCCACAGTCACAGGAATGGCCTCTGGTGCCACAAGTCTTGAGATGAGCCTTGTAATCAGACTGAACAGCATACCCTTTAGAGCACTTCTCGCAAACCCACTGTTTCTGATTGCTATGCTTCCTCCTGAAATGTTTCTTTATGCCAACCAGATCACCCAGGGCATGGCAAGGATCATGGTGCAAGCAGCTTGGCTCAGGGCAAACAAATACCCTCTTCTTCACCTCTTGCGTTTCCCTTTTCAGCAACTTCCAGGGCACCTTGTGCCTTCTCCTATGCATTTGAAGGTTCTGGTCTCTTTGAAACCCTTGGTTGCAGATCTCACAAACATACCTGTCTGATTCCAGCAATGTTTTTGGAGATAAAGAAACCACCTCTGCATCCGGATCTATATTAACATTAAAAAACAAAAAAATCATCAGAAATCAATTGAATTAGCCAAAAAAAAAAAGAGTAATAGCTTTAGTTTTTTTACCTGGGGTGCCCGCTGGCTTTCTTTTTCTTTTCTGGTTGGCCCCATTTTCCAAAGGAGTGAGAGGATCAGAGGAGGAAGATGGAAGGGCAGAAGCACTAGTGTTGTCCAACATATTGTTGTTTGGTGTTCCTTGTTAGACTATATGTAGGAGATTGTTGGTGGAGTGATGAGTTGAAGTGAAAACGAATCAATCAATCTTTTAGCTCTACAGGTGGTGGAGTTGGAACAGTGTGGGAAGGGAAGAGTGGATCAGGGGGAATTCAGCTTTACTGATAACACAAAAAGGATAATGCGCAGAGAGAGAGAGAGAAAAAAAGAAGGTTTATCTAGAGGGAGAAAGTGAAAAGCCGAGGGAACATGAAGAAGAAAAGCTATTGCTTGCTGCTATGATCAGCTTTCTTTTAAGCTTTAAGACACTTTTTTTTTAAGCTTTTCTTTTTATTTTGAGCAGTTTTTTTCTTGGTTTTGTTGTTTCATTGACCCCCACCATGACCAGGTAAGGTTGAGACAAGTCTCGCTTATAAAGCTCCCTCTACAGTAATTTAGAGAGAGAGAGAGAGCGCAAGAGTTTTGAGCCCACACACCACATAATAAACACAGGCATTTGGACAGAAACAAAAAAACATCCCCTCCGCAATAAAAACAAACCCTCATTATTCATATCACACAGTAATTTGCATGAATTTATATTCATATATACAGGAAGTAAAGGCCATACCCCTCTTCCACGTGACCTCAACCCTTCCTCACGTGACCTTTTCTTCGCCTTTTCCTTTATGAAAAAAAGGTGTGATGTGAGGTAAATCTGGGGTAAAAATGGATTATTTGTTTGATTTAACCAAAACTGTAACCTAAATGACAGCAAACTCAAACCTGATTGCCACTGTTTTCTTTCAGATAGCTTTTGTAAAGCTGAAGGAAGCAAGATTAGTCACTTTTCATGAAGGCAGTAATCATTTCTAGCAGAGATTTTACTTTTTTTTGCCTAAATTTTGGTCTGCCCTTCATGATTCAAATCTAAATGCTGCCGCCCTCACCAAACTTCCAAATTTGCAGTAAACATTTACCTTTTCCTCATAATAACTACTCTTCCTCCTCTAAATAAAAATAAAGATTGAAATTAGGCAAATCAATTTATTTATATTTTATGTCAAATACAAATAAAATATAAAAATTATTATATTATAATTTATATTATAAATTTTATTTTTACAAAATTTATATATAACTTGTATTAAAATTTTAAACTATTTCACCCAATTATGTTTCAAAGTATAAAATTTAACTGGAATCCTAATAATTCTAGTAGGCAGAAAGTTACTATTCTATCACTCGAAAAAAAAAAACATAAAATTTTTTAGTTGAAGTTTGTAAAATTTTTTTAAATGATTTAATAAAAATGTTAATAAAAAATTTAAACTTATAAATTGATAAAATTTTATATAAAAATCAATAATATATAAAAAAAATATTAAAAATATTATTTATAATTTAAATTTGATTAATATTTATTTAACGAAATAAATATTATTAATATTTTTACTAAAAATATCTAATAAAAATATATATCAAAATTTGTTTATTTTTTAATTTTATATATTTGATTTATATAATAAAATTTTTTAATTTTAATTTTATTTAATCATTTTTAATTAAAATTTTTATAAATTTCTCGTAAAAATTTCATTTAAATCTTCCGTCGTTGATTGATTTGAAGTACTTTAATAAATCAAAGCGTACTAATATTTCTTGGTGGTTGTTCCTCGTGGCCAGACAATTTTTTTTTTTAGTAAGTAGGGGCAATAAATGAATATTAACACTATATAAGATCAGATAGGCTATGTATAATGATGAAATGGGTTTAAATGAGCCCGAACTCCTAAGTTCCTACGACCTTTATTTTTTTTAATTAATTTTGTTGGAATGTTGAAAGTTTGGAATTTAAATTTAAAAATAAAAAAATTAAATCATATTGATTTAAAAAATCTTACTTCTGTTATACTAATTTGATCATGTGTAATTTATTTATAATAATAACATAGCTTATAAAAAAAATCTCATTCTCATTATATAATCTAAATATATATATAATATATCAGATCAATATATATATAATTCAAAATTTAAATTTATTTAATTTATATAGCCACTCTTAAATACTAACATTTAACAAATTTAAAATTTAAATATCAAAACTTATGGCTGTAATATTTTTTAATCCTCAAATTATGATTTTTTTTATAAAAGAATGAAAACATCAATATTAAATGAAAATCAACCATGACATGTTTGACAATGTGACTAATTAATCATATATGTGTTTGTCCATCCAAAATTTCCTAATTATTTTCACCAAGCTTGCTTTAATTATTATATATATATATATAATAGGAAAGGCACATGTGAAAATAATATACCAAATTATAACCAATTATTCATTGCTGGTTTCTTTTATTTGTTATAAGAACCAGAACTACCGGAGATACCATATATGTGTCTGTTGGGCCAGTTTAAAAATATCATTGCTTTTCTTAACATCGATATGACCTCATAAGTTGTACGAACCTCACATTCAAGATATCTTATACTACTAGCCGATTAAAAATCTTAAATTATAGTACTGTTCACCATTTTAAACTTTTCCCCTGGTGTGATATAGACGTTTGTCCCGAAAAGGACCGGATTGGGAGGAATCAGATTCAAAAGTTGCTACTTCTTAGGTGTGCAATTGCAATACTAGCCCATGGAAGATCTGGCAGATTTTTAATGAAATAGATGGATTCAGAAAGGTCCTTGGAACATATTGAATTTGTTCATACCTTTTGCTGATTCTTTGGCAAAATTGGGTTTCGACAGACATGAATTTTTCTATGCTTCATGGTAGGTTGTTGGATGCTTGAGATACTGTGGTTCCATAAGAAGTTTCCCCTCCCCTGTTTATACTTGAAATCTATATCCCTGTTTTATTGGGATATCTACTGTTGTAACAGTTTCCCTGGAATAATGAAAGTCTTTTTATGGCTGACAAAAAAAAAAATCGCCAAAAAAATGAACTAATAATAATAGTCAAACAATGTCTTGTTTCAATTGCAAGGAGAAAGTTTCAGTTACGTGTATTTCATCCAATTATTTAGTTTGATGGTTTGTTGATTGTTCGTTTGGTTTTTTCGTTTGTGTATGAAAAGTTACTGATTATATTATCATTTTTTTACAATTATAATTTGATTATTAAAATTTGTATTATATGATAATAATATTTTATGCAATTATTTCAATTAATATCATTTTTTTTGTAAAAAATTTTTTTGAAGTAAATAAATTGTTCAGTATCTCAAATCATGACAAAATAATTTATCAATTTAAGACAGATAGTTACAAGTCTTATATTTCAAATAATTCTAAAAAATGATTATCGACAGAACTCGAATCCAAAACTCTTTCATCGAAAAAAATAATTTTAATCGTTGAACTAACTGTTTATTGATATTAATATCAATTTTAAATATATAAAAAAGAATTCTATACTTTTAATATTGTAATATAATTAGTGGGGATTTGAATTACATCATATCTTTAATGTAATATAATTGAATTTATTATATTATTAATTAAATTTAAATATTAATTTCATCATATTCATTTAATATGAAATTTTTCTAATCATAATTATAATAATAATTATTATTATTTTTAATCTCATAAAAATCAATTTACAAGATAAAAACTTAAATTTTCTTTGTTCTTACTTCTTAGGTACAGCTTGACAAACAAAATTCAATGAATTTTCTGTTTTCCTCGTCTGATGAAAGCACCTGTCGTACGGCATAAAATAATTAATAATCAAGGGTCGGAGTTCATAATTAATGCACCGTCAACTTGAGTCTCACTTTTTTATGTCTATTTATTTGGCACTTAAAAAGCTTAGTTGAAAGGAAGCTATCTATTTCAGGATCAAAGTATAACGAAGGTTTAAGCGAGAACTTATTGTATTAAATTTATAAATCATTCTTTAAAAAAAATTATTAATAATAAATTTTAAATTTTATAAGTGAAATATTATCAATTCAATTAATCTTATTGACCTCAACTATGTATATTTTTACTCTACAATTTTCTTTTAAAAAATGCTCTGTCCTAAAAATATTTCAGTCTCGAAAATATTTTATTATTTAATTTTTCATATAAATAAATTCTTAAATTTTATTTTAATCACATTTCATGCATTTATGAAATAGAGATTTAATCTTATTAATGGCAATCACTAATTTTTGTTAATAATTTTTGTTAATAAATAAAATTAGAAAGATCGCATCCTAATTTAAAGAAAGAGTAATAAGGGAAATTTTGAAATGAAGAAATTGACGAATGAAGTAGATCTTAAAATGAATAATTAGCTATTTTAAGTTTTTTTTTTAAAGTCACATAAAATTAAAATTATAAATATTAAAATTTAAATCATAATCTTATTAAATATTAATTTTTAAAATTAATTGAAGACATAAATTCCCATGGGTATAAATTTGACTAGAGTGGACCCCATGAGTTAATATTCCCTGGTGAATCAAATAATTAATAATAATACTTCCAAAAGTCAGAAAAAAAAAATAGTGGAACCAGAGGGAGACATTGACACACAGGGACAGGGCGCAGGTGCCACCAAAAAGGGAAAAGAAATAATAATAATAATAATATTTATATTATAATGTGATGAGTTTAACAATCAACACACAAAAAAAGTAGAGATGCTGGTACTTGTTGAGTTGGAAAGAATGGGAAAGATTATGGAAGATTGATTCTCGACACATGCCTGCATCTAAGCAGAGAGGCTGGCAAAGGCAATCATCTCCCCCAGGTGCCCTGGATTCCAAATCTAATCATCTTTTTCTTAAACTACTAATCCAAGTAAAACCCATCGCAAAAACCATGCTTTTTTATTTTAATTTTTTTAATTTGTTGACTTTTCCATAAAAGTCTAACTTACTTGCTTTCAAAGTAGCCTAAACTTTAACTTTCGAAAACAACATGTCCACTTCCCCTTTAAAGCAGCACAAACCAATTGAACTTTTTGGCCATAATTTTCAGAAATTGAGCCTTGAGTATTGCAGGAGAAAGAGAACTTCTAATTTTTCTCTAGTTATTCATTAGTTGAAATTTCCTCAATTTTTGATTCGAAAATTCTTACTATTATTTTTATTTATTTATTTCGTATATATAAAATTAAAAAAATTATTATATTATAATTTATGTTGAAATGTTAAATAAAAAATATATTTTTAATTTTTATCAAAACTCGTATAATAATTATTAAAATTTTAAATCATAATATATTTATATATTTTTTAAGGATTAGACTCATAAATCTCCTTTTCTTTCCTTTCTTTTTCGCTTGAAATGCAAGCTACCAAACAAAGGAGTATTCAATGAAATACATAATCCAAAACAGATATAGATGGTCTGCAATAATTTCATGATGAGGATGAACAGGTAAATGGCCCCTTGTTATTGCACTGAAACCTGAGGCCTTTGTCTGTTTTAGTTTTGTTGGTATCCGAAGAATTGGCATCTATAAAACAGACACTGAAACCAAAAAATCACACTATATAAAGTAGAATCCAGGATCCCATGGCACGTTATCATCTCCCTCTATTCTATACGTTTTTTAATTAAGAGTTTAAATGATACATTAGTATTCACAAGTTATTTAGATTCGTTTCGAAAAAAATTTGAATTTGATTCGATTATTATTGAGTTGAGCTTGAGCTCAAGTAATTCAACTTATCGATTGAACCGAATTTAAATATTCTTATATCCGACTCAGGTAACTCATAAATTTAATCAAATTTTTATATTTAAATATATTTTTATTATTTTAATTAATAAAATATTTCGAATCCGAATTCGAGTTCGAGTTCGAACATAAATAATCGAACTTTTATCGAGTATACGAATTGAGCTTATTTTTATATATTAATCGAACTTAATCGAACAAGTTCGAATAGCTCGAATTCGATCACAAATCGAGTTCGAACTTAAAAAATAAAACTTGATCGAGTTCGAACCGAATATTAAACCCCGAATTATGAGTTGAACTCAAATTTTTTACTGTATCAACTCGATTCGATTACACTCTTATTTTTAACTCACTTTTAAGGCGTAGAGAATAATTTGTTTGTTTCTTTCACCCTTCATGGAATTTTCATTTTTTGTTTCTCGAGAATTTTATATATATTTTTTAGATTTAATAATTTACATATTTATATAATATAAAATATTAATAATTTATATATTATTTTATATAAAAATTATATATGCTAATTTATATCAATATAAAAATATAAAATATATTTATAATTTTATTATATTTATTTATAATTTTTATTAAAATTTTAAATTATATTATTTTTAATTTTTATTCGTATTATTTTTATGCTGTATCACTGTATCATATTTTAAATTATTAAATTTATTTTTTTATTTTAATAAAAAAATTAAAATTAATAATTTAAAATATAATACGATAATATGATATAAAATTATAAAAATTAAAAAATTAAAATTTTAATAAAAAATAAAAATATGTTTATATTATGATATGTATTGTATATATAAAATAGACTATAAATATATGATAATATATATTTTTACGCAAGGCAACCACTCAAATTACTAAAAATAAATCAGAAAAGAAAAAGAGGAAGAGAGAAGTGAGAGTGACAAGTAGTTTGGTGGGTACTGTCAGGGTCTGAAAAGCCAACGTGCCTTGGGTAATTATAAATACGTAGGAAAAAAAAGTTACCCAAAACGATAAAAAACGATAACAAAGCAGATGGAAGAAAACTAAAGCAAGATAAAGTAAGACAAAATTGTTTGGGACATAACTCAGTTCCCAGAAAGTCAATAAAGTAGTCTTCAAAAAGTTTGGCCCACCCTCAGAGACAAATATACCTATATGCAGGCCCCCCTTTAACAGTTATATTACTAAATTACACAACAATTCTTTACTTTTTTTTGACAATGTAAATAATATATAAGTATTTATAAATTATTTAAATTTGATTTAGATAAAATTTAAATTTAAATTGATTATTATCAAATTAAGTTAAGTTTAAAGAATTTAATTTATTGAATGAATTGAATTTAAGTATCATAATTCTCAATTTGAATAGCTTAAGAATTTAATCAAAAAATTATATTATAATATATTTTAATTAAAAATTATTATTTTATTTTTATGTATATTTATTAATTTGAACTAAAACTCGAGTCGAAATGTAAATAATTAAATTTAAAATCGAACGTAAGAATCAAATTTTTTTTATTTAATAAATAAATTTAATCAAACGAATTTGAATATTTTAATTTTGAATAATTTTAAATTTAATTAATTTACCAATAATCAATTTAACTCGATTAAATCGTATTTTTTTCCTTCCAATTTAATCCTAAGAATTAAAATGTAGCTTTTCCGGGATGCGCTGGTTTAACCACCGAGCCAATCTCATTACCACCTTTAAAATTCACTTTACTCGCTTCTTCATTAATACTTTACCTTTCGGGCTCAACTGTCAACTTGTTGTAAGAGTACAAACATTTTTTAACCCTTAGGTCGTATAAAATGCAGATATTTGGATGTTGGTCCACGTGAAATCCAATAGAATCAAAGTTTTGAATGCTACTACTACTACTATTATTTACAAGAAATGTAACGTTCCGCACGCCTCACATTGTATGGCTTTATGATGAGACACATCTCTACCTTCATGCCAGAGAATATGACAGCAAACCTCACTGCCTTCCAAGAGCCAAAAAAATTCCCCTGCGTTGCTGTGTATCCTTACTCCATCTTTAATATTTATCTAACAATCCATATACTTGTATTGTATAAATTATTAATAATTTATATATTTATATAGTGTATATATATAATATTTATTATAATTTATATTATATGTAAAATAAAAAATATAATTTTTAATTTTATTAAAATTTTAATCATATTAATTTTATGTTAGTTTAATCATTTTCCTATCACCTGAGATAGAAGATCTAGGTATCGTTCCTTATCCAAACAATTCTTACCCATCAAGTCATATCAACAGTATTTGCAGTTGAATCCATCAAGTCTTAGCAACTTGAGAATCAGGTCGAGAAATTAGAAGATTTACTAACATGACATCATGGAAATAGTAGGAATTTCGGGGTTGCTGGCTTTGAATACTAGAAAGAAAAGCCCAACCACTGGCCTGTAGCAGACCCAACTTACAAAAGGGTTTCTTAAGTACCAAATCCAATCTTACGAAAATCCAAACAATTTGCCGACAGCCTAAGGCTTGTTCGGCATTAGATCACATAATTTCAAATATAATATAATAATTAAATAAAAGATATAAAAATATTATGATTTACATTTTTAACAAAAATTATAAATAAATTTAATAAATAAAAAAAATTTTATATTTTCACATCGATATAAATTATAATACATAAATTTTAAATATAATATGATATAAATACACGAATTTTTAATATTTTATTTGATATAAATATACAAATTATCAAATTTACTGTATATTCTTTCTTTCCGTTAAAAGTACAGAATAAATTTTGAGTTTAAAGTTTGATTGGATTGGAAATTAAAGTCCCTATTGCATGTAAATACTACATTTATACCCCCTGAAACGGCAAAAAAATATTATATATACAAATCATTTACTGAAAGAACTTATATTTCTTTTATTATGACTACGGTATCTATAATTTTTACCCCCTTCTTGGATTTCCTTGTCGCTATGCAGTTGGCTTTACCCTGAGAGAGGTATGCTGAGATGAATGATATAACCAAACAAATTTAAAAATCTCAAGACAAAATCTTAAGAAGGGTGGCCAGTATGGTGGTGGTTAGGTCAATTTACGTCTTGAGAAGTTCACGTATTTGACCCCACTGTGATTCGTTTTTATGAATCAATCATATGAAATCTAGCAATATCAGAAAGGTTGCAGTATAGCCGTTCGATCTCAAGATCGATTCAAAAACTTTTGTTGAGCTGTTTTACAGATTAAATGTACTCTTGGAAGCTTCAATTCATAATTGAATCTTTGGTTTGTACAATTACTTTAAACAATGCAATTCTGCCATTTGTTTGTTAACAAATTCAAAGCTGGAAACCAGAATCATTGTTGTTTTGCCAAGTATGGGAATGGAAGCTGAAGCAGCTGCCAGATACAGAAAACTGCCTGGTTTTTCTTTTGTTCCTCAGAAAAGCTGAACGGAAAAAGAAAAAAAATCAAGGGATTATTAATGAAAGAGACTCTACCCACTAATAATTGAGGGCAACAAGTCAAATGTGTTAGTCCTTTCATTTGATTGATGTTATAAAAAAGAATAGCTCTAGAATGCAAAATTACATGGTTAAAATTCCTTGCAAGGGTACCAAAATATCTCCCGACATCACCAGCAGCTCATCATGACCAGAAAATGTTAGATAGAAAAAAGGTGACCCCTTCTTATATCTCATATAGTTACAATCCAATCTTTTGTGGAGACTTTTGATCGAAGTAAATAATATTTTATAGATTGAATGCGGTTTCCACAACCTTACTATCAGACGTGAGATTACCTTCTCCCCAATCAACAAGAACGACAAAAAATAAAGAATGAAAGCATAATTTTATTTCCTAAAAATTACTTGAACTAGGTGCTTTTAATCATATTGCTTATTTGAATGGCTTTTTCCTTTCCATGGAAGATCCTTCGGCATTGAGGAAAAGTATTTGTTCACAAGATTAACATATTTAATTATGGCATCAATCAAGGCTATAGGTAAGGAGGGCCAGATAGGAAGGTTTCCTGCATAAATCTTTTCTTCGAAATCCGTCCAACCAAGATAAACCAAGATAATAGATTATCACAACTAAGCATATGATTTTGTTATAGATATGATAAGACATTAAACAGAGGAAAATTTTGAAACTGTTCAAGTAGATATTTTAACAAGCATTATTACATTGATGATAGAATGAAATCATGGTTCTTTGTGATCAAATCTGTTGTCTGCATCTGGTTTGTTCAGATTTTCCCACATAATTATTACCGCATAAATTAGGTGATATATGAATTCACATGAAGTATTAATATGATAATAAACCACGTCCAAATCGCAAAGTCTTGTAATTCAGACCGATTCAATAGAGAATCAAACCCCTTTCATTAAGTGTCGGCCTTCATTCACTAGAACAAGTGGTTGCCAATACCTATCTAAATTCTAAGTTTCATCTCGAACAGCCATGTCGATTTTTAATAGAATAATAAACTCTTGATTTAAGTAACTAATGTTCAAATCCTGATAATATCAAGTATAAAAAAAAAAATTATAAAATTTATTTATTTTCGTGATAAGGCATTTGAAGTGTCACCACTCACTTTACCTATAATCTTAGCAGTTGCTACTGTAAAATACTGAATGTGAAAAAGATTCAGTTGGTCGTGTAGAACTTTCAAGGGAGGAATCACAAGAAAAAATATAGCTTCCATTCCAAGTATTCTGCAGATATTTCCTTGGGAATGGAACTTTCAGACAAAGTAAAACGTGCACTGGCATTTTAGAACATGGAAGTTTCTATCCCAATGCTTGTTCAGTTCCTCCAAAAAAGCCTGTTGGAGTCCATGAATTAATGTAAACTTGGACTTGAACGAGTACTGAAGTTGTCATCTATCGACTGAATTTTCTTTTAGCCTTTCGTCAACTTTTAGTATGTTGGGGGGGTGGGTCAAGTCTCAATCAAGTTAAGTTTCCAAGAAAATTCCATTCTTGCAACTTCTAGTGACCACACCAGCCAATCTGTTTACTTTTCTCATTGGTGAAAAAGAGTAGTTTTCGTGATCAAAATGATATATATCACCATTTCAAGCTCTATTTTTCACTGTAATTCACGAAATAAGGCCTTCCATCATCTTTCTTTCAATTTCAGAAAATCACACTAAATTGTCAACGTAGCTTTTTAGAGAATTAATTTTTCTTAACAAAGAAATTCACCTGGCATATAAAAAAAAATTACAGATACTGAAACTTCGCATGAATAACAAAGCTAAACTCCAATTTCGACTGACTTTTTTTTTGTAATATATGAAGTGTGCAAAAATAAAAAGGATGAAGCTCAACGTATGAACTGGTGGATTGGGTCAGACCCAAGTTCAAAGTCGACATGGGAAAACCAGCAAACTAGGTCCAATCCAAGTGATAAAACAATGAACTTTGAGTTGTTGATAGGGATGCACCCGTTCCACCATTTAGGGACCCATGAGCTAGCCCATTGAAGTTTTGATTTTCCTGTTGAAGTGTTTGGGCTTAGCTCAGACCTGCCCCCAACCAATACCTTAATTTTGCTAAAAAATTCTATTTAATTGGAATTTTAATATAATAAATGAAACCTAAAAATATTTTCTATGAAGTTATGAATACAAAAAAAGCTGCAATCATAATAAAATATTACATTCATATAAAATATCTTTGAAATATAATATACAAACAAATCAATAAATAATTAAACAAATTTAACATAAAATTAGATTGAATTTACCCATGCAGAGACTTGACTATAAACTTTAAGTTTCAAAATGAAACATAAAAAATTTTGAATTTAGTATTTGTTGATATATTGTATTAAGATCTTTATATTTTTGGTTTTCTTTTGTTCTTATCATGCAATTTATGGATACTTCTGAAAGTATTTAAAAGTAAAAAATTTATTTTAATTTTCCAAAAAGGAAGCAAATGTGTCATAACTTCAAAATTTAGAAACAATTTATACATAAATAATTATTTAATTTATTTAGAATGTTTTATGACAAATTTTAGGTTATTTTATCTAGTTATTAATTTTTTTTTTATCATTTTCATAAAAAAACTTCTTACCTGAGTCATCTCAAATCCTAAAATATCCTACTTAATTTATCTTACAAAAATTAATATTAATGGATAATTAATATTATAATAAATAAAATTAATTAAACTAACGAAATTAAGTCAAGTTCCTAAAGTTTATAACTGAAAATGTTAAATGAAAAATTCAATTTAAAATGCAAAACTATTAAATTATTGAACTTAATGTGTATATCACATATGTGATAAGTCCAAAAATTAAAAAAAAAATTACAAATTTTAGTAGTGTTTTCATTAAAAATTATGATGAAAATTTTATCATTCTCTACTATCAATTTTACTTCATATATTATTGATAAAGTTTTTTAGTTAGATCAATTTATTTTTTATTTTTATTATAGTAATCATTAAATTGTTTTTATTTAGAAATTTCATCAATTTGACACAAAGAACTCTACAAAAAAAAAAATTATATCACTTTTTTTTTATTGTTAGATCATGGGAATTCAACAACATGACATTTCTACAAGTCTACTAGTATAATATTCATAAGAAAGATTGAAGAATAATTAATTTTATTACCAAAATTTGGAGACATATTTTTAATCATCAAAATAAAATAGGGTGTTTGATTTTTTTTTGAAATGTTAGATAGGCCTAAATATTTCATGATTTATTTTGATTTATCATGAATTGGTAATACTTGGAAATTCATCATTTGCAATGAGATTGCAATGAGAATAGATTGATCAAAAGTTTCATTTGATAAAAGAAAAAGAAAAGGAAAAAAGATATGAAAAGAAATGTCACATTGACTTCATTGGAAAAAAAATAAAAAGCTTATATTTGTCCACATATATAAAGGTTGAAAAACATAAAGCTATGACACCACTATTGTTAAAAAAAAAAAAAACAAAATAAAATAAAAAGAGGGAGATAAAAAGGTTTTTTTGGGTAAAAAAAAGGTAAAGGCATGTTTTTTTTTAATGTAAAATTAAAATATAAAAAATTGAATAAAATAAAGTAAGCGAAGAAAATGAGAAGAGGACAAGAATTAAATTTTTTTGTTGTTAGATTATTTATTTATTTTATATTAAATAAAATTATTTATAATAATTTTAAAAGGGAAAGTCCCATATATAAAAAACTCTCCTTTGATAGCTACACATTTTTAGGACTTTCTCATTCTCTTTCTCTTTCTCTTTCATAGGTTTTTTTTTTCCTCTTTCTCTCTCATCTCTCTTTTTTTTTCTCAGGTTTCTCTCTCTCTCTCTCTCTCTCTCTCTCTCTCCAGAAAGGGCAAAACCCTGAAGAGCCGTTTACACACCCAAGTAAGTTTTCTCTCTCCTCTCACTTCCATCCTCTTTTCCTTTTTTTTTTTTTTACCCATTTCTCTCTCTTTGCTTTCTCTTTCTAACAATTTTGAATATATGGGTCCTTACTCCTTTGTTGTACTCTTAAACCTTTCATATATATATTTTGTTTATTTGTTTGTTTGAGCTTTGAAGAAGGTGAAATTGTGAGGGAGATCTAGGATTTTATAAAGTTTCCAATTTGAAATCCCCAACATTTTATTCAAGTTTTTGTTTTTGTGGGTTTTTTTAGCTATATTTAGTAGATCTGATTATGGGTTTTGATGCATGCAAAGTTTGGATCTCTGGAAAATGTGGGGAATTAGAAATTGATTTGAATGTGAAAGTTTCCATTTTCCTATTGGGTATCTTTAGATTCCCATTTCTGTTGCTTTGGAATCTTAGATGGTATGTCTTTTGTTTACTGTGGATTGAGATATTTGGTTTCTATATCTTGGATCTGCGGAAATGTAAAGTCTGACAATGGAAATTTAGCCCATTGGAGGTGGGTTTTTTGGGTTAAAGTTAGAAATGTAACATTTCGCTGCCCTTTATTTTCTCGGGAACCGAACAGATTATTAGGCAGTCTTTGAATTTTGAATGTTGTTTTTGTCCGATCTTTTGTTTGACTTTGTATTTAGTTGGATCTGGCTTTGTTCTTGCTTGATGTAAATGTGTTAAATATCTTATTTGAAGCCTTGGTTTTTGTTTAAATTTTTCTGTTTTCCGTTCTGTTTTCATTTTCATGGTCTTAGCTGGTTATTTTATGGGAATGTTAAGAAGGATTTCAATGGCATTAATGGGATAATTTGAATCATGGTAAAAGTTTAATCATTCTGTTTTATTGTTGATTATATGTAGTTTCATGGATGATGATGTCTTGAACATGCGTAATTGGGGTTACTATGATCCATCCTTTAAAGGGCATCTTGGTCTGCAGCTCATGTCTAGCATGGCTGAGCGGGACACAAAGTCTTTTTTTCCTGGTCGTGATCCCAATCTCATGGTTACTCCCAATGCTGCCTTTCACTCACGGGACTGTGTTGTTTCAGAGTCACATATCCCCATGAATTATGTTAGAGATAGTTGGATTAGCCAGAGAGAAAAGTTTTTCAACATGTTACCGGCCACTACTCCTAATTATGGCATTCTTCCGGAAACTTCGGCAGCTCATTCATTGCCAATTTTGCAGCCACCACCCGATTCTTCAACAAGAGATGAGAGGATGGTGGGTAAAGTTGAAGAGCCACCAGCTAATAAGGAAGGTGTTCAATTGAAGAAAAGGCAGGGTGGGGCTTCCCCAAAGACGCCAAAGGCTAAAAAGCCTAGGAAGTCAAACGATAATACCAATGCTACTGTTCAACGTGTGAAGCCTGCAAAGAAGAGTATGGATATTAAAATAAATGGGTATGAAATGGATATTTCTGGCATTCCAATTCCAGTTTGCTCTTGCACTGGAATCCCTCAGCAATGTTATCGATGGGGATGTGGTGGTTGGCAATCTGCTTGTTGCACCACAAATGTATCCATGTATCCTTTGCCGATGAGCACCAAAAGGCGTGGTGCGAGGATAGCAGGGCGGAAAATGAGTCAGGGGGCATTCAAGAAGGTCTTGGAGAAACTTGCAGCTGAAAATTATAACTTTAGTAACCCAATTGATTTGAGGACTCATTGGGCAAGACATGGTACCAACAAGTTTGTCACTATCAGGTAGATTTAAATTGGTGGTAATGATAGAGGGACTCCATCAGATATGGTCTGCTTTACCTGTATATGTTTATGTGGCCGTCTGCGGAGATCCATGATGCATTGTAGTTCATGAATTTTCAGTCGTGAGAATGTTTTAAAATTTGAACATCGTAGTTCTTTCAAACTTAGTTTTTCATTTATGCTTGTGCTTTAAGAACACCCCTTTATTCTGGCCACCCACTTTAAGTTGTGGATGAGTTTTTATTTGTTGGATCCAGTTGGATAATCACCTCTCATCCACTCGGCAAATGTTATTAAGACTGGCAGCTGAATGCTGCTTTTCCTGGCTATCGTTTAACCGACATCAATGACATCTATTTTATTCCATTTATTAGCATAAACTTTTAATGTTATTAAGAGGTGATTTTGATCTAATGTTGTGTTTTCTTTGCTGAATTGCATCACTGAATCTGTCTTATTAAATCCTTTCAGATTTTTATTTCTCTTTTTGGAGAAGAGGGGGCTGGGGGTTGGAGGTTGGGTTGGATTTAAGCATTTTCTTGGTGAACACAGTCTGAGGTCTAAAATCTATAGGCTCTCCCCTTTTACTGAATATAAATTGATGTGAGGTTTGCATTCTGATGATACTCGTGTTATGTCAAAGATGAAAGTTGGTTAAAACTTAAAAGTTGATTAAATCTATGCTGATTCATGTTCTCTAATCTATATTGCATAGATTTTAGAATCAATACTTTCCGCTTTTGCATTTATTTAGTTATACTAAAAGACATAGAATCATCTTTGTTGGGAACTCTCCAAATTATTCTAGTTGATGAAATAAGGCATGATTTATTGTGCATTTATGTTAAAGCCTTTTTAAAAGTCATTTGTTACTTGATATGTTGGTCGGTTACCTATGGTTATTTGTGCCTCGAGATATTTCTGGAGTACCAAACAGCTATGCTGAGTAGAAGTTCTCCTTATTCTTTAAGTTGCTAACAGAGAGGGAAGAGAGGCACATTGTAGCAATACCTAAGAAAATGTTGACCAAGATCAAGAACCAATCTTCTCTGTTTAGCTCCTCCAAATTTTTCCTTTTTTCCTTTTTTGCTAGCAGGGAAGAAAAAGAGGAACATTGTGGAAATTCCTAACAAAATGAAGCTTAATTTCTTAAGCCATTTGAAATATCTATTTTCTTTTTGATGGCTATGACCGCAATTGTGCGTAAGTATTCCCTGTCTAATTTCTTTCTACCTGCCTTATGTGCTTTTTTAGTTTCAATCACTGGATGATAATGATTTTCACCTAATTGCTGGGATGTTTACGAGATTGAGGCTGTTAGCTGATCTCTTGCTGACTTCCTTCCCACCTCTTTGATATTTGTTTGGGTTTATTGGAAAGACAACTTCTGTTTTTATTGTTGTGAAAAGAGAGCATATAGAGACAATTCATTGCAGGTATTAGTGGAAAGAAGTAACTAATCTATAGCAGTTAATAACGTTACTCTCTAAGAGCATGGAATTTATTGTGCTACAGTGAAAGCTGCAGTGGTTAGCAGTTATAAAATAATTATAGTTTTAAGCATCAGTTGTGGAAATGCTGGGCAATTGATTCTGTTGAGGTGCATGTTCCATTATTTACCTGACTGTCCCTCTCAAAAGTCATTATTGTCTGATGCTTTCTTAAGCAACTGAAAGTCAAAACTGGTAAGATACTCTCTAAATTGCATAAAACATGTTTTGAAGCATTCTGTTACTAAGATTTGTGTATATTGTTTCCAAAATATCTAAGTATCTCTAATAGAATAATATTGTCCTAAGATCTATATGAGATTGCTTGCTGATCAAGGTGGTTTGTTGTCATTTGAGTGCTGTGTTAAGGACAAATTTTGTTATTTCTTTTGTTAGATGTTGTGTTATTTATTGTAAGATCCATTTGCATATGGTTAACATTGTAAAGGACAGATTCCATATTTTGTTTATCTGTTGCATCTTTCCTCCCATCCCCTGCTAAACTCTGGTTCAAACAAGTTGAATGGTAGTTTCTTAATTGTTGTTATTAGTATTAATATTTTTAATTATTTTGATAGATGAAGGCAAGTTAGTTGTTGCTTGACATTTGAATCATCCATTGATCATTTTATGGTATAGGTTGCCACATCATAGCATATTGCATACGCTTGTGTACTACGAAATCGATTCTAAGATCAGCCAGACATTTTAGTTGAGGAATGTAAAAAAAACTTATTTAGGTTTGATCTCATTTTTTGTGGTTAACAATGAAAGACCCTTGTCAAATCCATATTATTGAATGTATATGGACTCTGGAAGCTCATATTTTAGGTTAACCAAAGCAACCCTGCCCAATTTTGTCTTTGAAATTGTTTGACATTGCAAGTATATCAGGATAATTGTAGCTTTCTGGAGTAAAGGGCTGCTGATCGGTCAGCAATCTAAGATTTTTTCATAACATTAATCTTCTTTCTCGTAGAGAAGTAGTATGCGTGGAGACGGAAAGCAAAATACAACCAGTGGGAGGGTGATGAATCTGACAACCAATTATGGCTACAAAACGAAAATATAGACCGATTTTTAGTTGAAGGAAATGAAGAAGCTAAAATAATAATAATAATAATAATAAAACACTGAAACTTTGACGAGGAAATGGAAATATACCAGACAGAAAGATTGTAGCAAGATAAATGTATATCAATCGAGGTTCAGCATCATCATCTGCATAAACAAAGAAACAATTCAAATGATAAACATCAGAAAAAATTTTCATGTTTTTGAGAGAAGATGCAAAAAGAAGACTGGCCAACGAACCATATTCTTCCACACATTCAAAGAGAAAATCAGTATCTGTAGATGCAAGGCGGCAGCCACGACCCTTTGCCTTGCAATCTCTACACTCAACCGACCATCTCATCTCAAACCCTGATTCCTGCATCTTCAAGACTGTTTCGTAAGAAGGCTCCACTCTTTTTTCATAGAGTGCAGGGACAATTGCAATAACCTCGCATGAATTGGAACATCATACGAGGAATATGGGTACCCAGTTATGTTGACATAAACATGAGATGTATTTCCACTCAAACAAGGTACTCTACTATTAGCCAGATCGCTGATATTGTTGGAACACCGAACATAATTTAAATTGTACGAGTAACTGTAATCAGCCAGTCCTGGATACCTAGCATCCTGCCACACTTCCTCCAATGACAATGATCTGTATGGAAGACTGCGGCTTCCGTCGGCTAAGTTAACATCAGCAACACGAAGTGTGTGGTGTCGTAGGAAATCCTTTTCACGTAGTATGATCCTCCATGGAAATTCAAGATGGTGGTGTTGTTCTTGCAAGAAAGTTCGAAATCAGGATCACCGCAACCAGCTGGATCTTCCTTTAGGCGGAAAGGGTAGCTGATATTGTGTATTTCACCGCATGAAGATGAACATATTCGTGGATTTTTTCTTGCTTCAGTTTCATTAATGAATAGAAAGGCCAATAAACAACACAGAGCTAACAATTTTTTCATTCTCAAATCTCGTAATTGAATAGCGATTGCTTAAGTTTCTGGATTTTCTTGAAGTTTATTTATAGAACACAAAAGTTTTGAGCTGGGAGCTTTCAACTTTGGTCAACAAGACGCGTTTTCGACACCATAAAAAGTTTCTTCTCGTACATTATAAAATAGCCCATCGAAAAGGAAGAACAGGCTGAAGCCGTAAGTACGCTGATTGTGGACAATTTGGGTTATTGACAATCTAAATGGACATTACTTTTCTTTATAAAAGAGAAAATGAACAGTTCTCTTCCTTTGCCAAACATATATACGAACTAGTATTTTTGTTAGGATTAATGTGTAAATTAGCCTCTAAACTATATCATTTTTTGTAATTTGATACCTATAGAAACAAAATTCATAATTTGGTATTGAATTTTGTTTTCATCAAGCATTTTACATCGTTAACTAACTGTGTAAGGTAAAATGATGATGTGATAAATATTGATCAATGAAAATTTATTACTTGTTATGATTTTATTCATTGATTTTTTTACTACATCAGTATATTATTAACAGAATTGATGTTTGGGACAAATAATATGACTGAATAAAAATTTGAATACAAAATCAAAATTTTTTTTGTAAGTATCAACTCATAAAAAGTGATATAATTCAAGAGTCAAATGTTAATTAATAATAAAAAAAATGCGTGCATAAAGATGGATGTTCCTGCATTACTATCTACACATAGAAAAGTTCATATCATGATGTCATTTGAAAAATATAGAGGCAGAGGACAGAAAAACACTTGTATTTATAAACTCGGTCTAATGATTTTTTTTCCTTTTCAATTTTTGTTTGTTTTTGTATATGTAATCCAAAAAGAATTGTCAGGAATTGATTGAAGGTCCTTGGAGGCAAAGCTAGACACAACTGTTCCAAGTACCAGCAAGAAACTGATTAAATCCGGAATTTGATAATGATTATAAACAGGCACATCATCATTGGTTACAAGAGGTAGATCTCTAGCAGCAGCTGTTTTCTTTGCAATAAAGAAACTATTTTTATCTCCATTGATCTTTCTATTTTCCTCAAAAACCACCCATTTGTCTGTTATTATTGTCTTCAAAGCTCCCTTTGATTCTCTCTGCTCAACAATTGCACCATTTTCTTCTCTCACAATTATTGCCATTTGGTTCTTTTCCTTGAAATCCACGAAGTCCTTGCATGTCTTCTCCGAAACCCCATTGACTATTCTCTCAAGTTCTTGAACATTTTCCTCCGGAATCTAAGTAACTGTGCGGAATTCGTTGGCATTTAAAACGCCATGTTCCTTGCAAATTCGAATAATAGAGAAAGTTCTTCACCCTGTGTCGTTGCCTTTTGAAGAATTTTGAGGGCTATGGCTGCTTCAAGTTTACCAACTGAATATATTTTAACAAAACTTTTGCAATCTCACTGCATATTCTGCTGTGAGCTCAAATATCTCGATGATGATAAATCCATGGCTTCGAGAAGTAAACGAACCTTCATATTATCCGCTCGAGGCCTAATCTGGAGCAACATATCAAGCAAAGGTTGCCACTTCTGAAGCTTCAAAAGCTGCTGAACCATCAATAGACGTTTCTCGGCTTTTTGGTTGTCTTGCTCAAGCGAAAAGATTGCTCTTTGATCTAGAAATTTGAAGTAAGCACGAATAAAAATATTGAAACCCCATGTTTTGCTTGACCTGGAACGTCCGTCCATGAAACTTGACAGATCAAATGGCAAACAACCCATCTTCTAATGATGGCAGCCTCCAGATCAGGATCCTAAAGGAACAGTTTTTGGAAAAATTGGCCACGACTATGCTGTTATTGTCTTTGATAGCAGCGGTGACCCTCTTCCATAGCGTCATTTTTTCATGTTGAATCGTAGCCCAAAGAGGAAAGGGGAAAAGGCAGCGGATTGGGGTGATGAAGCCATTTTCTCTCTATTTCGGCTTTGGTGTAGTTGCAACTTTGTTTGCCCTCAGTTCTTTATTGTTTGTCACTAAAAAATTTTTGGTTCAACAAATTGAAATTCAACAGTCAATAATTGGATGTCTGCAAATATGGCTAACACCAAAGAAGCAGCCATATTTTCCGGCTAATTGAATTAGTGGCTGTGATTTGACGACGATTGGCTGTCATTGCCATTTGTTGATACATGTTTGGACCGTCGCTACATGTTTGCCTTATTCATGGTTACTTATTATTTTCTTATTTTGAGCTCTCTCTCTTCACGTGTTTCTGTTTTGGCAACAAATGGTGAAAATCATAGGCTATAGTATACGGGTTTTAGGGACAAATTTGCTCAACTATTAGATCCTTCTTGCACATTAAAATTTTAAACTTCAATTTCGAGGTTTTGATTTCAAATCGAGAAGATTTTCTTTTAGCGTGTAGTTTCTTGAGCTTAAACCTACATGTGTTTTGGGTTGAAAACGCAACCTGTGACATTGTTTCCTTGTTAAAACTTAAGCTATAGAGAGTTCTTGCAGAAAGTGCTTAGAAACTATTCAATTCAAGCGATAGCATTCTAGAACAAAAACCAGAAAACAATGACTAATAACAATGGATGATTTCTTCAATGACAGGAGAGAATTGTTGGAGAAAATTTCAAAACTACTCAATTTCAATTGTTACCCTTCTGGAAGAGAAAACATAAGAAAGTAGCCAATAATAGAACTTAATGATGGATGTCTTTTAATGAGAGGTTCTTGGAGAAAAAAAAAAAAAAACCCAAAAATATTGAATTTCAAGCGGCTTCATTGTAGAAATTACCATAGTATTAGAGCGTAGGATAGCACTCTAGCAGAGGCGTTACATGACGGAAAATGAGAAAAGGGAGGGAAAATAACAAAATAATGAACAGCTGCCAACATCAGAAAGGGGTAAAATGAGAAAAAATCTGCTAATGCTTGCCAACTTGTTAGCTCATTAGCCCTTAATGTGCCACATTGCAAACATACAGAGAGGAATCTGATGCTTTGTAACCACCTGAACGTGATAGATGGTCAATTTACCTTTTCAAATATTCTTGTCTCAGCCCTGCAGTTGAAAGGGGGAGAGAAAGAGAAATGGAGAAAGAGATTTACAGAGACCGCCAGAGAAACCACGAATGCTATCTTGGTGACTATGCAATCGATGGTTGCAGTGAGTTCATTCCCAGGAACACCCTGGAAAGCCACTGTAAAGCCTGTGGCTGCCATAGAAACTACCATCGGAAAGTCCTTTTAATAGACTTGGAAGTACAATCTCCTGAAAAGGGCCATGGTATTGGTAAGTCCTTTTGGAGCCTAAGAGAGGCAAAGAGGATCGCTAGGCAGCATCATGTTCTTCCGGTCTCGATTTCACAGGAAGTGCAGCAGAATTCCGATCACTACAGCTTCAAGCAGAGGAAATCGAAGTTCAGCAGGGGACAGAGAGAAGCTATGAGAACATTTGCGGATAGCCTAGGCTGGACCATGAGGAACAAAGGTCGTCAAGCGGAGATAAACAGGTTTTGTGAAAGAATTGGTGTTAGCAGGCTTCTTTTCAAGAACTGGCTAAACAATAACAAGAAGTTTTACTTCAATGGGACTGTGTCTACATCCAGAGTTACCAGTTCCTCTACTAAGGCTGTTTAGAGTTCTGTGATTTTCCCCTGCTTTTAGAATAAGAATGTTGTCTCGAGGCATGTAATTATTTTATCATGTTTTATCTCTTCTTCTATCCTAGCCTGGTGCAACAATTAATTACCCCTTCCGGTGAAATAATATCCTTCTCCTTTTCCTTTGAAGTCAGGCAAATCGAAATAAAAAAGCCATATATATACTAGGAATGCTCAATACTGTGTATTTATGTATGTATGTCTGTGTGATATTGGCAAGTTCAATGAGAATGACTAATGGAATAGCTGACAGGTTTATTACTTCGAAGGCTTCATCAAGAAAAGTCGCATTTGGAACATGTAGAATGGAGTCCGCACACCAGCTCAGGGCCTCAGGCCCTCCCTACTACAACCCTCCCTCCCAGGTACAGATAAGTGTCTTAAAAGGGTGTTTGTGTATATGGGCCCTCCTTTGTTCATGGTTAAGATTTAATGGCCCAAAATTTTTTTCGAAGTTAAATCTAAATTGCCTAAACATTTAAGCATGTTTCAAATGCATTTGGCTCTTCCTGGGCTTTGATGTAACATTTGTTTTTGACTCATAGCCCATAAATGTAACATTTGATTACAGAGAAATGAACAACGGCTAAAGCTTAGAGCAAAAGTGTCAACAAGAAAGGCAGCTATCTCGTGCTTTTCGCTCTCTATTTAGATTTTGCCTCATTTTATGCACTATCTTTTTAAACTTTTTGGCTCTACAACAGCCAACAGAGGTACATGCCATAATATCACTGCTCATGCATGTCTCATCCGCTGCATTTTCCAATGTAGACCATAACCCAAGAAAAAACAAAGGGAGAAAAAGTGGGAAATTGTAAGATTTTCAACCAAACTACAGCTGCTCTGGTTCTTTAAAAGCATGAAAGGATGAGTTAAAAAGCTCTCTCCAATTTTAATGTACACAGAGACCAAGCAAATTAATAAAGAAAGAAAAAAGTGAAAAAAAGTGTGAATATGGTGGGGAATCTTTCTTCATCTTTCACTGTACAGGCGATCCCACGGAGCCTCCTCTCTCTCTCTCTCTCTCTCTCCCCCTCCTGCTTCCCTTTTCATGCTTTCTTTCTCTTTTTCTTCTTCTCTCTTCCCCACTTCTTTTATTTTGACTACCTCTCTCTCTCTCTCTCTTTCACAGATATAAAATAAGATTTTCTCTGCACCAGGCATGAGCTTAAGAGCATATTTCCCTACAGAATTTGCATGTGGGTATGTTTTTGTAAGTCCTTTCATCTCTCTCTTTCCTTCTCCGTCATTGTTTCCCAAATTGGGAAAATTGGCCTCTTTTTACTATCCCTATTTTGTTAGCAGATAACCTGCCTCATGAGCTTGCTGCATTGTGTTTACATGGTTCAATTAATATATTTCGTTTCAGGATAGAAAAGAAGGGGAAGTTCCACTAATAGATGAGAGGGTGGTAGTATGGACTTGCACCATCATGCAATCGAGTTGGACATCGACTTCTGGCCTGTTGAACATCCTATGGAGCCACAGGATGAAGATCGGCCTGTAAAATGCCCCATGCCATCTTCTTCCATCAATGTATGTTATAATGTTCTTATATTTCCGGTCACAATTTTCTGCATGAAAACTTGTGCTGTAGCAAGCATTTCTTTGGTCAGAATGATTCATTTGCCAGAAGAAGTTTGAATTAAGCCTACCTTTTTTACTGTTTTTTTTTTTCAATTTATCAAAAAAAAAAAAAAACGTCAGTGAACCTAGAATATTGAACATTTTTCTTCATTGTTAGATTCTTTGAAGAAGAAAACAAAGAGTCAATTTAAGGGTGGTTCCAAACATCTTTTCGGGAAGACAACAATTTTGACATGTAAAATATATATTCTTTTTGTAGGAAGGAAAAGGTCATGAAGAAAGGGTTGCAGCTGAGAGCTTTCGGAAGAGATCGGAACTACCAGAAATGGTGAAGAAAGGAATTGCGGTGGCAACAGAACCACCAGTAAGAGCGGTGCGTAAAAGGCTTCATCACACTCTCACCCGCGACGACCACACAATGAGGCCTCTTGTCAGAATACCTTCTCTTCCCTCCACTCCCAACTCAGAATCTTACCATTTCCCAAATTCTTCAGGAATTCGACCAGTTTAACCCTTGAAAAGGTATATGCAAAATGCAAGCCACAATTTTCTCATCCTTTTAAATTCTGTAATGTTTGGTTTCAAATGCATCGGGAAAAATGAGAGATTCAGCTTGATGTAGGAAAAAGAAATCCTAGATATAGCCCAGGCTTCATAACTATAGTACTAGCATGTTGGAATAGATGTGATCTGTATATTATCTATATCCAAAGTTTTTTCTTAATGATGAACAACTATGACTTCTTGGACGATCAAATTTTAATTAAAACTGCATTTTCTAGACTTCTGCTGTTTAAAAATGGTATTTCAGCTTCAACAGGGGCTGATAATAGAAAGCAGATATTGCATTGTATCAGTCTGCACAAAGAAAAACTTGCATCTAACTGAAAAAGTATTGTTCGTTATAAACCTAAGTCTCATTAGTTTCTAGACATATATCACAATAGATTCTCAAGAATTCTCAATGTGTTATTAGGGGACGCAACAATTTGGTAGCTTTAAAACTTCAATATGGTAACGGACAAAGCAAGAAGCAGATTGTAACCATACTGAGCTCCAAAAAGTGATGGATACAACTTAGAAGCCCTTCCTCTTTCGTTTTTTACCTAATCCTTTCTAAACCATAACAATTCACAGAAAGAACAGAAGTAGAGCTGGGAACCCAGTTAACCATTAGAAAGCTCAGCAAGGCCAAAAGAGCAAAGAGAATCCTAACAAATAAACAACCAAACAAGCAGAAATAATTCAACAAAAACGTTCCTCGGTTCTCTACAGTTGAGGGGACCACCTTTCGAGTAAAATCCTTTGACCACTTTCGCCTGTTTAAAGCATGCGCTAACTTAATGGCTGTCGAACTGATCTGAAATTTCTTCCACTCTTTCATTTTATTGCTACATGGATCAGTGTTGCTCAACTTTTCCATTTCCAAAGATTATCCTCAAATTTTAGGGACTCGTGCTTCATTTGCACTAGTAGTAATTCCTTCTTTTTCATTTTTCATGATATAATGCATGCTCTGGTTTTTCTAAAAAAGAATCAATGATTTCTTTAATTTTAACGAGAATGGTTTCGGTGTAAAAGCAACATTGTCAGCATGCAGCATGTGGGGACAAGCTCCATTTGCAATTTAGCACTGATGAATCACAACAGACAATCTTTCCTTCTAACCAGTTACAGTCGTCGACAAAAGGCATTCCCACTATATAAAAAGAGCTAAAAAAAACCTGTAGCACCTTTTTCCTACAACATAATGTTACTGGTTATTAAAAAGAAGGGCATACAGGAGAGAGAGAGAGAGAGAGAGAGTTCACCTGTGGGTCAGGAAGAGTGAGGAATTCGTCCTAAACTTAGGTAAAGGTGTAAGCTGTAAGCATTTATCCTTCTCTCTCCTAATTTTATGAGATCAAAACAGAGGGTAGTTTACCTCTCAAATACTAGCAGGAACCTGAAGTCGAAGAAAGCTGGAATTTGATCCTTTCTGCACATGCTTTGAGGATGTCAACAAAAATTAGTTCTTGAATAAACTTTATTCTACAAGTGAAATACAAAGGGCAACAGCCATGCCAAATGTTAATGAGATTAATTGCACTGTAGTACTTCTCAATGTTGTGTTGTTATTGTTATTCATTTCTGCAAGCACTCCGGCAACAGCAATGTATATAAATCCACCAGCTGTAAACCCCTGCAAGAAAGGAAATAAAAAAAATAGTTGTAAACTTGAGGCCATGACCACCAAAAGTAACTTATCCAACATGCCTGGCAGGTGACCATATTACCTCAATCAAAGATGATTGTCCAGGATCTTGTCCCAAAAGCAAAGCCTACAGGAAAAGCAGCAACTTTTTAACTAGCATGCCTATCATTTGAAGTAATAATTGCACTAGCAGCAGAGAATACTGACCACAGCAGTTCCTACTAGTGCCACCAGCGCTGAAAGAAAGTTGAAGAACAGGGCTTTTGTAACACTGAAACCAGATCTTACCAATATACCAAAATCACCAATCTGCACAGAAGAACAAACCAAGCCATGGAATCAAAATAATAATCAGTAAAACAGTAAATGCGGTTATAACACCAAAATTCAGAGCCCACCTTTAAGAGTGAAAGTCCAAATTATGCTCCCATTGATTCAAGATAGAGGACTTGTAATTGTTCAATCATATAAGACTAGATAAATTGTGTGTATGTGTGCATGGTGGGTGTGGTTTGGAGTGCTTAATAAAGAAGCTAATGCAGTTCTCTTGTCACTCAAGATAAACCAGAGTGCCTGCCCAGATAACAACTTGTCTTTAATGGAAGTTACAGGGATCAATCTCATATTGTACTGTGATTTCAATTGGACCTGGACCATAAGAACTAATAGAATAAACTCAATGACTTTTTTTGTTCAGGGGGTATGCAGAAGCTAGGGTTAGAATCCCAGCCCTGCCAGGAGTCCACCACCTAGGGGTTCAGGTTAACCATTGGGGGCCAAGCCCCAGGTTTGAATGACCTAAATGTCATTTTCCATAGGATGTTTTCCATTTAAATAAATCCCACAAGTTCATGTCATTCCCTCAGCTTCAACATTGTAATGACTAATTCAGACCTGGAGGAATTTCTTAAATCTCACTATAGATTATATCCAAATGAGGCTTCTGAATTCAAAAGTTACCAAGATTTTGGGAAGATTTAAGGTCTTCACCTCAGAATGCTAACTGACATTTTGGAAAAAAATCCCCAAGTCCTCCTAGACTAAAGAAGGTAGGCATATAAAAAGATTTTATTTCGCTAATTCTCAATGCTCCCAAACCATCATGGCATGTCAATCAAGAACATAAACCAAACACTCAATTATGAGTAATATTATACTTGCTAGAAGATAAAAATATCCATTGTCCATTAATATAAAACATAATCAAGGCATAGAAACTATTGGGATGCAGCATCACATGAATAATGCAAAATTACATTGTATTTTCAACCAAATCATGATTTTGACACATTGTATCTTCAACCTTTCTTCTTTCCATTTTCCATATTACATTCATATTACCAAAAATCAATGTTGTGTTCAAAATTTAAAGACATTTTTAGGAAGGCATAAATTACACTCTTCAAGTCATAAAGGAACTCAAACCTCCTGGGGAAGCTCATGTGCAAGCAAAAATAGAGTTCTGGACCACCCACCAACAGATCCATAAAGCAAAAAAGCACTTCCTAAAGCCATCCCATCAGTAAAATTGTGCTGCAACAATTGTATATAATGTCTAATTAAATAAAATATTTCCTTGCAATCTAGTATATTTAAGTAAATCAAGCCGAAAAGCACTGTTGTTCAAGTACAAGAACATTAAACTTCAAGAATACACACACAGAAAACATACTTACAACACCATCAGAGAAAAGATTAAGATAGCCAAAAACCAGGTTTGATGGTGAATGAGAAGTCTCCTTTTGTATCAAGGTTTTAACACTATTTGCAAAGCCATCTGCAGTAACTATATCTGATTTGTCATCACTGGTACCAGCAGAACTCTTTCTCTGCAGGAACGCAAAAATGTGAGATGGAGTTTAATATTCATTTAAAAAATTCAGTTAAAACCACATTAAATATGTTGCATTAGACTCTTCAAGTGTTCTACATCTCAGTTTCATCATTTTCTTCAAGTCAAAAGCTTCCCCTTCATCCTTCAAAAAATAAAAAGCGTCCCTTTTCTTGGTACACAGATGGGCATAGCCGTGGGGGAAGGGGAGGAAGTGTTGCATTGAACCCAAGACCTCTATGTCCTCCTAAGAGATCCTTAACCACTAGACCCAAAAGTTGAGAACAAACAAAAAAGCTTCCCTTTCATAAACTAAATTGAGGGAATTTAATTTCCAAATGGGCAATTCCTTTTACTATAAAAGTAACAAATGTTCTATTCAATACACAGATGTGGGTCAGATATTTTATCTGTAAATTGAAATGTATTTCATAACTGGTAGCCACACTTATCACAAAAACATGTCTACCCTCCATGCAGTGCTACCAAGTTCTAAGTCTAGAAATTGTAATAATGCCATAGCCAGCAAATATATATATATAGCCAGTCTCATTTGTATGTATCTATAGTAGGAAAGACCTCTCCTCATGTAAAAGTTTGAACCCTGCCTGTAATGCTGTAGATATCTTACCCTACCTTTCGCATTTCATGCTGAGTTGCATTACCTCCATTCAAGGAGTCATCTGATATGTCACCAAGGGATTGTGAACTGTTGTCATGAACATCATCATAATCATCATTTTTCAATTTTTTATTGCTCTTCAGATGATGGTGGTGATGACCATGGCTCCATCCACTAGCCCCTCCAGAGTTTTCTTCAACATACCTGACCACCTTTTCCACAAGAAGAAACAGGACTATCCCAGCTGTGACATACAGAAAAACCACCATGACAATACCATCCAAACTAAGGTAAAGTAAAACAACAGAAAGAGAAGAGCACATCCATAAAGTATTATAACATCACCTCTTCTATAGAAGATAAATGGCTATTCCTTTTATTTTTTATGGAGTTGCAGATTCCATTGGAAATTATGCAACACAAAAACTTATAAGATTTCAAATAACAGGTTTTTAACATCAACTCTAGTTCAAGGAAAAGCCAAATGTATTCTCTCCAAAAATTCCAGCTATAAGACAAAACTTTCTCATTAGCCTTGCATTAAATGGATTATTTGACACACCCAAGCATTTGACTCAATGGTAGGTGCATGTATCCCCTTGCTCAAAAAGTTGGATTTGGACCCTCCTTCCCCATATAAAATAAATGGATTATTTGACTTCAAGAAGAACCTCCATTGTAATGACTAGTAAAATCCATCGATTGCATGTTACAAAATCCTTAAGTTTTTCACTTTTATTTATTTATTTTTTAGTATTTCACTTGGAAAAATCTACAATCTCATGCAATAGACTCCCATCTATTCCTTAATTGCAACCAAGCAGCATAAATGTTCTTCGAATATGCCTATTAACACTTTATATCAAGCAATCAAAATTCTCAAAACAAAGTCTTGACCTCATTTAGGCTTGATAATAACCAAAAATTCATTGTATGTACAAAATCCTAGGTTCAAACACAGGCAGCCCTCTTCCCCAATTTTTTTTTTGATCTACAGAAAACAAAATCAAAGCATGTATGGAACAATGTCAGTGTGTGTGTTTGGTTTGCATCAATGAAGGTTATTCAACTTCCGGAGAAGCATATGACAGATAATGTTTCTCATCTTTTTCTTTGTTTTTCATAATAGAGTATGATTAACGATTAAGACTAATTTCATACCCACATCTCAATCTATGCCACACAAACATTTTAGATCACTGTAGCTAACAAGAAAGTTTTTTCATTTGAAATTACACTGAATTTAAAGTTTTCTCATTTGAAATTACACTCAATTTAGTATTTCATTGCTCTGTAAACTTTATCTGATTAGCTGCTTAAATTACTAATGGACAAAAACGCATACTCGTAACCACAATCTCTACCTTCATCCAAACAAACGAGTTAGAAAGAAATTTTTTTAGAAAATATATGTGCACAAGTTCCATACCATAGGCAGCCTCAGCAGGCAAGGGAGTGATGTCACCCCATACAGTAAATAATTTATGAAAAAAATAATTACGAGAAAAGTAACATTAAGAAACAAGCTTCATTTATCAAGGCTCAATGCCCACTCAACTGCCCTAAAGATCCACAATTTTCACAAGAAAGCAGGTGATTCAGGTTATTGCCAAATTGTCCCAAAAAATAGAAAAGAAAAAAATTATCTAAGCAAACAATTTATGTTAGTATTCCACCCATTCATTGTCTTATAATAAAATATTATATAGTTAAGAATCAACGGACAGCAAACTAGAACCTGAACTAAGTAATTCAGGGCATCTCTAGCAAATCCAGCCTATTTGGAGAGAGATTTCATGAAATATGATAAGTCATCTAACCTAAAATAGTGCTTGGTGATAGAATCAATTTGACCATTTCTGGCCCCACTATTTATACATCAACCAGGTAGACCTGATGAGTATTGCTTCATAACTCTTATAACATCAAGGAGCAGCATCTCTGGCATTGCTTTCCTCAATTGATTCTTACATTAATTGCTGAAAACAACAAGCAGCAAAATCTATTTCATACAGTGCGTGGACAAGATTTGCATAAGGTTCACAAGCAAAGATAATACACATATCGAACAGACCCTAAATATTTAAGGCCTCACACTCTCACATTTACTAAAGTCACTCTCCTACTAAAACTGGCAGTTTCTACCGGTCATAATTTCCTTTTACCATTTCGCAACAAACTTTAAAAGGATTTTCCTTCAGCAATTATACAAGTCTAACTGGTTGAGACAACAAGGAACATGTTATTTCATCTATCTTATAATATGCATTTAAGTTTCCAATATTGATATGAAAATTTCTTACATCACTGCAGCTATAAAGGAAAAAATAAGACCAGCCTACAAATATGTTTCCATGCATATTTATGCATAAATACGTCTGTAGCTAATAACCGTGTATAAAGCACGTCTAATATTCTACTACTTACCAAGAATGTACAAGCCCACAGAAAGATCCTTCAAAGAGTGTGCATGCTTATGATCATGCCCAGTACGAGCATGATGAGCGTGATCCACATGGTCATCATGTGAATGGGAGTGTTCACCACCTGCAAGACAGTTCATTAGTTAGTGACTTAACTAATAGAATAATTCAACCAGAAAATCATTGTACAGAGTGCTCTAACGCAAATTATGTCAACTTGTTTGGCATTCAGAATTTAAGATTTGACCTTTTTTTTTAATAAAATCAACAAGCAGATATAAAAACAAAAGACAGCCCAAAAATGATGCTTTGATTACCTGTTTCTCCAGAATTTCACATATTTTCTAGGAGCACATCATGATGCTCATGACAAGATGAGTGTGGTTGCATCACTAACATGGCTAGATACAATAATTTCCCTGGAAGCCTCAGACTAAAGCTTTGATGTTACATCAATAAAGAAGACACTTCGGTCCCAAACAAGTTTCTACTTCGGCTACTTAGGAGTTAGTGCTCCAGTTTTAATAGCTGTGTTGGGCTTTTGTTAATTTGGGGGTATTAAAGTAACTTGCATTTGTTGGAACATGCTAAAGTCATGGTTCATTTAGAACTTGTTTCAGGTGAACTCATATTGTGGAGCCTTCCATCTTTGATTATTTTCATTTGTTTTCTTTTTTTTCCCCCTTTTTCAAATCAAGAATGCCAAAAATCCCTTTATATGGAACAATTAAAACATTGGTATAACCTTTAAATCACATGGGACACATATTGCTTCCTTGAGGCCCAAGCAGAGGCCTGGATGTTAAATAGCAGGCCTGCAATTGAACCCATAAAAACCAGTTCATGCCTTGCAGATGCAATTAATTCTTTCACCTCCCTTGTCAGGCCATACTCTACCATGTAGAAATGTAGATTTAAAGTAAACCTCTCATTGGTTGTCAAGGCAATTGAAGTCTATGGATTATACTGATCCCAGACCTAGAATTACAACTCACGAATCAAGGCCCCCTAAGTATACCAAAAAAATCATGACATAAAACAAAATTGAACTATCATAAATCGATACATGATAAAAATCTTACCAAAAGCATGTGGCAACTGGTGAAGAAAAGCGTCTCCCAACATAGCTCCTGCCTATAATATCAAGGTAAAATGAAATGTAGAATAACATTTGAGAGAGAGAGAGAGGAGTCCTTTGAATAATGAGCTTTGAAAATTGTTCAATCCAAAACTATAGCAAAATTAAAAGCAAGAAATTGGACAAGGAAAATTATTCAAAATACTAAAATCTGGTGGATTAGGGTTAAATATTCACAAAAAAGAAAACCATATTTCATGATCTAGCTTGTAAAAAAGATACAACCTATGCTACAAATAAAAGTATAGTTACTAACAGTAAGCAAGAGGTAAGGGCCTCAAAAAGTCATAGAATGAAACTTATTCCAATCTTAAATTGGTAGAAAGTGGAAGGAACTAAAGCCAGAATTTAGAAAAGAATGACTTATCATGAAACTGCAGGATACAAATCATACAAGCACCAAACAGATACCCACAAGTTAAAAATTATAATTCAAGAAGGAATGAAGATTCATGATACATTCTTGACACAAACAGCAGTAAAAACATAAAGGAAATAATCAAAAGTAGCAACAAAGACTAAAATACGGAGCATATTATTCAAGCACTCAACAGATGTTATCTGGACAATATTTAAAATTAAGATTCACATGTCAAATAAAAGGTTTGAAGAATCTAACCCCAAATAAAGCCAATGAATCAACAACTGCCTTGGATGGTTTTCCTTGTACTGCAATAGCATAATAAATTTTAATCTTCATTCATCAGGATTAGCATCTTAACACAAAAGGCAATAATTAATAAAGCAGAAAAGAAAGCTGAAGCAAAGACCAAATAATATAAATAATTATGCTTCAAGAATTAACTTACTAAATATCACGGGTAAAATAATCAGGCAAATAAGGGAAGCCAAGCTTACTAAAAGTGAGCATCCCAATGCATGTAACCAAAGGCCTGTCAAAAACACAGAAGTCCCAATAAGGCTCAAACCTCCTATCAGAATCACATCAGTTATATGGACTAGACACAATTTGGATGTTCAACAACAAAAATGCAAAGATTAATCAGAACAGAATAGAGGGATTTAAAAGCACATCCGGCAGAATGGAGAAATTCGAACATGGCAAGCAGATATGGAATAGAAGGAAAAAAAAAAAAAAAGAAGAGCATCGTATCAATATCAGCATTAAACTCAATGGTTGGTAACCAAAGATTTTCTAGAGACCATTTTTGAAGCAGTATTCAACTAAGTCTACCAGTCTAGTACAAAAATTAGGATTCTGGAATCAGTAATAGATATTTATGCAAATTCTTCAACAATTAATTGTTGGCCATTGCACCTAATAAAAGCATAAGAGCATGGAACAAGTGTCAGTTACTGAACCTACTTAAGCTCACATTGATGCAAATATATGTACCGCTATATTGTAGCATTAGATTGTCACAATCTGTGGCCCTACTTGCTGAGACGAACAACAGTGCACACACTTTGCCTCATGGACATATGGCTAAATGTTAACTGTTAAAACCCAAAATGCCAAATGGTTCTGGCCCTTCAAGCAAACAGGCCACCCATCCAACCAGCTGTCATGCAGTGGATGCCCAAAAACAATTCCATAGCAACTAATTGATACAACATCCAATGCAATTTGCAAACCTACAACCAACTACAGACCAGATCTTCATTAAAAGGGGCAACTCTGCCCACCTCAAGTAAAAATCATTCTTACAATTTGATTAAAACTAATATCCTAATCCCACTACTCTCAACTTATTTAAAGCCATACAACAGCCATCCTTGTGCTTCACACTCAATCATACATAGACCAATAAATAGACCAAACTTTTTATGCAATCAAATAAATTAAACATCCACTGCTTATAATACTTACATAAAGTGTCCTAATACCAAAATATCATCTCTAGATTACTGGATACCTTAATGCTTCAAAACTAAGGTAGACATGTGGTGAACTGTATACTAGAATGACCCGGCAAAATAACCAATAGCCAAGGGGCCTTGTTATGTCCATGGAATGATTTCTAGGGTGCAGTAGTCATCAGTTGATAACTCTAAACTGAGAACTATAAACAAAAAATGTCCCCCTTTACTCTCAGTTTCATCTTCTCATAAGAAGACAACAAGAGCTATTCAATTACATTGAATAAATCAGCTCAAATATCAAGTGCATAATCAAGCCGATTCAAGTCAACAAAATGAACTAATCAACACAAAAGTTTTTCCTTTAAAGTCGAAATCCATAAAGCTTCACCTTTTCTACTCAAAACTCTAACTTGAAAAGACTCTCAGAATACTGGCAAATCCACTTAACTAATTTACTATTGAATTAAAATCCAAAATGATTTCAAGAAGAAATGATCAACTAATATTTGAGATGAAAATTTAAATAAAAATCATAAAATTGATTTCTTTTATCATTGAAGATTCAATCTCACGAGAAACAAACGGGAAAAAATTAAAAGAAAATGTAACAGTAAAATTCATTTAAAATTACCTAAACCGGAGAGGTCTTGATGATCGTGATCGTGATCGTGATCATGATCATCTCGGTAGGGCCCAAACCCGTACAATTTCATGTCTTCCTCCTCAGCCATCTCCTCCGGCAACATCATATTCTTCTTCTTCTTCTGCTCCTCCACATGGCGGTGCTTCTGATGATAGTCATGATCATGGTGATGGTGGTCATGTCCATGTCCATGTCCATGATCACAATGGTGATGATGGCCATGGTCCCCGTGTGCGGGCGACATACCGAATCCACTCCCAAAACACAGATCCAAACTCACCAAAGCCAAAAGCACCGCTAAAAAGATCCGTGTTTTCTCATCCGACATTTTCATTCTTTCTTTTTCTTTGAAAATTTCCCCTTTTTCTTGGGTTTTAGGGAAATTGTAAGGAGAAGGCAGTGTTGGACGCAGGAGAAACAAGAAACAGTAAGAATGAATCTTCCACGTATCCTTTCCTTTTCTTTAAAAATTTTTTCTTTTTCTTTCCGTTCTTTTTCTTTCCTACCTTTTATTAATATCTATCTAACAATAGCAATATAAACCAAATTAAAAGCCAGTATAACAGGGCAACTATGATAATTTTATTTCTTTTTTTTTTCAGTGTAATTTTCTGCGATTCTTGAATCCTTAATAAATAAATAAATAAATGTAAAAGAAATTTTCCGATAAGGAAAATGGAATTAATTGCCAAAAAATTTGAGAAAGATTAGTAGCGTGTTAGTGTCACGAGAAGACTTAATTTTTAACCTCGAGCGATTTTAAGATTTGAATATATATTTATTTAATATTTTATATTAATTTATTTATCGTGATTAATACTTAGAGTTAATTTTGATATCATTTTTCGTAAGCTGAAACTCAAATTTTAAATTATATGACTTCAAGATTTGAACATACACTATTGTTTCCTTCTGTTTAATGTATGACATTTAAATTAAATGGATAAAAATCGAGTATTTCTTATAAAGATCCCTCTTATTTCTTGTAAGCTTATGGATTGATTACTTATAAACTTTAGGTCCCTTAACTCATTATCAGCAGTCTTTTTTCGTATGAGTAATATGTTGAATAGTTGTAAATTTTAAATTCGATCTCCGATATTAATATTTTTTTTAGTTTGATATAAGTCTTGCTGAAGCTTACGACATGCCCTAACTTTGAAATAGAATAACCTCATCCCTTAAAATTTTTTCAACCAAAAAAATATGCAATTACAGGTGGGAATGGAAAGAGATTTAACATGCAATTACACAAATCCGAGTCATTTCTCGATAAGAAACAACCTTACCAACTTTAATTGCAATTGCAATCCAAATGTATTTGATACAAATTGACTAATCGGCTCTTGCCATTTTGCACCACTTCAAAAAGCAGCTGGAGAACAGCAATCTATGAGAGCTATAAGTTTCAGAGATGGCAAAACCAAACATAAGCATCACAGAGATCCTACTACCATATGCATTTCCAAAGATACCAAAGCTTCCTGCACTACTAATATCATAATGGTCATAGTGGAATAGATATATACATAAGACATGGAAAACGCAAGCAAAATCCACGAAACAAACCAAAAAATAGGAGGTCATTAGTATGACTATAACACTCTCCATATCAGTTTTCTTCCCTATCTCAATGGACAAAAAAAGTTAATGACAACTTTCAAACTACTATCTATAAGTTTTGTCCTCGATGCAAATAACATCCATAATGTCAGTCGCCTGCGGAAGTCCTACCAATTCACGATCATACACTGGTGTACAATCCATTTCATATTCACAAGGTTCCGCTGCTTTACTTGAGTGTACAGTTGTTGGAACTATAAATGGTAGCCTCTTCCTGCAAAAGTAAACAACGTAATCAACTTTGAATTTATTCAATTGTGCCAAAAAAACAAACTTGCGATCAAAGTGAAAAGTAACTTCAGGTTCATGAAGATTTTGGTTCAGACCAGAAACTAGAATCTTAATAATGCAAGTACATCACACCATTTTTCTCAAGGTCCAAGTATAGTCCACATTTATGCAGGTGAGAGAACAAAAAATCTTTCAGCAGATGTTCGTATGCATGCACTAGCATGTCTAAGAGAGTGAATAGCACATATCCAACCCCTTTCCCATCCAAACTTTCTAATTTCTATCACCAGATCCACAGCAAGGGAGGAACTGGGAAGAGAACAGCATAAACAGAAGAGATATATGGTAGGCCAAACATACCATTTCTGGCTTCTAAATTTAACCATGTGGAGGAGAGCCCAGCTCAGAACCACATATGGACGTGTATGTAGAAATTGTATCTTCCTTTGATATGGCGACAAAGTTCAGAGGTGCTGTAGACAACCTTCTCATTTCCTTGAAGTAGCCATTTTGACGCCCTGAATAAGATCGTGGTGTAAGTAGCTCGGGAGTTCCTCCACCCACTGAGTTCCGACGAGGTGTGGGAGTCATGGATCCATTACCATTTGCCCGATATCCATTTGGCTTTCTGAAGCTGTTACTTTTCCTTGGACTAGGTTTTGACCCATAAATGGCTTCTCTCTCCGTCAGAAGCAGATCTTGAATCTTCTTTTGGTCCTGTCAAATGGAAGAGAGATTTTTAATGTTAGGTTTCATCAATAACAAATTACATTAAAATAAGTTCAACAGGAGAAGAGAAAAAAAAAAAAAAGGAAAAGGGCAAGTGACCAATGGGAAGGTTCAGAAACCCATCACTAATATTCACACAAGCAAAAGCATATTAAATTACCCTGCATCTCTTCTTTTCCTCTTCTCTCTGTTTTCTTGTCACTTTGTAATCCTCCAGTATTGACACTAGTCGCACCTATATATCATGTTTGCAAACAAGCTTATTCAGAAACAATTCCGAATGAATATGATTGTCTAAGTATGTCAGTGTCTATGCCTGCATCAGCATTTGTATTACAACCAAGTTCACAGAATCTAAAGCTGCAAAAGAACTACTGACCCTATCATACAGAAACAACATCTTTTTTTCTTCTTCCCAAGCTAGTGTTCTGTTGATCAGATTATCCACAATTGCTGCAAAAGGGGCACCTCATCAGCTTCGACAGACCCATCACAACCATCACAAAGAGGATCATTAAGGAGAGGAAATACCTGGAATTTTGGTTACAGTTACTCGAGCTTTTTCTGCACGTTTGAGGTTAATGTGTGCGCCTCTCCCAGCATTGTACCGGTTCTCATCCTGAAACTCAAAAAGAAGATTTAACAAGTGATGATCACACAATTAAAAGAGACAAGGTGAATCAGAAATGTTGGTTAATGGCTTGTATTAGTTTGACTTCTGGATTAGTCTACAAGCAACATCAAAGAGAAAGTCAAGATAAAGTGCACATGAGATACAAACAGACACCCCATACAAAGATGGGCCCACTAAGCCCTCCTCTCTACTTATTTCAGCTTACTTGATTGTAGTCTTCAAGCCAATTTTCTTCTTCACATGCTGAAAGCCATCGGTCTATTCTATCCATTATTTCTTTTCGGCTCAGAGCTTCATCTTTAGCTTTACTTATCTGTGCTTCAATGTTTGCTAAAAGTTCAGAAGGGTCTACCAGACCTGAACAACAATAGCAACATGCATCATTAGCTACGTCAACAGCAAAGTAGATTGAAAGAAAATTTGTTTGATGGCAGAATATTGTGGCAAGGAAACAAAAGACCATACCAGAATCAATCAATGCGTTAGATTTATCAACAGCTGTACTTGCATCAGGTTCAATATGAGTCATTCTGCAAATATCTTCCAATTCTGATCTCCTTTTCATGACAAGTTCTTTCATTCTGCTAGCTTTCAGTTTGGTGAGCCTCTCCACTTCTGCTGCTGCCTGTCAGAAGGCCAAAAAATTTTGAGCCCCTACTTTTCAGTAACTAACAAAAAAATCAGATTTGTAACACGGTCAAACCTGTTCGATCATCTCAGTTGAAAGAACACCTGGTTCAGCAACTTCAGCTTCTGACAATCTAAGAACAGAAGTGGCCCTTGAGAAAACATTCTTCTCTGTTTGGGGTGAATCCATCAAGTTCCAGAGTTCAAATAATGCAGCTACAATATCCCTCAGCTGCATTTTTAAAAACAGGGTTTTACTCCAAATTTCCCAAGAAAAATCAATTGAAAACTAGGGAAAGCTATTGAATACCTTCTGGATTCGAATTCTTCTTTCAGTTTTCAGCTTGTTAATGGTCTGCTCTAGACCTTCAAATGTGCCATTGCTAATATTTGTTGATTGTTCTTGGTTTGTCCTTTGCAAGCTGGGATGCACATCGCTTACACTCTGGGCAAAATCCAATCCTAGCACCCCACAAAGCAAATGCACCTCATTTACGTATTCCAAAACCTTATGAAGGCGATCAGACTGCAATGCAAAAGAGAATGCTAATATCATAAAAACCTTGAGTGAGTTATAGAAATTTTATCCATTCAAAGAATTAAATATCCAGTAATATTCCAGAAAAGGATATGAAAACTTGCATCCATTTTTAGCCATGTATTAATGGCCTTCATCTCGCATATTAAAATTTGTAGGTATACATAAATTATCATAGCTTTCTAAAAATACTAAAAACATTTTGCAATAATGCAAGCAGATTATCTAACAAATAACTGCAGAAAAACCAATCATCAATATCAAGAGTACAAGCATTCAGGAACTAGATGATACTTCATACATTAAAATCCATACCTTCTCCTTCTGAAGAGTTTGAAGATGTGTCTGAAATTCAGTAAGCTTTCTTAGGGACATGTCTTGGTCTTCCAGAGTTAAACAGCTAATCATGGTATCATTGGGATAGCTGTAGCCAGAAATTTCTCCACTGATCTTTTCAATTTGAGACTTTATATCTGCAAATTGCTTTATTCTTTCTTCTTTCTTCATCCTCAGATCCTCAAGCAGTGGAGTGACAGTTGCAAGTTTTTCTTTCAATGATGCCACCTTCTTCTCTGTCTGAATCTGTGACTAAAAATGTAAAAACGAAATTAGCAAGTGATACTGTCTAGGAAAATGTATGAAACAACATGTTGCATCTTCAATGATCCAATGCCAGGGAATTTCTTTTACCGGTGAATGAATATTGAGCTCCCCAAGAGCAGCCATAAGTGTAGCAACCTCAGCTTCCTTGGCTGCAACAGATTGATGTAGACGTGCCTTGGCATTGGCAGCTTCCTCAACTTTCCGGCGGTAGACTTCTAAGCATTCCCTCTCCAATTCCAATAGCATACGGTCTTTATCAGCTTCGCTCTCACCAATGTCACTCCATATTTGCTGCTCTCAGTACAAAAAGAAAAAAAAAATTAATGAGTTGATATGTGCATTGAATTCTTTTTCAGGTTTGAGACTCAGAAGCTTGACAGCTCGTACATGAATTAGCTAAGAAGAAACTTAATTTAAAAGAATGTAAACAGAGAAAATGAATGTAGAAACTAATCCATCATCCGCAGCACAGCTTCTTTCCAATAAAAATCACAAAATGGGCAAAAAAATCAGAAAGGACATTGAGGTAACAAACCTGTCAACTGAAATGGCAAATTTGTGCGTGTGTATATGTACGTATGTATGTATGTATATTTACAGGAAAAGATAATTAATCTACGAATTCCATCATGTTATTCTACCCAAAAATTTATAACCACCCGCATGAACACTGAAATACAGACATTAAAAACAGAGAAAAATGTCCAAGAGACAGTAATAAGCTAAAGTTTTAGAAATAAAGAGAATGAAAAGAAAAAAATCAAAACTAGAGATGATAGAAATATGAAGTTCTAATTAAATTAAGAACTTCAGGCAACCCCTTGAAAGAAACCATTTCAAAAATCATTAAAAATGCCCTTGCTACACAAAAATAGGACCAGCCTACACAAACTGAAAACAATAAAAAAAAAGAAACTTCAATAAACAGATCAGTGGCACAGGAACACCCTTGGCCTTGAAGCAGAAGAATAAATATTATTTTTCTCTTCAGACAGTCAAAAGGAACCAAAGAGACTTCGAATTCTAGCTCTTACTAGAGCCATTATGATATATGAGTTGAATAAATAGAAAATAATAAATGCTTTTATCTTTTAACAAAGAAAGAACTTTTAAACACCCATCATTGTACAAAAGAAAAAAGGCAGTTTCCAAACAAGAAATAAGAAACAAGAAAAACCCATGTCCCTGCTTTCTTCCCCCAAAGACCAGTCTTTGGCTTTTGCAGGAACAAGAAACTCAAAAACACCAAAAGAAGAGAAAAAAGATAGGAGAAAGGCAAATAGGACCTGAAGTTCTCTGAGCAATGCATTGCAGCTTGTGCTTGTACGGCAACTGGTGGTTAAAGGACTCCCAATGGCCAACATTTCCACAGATATCTCTCTCCAATTATTCAACACCAAAATTTAAAGTGAACCCCAAGAAAAAAAAAGAAAGACTCTTTAGTTACTTCCCAGAAGCAAAGTTCAAGAGACAATCTCTCAAAGAAAAAAATGAACTCAAAAGAAACAAAAAGAAGGAAAGTGAGAAGGAAATGAGTAGATATCAAAAGTCAAAAGAGACATTCCTTTGAAACAAACAGCCTCAGCCTTCCTTCAGATCTGAAAAACTTCAAATCAAAACACCCAACAAACTCTGTTTCAATTTTTTTTTCCCAAAACTTTTTCTCTTAAAAATGCAGAACAATACAAACACCCACCAAAAAGATCTGCAAACACTAAACAGAAGATAGATAAAAGGTGAAGTCTTTCTCTTTTGGATTTTCTTTCTTTTTTTTTTCAAAATTTTTAGAGAAGGAAACAGATGACAGAGACAATAATGATTACAATAAAGAAAAGGAATTAAGCTTTAAAAGGCACCAAAAATTGAGATAATAAATGGGTTTTGCTTAAAATCTGTAGGGTTTGGCTCACATGCTCCCAATGCAGCATAAAAGAGATAATCAAAGAAGAAAAAGTAGAAATAAGGTGAGTTTTTTTCTTGGGTTTGGTACTGAAACAGAGTAAACTCATTGAGTTGAAAGAAAAAAGAAAAAAAAAACAAAACAAAAATCCAATCTTCTTTATCTTACAAACATTAAACAATTTAATTATTTATTATTTTGTTTGGAAATTAGAGAAGCAAGGAACCGACGAATGATCAATACTTCCGGAATCTCTGATATAAGGCGTGTGTTTCACTTCCCAATAATAAGTGGATTTGATCTTAAAGGCAAGATGCCGCGTGGGTCATTAGGGAGTTTCTCATATACCTCTTTTTGAGTGACTACCGACTTTCACTAGCTGTTATGATGTTGAGGTTTAACATGCAAATACTATACCATATATTAATTTCTTGAAATAAAAATATTTTAATTTATTTTAATTATTTCATCTGTTTTGTTTTTTTATCTATTTTTTATGTCTTAAAATTATATATATTTCTTAAAATTAAAATTTTTTATATTTTAAAATTTTCTTATTAATTATAAAATTTTAATTTTATAAAAAATTTAATTTTAATATTAAATATATTAAAATCATAAAAATCAATGCATAATAAATATTTTAAGATAGAGAGAGTAATATTTTATATTTTATTTAAAAAATAACTTTTGTAATTAAATTATCTAATAACAAGTATAATAAATTAATTTTTCTATCAAATAATATTTAAATAATAAAAATAATAAAAACTTTATTACTATATAATATTCTTATATAATTCTTTTCCTAAAAATTTAAAATTCATTTCACAATTAAAACAAATAGTAAATCTTATAAAAATTTATATTAAATTTACAAATTACCTACTAAAATAATTATTTACTTAAATTTAAATTTTATAAATAAAATATTCAATTTTTACCAATTTAATTAACCCATTAATTTTTTTTTACATGGTACTTGGAATATTTAGCTTTTGTACTTTAATTTAGGGTACAATACTTACATGCTTGTGTTGATAGCCTGCTTTTAGCTTGGTTGGTAGAAGAAGTAGGTTTTGTTTTTTCAGGTAAGAAAAAATAAATTGTAGGAGATTTTAATGGTGGCATGAAATTGGAATCTTATTAAAGTAACTTTTTTTACTTGATGAAAAGCTGTCCAAAACATAAGTTTAAATGTGCATTGCCAATTGGGAAGAATTTGTTTGTTGTTATGATTATGTACTTTGGTTGGTACTTGATTATAGTGGGTTAGGTTTATTATTATTATTATTATTAAAAAGAGAATAAAAAATTTATTTTTTATAATTTTAAAAAGTAATAAAAGAGAAAATATTAGTGAATTTGTGTATTTTTCTCTCTTTTTTTTTCAAATTCAATCTTTCAATTTAAAAAACAAAAACCTTTTTCAATTTAAATTAATAATTTTATTCATAGTTTTATACAAGTATAATAAAAAAATAATTTTTCCTTATATCCTTTTTTTCTCTCCATTTTATGCTATTTTGCAAGATTTTTTATTATATGAATACTTTTTACAATAAGGGTGGTAGCCCCACCGGTATTTGAGAGATTTTGATCCAACTCGATTTTTTAAGATTTTTTTTTTAATTATGTTTTGGATAAGATTGGATCTACTAACAATAAATTTTTTAATTAATTATTTAATTTTATATTTATATTAAAAATAATATTTTATTAATTTTAGGTTGAATCAAATCAAATATAATTTTATATAATATTCGACAAGATTGAATTCGAGTATTGAAAATATTTTTTTAAAAATTTAGTAGGATTTGATTCAAGTATTACGAGTATAAAATCAAATTGTATTTGAGGTAAGTAAAAATCTATTTTGATTTGATTGATTGTCATTCTTATTTATAAATGGTATAATTTAATAAATAATAATTTTATAAATATCTATTTTATATGAATGATAAAACAATCAAAATATCTAATATTTTAGCATTTTCAACAATAATAAATTATATTTAATATCAACCAACAAATTAATTCACCAAACACAAGAAAAAGATTATGATATTTTTAAAAGGCATTTTCTCAACAACCATATATAATAATGAATGTGACAGTAAGTTGACAAACACTATAGAATATCCAACAAAAACACAGTGGCTGATGGCGAAAAACTTTAGAAAGTTGATGAAAAATAATTTCAACTTTAAAACCCTTATTTTAGGGTTTTTCTATATGAAAAAAAAATGATTCAACCCAATTATTTAAATAATAAATTATGTGTAAATTATTGAATTAAATATTTCGATATTTTTCTTTAATTACAAGTCAATTTTTTTATGATAACAAAATTTAAGATTTAATTTTTTTAAAAAAGCATTTTGCCCATTAATTTTAACATAATTTGGTAATTTAAAAAAATTATTTGCAGATATAAAAGATATTATATATAATGATATCCCATCCCTTTTATTTATTTCACATTCCATGCTCGTTTTTCTCTTTCATTCTTCTCGTAGATTCTATATGATTTTGTTTTGATTTTGAAAAAATAAATAATTTTTTAAAAAAGAAAAAAATTATAGAACTCACATGAGGACAATTCAAATTTAAAATCTTAAAATTTAAGTCAAATTCTATATTTAGCTAAAAATAAAAATATTATTTAAGTAAATTATAGCATTAAAGTGTTTAATTTTTGTGTTTTAAATATAAATTATATTTTTTTATTCAAGCGACGGTATAACAATTACAAAAAAAAAAAGATCTTAATTTAAAATTAAAACCTTTATATTTTCATAAAAATTTTTTAGCTATTACATCAAAAGACGAAAGATAATTAAAAACTTTATTTAATTAGATATATATATTATTAATAAATTAGATAATATAAAACATCAAATAATATATATATATTAATTTATTAAAAGAGGAAATTAAGAAGCATAGGGTGCTCAAACGTATGCTTTTATCATTTGGCCCCTTTGTGTTAAAAGCCGGCTGTCTCACTTCTCGAACGTGACATTTCATCAACCATTTTTATCCCTCTTCCAGTTCCTCCATTATAGCACCTTTTTTTTTTTTTTTTTTTTTTTCTTTTGCTTCACTATTTTATTGATTATTTTATTTAATGTGACAAGATCTTATTTGAAAATATCTATATCGAATCATTTGATCCCGAATTTAATCGATCTAATTTGAAAAAAAAATTCAATAATTCAATTTCAAAATGACTTCCTTTTTTTTTTTACCAAATTTTGAACTGATCAAATTCAAAATTATTCAAATTTTCTTTGACTTTGATCCAAACATGAAATGAAACATATTTATTAAAAAAATAAAGCTTTTAATAATCATTAAAATAAAATACAAATGCCTAAATTAAAAGAAGATTGAAATTTTGAATCCTTAATTCGTACAAGCGAAAGATGAGATCCTAAAATTTGATTTTCTATATTAGATTCCAAAAGATGGTTTTAGCCCAAAAATCTCTATCTCAATGTTTTTTTTTTTTTTTTTTACTTTTAATTCTGCGGGATTGATATATCACGAGGTTATTAATACTCCTATTGTTAAAACAAATTAAAAAAGAAGAAGAAAAGTAATGTTAACTATATAATTTCATCTTATGAATTTTTAAGTAATTAAATAAGATTTAGTTGATCATAATTTAATATTTTTTGGTACATTCTCATATTCTAATAAAATTACTCATGATATTCAATTTTTTATTTGAAATTATCAAATTTTAATTTCAAATTATTATAATTAAGAGTCAAACACTATATCAATTATTTTTTAATTATTAATAAGATTTGAATTCAAATAGAATCAACCGAACTCTCATTGGCCCAACCTTGTTATTTAAAAAAAAAAAAACTCAATTCATATGCATAGGCTTTATAGTGAAAAATGTCAATTGATTTTAAATTAAAAATCATATATATGTATGATAAATTTGTTTTTTGGGTAAGCTGAGACCCAATTATTTTTTTTTTTTTTGTAAAAAAGTAGTAATTAAAAAAGAAGAAAATTATAGAGTTTGATTGACCCTTGATTTGTATTTTTCAGCTAAAATGAAGAGTATAGCTAACCTTGTTCAAAGACATTTGTGATAATTATATTGAAGAGCAATATGGCCCAAAAATAGACTATAATTGCTATGTTTGATTGACTTTTGATCTACCAACCTTAATACCAATTTTATCTCAATAATCATATAATTATTGACATGACCTATTATTGTTGGTTTGGTGGATTAATCTAATGGAAAACTAATCATAATATAATTTTTAAACTAACAACAATAATTCATTTCTGTAATTTTTAATTTCCCCTTTTTCTTTGGTGGATTAACCATATAGATAAAGACAAAGACAGAAAAAATATAGCTGGCCTAAGAGAAAATACAGGGTGATGGCCCCTCAATGTCTATAGAAAACAATTATGGGCAAAAAAAGATGACAATCCTAAATGGATGATTAGGAAATTTCTCAAAAATTATTATGGTCCCCACTTGTTATCCTCTCAATTCCCCTTTCAATGGGAAAAATAAATAAAGCAATCAAGCATCTAACATTTTGATAATTGTTCTTCCTACCAACTAATAAATGCATCATATCCCAACTTTTTTAAGAAAAAAAAAAGGAAGAAAAAAGCAAGTTTGCCTGGTATCTTTCTTTCTATATTAGCAGTTAGCAAAAAGAAGAGAATTATAGTTATCATTATTAAAGTGAAAAAAGAAGAGAACAAAGCCAATATTTGAGGTTGGTAATTAGGAATCTAATTTTTCACTACACCTTTTTCTTTGAGGTACAAGTTCTTCATCAGAGAATTGCAATCAGGGCTGTAATTAACATTCTGACCACATCAAAAGAGTGAGAAAATATTTAATATTTTTTATATTAAAAAATCCTAATTTAAAAAATAAAAAAATTTAAATATTAAAATTTAAATCGGATATCATATCTTAATCTAATAAGTTCTCGATACTATCAAAATCTTACTAGTAGATTTTTTTTTTTTTAATTGAAGAGTTTGAGAGTGATTAAATGTTCATGCTATAAACCATGGAAGCTTTCTCGAGGGAACAGTCCAGCAATTTCCAGTTCATGTATAAGAATTTGAATTTCTTGAAAATTACTCAAATCCTCCATGGCCATACATGAGTACCATTTATTGTACAATCCCTACATGTAAAGAGTAAGACATCGGGGGCAAACTAAAAGAGCAAGTTTGTCCTTAAAGTGAAGTCATGAAAAAAAGTTGGATGAGGATCTGACCTATGCTGCTTCAGAAACATTGATATATAGATCATGCTTATTCTCTTGCCTGAGGGAAAAAAAGGATAAAAATAATAAAAAAAGAGAGTAAAACAAGGCTGAAGAACAAACAATCCATTCTTCACGAGTAATGGTTTACTACTTCACCAGGACAAACATTTTCCCAAGAAATTTCCTGCTTACCGGAACTTGGCACAAAGACATAGAAGAGTCGAGACAAATTAATATGGACTTAAATGAGAGAAATAAAAAAAATTGGTTTTTAATAAAATTATATGAATATATAACATTTAAAAAAATTTAAAAAAATTCACACACATGTCTAATAAAAAACTCATCAACAAATCAGCTAATATAAATACCAACATAATTAAAATTAAATTAAATTCATACGGGATTAGACTTGAATTGATAATTTAAAAATATCACAACCTTTTTCATCAGAGAAAAATATATATCTTTAAAACTTAAGAAAATGTCTAAATTAGAGTAATTTGGCTTGTCCAACAAAGCTAGAGAAAAATCACTATGTACCTCACAGATGTCATTAAAGAAAAACAGCGATGGTTGTTAGGTGGGGAAGACAGTTGTACAAATTTTATTTGTATTTTTTTTTTGGTTTATGGCAGTGAGTGGAAGTGGGGTTGTTTCTGTTTTAGAATTATTAGCCAAAACAGATGATGACACTTCAGTTTTGACAGAGCTTTCGAGATGATATGTTTGTGGACTTTGCTTTGGTCTTAAACTAAGTTTAAGTGAAGATTAAGTGAAAATTAAACTAAGTTTATAACTTCATTGAAAATTAATTGTTACTTAACAATAAACATTAAATTTTATGGAAGAAATAGTAGTGAAATTATATGCAACAAATCCTCCAGAAACAACAAAACACAAATCATACCATGAAATTGTTTTGCTGGTAAATTCCTTGGTCTACAAGCACATAAATCACAAGCAAAAGATTTTTTTTTCCCTTTATTCAAGCAACTGAAATATCATGCAATAGAAACATAAAATGTTTTCCAAAAGCATGTTCTACAAACAAAATCATGAAGTTATATAGAAAAAGAATCGATTGGTGCCATTTGCATCCCAATTTCCTCTTTTTATTCCCTATTATTATTAACATTCAATTTTTTATTTAACACCTCTCAAATTCAAAATACAAATTTATAAAAAACTCAAACACCTCATCTCCTCACATCCCATTTCCTCACTTTTCTCAACTGAAAAGTTAAAAGATTTTAAGCCCTAATCAAACCAAATTAAAAAAAAAATTCATCCATTTGAAGTTAAAACGTATAAAATTAAAGGCAAATCATTTATTCTTTCTACTTTTTTGTTTGATTTTATGCTAAAATATTTGAGTATGATTTGAATTTTTCAAAAATAAATTTCTAAAAGTTTTTAAATGTTTTCGAAATTGCATGTCCGAAAATTTTTAAGAACTTCTGAAAATTAAAAGTTTTTTAAAGTTTTTAAAAGCTTTTAAACATTCATTTTTGGAAACCTTTAAGAGTTTTCAAAAATAGATTTCCGAAATGAGATGTGAAAGACAAAAAAATATTTGACTAATGAATATTTAAATAATTTCATTAAAAATTAAAATTTTAAAGTGCATTGAGAAGAAATTGGGATGCAAATAGCAACTCTCAAAAAATTTTACAATCAATATATTATTTTCTATTAAATATGTTGAAAATAGTGAGTTAAATATAAAAGTCTTTCCAAAAATAATAATTTTCTTATATTAAAAAACTATTCCTCGCTTTACACCATACAAATTCGTGGCCTAAACATTTTTATAAAATTATCGTACAATTATCTATAAAACATGTACCCTTTAATATTGTGATATAATTTAGTGTAATTTTAACATCATTGTTTTCTTAAATATTGTGATATAACATATTTATTGTATGGTGTGATATATAATTATATAATAAACTTATTTGGATATTATAAGATAATCTTGGATGGTATTACATGATTATCAAAATCTATATGCATCCAAGTCAGCCTAATCAATTCTTGTTGGGACATCCTCATTACAAATTATGAAGAAAGATGGTAGTTGTAGCTTATATAATGGTTTGAGCTTTGAACTTATGCCACATTTGACTCGTTGATTTATTAATTAGTAGTTAGTGCTTACATTGTTTGTTAGCAAAAAATTAGCTATGATGATAATGATTGGAAAATAGTTTATGCATACTACATTATTAAAGTTTGCCTGAATGACTGAATAATTTTCTTTCCTTTTAAATTTCCAAAAGAACTTCACTTAAGAAACCAAATTATTCTACACATAATTATAGCAAATTTACTTTGCCTTTCCATTCTAAATGGCCTTGGTCACTTTTCCCACCAACCCTTTCTAATAAGCTACCACAAGTATTGAATTCGAAAACTTATGAGGGGTGGGTCTACATTTATTTTAGGTATTTATTACAGCTTCATTTTGGATGGCAAGTGAAAATTTTTTTAATCGTGTCATCATATTGTTTTGTAATTGAATCTTTAACGATCAAGTCATAAAACAACAATAATATTATAACACAATAATCCAATCATCCAAATAAAGCATATATTTAATAAGTAATTTGATCTTGTATTTAAATTTGGGAGGACCAAATTTAAATTTATGAGATGGAAAAAATTATTTTTTAGTGTATGACTCAAAATTTTATGTACAACAAAATTAAATAAGTAATCTGAATTTAAATACAACAAATTGCAATATAAACAAACAAAACCTAGTTAACTATTATTGTTTCTCTTCCCTCTTTTATAGTTTAAATTCCAAGGCTTAATCCTAATCATCATTAAAATCTTGATTACTGATTAGATAGCCAGAGTGGCACATACTCTTTCAAGTACATAATTAACATGCAATCAAACAGACTCCAGTTCATGCCCTAAGAATGTTTTTCTTATTTCAGCATCATAAATATTCTCATCTGAGCTAAACAAGGGGAACAAACTTAAATGCAACAACAAACTACATTAAAATAGTAAAACGCTCTTAAATTACTCGGATCTGATGCATCAGTGAGATGTGATGGGGCCCATGTTCCAAAATACTACTTTAAAGAAAATGAAAGATGAATCTCATTTGGTCACTATGAATCTGGTGGTCACAGACATATGATCTAGCAAATGTACTTAAAAAATACAACTTAAGCAGTCTCATGAATTGATTTGCTTGTATTATGATCTTGAAAGTTTGATCCTCCTCCCTAAATATACACAGTGAAAGCTAATCATTTCGTATTCTCTTTGGGATTAAGAGTAAGTTAGTCATTATATCTTATCTCAACGTTGAATTTTGCCACTATTTTTTAATATGATTGAATTTTGTCAATATACTTTTAAGTTGATCATTTCAAATTAACTGTCTCAATTTAACGGAATGTTTTGTAAAATAACAACTTTATTTAAGACAATTATGAAAAAAAAATTGTAATTAAAGGGGCAATCAATCATTGATTTGAAAAATATATTTTTTATTAGTGTTTTTATATTTATTTAAATTTGATATACTGTTAGTATATAAAATTTATACACTGTCAATAAATTAAATAATAACTCCTTAATGAGATAAATCAAATGATAATACCTTATTAATGAGTAAATTTTTTAAAAAATTTTAATTTGTATATATTTATTTTAAAGATTGATATTTGCTTATTAATAAAATATCATCATCTGATTTAATGACAGTGTATAATATTTATACACTAATAGTGTATAAAATATAAACCCATATAGGTAATGCATTATATCTAGCTAACAAATAATTCATCGAATTATCAAGAAAGTTGCATAGGTTAATGTGTTTTCTTATCACTAAAGGGATCATCCAAATTTATATATTGTCAGTTAATTGGAGACATACCATAAAACTGCTTTCTGATCTATAGAAACCTTGGCTAGCAATGGGGTTCAAACACATGCTTAAGAATATCCTTGACTTGTTCAACTATGTCCTCTTCTTTGTACGATGTTACAAACTTAACTGTATGCAAACAAAAAAAACTTTACTTAATACTAATTCATAAATAGAATACTTCTGATTGACAATAATTTATAACATATATTTAAGGGTGATAAAATTCAAGTAGTAATATCTTAGCAAGTTCGTTACTAGTATAATGGAAATTCAAAGTGGTCTACGAAGCTTTAACCAAGATCTAGCTGGTATAACTCTAACTAAGCTCATGAGCAGGCTCATGCATAGCCGAAAATTGAATAAAGACAAGATTGTTCTATCAATTAAAGTATTACTATGACTTTGACAATTTCAAATACCAACCCAAGATCCCACCAAGAATAAAATTCATGACAGGCTAAAATAATCACACTTTTGTTTGTGATGAAGGCAGATGACATTAACAGAGAGCTTTCTATTTGCATATGGCAAATTTATAAAGAGGGTTTAATGTTTTTCTATTAATTTAATCTCAACCACACTAAACACATGGGATTTGTTAAATAAGGTGCTGGAAAATCATTTTCCAGTTCAAGAAGAAATCTTTTGAATTTGTGTTAGCAAACTGATGTTTTAATTCTAACAACTCAAGAATCTTATAACAATTTTCTAGTTAACTACTTAACTTATTGTAACTTAGACACGCCAAGTTACAAGTGCCTTATGCCATGTACAATTAACATTGCTGACATAAAATATAAAACTAGGAACGGAGAAGGAGCTAAGAACAAAACAGAGCTGGGAGCAGCAACAGCAGAATGATAACATAAAGGCTAAAGGAACACACACAAAAAAAAAAAAAAGTACAGTAAAGACCAAAGACAGCTTAACCTGTGCAAGAAGAAGATCAATCTTCCTTGAAAGCAAAATAACTAAAAAATGAGCAGTGGTGGGTCTAAATGGGACCCTTTGTAAAATAATTATCCTCTTCATCATAAGTTTGGTTCAGTTTTATGTCCTCCCTTTATCCAAAGACCAATACAAAATAAAAAGAGACAGGCTGTGGGAATCCTTCGTACTATCAGTCTATTCCCACCTTAATTAAGGAGTCTCGCCTTAGCCATTGTGTTCACACGGGTGATTCTCATGTGTACCATTTTTGGTTGCAAGAGATCATCCATATGTCCTATTGCTTGATGTTGAAGAGGAAAAAAGGGGACCTAAAAGAAGCTGCCAAAAAGTCTACCTACCTTCGAACCAATGTAATGACAGAGGGAAAAAATCATTTCAAAGAGTTGTTGAGTAGGAAAAGTTTCTACCCTTCAGGGTCTGGCTTCAGGTTCTACCTACCTTAGTTGAGTTTATACTCCAGAATGTCATGCTTTTACCGTTGAATAGTGCAAAGGGAGAAGGGTTGGAGTAACAATCAAAACACTACGTGCTTTAATGTAATATCAATAAAACATATGCATCAATCTTTCATAAGGCTTTAAGATTTTTTGGGCATCTATACTTAGGCCTCATTTGGATGCTCGATTATTTTCAGTGAAATATGGTTGGAATTTCTAACTTTATTGATGATTCGTTTGGCACATCAGTTCAGTTTGATTTTGTTGTTTTCAATTGGAATGATCCCACAAATTTTCACTGACCAATGCTCCCTTCATTGCACATCTCTTTTCCTATTTTACCATAATTTTTTCTTTTTTATCTTTTACACCCTTGAAATAAAATGTATGGACAAATATGTTTCCTATATGTATGAGTTATTTGACATTTTTTATTTATTTAGTTTTGCATTTTTGTTATTTTATTTTATTTTTTCTAATTTAAAGTTTTTAAAATTAATTTATTATAATTACTTAAAAAATCATTTATATTATTATTTAATAAATAAATTAATAAATAGATAACATATTAAGTACATAAATAAATAATCAACCTTATAATAATAAATTATTAGAGAATGAAAAAAATAAAATAGATAACTATATAAAAAGTAAATAAATATTAGATATTTTAAGATGTGTAAATGCATTATTATTTTTTTAAAAAATTATTATTTTGAAATATAAAGAAAAAATATAAATAATAAAATATATTATCAACTTATTTATTAAATAAAATAATTACATAATAAATACAAATAGATATATAATTATATAAAAATAATTTTATTAAATTTCAATTATTTGTTAACTTTATAAATACCAAATATATTATAAAATTTATTATATATCAATTTTAATTTGATACCGATAATGATCATTGTTTCGTTTTTTTACATTTTATTTCATTATCATAATTGTATTTATATTTAAACATATATCTCATTATTATTTTTAATTACACCATTATAATAATTAATCTTACTAATATTATTATTTTTAATTTCACTAAAATTAATTTCATCGTTTATTTAAATAAAATCTTAATGAAGACCTTGACCATAGAGTAACCTCATTCAATGACTACTTGACGACAGAAGAAGTTAGCTTTAACTGTGACTAGGACCCTTAATCTCATATGAATCACATTAAACAGGACAAATATGATAGATTGCTTCAAGAAAGGTCACACTAATAACATTATTCATTATCTGTATTAGCTAGAAATTGAATTTTAAACAGCTTCCAGTAGAATTTTCCTAGTTACTGAATCTAGAAAAACAGTTGTTCCCATTATATGAAAAGTTAGAAATCTAATTCTTAGTTACCAAAAACAAAAGAAAAGGAAAATTTCTTGACTATCAGCTTTGTACTTGAAGGATGTGGCTTTATTATTTCACATTTGAACCTACCTAGGTTAGGTTTAAGTCCGTGATCTCCTACCAAATCCCCCTTCCCGTAAAAATCTGAGGAACAGTTACATCAAATTGTTGCACAAGTGAGAATTTCTGAGGAACAATTACATCTCTTTGTTGTACTTGTGAGAATGGCCTATGAGATTTTTTAATTTGACATCATTACATCTACAAATTTTAACAATAAGAAATGAGTAAGTTTTAATCAACATTTGATTAAAAGAGCAATCAATGAAATCATTTATTACTTTAAATGCTTGAATATATTTGATTTCTAAGTCAATTTTCAAAAATCAGATTTTCGTGATAATATTTCAAAACGACGAACCAACACAGCTCCATAGGATGACATCATTAACAAAAGATATTACCTAAAAAAAAAAAAAAGATGAAAAAGAAGATCTCCCTCTGAATCTCTTTGCCCATGGTGAAATATTGATGTCACCCTAAAGCTACAACTCAATAGGAAAAGTCAAATCCAAGGAAAGAAACCTAAACCTGGGTCCCACAATTACAATTTCTTTTGGGTACAGCTTGAATTCCACCAAGGTTTAGAGCTCAAAAAGTACCGGAGCTTGGTTGAAAGAGAAAGGCACAGGGTTCACCAACATAAAAAAGGTTGAAAAGATAAAGGGGCAGGTCTCATTCCCTTGTAATGGTGACCTTTAACTTAAAAAATTGATGATGATGATGATATATATATTTCATGCAGTAATTGTATGTATGATGGACCATGGGATTTATTTTTGCTGTGTACGTGCTACAACACGGGGCTTTGATCTGACATGGCCGGCGGTCAAAACTCAACAGTCTATCTTTGATGGAATTTGAGTGGAAGATGACTGGATTGATGGGACAAGTACCCTAGTTCAAAGGGCAGCGACATATAAATCACTTATTCTCTCGGCCTATCTACATGACTCAAGTGTTATCCAGAGCCAAGAAGAAATGTATTTGGTCTGGTCCATCAGAAATTTTAACCGGTGTTTACAGTTTAGGAAACATGCTAATGTGGGAATTTAATGAGTTGGTATTAAATTATTTATTGATGCTTTAAATACGGAGTTCAGGCAAGAATTTTAGAACTTCAAAATAGTTTAGGCAGTAGCAATTTTTCCATGTATAAAAATTAAACTGTTAAATGGGCCATATCGGGTTAACCCAACCCATTAAAATATCAACCCATATCTTATAATGGATTATGTCAATCTAGCATTGTCATCTAACGGATTATTATCATCTATAAATGGTAAGATCATGACTTAGCAAAACATATAATTATGAATTGTATTGGGCTTTGACACAACACTAATTTTCACATTAAATCAAACCAATCACGAATATTAATAATTTCTTAAATTTATCAATTTTTTAATAAAATTTTGTAAAATTTTTAATTATCTTTTTAAAAATTAATATATGAAAAATATAGTTTAATATGATTCAACAAAATATTTAGGCTCATGAAGATAAGTTAAAAGAATTTACAAAATAAAATTCTCATCGAATTACTTATATCACATGTAATTTTCTTCAAAAATATTACATGTTTTATTTTGTACCTAGACTTCTTCATAATCAATCTTTAAGCAATTATATACACATTTCATGAAAAGTTTTATTTTTCTTTAAAAAGTGATATTACATCAAAATTAAAATATTATAATTTATTTACCAATGGTTTAAATATTTTCTAAGAAACGATTTAGTTTCTATAAAATGCTAATATAAAGTACCAAAAGCCAAGTAAATTTCATCATATGATAAAAATAATATGAAATACAATTCAAGAATCAATAAATTGAGCCTATTATAATATTTATGGGTAAGTACGATACAAATATTAATGGATGTGTTTTTTGTTAGTCTATGTGTCATGTGCTGATCATAACTCTTAATGGGTCGTGCTCAGCTTAAAATATCTAACCTAACACTGCACAAACATATGAATCATGTTTGACACATTGTATACTATAGTAATGGACCATGTCAAACACAATCTATGTCGTGCTGAATCATCATGTCATGGGCTATTCAATTTATACGACATCTCTAACTCAAATTTACTTTTAAGGACATCGGATCTGCCCTTATTCCTTCATTCTTTTGAGAGAATAGGGCCAAAAGATAAATCTTTAAGGCCCAAAAGTTTGTGTTTTATTATTATTTTTGGTTTTTATAAATTTTTAGAAAACATACATTTTGTGGACATGGTAGCAAAAGGACAGGGACATTACCGTAGAGAAATCTTTGATGATAGCAGACACTGAGTTTTAACTTCTAAGTTTCCAGAAAGAAAGTGACTAAACAAGTGTCCAGATAATTCTACATTAATAGCCATTTTAATAACAGAACCTTCAAAAATCATTCTCTAAAAATTCCCTTATTTGGACACTTGTTCAAAGTGATGCAATGTGCAGATCTAATTCAGTCAGTAATATGACTTTATTTCATCATTATGTTTCTGTCTTTAGCAAAAACATATAGATTTCCTTAGTAAATCTCTAAAATGGATTTGTTATCTATAGCACTCTACGAAAAGAAAGATGATTCGAAGACTTTCTATTAAAATTACACCAGTAAAGTCAAATGTTTGAAAAGATTGTAGCATGCCTTCTCATAAGTTCTTGAGTCAGACAGTTGCTCAAATTTAACGTAATTCTACTCTCAAACAAGCTAATGGACTAATGATATTAGGGCTTAAGGGTTGATATCACAAGGTTTGAGTTTAATCGTATTTGGTGATAAATTTATTTGTTTGAACTGTACAAATTTCATTGCTTCATCTTACCAGAAGGTATCTTAAATTCAAGTGACAAGGTAACTCCGAAAACAAGCAGGTTCTATATCCAATCATCTAGTGGAATAAGAAATAACTGTTTAGATAAAACTTGAAGGCAATCATGGCACAGTGTTTTATATGTATAAATCAGACTCTGGATACTCCAAATTGAATGAGCAAACTGAAGTGTTGAGGTTGAAGTTCAGAAATTTCTAAATCCAGTTAGAGTTGCAATGCTTAATCTAACTTTGTTTAAGTATCAACTTAATAATCAGTCAATTCATACCAAAATTTTTTTCCTCAAGGTGGTTGGTTTTGATGGGCAAATTTTCACTAGAAGTATTACTAATATCTTGTTTGGTTAGCTATATATGGTGTTGTCTAACCACGAAATCCCCTTGTTAAACCAAGTATCTAATTGGACTTCAACCTTTTCAACAGTGATGACTTTATTGAAGCTATTACTACAAATAAAACCCCAAATTTTTTCTAAAATTAGATATAAACAATGTATCTGAAAACGATTTTGATGCAGGGCAGCAGGGGTTGGAGAAGAAATAATTTATGCAGTGCACAAGAGAAAACTTACCCCAAGGAAGAACAGGAAACTCCCACTGTTGTTTAGGGACTGTGACTGCATATGAAGTAACCTAGAAAAGGCAAAAAAAGGCAACTTATTAAATTGAATCACATAATTAAAGACTTAACCACATTTAGTGGAGTTAATTTGACTGAAAACGTGCCAAGATGGATGCAGCCAGAGAACATGGACAACTAAAAAGAATTGATGTTTCCTCCTTTTCATAAAGAAGATCCATCACATCCATGCATGCTTCAAAGCTCACCATTTCCCCAACTTTTGCTACTCCCCTACAATGCAGAAGATAGAAAAAAGGGAAATGATACTGAAATGATAGTGATATTTTCAAGTGATACAGATGAATTGACTTGAAATGGAACCAGATTGTTACTTGAACTGAAGAAAAAGCTCTTCAAGGAATAAGAAGGCCACATTTGATGTCCCAATCTCAAATTTCAACGCCTTTAAATTAATAAAAAATGTTAAACATAACAAGAAAAAGGAGAAAAAAAAATCATTGTTAGTTGAATTTGATCAGCTGACAGATGACCTTATATTAAAGCCATTTGAGTCTAGGAGATTTACCTGAAGGAAGATCACCTCCTGCAAAATGTGCTCATCGATCAATCACCATTGCATTCGATTTTTTTTTATTTCGTGATTTTTTTTAATCTTGAATTTTCTAAAATTTTTTATTACATTAAATTTAATTCCAATATCATCAAAACTACATCATTCAAAATCTGTAAGAATATTTTCAAATTTTAATATATAAATTTATTAATCATCAAACTAAAACTACATAAATTGGACGAAGTATATATTCAGAAAACAATGGTAAAATCAACCGTAAAAGTAAGCAACTTACAGCTTCCAAGAAATCTCTAATAGTAAAATGTTGATCTTTAATAAACTTGTCTCCCAATGATTTCAAACATTTTACCGGTAGAGCACGAGAATCGTGTATCTACAAATAACAAACCAAAAAAAAAAAAAAAATTACCTTACTGTAAGAAAAAAAAAAAAGAAGGTCATGAAGTCTAGAATATAGAAACTCAACTTTACTTGAGATCCAGATCGAAATAAGTGAAAATAACTGCAAATTACTCTGTTCCATGGATCGTAAAAGCCAACTTCCCATCTCATTCCCCTGTTTTATCAAACTTTAAAAAAGAAAAAAAGAATCAAAAGAAATTTCATGTACATTAAAATTTAAAATCATAGAAAAAAATTCATGAAATTGAAGAGAGGGAGAGGTTTACGTGGTGAGAGAAGGGAGAAATCGGTCAGCGAAGAGAGATAAAGCAGTATATTTCACTAATGGAGAAGCCTGGAGTTGCTTTCAAATGACAACAAAAAGAAAAATCAATGAAGGAAATTTAATTTTTTTTCCTGAGAAAATTGATATGCTTACGTGAGAAGATTGAACAAGAAATTCCACCGATTTCTTTCGCAGTCGCAGCATTTCTTTGAGAGAATCAGTTTCGCGGGAGTTTTTATTTCAAAAAGGAGGCGAAACTGTTTGCCACGTGGCACTTTACAAAATTTCTATTTTAGAACAGGTAAAGACTATTTGGCCCACTATAATTGGACTGAGCCTAGCCTTTTTTCATTTTCTCTTCTAAAAAAATTATAAAAAAAAAGCAACTCTCAATATCTGTCAAATCGTATATTTGTAACCTAGGTTCAATTTTTTTTAATTAAGATTTTGATTTTAAATTTTATAAATAAAAAAATAAATTTAAAAAATTTTAATTTTTTATGGGATTCGATCCGATTCAACTTCGAATTAATCGGAATCCAAATTGGACAAAAAAAATCATATATTTGTATTCTATTTATTTTTTGTTAAATAATATGTAAAATATAAAAAATTATAATATTATAATTTACGTTGATATTTTAAATACAAAATATACTTTTAAATCATATACGATTTTCTGTTAAAGTTTTAAATTATATTATTTTTATATATTTTATTAAAATCATTTTTAGAAAATCATGTTGGTAACAAAGTACAAAACCCTTGTTTTTTTCCGTTCTCCTTCTTTTTTTTTTTTTAATTTTCATATTAGCTTTCTTTATACAATTGGCATTTTAAATTTACAAGGCATACTTTTAACTAAACAAAAAAAAAAAAAGTTATTTCAACAAGTGTAACTGATCACATGATGGTCGAAAGAAAAAAACTTTTGATTAATATCTTATCCTTCAGTCTTCATTATTTTTTGTGCTTTCAAAAGCATCGAATAATATTGGGATTTGGAAATTATTAAACTTTCTTTTTCTCAAATGCCTCAACTAGGGGAGTGATATCTACTGTATTTTATTGCAAAAAAATTTTATTTCTCTTTTCGTTGGTATTAACTAATTTATTGGTCCATGTTTCATCAACCATTGAATGAGAACTTACATGTACTATGACACAGGCACAATGTTATTTCACCACTTGCCAATTGTTAAATCATATCTAGACCTTATAATTAATTAAGAGATGCTCCAACTAGTAAATAAAATTAATTTGTTTTGGTTGATACTACTAGTAGATACAAGAATATTAAATATGATAAAAAATTAATACGATTTAAAATTTTGATAAAAATTATATGTGAATTTAAAAATCAATACATATAATAATATAATATTTTTTATATTTTATACATATTTAATACAAAATAAATAAATATAAATACACCAATCGTCACGTCTAATCTTTAATTCTTTCATCCAAACATCTGAATTATTGCCATCTAGTGTACGCTCCTTCAAATCTTTCTTTTTTCTTTTAAAGATGACATTATTTCTAGATTATAACCTTGACATCTGCCAATCAATTAGGTTCTTAAGCTAACTCTAATCATCAGGAAGTTTTGATTAAATTAGTTGATGGTTAACATGAACTGCATTGGGGTTAGCATGCAACACCCTGGTTGGAAGCAACAAGGAGCAATCGGACTTTGGACTCGACTTGTTGGACCAAAACAAAACCTAATTTTCTTTTATATTCTAATAAAAAAAATGAAAATATTATTTGGACTTCTTCTCTGAGCTAGAAAACAAAAATTGGCGAATCAGTACACCAAAAATCACTGTACACTAATCAGCAAATTTAAGTGCAACTACCATAGACTTAAAAGAAAGTTCTATCATATCTTTTTAATTAATTTCTTTGTCACCTTCTTTAGATACCTAATTTTGTTTGAAATTATTTAATTTTGTGATAAGTAATTTAGATGACCAAGCAAAAAATATGGGTGATGACTTGTTGTGTTTTTTTTTTAAATTCGTCTAATGATCGAGTTTTCAATGAAATCATTGAGATAATTCTCTATAATTTAACATGCATCAAACAATTATACAACAAGAGTAGTTTAAATATTTTTCTTGTTAAATTTGGAAGCTTGATCTTTCTTTACATTGAAAGTCATTGGTTGAGGATAGCTCTAACTGGCTCGTAATTCTGTCAAACCTGTCTGATAAGAAAATGCTTTGAAATTGTTTCAGCGAATGTAAAACCCCAACTTCAGCAGTAAATATTGCTTTGACAGGTCTATGATCAGAGAAATTTTCTTCACCTCTGTTATATACATGTTGCTTTAATCCTTCCCCATACCATATTATTCGATCACACCTGAATCAAAAAAAAAAAAAAAAAAGAAGAGGAAATTTGTGAAGGACTGAAATTCTTTGAATTATTATAAGAATGTTTGATGTCACTCAGTATGCAATTACCATGCTGGGGCACGCTTCTTTTCGCCTTTTTTGCTTTGATTAAAACCCCCATAGTAAACATCAGAATTCGGACAGTATTTATAAGTTGGAGCAAATGTGATTGATCCTTCATGCCAACCTTTGAGTTGACCATTCATCAGCTCCAGCCTTAGCTTCATTTGCAACATAGTTTCATGCCAAAGTTTAGAATGAGAATTAATTCAGAAAGAATAATATTTGAATGCATTTGTTGTGGTGTTTTATTGTTTGATTACCTGATCATTTTCTAGCAGGGCATTCCATTCTCTTCTGTCCACTAAGAGCCGAACAGTTGATTCTGGTAGGGAAATTCTATAATTCAGATCTCCAAGCAAAATCACCCGACTGCAACGGAACAATGTATCGTTAGCTGATATCACCAAGATACTCCATGACCGCAAAGGCAGCCTGGGGATATGAGTTGCAGGTATTAGAATTTTAATGCCAGATTTATTGCATGAACTAATTAAACTAAAGTCCTGGAGTTCAGTATTAAATTTATTTTAATATGCTATTCATAGTCTAAAAAGTAGTAATTTAACTTGTTGATTAACAAGTCAACTTTATCATAAATAAATGGATTTGTTAATAAAAGCCGGTTTACCAGTAAAGAAATCATCACTTTCAGTTGGGTTATCAAACCATTAATTTCATTAGCCCACCGGATTAAAAATTGCTCTAACAACTACAAATGTTTAGCAAACAAATTCAAAGTTGGAAACTAGTAATCAAATAATGATGTTTGAGCTTTATAATTTATTGGCTATTCATGTCTTATTTTCATGATTTATAGTGGAAAGAAACATTGATTAAAGAAGATAATTAGTATTAAATTACTGCTCCATGAATCAATAATGAAATTGTTTTAGACTGTTTCAAAAAGATTATTAATAATCAAGTTATTTTACATACTCATGGTCTAGGATCTTTCTTGGGAAATCAAGTGAAGGGCCTCTAGGAAAACTTGTTCTGGACAATATTTCGGAAACATTGGAGTTTCTAAGCTTCTCATCTCCTTCTCTACCCCCAGAAGCCAGATGACAGCACACAAAGCAGAAGCTTGTTTCATGTAACCGGAATCTAACTGATACTGAACCCTGCAAACCAAGATTTTAAAGAGTGAGAAATAAGGAAAACAATGAAGTAAATTAAAAACCGTCTGAATTAAATCTAATGTAATTATATAAAAAATATTTTTATCCTGATATCAATGGCCTGTGTATAGATTTAAGTTCTATTATTGTCAAAAACTGTAGAAAGTAGAATCAGAATTTAATTAAATTGGTTCAAACAACCACTCTTACAAGATGATGTTCAATAGATTTGAAATTCGAATATTTTCTCAATTCTTATATCGTGGCCTCTCTTTGTTAAAAAAAAAAATTATAGAAAGTAGTACCAGTCATTTTTCCCTTTTGGGATAAATACCAAATCAAAGAAAATAAAAATTTTCCACTTCAAAGGAATATATATGGTCTGATTGATTGATTGATTGATGATGATGATGATGATTACCTTATTTCCAAGGCAGCCCATGATTCCACAGCCAATACATGAGACACTAGGATACTCGATGTAAGGACAAAGATAGCTTCGAACCCAAACTGAGATTAGTATCCCAACCATTTGCTTACTCATAACACACCGGAAGTCTTGCCCCGGGATGCTGTTTCCGATTGATAACTTTCCATCTTCATTGGAATGTTGGATTTTGTCTCGGCAGCGTGTTTTCTTGTTCAGGGCTTCTCTAATCAGGGAATTCCATTTCATGGAAACCTTGCCATTTTCTGGTCCCAACACGTTGGATGTGCTAAGGGGTACAATTTCTTGAAACCTGGAAAGAAGAGAGGAAAACAACAATGATATCATTGACTTAATCAAACTGTAAAACTTCAACTCTCATTGTTTGCTTTCTTGTAATAGTAATTTTACTGTTAGTGATTACCCAAGAACGTAGATGTCAGAGGAAGTGTTGCCTGTATCTAGCAAATCCTCCATATCCAAATCTTCATGTGGTGCAACCCCTCCAACATTCCAAGTACTAACGAAAATCCTTAGGAAGAAAAAGAGGAAAAATGAAAGAAAATTAGAGACATATATATGGAAGGATGATCATAAATCTTACAATGATACAAAGTACATAGCTGTTTCTTATACCTATAATTATGTGCATCCTTATGATGACTGAATATGGTCTTGGGTTTCAACGATGGCTGATCTAAGCTTGGAATTTCCAACAGGGTTTCTTTGTTGCTTGGAAAATCTGCTACAAAGTTCTTGCTTCCTAATCTCTTTCTAAGGATCTTGTTAGCTACCAATCTGGGCCACATAACCTGGAATCACCATAGACAAAGAGTTTTAATACTATATCAATATACCTCCAAATGACAAGAGCTATTGAATAAGTTATAGAATATTAATCAGTGTGCATGGCATGAAGTGTTACAGAAAGAAAATGGCAGATTAAGCAGTACTAACTTCTTGGTTTCTTGGCATGGTGGAAAGAGAGGGAAATGGGAGAAGGAAAGCTGGAGGTGATATTGGCAGAGGTGAAGGAGATATGGAGAAAGGGTTGGATAGAGAATGCCAAAACAGATAAAAATGACAGGGATCATACTGAGGAATTGAGAGAGACCTCTGCAAGTTGAGAGGGAAGGAGCTCTTAATTTCTTAAAAGAGTAACGACTTGCAATAAATTTAATTTCCATTAAAAAAGAATAGAGAGAAGAAGAAAAAGAAATGCATGGTTCTTTTTTTGAAGGCTTAAACTTTTGTATTTGTTGGGGCTAATTGGAGGATATCCTATATTTTGTAGATTTGTTTAAGAAGGAGCAAGTGGGGGAGGTCCATAATAAAATACTAATAGAGTAGAGAAATTAGATTAGAAAATGGAGAAGAGTTAATCAGCTGAGCTGCAAACGCCCCAGCTACAGGGAACCATGCTTTTGCTTACATGGGTGTCTTCTTTCTCAAACAAAATTTTCAATTCTCCAGTTGCATGATATTCATTTTTTATCTTGAATCATATAATGAAAAATGACTTGTAACAAATGATAACTTTCTACTATCAATAAATCTCATCAATCCAAATTACAATTGCAGAGTAATCTCTTGCTTCCAATTATAATTGATTTGTAAGTCATTCATGGATAATTAATTGAATCAGGCTGCACTGGGTCATCGAGGTTTATGTTATTTAGGGTTTGAGTTGATGAGGATTTCAGTTAATCAACTTGGGAGATTAATATACGTCTCTAAGCATCGCCTACTAATCAGCAAATCTCACGATGAGAAATTTTTTGATAAAATTCAAGGTATGTACATATAAAAACTTGTCAGTTTTAATTTTAAGTTAAAATTTTGTATTGTTAAATATGATAATTTTTTATTTTAAAAATATATTGTTAAAAGCAAACAATAGGAATGATATAACTAAGGGATAACGATACCATATCAAATATATGATTGTATAATCAATTTTCATGGAAAGGTTATGTTAATAGGAAGGGAACCCAACTTCGTACATATTTAAGTTATAAGAAGGAAAAAGGAAACTTCTGAAGCTACTATATATTTTATTTTAGTTGGTGAATGGGTTCTGCTTTTATTCCCACAAGATCAGATCTCCAAAGAAGTGCTCCTTTCTTAGCAATCTTTATCAGTCTGATGAAAGATTGAAAAATGCGCACTTGGAATCTGTAGAGCTGATGATCTTTCTGTCACTTACCCTAATTTCAATTTGAGCAGAGGCGGTAAGATTTGGATTTAATTTAATTTTTTTGAATAATATATAAAATTTTAAATTTTGAATTAAATTTTATTTGTTCGATTCAATTTTTTTTATTTAATATGACTCAGAGTTTAGTTCGATTCCGTGGTTTTCAAATTTAATTTTTTATTTTTATATATTATTTTAATATATTTAAATAGATATAAGTATAAAATAGTTATTTTTATTTTATAAAATTTTAAAAAATATATAAAAAAACTAATAACAATATATAATTTTTTTCAATTCAATTTTTTTTCAATTTTTATTTTTCAATCTAAAATTCGATTCGAATTTAATATATACTTAATATTCAAATTTAATTAAAATCAAATAAAAAAATTAATCCAAACGAATCAAACATTATAATTTAAAATCAATTTTTATTTTTTTTTAATTTTTTTTCTCATCCTTAGTCAACCTATGTTTCCATCAAGAGGGCTACTCTAATTAGTTCTAAACCTACATTTACCAAGCTTTTCATCAAAAAAGCAAAATGTTTTAATTTCGTTAGTAAAGTTTTGACAATTTAATTGGAAACAATCATATTAATTATGTTGTAAAATCATTTTATAGTGAATTCACTTAAATCTTGGATCTCATGAGAAGTGTTTGAATTCTTAGAGTTGAAGAATTGAATTTGGCTTTTTAAAATAATACATTCAAAAAGCATTTTGTTTGTATTGAAAAAAAAAAATTCTTGTGGAATAAATTTGAATATTATCATATTAAAATTTCACGTGCAGAAAAATAAGTTCTTCAATTCAATTGTTTATTCAAAAAACATACATATTATTTTTAAATTTATTACAATAAATATTAATTTAAAAATATAAAAATTTATAATATAAAATAATTACAATTTTAAAAAAAAATAAGTTTTTAATTCATATATTAAATATGTAATATTGACTATTATCAATTTTATATATCACTTTACCTTGATAATAAAAGCTTCTCACCTTCTTGAATGGGAATTGGATCATCATAAAAGTATTGATCTAATCACTTTCAGTAATATAAAATTACTGTCACATAGGATTATCAAGTGATTACCAAACATAATGATTTAATTATCATGTGTAGATCACTATAATTTTTGAAGTGATTACTTCATACCAAATACTATCTAGAGTGATCCAATTGACTTTTAATCATTCAGTATAGATAAAGGTGTAAACAAACATAGTTTTCGATGAATTGTTCGTAAACATGTTCGGTTTCTATTCATTTATATCTGTTTGTTAAGCTTAACAAGTGATATATCTAGAACAATATTTTTATGTTTGTTTATTAAATGAATTGAATACGAACAAAAGTCTTTTTAATTCGTTTATGTTCGTGAACAAATTCATTTAAAATTTGTTTAAAACTTGTTTGTTTATTGTTCGTTTGTTATTTGTTTGCTATTTGTTTATAATAATACTAATAAAATTGTAATTTTATCATTTACCCTAATCATATTTTAAGATTCGTTTATATTTGTTTTGATTTTTTTATGTGTGTTTAAGGTTTTATTATTTAATTTTATTTGGTTATAATTTGTTTATTACTCATAAATATGTTCATTTATATATATATATATTTGTGAATATGTTATTTAACGTTCACAAATGAGTTCGTTTAACTTAATTAAATCAAATACGAATCAAATGTGAACAATTTACTATTTAAATAAACTAAACACGAACGAATAGAGTAATTTTCTTAATGAATATGAACTGAATATAAACACCTCTAAAAATAAACGAACAAATAAATTGAATACGAATCAAATGTGAACAATTTACTATTTAAATAAACCAAACACGAACGAATAGAGTAATTTTCTTAGTAAATATGAACTGAATACAAACACCTCTAAAAATAAACGAACAAATCACATAAATACATTCATTCGTTCTTATTTAGTTTGTTTACAACCCTAATTATAGAATCTAATTTTACCATTTGGTTCAATAGTAAAGGATAATTCATAAAAGGGATAATATCACAAATGATTTTAAATTATAGCTAAATGTTCAATGTTATATCTAAATTAAAAATTTTTAATGTGATATTTAAATTATAAATTATTAATTAATGTAATATTTACTTCTAACGTAATTAATTTCAAATAATAACACATGATAAACAAATAATACATCTAATACCAAATTAATTAATAAATTTATAATTCAAATAACACATTAAAATTTTTAAAATTCAAATGACATATTAAATATTTCATTATATTTTCCTTTCATAATATTGCACTTTCGTAAAATATACTGATAAATAATCGGCTAACTCAGAGATACCAGCAAAGCTGATGCATTCACCAATTTCAGAACAAAGATTAAACAGTTCCTTCGTGTAATTCTTGTCGTGTTATGGATATCATCATTTATAAAAAAACAAAAAAAGAAAGAGTATATGACCTAGTAATATTATCTAACCGAATCCTGAAAAGTTTGAATCCTTCACAAATCACAAATTTTTAATTTTTTTTCCAACTATCCTAATCCTTAAATAAATATGGGGCATCCCATTGGCCAATATTCCAATGAGAAGTTCTTTCATGGCCACCACCATAGCAAATTTCTATAATAAAAATTGCAAATTGGGTTTGAATTTGATAGGAACCCAATCACCAATAGCTGGAGGATCTCCACGATTTCATTATTTTATATGCCTTTCTTTTTTGTTTATTATTATTTTTTACTAAATAATAAAAAATTTTGACAAAAAAACAAAAAAGAACAACACTCCAATAAATCATCTCTGTTTATTGTTTATTTTATTTTCATTTGTAGATTTTAATTTAAGAAAATCTGGATGAAGACCCACGACTTTAAGTTAAATAAAAAAGTCTACCAATGAATAGAAATTAACGAATTTAATAAGATTAATTTTGTAGTAATTATTGGGACATTGACAGTGAAGTTTTTGTGGGGTTAATTTTTTTTAATAATTGTTGGTTAATCAGAAGCAATTATGATTCAAGTTGCTTCTTTGTCGGCTTGGCCAAATAATTAGCCAAATATTGAGAGAAAATTGAGAGAAAAAAAAAGTTAAACTAGAGAATTTATAAGCCTTTTTTATGTGCGTATTTCTTCAGGAAATCTGAGATTAGTATTTACTGATATTCAAATATGTTTAAACTTCAAATAGCAAATATATATAAATTTACTTCAAATCAAATTATTCTCCAATTTTTTTACGTGGATGATCTAATACAAACTGTCATAATCTCTAGATTCGTAGATTTATTGTAAGACATTGACTTAAGGAGTCGTCACAAATATTTTTTATTTAGGTGCAATTGATCACCTAAAGAATCTATCCTTTTAAGGAGCTCTCAAGCTTGACTAAAGATCTTTAAAAGAATAAGTTCGGGTCTACAAATCATAATAAAGTTCGAGAGTTCGGTTACATGTGGAGAAGATTATAGCAACCTCACATGCCCATCAGAAGATGGTACCAGCTCAATTTCATGTTATCTGATAAGCCTTAAAAATTTTACTAAGTAATTAATTATTGAAAATTATTCTTAATTAATTTTAATACTTTTGGTAGGAAATTAAAAAAAATTCTCTTATCTCAAGAGTATACAAAAAAACTACTGTTTCTCTTGCAGAAGCTCCATCGTCGAATTATTTAACATTAAAAAATTTTTAAGAAAAGAAAAAGATAAAATGAGAAATGAATAATGATTCGACTTTCGATATAGATCTTTTTTTTGTTTTATAAGAAAAAAAACTCATCCTTTTACACAAGAAAAATTGATACTTTCAATTTTTTCTTAAAAATTTTTTTCAAAATTTTTTTTTTAAAAAAATTGATACTTTCAACTTTTCCTAAAAAATATATATTTTTAAAAATTTTTTTTTTATTTTCAAGAAAAATTGAATACTTTCAACTTTTTCTCAAAAATAATTTTTTTTGAAAATTTTTAATTTTTTATTTTTAAAGAAAATTGATACTTTCAACTTTTCCTCAAAAATATTTTTTAGAAATTGAAAATATTTTTTAGAAATTTTATTTTCAAAGAAAATTGATACTTTTATCTTTTCCTCAAAAATATTTTTTAGATTGAAAATATTTTTTAAAAATTTTATTTTCAAGGAAAATTGATACTTTCAACTTTTTCTCAAAAATATATTTTTTTAAATTTTATTTTAAAGAGATCATTAAAAATTAAAGAATATTTAATTAAATGAATAAATTATTTCAATTTAATCCATAGATAAATTGGAAAATAATAATAATAATAATAATCATATTAATAGATAAATAACAAAATAAACAAAATAAAAATAAAAAAACCTTAGAGCAGTTCAACTCAGTGTGACAGAAGCGCGACTCAAGACAGAAGTTGTTGGACGCTTGATACGCAACTCAGCTTAACGCTCAACAATGGCTAAACGAAATGGTTAAACGGGTTAAAGCACTACAGGTCGGGTCAAATTTCGGACGACGCGTGGATCCTACCACTTTCAGCTTCCCCAAAACGACGTCATTTTCAAGTAGTATAAAAGGCAAAAATTTTCCTTTTTCGTCAGATGCTTCACCCATTTCTCTCTCTTCCTTCAATTTTCTCTGCGTCTCTCTCTAGACGCGAAAAACACCGATGGAATGCTCGTCGATTTTTGGGTTTTAAATTCGGATACTCGATTTTTCGTCGAAAAAGTCGTTGAAAAACTTGAATTTGATAAAAAATTCACTGAATTGGAATTTTCTAGAAAAAATTACCAAAAATTCAAAAAAATTCTTAAAAATCTCAAGACCACTTTTACACTTTCTAAACACCTTTTTTTGCTTCTCTTTTCTCTCTGTTCACTTTTTGTGTATTTTTTGTATTCTTTGTGTGTGTTTCTGATCTATCTGTTCTGTCTGTCTGTGTATTTATAGACTGTAATCCGAGAGCCCTAAACTAAAAAAGATTTTTAGTCCTTTCTAAGTTTTAATTTCAACTTTTAATCCCACCTAAACTCTAATTTCAATCCCACTTAAACTCTTCCTATTTTTTTTTTTTTCTAGCTTTTTCATTTTTTTATTTTTTTTTTTTATAAAAATCAAATGTAGACTCCCGAACAGATTGGGGTGTCTACACAAACTACTTAATATTAAAAAGCTTGAACTTATTCAATTCATAAGCAATTTGAACTCAAGCTTAGCTTAATCTTAGTAAACATGATAGTCAAATGTTCGTAAATAACTTGATTCTTTTAAACCCTTTAAATCCAAAGAGATTATATATATATATATATATATATATATAAGTAAGAATTTGTTATAATATATAAGTAAGAATTTATTATAATATATAAGTAAGAATCTGTCATAATATATAGTAAGAATTTAAACCTAAATTTATAAGATGCTTTTTATGAAATAAAATTGTGAGAGTTTTGAGTTAAAATGGACAATACTTTGAAAATTATGTGTGTCTTCACAAATGATATCAAAGCGGTTATCAGTCAGATGAGAGCTAAGTATTACACAATGAAAGTCACTTCTAAAATCCTGTGATAATTAAGTATTATATGGTAGGATCCATCTCAAAAATCTTAATGTCTAGTGTAGTTTTGGTTTTGTATTTTTATCTGTATAATTTTGTGATTTTATTTGTACTTTATGTTGGTTTGATGAGAACGTCAAAATTTAACAAAAAGAGTTTATAGCATTCTAATCTTATATCAGAAAATTCTGAGAATCTATTATTATATATAAATAGGGATTTAAACTCAAATTTATGAGATATTTTTTGTGAAATAAAATCAAAAGATATTTGAATTAAAAAACAAATAATATCTTGCGAGTTTGATGCCCTCTACACATATATATTAATTATAAATATAATTAAATTAAATTAACTCATATAAATGAGTGGCCTACACAATTTGAAATAATCGAGTCTCTATATATAATTAATTAATTTACTCTAAGGTTCTTCGTTCATCTTGGCCATTGAAAAAAAAAGTCCACAACTTGAAGCTATAGTTAAATCCTTAACCAAATTTCTTACCTACCCAACCATTTCAAGTGGAAGTAAAGACAGAATCTGAGTGCTGAGATCAACAAGATCATTCAAAGACAAATTGGCACTAACGTTATGCATATTTTTTTTTCTTTACAGATAATTAATCTTAAATTTGAGAAACCTTAGATTCATCAGTATTATTATTGGTCCAAAATCCCTATCTAATGGAACAATAAATTTTAATAATGCATGGGTTGGTCGTAATTGGTGTGTAATTAAGCACGCCCTAATAAAACGCCAAAAGAGATCTTATTTTAGGGGACCAATTATATGTCTTTAATGAATTATTATAATTATAAAAGGAATATATATATATATATTAAGAATGATGAATCAAATACTTGCATCAATAATAATTAACAAAAAAATGTATTTCCAAACAGTCCAAAGAGAAGATGTGCTCTGATGGGTGAGATACAAGACCCCCCATCTTCTTTGGTTTTAATATTGGGCAGGGCTCCCCCTTAGTTTTGTTCTTTGGCTTTATATATATAAGTCAAATTAATTGAAAACTTTGAAGTGTTTAAAAATAAAGGGTTGAGAGTATATATGGGGTGGTTGTAAAATTGGTGGATAATCCTAAATGCACGGGAGGGAAGCTATATTTACGTTCTTCCCTTATTGCATTCATATTCGGCTTCGTTCCTTTTCTAGTTTCCTTAAATCGTGAGGGGGAGAGAGAGAGAGAGAGAGAGGAGAAATGTCGACTCTGAAACTACCTCCGGTGCCACCTTGCCACCGCGAAGATGCCATGGAGATCTACCTGGCCTTCAAAGGTAATAACTATTCTTTTTCATTTCTCTACAATCTTTTTTATTTTCCAAACCTCCGTTGTAGATTTAATTGCATGAAAATTGTTCTATTCCAATTGGTCTAAATATCAAGGAACTTGTGAAAGAAAGCCTCATGCAACTACAAGATAAACCCATAGCCTTCTTCGTGAGAAGAGTTAATTTCATGAAACCGATAAACCACGGACCGAAATTTTCTTTATTTTGTGGTTCTTTTTATTAGGTTATGGTGGAGAAAATTTTGAAACCTTTGGAATATGAATAAGAATTGGAAGGAAATGCAATGTAGCAACTTGAATCACACATGAACAATGTATGAACAAATTGTTTGGGATGATCAAATCTTAAGATTATTTGATGTAAGTGAGAAACATTGACATTGTCAAATGCCAAAGTTTTGGTTCTGATGACATCCTTGTCTGTTACATTTCAGGAATAGGTTGTGATTCTGCAGCAATTATCAATATTCTAGCTCATAGGGATGCTACACAACGCTCGCTCATCCAACAAGAATATGAAACCGCCTACTCTGATGACCTTAGGAAACGTTTGTCATCAGAGCTCACTGGCCATCTCAAGGTGATATTTAACATGGAAATCAAATTATAGTCAATTTTCAGTAAAATATAGGAACCTTCGGTTTCATCAATGTACAATTGACAATAGCTACTGATATCAACTGTGATCAAACATTTACCTGTTGTTCTTAGAAAGCAGTATTGCTGTGGATGCACGAGCCAGGGGCAAGGGATGCTTACATTGTGAAGAATGCTTTAAGAGGCACTGTTAAAGATTATAAAGCTGTAACCGAAATAATATGTTCCCGTACTTCATCCCAAATTGGTAAACTTAAGCGAGCTTATTTCACGAATTTTGGTACTAATCTTGAAGACGACATCGAATCTGAAGCATCTGGCGATCTTAAAAAGGTCCTCTCTCTATCTTCATTGTACAATTTATTATTCCTTTTAGGCTGACAAGGTGAAATCACATCTATAGTAAGTTCATATGAAAAATTCATTGCTTGACTTGATTTCACACAGTTACTCCTTGCCTTTATAAGTACATCCCGCTATGAAGGCCCGGAATATGATGAAAGTTTGGTAGAAAATGACGCTAAAGCTCTGCACAAAGCTGCAAAGAAATTTGGACTCTCAGAAAAGACTTTCATACAGATTTTCAGTGAAAGAAGTAGGGCACACCTTTCTGCTGTTAGTATCGCCTACCATAAATTGTTCAAAAAACCATTAGAGAAGGTACTTTTTCCACACTCTACACTGAAGTATTGAGCTTTGTCTTCCATGTATCAACCCGGATGTGATGCTCAACTGCGCTCAACTTATTGCAGGCAATAAGAGATGAAGCACATAAAAATTTTGAATATGCCCTTAAAACGATATTAAGATGTGCTGAAAGCCCTCCAAAGTTCTTTGCAAAGGTGAGATTAACTACATTGCCGACAATGGTTCATGATATTGATTCTTGATTAAATAGTTCATCCTTGTAGCTCCCCTAGTGACAAGGTTTTCTAACTACAGGCGTTGCGGAAGGCAATGAAAGGTCTAGGAACAGCTGACACTGCACTAATCAGGATTATTGTTACAAGAACTGAGATCGACATGCATTATATAAAGGCTGAATACCGTAAGAAGTATGGGAAGACGTTAAATGATGCCGTCCATTCTGAAACATCAGGCCATTACAGAACTTTTCTGCTATCTCTTTTAGGTACCAACCATTAGGCATATTTGGCCTGGGGATATCATCTTGGACACAGCATGATCCTAACAAGAAACCAGAGATTGACTTTCCAGAACTTGTTCGTGATCTAATGAACATGTGATCACATGCTTAATTTGGGTTAATCTTCTAGACAGATTTTGCTGGAACTGCAAATCTTTTTTGTATCTATCAAGGAAGATTTTCTGGCGTGTATTTTGATATAATTGTTTATACTCAATGCTTGTTATACTTGTAAACAATTTCTAACACATTTCAAGTAATTATATGTTTGATGTCAAGTTTAAGAATATTGTTTCTTTTTTTTTTCCTTGTTTTGATTAATTCTAGCGAATATCAGCTCTCAATCATTTTTTTTTTTTGTTGAATAAAAAGTTTAGGAGCAAAGAAGTTAACTTATCTCTAAAATTAAAACAAATCGTTAATTCATAAAAAAATTTACGGATCCTTTAAAAAGTTTTGAACTTGCAAATTACCTACCAACATTTACCAATAGAGGATCATAAAAATTCGAACCTGAATATTTTATATCCAAATTCTAAACCTTAACCACTGTCAACTATATTTCACTAAATGAAATGTAGCCTTTTACGTAAAAAAATGTAGCCTCGGACCTCAGCTCAGGCTTTAAGTTAAAACAGTCAGCCCAATGCCAATCTCAGCGTGGCCCAATAAATCATCTTGCATTATGATTGAAGTTCAGAGAAAAAGGCCATAACGTCCATTCAGCCCAATTTTTTTTCGTATAGTTTTTTTGCTTTTTGACAATCTTTTTAGTAATTATTTTTATATTTTATATTTTTATCGGAATTTTGGTTTATTAAAAATCGTTACAAAACATTTTTCTCAGATGGAACGTATATAGTAATAAATAGAAATCATATATGACCAAAAAAAAAAGAAATACCATATAAGACTATATGATAAAAAAATAAGTAGATAACTAAATTTAAAACCAATCCCAGACAAAAAAAAAAAAAAAAAACTTTAAACCAATTAACATAAAGATAATTGATTGTTTCGTTCAAATATAATAAAAATCATGGTAGTTTAAAACGAAATAAAAGTAAATGGTAAAATTAAAATAAGAACAAATTGAAACTTAAATTTTTACATGTTTTCATATTAAAACATACATTAAAAAATTAAATGTAAATGTAAAAACAATCTGTATTGAAGAATAAATTAAGCAATAAATTTTTGGAGATTTATAAAATAAGCATACGTAAATCGATTTTAAAAAATCAAATTAATATTGAAGCAAATAATCTTAAATTTATAAATTAATTTTGAAAATTTAGATTAATATCGGAGTAAATAATCCTAACCTATTTACTTGCCTTCGGTTTATATGTTCATGCTTTAATTTTTTTTTTTTATGAATATAAACAATTATCTAGATTTAGAATGCATTAACATATAGCAAGACATGAACCATTATTTAGATAGGAAATTTAGTTGATGGAGACGCAAAAACATATGAGCAAGCATCTTCCACAAATTTTGCAAAACAGGCTATCACCCTTTGCTTTCATGTTATAGTCAAATTCCTTGAAACATGGTTAGCCAGTTAGAATATTCTCAATATTAGTCTATATAAATGCCATTAAATTAATTTGGCTTTCCAACGATATTTTACTACAGAACATCGATTCGTCTAAATTATTTTCGTTTTCCCACTTTTCATCTGTTCTTGCCGTCTTCCTTGCCTTTTTAAGCCTTTGTCTTATCCCCTATTTTCATCTGAAAAGGCCATGGTGGCGTCAATGGCATCCATGGCTACCCGTTTCAGAACAAGAGCTATGGTCAACCTATGTTATTTGGCGGTGGTGTTTTGTGCATTCTTGGTTCCAAGTTTTGCGGAGCTTCAAAGGATTGAACACCCGACGAAAAGTGATGCGTCACTTAGCTTTTTGGTTGTTGGAGATTGGGGCAGGAAAGGGTTTTACAATCAATCTGAAGTTGCTTTTCAGGTCCAATTTCTTCACCATTGCCATTACTTTGTTAATTTAATTCTTAAAAACATTATTAACTTTCATGAAAAACCCATTAATTTATTACAGATGGGAAGGATTGGAGAGAAACTAGATATAGACTTTGTCATCTCAACAGGTGATAATTTCTATGATAATGGATTAGAAGGTGTATATGATCCAGCATTCAGGGAATCCTTCACAAACATTTACACCGCTAAAAGCTTGCAAAAGCAGTGGTACAGTGGTAAGTCTTCATATCATATTATCTCTCAAATCTTCAATTGAATTCTCTTTCCTGCAATTGTTTCCTCTAAAGGGTCTTTAATGGTAATCTTTCTAAAAATCTGTAGTTTTGGGAAATCACGTATTATAGAGGTGATGCAGAGGCACAACTGAGCCCTATTCACGAAGCACTGGACAAACGATGGCTTTGTCTTAGATCTTTTCGTCCTTAAACAGGTAAATATATATTAGTGTATCACATATCTCATGAAAAGTTATTTTATTACCAAAAGACCTGTAGATTAAGGATAAAGAAAAAGATTACAAGTGGTTGAGATCTCGAATTTTAGATTTATTTCATGACGTTTCTCATGTTCATATATTCATGTAAGTACAAATTAGTTAGTATAATATGATTTTCTCTTCTTTGTCCAGAAAAGTAGAAATTCTTCTTGTTGACACTACTCCATTTGTGGACAAGTACTTCACAGAGCCAGATTATACTTATGATTGGAGAGGTGTTGAACCTCGAAAACTTACCTTGCTAATCTCTCAAGTGACATACCAACATCTGTTTTTGAATGTAAATCATGAAACATGTGAAAGAAATTAACTAAACGAACACAATTGATTAGGATTTGGATTACAGCATTGAAAAAGTCGACTGCCAAAGTGGAAAATGTTGTTGGTCACCATTGCAATTAGAAGTGTTGGCACCATGGCGACACTCCCGAAGCTATCAGTTTCCTGCTTCCAATACTCAAGGTAATGTTCATCATCAATTTTAACAAACATGTTCAAAGAGAATGTGAAAATACATTAACTTTTAAAGATTCTGGTTTGCCTCTTATTTTTTCGATTTTAAAAAAATTTAAGATCGCCTGTTTTTAGCATTTGTCATTCCAAACGCGACCATGGATTCATGATAAGCATGGCCATCAAAATCGCTACCAATAATCTAATTTCATCTAATATTTCAGGCCAATATGCTGAGATCTTTACATAAATGGGGCAATGAGCCACTGTTTGGAGCACATTACAAGCCTGGTAGGTGAAGGTTTCCTAACTACTTTTTTGTGACAAACTTAAATTTTTTGTGCATGCTTTGAAATTGATTTGTTTGATTTTCAATGGAAGTAAATGATGTGTCCATACATGCAGTCCAATCCAGTTTCTAAACAAGATGGAGGGGGTTCGAAAAGCATGGAGGGGTACCTTAAAACCACCATGATTAATCAAGCTATAAAGTTTCGTCTATGATGGCCCAAGGCTTCAATGTCTGTGAGATGACTGAGAATATGCCCTTGATTCCTTCTATGATGTTGCTGGCAAGGTTTTGCACAAATCGAAGATTCTAAAAGCTCCATTCTCAATATAAAGCTATCCGCAAACAAGCTGTAAAAAAAGAACAAAAAATTGTATGTCTTGTAAATATCTTCGTTAGTGATGGAATATCTGTGAGATTTCTGAGATAATTGCTTAAATTTTCTCCAGTTTCTCTTATAACCATACGAGTTACCAAGGCGTATGTGCGTACCCAAATTAAGTCATCTATGTATATATTTGCTATATAAATTAAGTAATGTGCAATGAGAATATTTCATATACCATCATATATATATATATATATATGTATATGTATATATAGGAAAATTATCTAATATACCATCAAGTAATGTTTTATGATCAATAGCATTGGTTAGAAAAACCAAAGCCATGTACACCATTATTAACCATGCCTTTGAAGCAGAACTACCCCTAAACTGAGAATGCCACCCTCCCCTAAGGGGGAGGACAGAAACGAACAAGGCCAACAGCCCATTAGTTAGACCTTTGGGACAAAATAAAGGAAACCCATGGGATCCAATTTCCCATATAAGTTTATAGAAATGAATTGACAATCAGACAAATAACAGCCAAATTCTCTGATATCGATCCATTTTCCCATATTGCAGTATAACCATGGGATGCTCCAATTTCCAATATAAGTATATTTAGAAATGAACTGACAATCAGACAAATGACAGCCACAATTCTCTGATAACCATCCAGTTTCCCATATTACCGTATATACTATTATAATTAATATATAGTATTGGATCATCATTGGAGTAACCTCATATATATCATTGTTCCAATATATGAATTTTATGGAAATGGGGATTATCTGTTGGGAATTTGGAGGAACCTGGAGATCCTCAAGATTTGGATAAATTATACTGAATACATGAAAGTGTCAAGCAGAAGATCCCATGACTGAGAATGGAAGTGGGTAGGATAACACCATACTCTGCAACCTCTTATTATTTTAGCAAATTCCATCTGACAAATTCTCCAACAAGAAGAAAACGTTGATTATACTCATAAATTCGTGGACCAAAAATTGATTAAAATCCATGAGATTGAGAAAAGAAAGTTATCAACATAAATATATACATATGAGACAAATATTTCGTGGAAATAATTGATTGCTTCATCCTTTGGGCAGCACCCAGCAATACGGAACTAGCCATGTACAATGAATTTTTTTTGTCAGCTTAAACCAATCAAATTTTGACACAACGAAGTAAAGTATTCAATAAAGAAAAATGTTTTGCTTTTAGTTATGAGTTGCTTTATCTTCTTTTCAAAACTTTCATTAGGAATCAGTGTGACTTACATCTGTTTTGATGCTAGCTTGGAAGAAAATTTTGATACAACGATGACTTTGATGGCAACATATATACACTTGGTATTAGATCCAAGTTCGTTCGAATGCAGAAAAAAGACAGAACATTGTGTTTTTCCATGTAACAACAGCTGCACTGGTGTTCCATCCAATCCAATCCAAAAAATACATTACTTTGACTAATAATTGCTGTAAACATATATCAATCATCGATCCAATTGGGGTTAAAGCAAAGTTCGAAAGAGAGGAAATGCCACTGTTTTCAGTAATGAACAGCCAGCCAAATATGTAAACCAAATTTCTTTGTTTCCATGATCAATTACCCGTTTTACATAATAAAGGCCCATAATCTTTCTTTCTTCCCCTCTTGCTCAAGAAAGAGGTTTTGGTTTATGGAAAGCCATGTGAAGTGACCCCACGACACATTGCCAATGCCGTCAGCCATGGTGTGTAGACCTGTTTTCGTAATTTAGCCAGCCACTTGGATTTAGCTCATGTGAAAAGAATTCAATACGATTTAAACCAAATTCTTGAACTCAAATGTGAAGTATTGTTTCTTAAACAACAAGAGAACAACAACAGCACAGGGCCCATTTATTCCCGTCTTTCCAAATGATAAATGCTAACTATCATTAGACACGAAACCAAACACATGCATAGAGCAATATAAGTGGTTGTCTATTAGGAAAAAATAAATAAAAAAGAAAAGGGCAAAGTAAATATGGCAATTCGTGTTTTTATATAATATTTCATATCATATTGATATGTGTAATAATACGAATTATTAAAATATGAATACGATATAAATTATAAAATGTATATAAATCTTAAACATAAACACAACACGTTTAATAGACATATTACACGTGACACGATATGATTAACACGAATAATAAATTCATTTAAACGTAATATAATAAACATAAATAATACAGATATATACGAATAGATATAACTAACACGGATATACATAAATAAACACGAGTAAAATAATAAATAACTATAAATTATTTATCATTTATAATTTAATAATTTGGCTTATTAATAATATAAAAAAATACTTACATATTAAAAAAATTTTAATATACATTTAATATGCATTTAATATATATTTTTATTTTTATTATATAACTATATTAATTTAATATCAAATATAAAATGATAAACTATTAAAATTTAAAAAATAAAATAATAATATATAGGACTAATATTAATATTTATATAATACTTATACTATTAATATAAAAAAATAATTTTATAATAATAATTAAATGAATATTATAATTAAATATCTAAAATAATTTTTATATGATAATAAATAATTAATTAAGTATCATAATTAAAAATTAAAAATTAAAATAATCTTTATATGTTCATATTAAATTAAAATAAATATAAAAAATATGTTAAATATATACTCATGTAATAATATTAAATTAAATATATTATTTATATCATATCATATTTAAATAAGTTAATACATATAAAATAAATTCATATAGATATAAATAAATACAAAATATATTTTTTAAAAAATATATAATTTTTATATCGTATTATTATATCATATCTAAAATTATAATACAAATCAATCTTAATTTTGCCCGGGGGAGGGGGTCGAAGGGATTGTCATGCTATGACCAGGTGGGCCATACAGTTTGGCAGTGGTTTTTTTAAACTGATATAGAAAAAATTGGCAGAAATTTAACTACGTTCGAATCTTATAGGCTTGAGGGCAATTTGTTTCATTTTTGAAAAGCTTTGATCACTTCTAGTTTTTTAACATCTCTGCCTTCTTTTAAAACCATATTTATAAATAGCCAGCTTTCCTCCCTTCATAGGCAGGCCTCCTATAACTAGCTATTCTCTCCATTTTCATCTTTTTTATTTCTTTTCCCCTCACATATATAATCATGGTTGTTTTATACAAAAAACCTATGCTCCTAACCCTTGTTTCGACTCTTCTCCTTGGCTTGCTTTAAATTTTTTTATGAATATAAACAATTATCTAGATTTAGAATGCATTAACATATAGCAAGACATGAACCATTATTTAGACAAGAAATTTAGTTGATGGAGACGCAAAAACATATGAGCAAGCATCTTCCACAAATTTTGCAAAACAGGCTATCACCCTTTGCCTTCCTATTATGGTCAAATTCCTTGAAACATGGTTAGCCAGTTAGAATATTCTCAATATTAGTCTATATAAATGCCATTAAATTAATTTGGCTTTCCAACGACATTTTACTACAGAACATCAATTCGTCTAAATTATTTTCGTTTTCCCACTTTTCATCTGTTCTTTCCGTCTTCCTTACCTTTTTAAGCCTTTGTCTTATCCCCTATTTTCATCTGAAAAGGCCATGGTGGCGTCAATGGCATCCATGGCTACCCGTTTCAGAACAAGAGCTATGGTCAACCTATGTTATTTGGCGGTCGTGTTTTGTGCATTCTTGGTTCCAAGTTTTGCGGAGCTTCAAAGGATCGAACACCCGACAAAAAGTGATGCGTCACTTAGCTTTTTGGTTGTTGGAGATTGGGGCAGGAAAGGGTTTTACAATCAATCTGAAGTTGCTTTTCAGGTCCAATTTCTTCACCATTACCATTACTTTGTTAATTTAATTCTTAAAACATTATTAACTTTCATGAAAAACCCATTAATTTATTACAGATGGGAAGGATTGGAGAGAAACTAGATATAGACTTTGTCATCTCAACAGGTGATAATTTCTATGATAATGGGCTAGAAGGTGTATATGATCCAGCATTCAGGGAATCCTTCACAAACATTTACACCGCTAAAAGCTTGCAAAAGCAGTGGTACAGTGGTAAGTCTTCATATCATATTATCTCTCAAATCTTCAATTGAATTCTCTTTCCTGCAATTGTTTCCTCTAAAGGGTCTTTAATGGTAATCTTTCTAAAATCTGTAGTTTTGGGAAATCACGATTATAGAGGTGATGCAGAGGCACAACTGAGCCCTATTCTACGAAGGATTGACAAACGATGGCTTTGTCTTAGATCTTTTGTCCTTAAAACAGGTAAATATAATTAGTGTAAACATATCCATGAAATTATTTTATACAAAAAGGCCTTAGATTAAGGATAAAGAAAAAGATTACAAGTGTTGAGATTCGAATTTTAGATTTACTCAATGACATTTCTCATGTTCATATATTCATGTAAGTTACAAATTAATTAGTATAATATGATTTTCTCTTCTTTGTCCAGAAAAAGTAGAATTCTTCTTTGTTGACACTACTCCATTTGTGGACAAGTACTTCACAGAGCCAGATTATACTTATGATTGGAGAGGTGTTGAACCTCGAAAAACTTACCTTGCTAATCTTCTCAAGGTGACATACCAACATTCTGTTTTTGAATTTAAATCTTTTGAAAACATGTGAAAGAAATTAACTAAACGAACACAATTTGATTAGGATTTGGATACAGCATTGAAAAAGTCGACTGCAAAGTGGAAAATTGTTGTTGGTCACCATGCAATTAGAAGTGTTGGGCACCATGGCGACACTCCCGAGCTTATCAAGTTCCTGCTTCCAATACTCAAGGTAATTTAATCATTAATTTAAACAAACATGTTCAAAGAGAATGTGTAAATACATTAAACTTTAAAGATTATCTGGTTTTGTTCATATTGTTTTTTGATTTCTCAAAAATCAAATTGCCTTTTTTTAGCATTTTTCATTTCCAAACGGACATGGATTCATGATAAGCATGGCATCAAATCCTTACCAATAATTCTAATTTCATCTAATATTTCAGGCCAATAATGTTGATCTTTACATAAATGGGCATGACCACTGTTTGGAGCACATTGCAAGCCTTGATAGGTGAAGTTTTCCTACTACATTTTGTGACAAACTAAAATTTTTTGGCATGCTTGAAATTGATTTGTTTGATTTCAATGGAAGTAAATGATATGTCCAAAATGCAGTTCAATCCAGTTTCTAACAAGTGGAGCAGGGTCGAAAGCATGGAGGGGTGACCTTAAACTCCATGATAATCATGCTGTAAAGTTCGTCTATGATGGCCAAGGTTTCATGTCTGTGAAGATGACTGAGAATAGTGCCCTGATTGCCTTCTATGATGTTGCTGGCAAGGTTTTGCACAAATGGAAGATTTCTAAACAGCTGCATTCTGCAATATAAAAGCTTCCGCAAACAAGCAGATCAAAAAAGAACAAAAAATTGTATGGTCTGTAAATTATCTTAGTAGTGATGGAATATGTTGGAGATTTCTGTAGATATGTAAATTTTGTCTCCAATTTCTCTTATATCCATAGAGGTTCCCAAGGCCGTAGGTCGTACCCAAATTAAGTCATCTATGTGTATATTTGCTTTATAAATTAAGTAATGTGTAATGAGAATATTTCATATACCATCATATATATATATATATGTGTGTGTGTGTATATATATATAGGAAAATTATCTAATATACCATCAAGTAATGTTTTATGATCAATAGCATTGGTTAGAAAAACCAAAGCCATGTATACCATTATTAACCATGTTTTTGAAGCAGAACTATCTCTAAACTGAGAATGCCACCCTCCCCTAACGGGCAGGACAGAAACGAAGAAGGCCAACAGCCCATTAGTCAGACCTTTGGGACAAAATAAAGGAAACCCATGGGATCCAATTTCCCATATAAGTTTATTTAGAAATGAATTGACAAGCAGACAAATAACAGCCAAATTGTCTGATATCGATCCATTTTCCCATATTGCAGTATAACCATGGGATGCTCCAATTTCCCATATAAGTTTATTTAGAAATGAACTGACAATCAGACAAATGACAGCCAAAATTCTCTGATATCCATCCACTTTCACATATTGCCATATATACTATTATAATTAATATATAGTATTGGATCATGATTGGAGTAGCCTCTTATATATCATCGTTCCAATATATGAATTTTATGGAAACGGGGATTATCTGTTGGGAGTTTGGAGGAACCTGGAGATCCTCAAGATTTGGATAAATTATGCTGAATACATGAAAGTTTCATGCAGATGATCCCATGAATGAGAATAGAAGTGGATAGGATAACACCATACTCTGCAACCTCTTATTATTTTAGCAAATTCCATCTGACAAATTCTCCATCAAGAAGAAAGCGTTGATTATACTCATAAATTCGTGGACCAAAAATTGATTAAAATCCATGAGATTGAGAAAAGAAAGTTATCACCATAAATATATACATATGAGACAAATTCTTCGTGGAAATAATTTATTGCTCCATCCTTTGGGCAGCATCCAGCAATAAGGAACTAGCCATGAACAATGAATATTTCTGTCAACTTAAACCAATCAAATTTTGACACAATGAAGTAAGTATTTAATAAAGAAAAATGTTTTGCTTTTAGTTATTGGTTTTTTTTTCTTCTTTTCAAAACTTTCATTAGGAATCAGTGTGACTTATATCTGTTCTGATGCTAGCGTGGAAGAAAATTTTCATACAACGATGACTTGATGGCTACATATGTGTACTTGGTATTAGACCCAAATTCGTTCAAATGCAGAAAAACACTGAACATTGTATTTTTCCATGTAACAACAGCTGCACTGGTGTTCCATCCAATCCAATACACAAAAATGCATTACTTTGACTAATAATTGCTGTAAACATATATATATCATCGATCAAATTGGCGGTAAAGCAAAGTTCGAAAGAGAGGAAATGCCAATGTTTTCAGTAAGGAACAGCCAGCCGAATATGTAAACCGAATTTCTTCTTTGTTTCCATGATCAATTACCAGTTTTACATAATAAAGACCCATAATCTTTCTTTCTTCCCCTCTTGCTCAAGAAAGAGGTTTTGGTTTGTGGAAAGCCACGTGAAGTGACCCCACGACACATTGCCAATGCCATCAGCCATGGTGTGAAAACCTGTTTTCATAATTTTGCCAGCCACTTGGATTTAGCTCATCTGAAAAGAATTCAATACGATTTAAACCAAATTCTTGAACTCAACTATGAATTGTTTCTTAAACAACGAGAGAACAACAACAACAACAACAACAACATAGAGCCCATTTATTTCCCTGTCTTTCCAAATGACAAATGCTAACTATCATCAGACACGAAACCAAACACATGCGTAGAGCTATTTATATGGGGTTGTCTATTAGAAAAAAAAATAAATAAGAAAGAAAAGGGTAAACTAGGCATGGTAATTTATGTTTTTGTGTCGTGTTTCATATTGATATGTATAATAACACGAATTATTAAAATATGAACACAACATAAATTATAAAATATATTTAAATCCTAAACACGAACACGATATATTTAATATATGTGTTATACGTGATATGATATAATTAACACGAATAATAAATTCGTTTAAACGTGACACAAATAAATATAAATAATACGAATATAAATGAATAGACATAACTAACATAGATATACATGAATAAACATGACTAAAATACTAAATAACTATAAATTATCCATCATTTACAACTTAATAAATTTGACATATTAATAATATAAAAAAACTTACATATTAAAAAAATAAAAAATTTTAATACACAGTTAATATGTATTAATATATGTATTTAATTATATTTATATTATATAACTATATTGATTTTTATTATCATTTTTAAAATGATAAACTATTAAAAATTAAATAATAAAATAATAATATATAGGACTAATATTAATATTTATATTATATTTATATTATTAATATAAAAAATAATTTTATAATAATTATTAAATGAGTATCAATTAAATATTTAATATAATTTTTATATGATATTAAATATTTAAGTAAGTATCATAATTAAAAAATTAAAAATTAAAATAATCTTTAAACATTTATATTAAATTAAAATAAATATAAATATATATTAAATATATACTCATGTGATAATATTAAATTAAATATTTTATTTATATCATATCACGTGTTTAAATAAATCTTAATTTGGTGTTGGGGGGGGGGGGGGGCAGGGGGGGTGGAAGTCGAAGGGATTATCATGCTATGACCAGGTGGGCTATGCGGTTTGGCAGTGGTTTTTTTTTTTTTACTGATATAGAAAAAATTGGCAGAAATTTTAACTACGTTCGAATCTTATAGCCTTAAGGGTAATTTTTTTCATTTTGGAAAAGCTCTGATCACTTCTAGTTTTTTAACATCTCTGCCTCCTGTTAAAACCATATTTATAAACAGCCTGCTTTCCTTCCTTCATAGCCAGGCCTCCTATAACTAGCTATTCTCTCCATTTTCATCTTTTTTGTTTCTTTTCCCCTCACATATTTAATCATGGTTGTTTTATACAAAAAACCTATGCTCCTAACGCTTGTCAAAAAACCTATGCTCCTAACGCTTGTTTCGATTCTTCTTCTTGGATTGCTTTCTGTTTCCTGTCTGGCAGAGCTTCAGCGCTTCCAACACTCGGCCAAAGCTGATGGGTCTCTTAGCTTCTTGGTGGTGGGAGATTGGGGAAGAAGAGGACTCTGTAACCAATCTGAAGTTGCTCTTCAGGTCATTGTTTCAACTTTCTACATATTCTCTTAATTATTACTGTTTTCCATGCCAATGAATAATAAACCTAGATGCTAAAACAAGTAAAAACAATTACCCTAAAAACAATCCAATTAGATTTTTGTATACTATTAACAAAAGAAAAAAAAATCATGAAGATGATCTAACAAATATAATCTTTATTTGTCAACAATCAATGTTAATTTTTTTTAATCATAAAAAATGTTAAATTATTAATTTTAATAATTATAATTTAAATTTAACAGTCTTGAATAAAGATATAAAAAAATTGAATTCAATTTTTTTTTCTAATAAAAAGAGTTTTACCCATTTACAAATAATTGATTTTATTATTATCTAATTTTTGGTAGATACTTTTAGAATGGCATGATTCCAAGTAGATACCTTATTCCCTTTGCTTTAAATTATTTATTCCTCGAACTACTAGTGTGGGTGATGGGACGATGTAGGACTGGGACCATCATCTGTTTTGGATTATTCTTTATTCGACAAATTGATGCTCATGTTTTAAGCCTCCATGTCCCTTAGCTACGACTCATTGAAAATTCCAGTTTCAACTTTGTCGATTCTCAACCAATCAAAATCTTGACATCAACCAAAAATCAAAGCATATAAAATCACATTTGCATCGTTGCGTTTTCAATTGGACAGGTCTCATTACCTTTAAGTCATTCACTTACTATCAACTTGATAAAAACATTCTCTTTCTATTGCACAAATCTAAAAATTTGATAACCCAAAACAAATTTTTATTAGATTTAAAATATAAATTTATACAATATTTTTAAAAAATATTATTTAATATATTTAAATTTTAAATTTTAGTACTCATAAAATATTTATATATTTTCGTTAAAAAAAAAAATTCTGAAGAGCACATGACATGTCTTGCTTCCACCACAGCATTTTGTTGTGACATAATTTTGTTTACTTTATTAACTTCCAGATGGGAATCGTCGGAGAGAAATTAGATATTGACTTTGTAATCTCTACGGGAGATAACTTTTACGACAATGGATTGAACGGTGTACATGATCCAGCTTTCCATCAATCCTTCACTGATATCTACACAGCTCCTAGCTTGCAAAAGCAATGGTACAATGGTAATATTTAATCCCCTCCTGTCACCACAGAACTTCAATGTTTTTAAATTTAGTAATTCATGTATTTTTATTTATCTATTTCACATTCATACATGTAAATTATAAAAATTATTGTATCATAATTTGTATTAATATACTAAATATAATTTTTTTTTGTTTTTGTCAATTTTTTTTTTTGACGAGTTTATTTTGGTTTCAGTGTTGGGTAATCATGATTACAGGGGTAATGTTGAGGCGCAGCTGAGTCCCATTCTTACAAAGATGGATAGCAGATGGCTTTGCTTGAGATCTTTTATCCTCAATGCTGGACCTGGTAATTAAACAATTTTTGCATTTAATTAAAAGGACAACAAATCCTTTTTAAGCTTTAGATTTTAATTTTTTTTTTCTCTTGTTGGCAGAAATTGCAGAATTTTTCTTTGTAGACACTACTCCATTTGTGACCAAATACTTCATCGACCCTGAAGATCATGTCTATGACTGGAAGGGCATATTACCCAGAAAGAATTACATTAAGAATCTCTTGATGGTAAATTTTTTATGGAAATATTCACCATTAATAATTGCCTAATTGTTGCTCCATAACACAAAAATTGAATTGCTTTGAATATATCTAAAATGATGCGTCAACTTTTTAAAAATAATTATATGAACAAATTGAATTAAAAAACAAATTCAATATCTATATATATAAATATTAATTCACCATATGAATATCTAATATGAATTTAATATCGTCTAGAAAATATCTATTTTTAAGAATACAGCTAATTTGACAAAGAGGGGGTATTTGATAGGAAGTGGAATCGGCTTTAAGAGAATCCACAGCAAAATGGAAGATTGTAGTGGGTCACCATACAATCAAAAGTGCTGGACACCATGGCAACACTGCTGAGCTTGCAATTCATCTTCTTCCAATCCTTCAGGTAATGTTAATAGACTTATCTAGAAAAAAAAATGAAAAATGACACTATTCAAGTATTTGACAGAAGCCAAAATTAACTTTGTTTTCAAAACTTTTTAAAATTCCCAGGCATATGATGTTGATCTTTATATTAATGGGCATGACCATTGCTTAGAGCATATTAGCAGCAGCAGTGAGAGGTACTGTTTAATCTTTTATATCTTGAATTTTGAAAAATTAGGATAATTATGTAACATGGATTCTTATCCCAAATGTAGTGGAATTCAATTCTTAACAAGTGGTGGTGGATCAAAGGCATGGGGTGGCGATGTCAATTGGTGGAATCCACAAGAAATGAAATTCTATCATGATGGACAAGGTTTCATGTCAGTGCAAATGACTCAGACTGAGGTTGACATCAAATTCTATGATGTTTTTGGCAATGTTTTGCACAAATGGAGCACTTCCAAGCAACTTTCTCCTGCAATGTGAGGAAAGTTAATCGCATGCTTCTAAAACACCTTGAACATCAAATTGCTTCCTGCATCATCAGAGCTACTAGAGACAACAGAGGAAGGGAAAAGCAGAGGAGAGACACTTTGTTCTATTATGTATTTAATTTGTCAAAACCCAACTATTTAGATTAAACTAATTTTTACATTGGGGTCCTTCTCACTTCTCACTAAGGGAAGGTTTGGGGTGTGTTGGCCCGTTTATATGAGATTTCATCTTAATCCAAAATAATCGATTTTAAAATTAATGACGTGTCCTGTTTTTAAATAAAAAATTAAAATAACCTCGTAGGTTCAACAGAGATAACATGTTGAGCCTTCTCATGTAAATGGGTTTGGTTTTTTGCCTCGGAAATCGACTTTCCGACATCGAGAAAGTTTGAGGCGTACGTGTGCGTTTATATGAAATTCTATGTTAATCTAAAATAATTGGATTTGAAATTAATAGCGTATGCTGTTACTTTTAAAATTTTTTACAGTGGGTATGCTCCATTTTTTCTCAAATCGTTTTCCATCTTAGAATTTTCTGGTTGATAATTACCGCAGCCACAGTTTCCAATTGACAAACTGCTTACAACTACCATTCCAAAGGGTATAAATCCAGGCATATTCGGACAAAGTATTCCTAAGGGTATAATTTCCAATGAGGAATATGCTATGCATATACCCAGTCTCCACGATCATCACAAAAAACTCCAAAATTGCTTACATCGAATTATTATGATAAAAAGTAATTTAAAAATATTAAAGTTTATTAATAGCTTAAAAAGCATATATATATATATATATATATAAAATAAATCATCCTTAAATTATAATATAATATTTAATATAATATTTAAATTTAAAAAATTTTAATATAATATTTAAATTATGAATTTAATAATTAATTTAATATTCACTTTTAATATTATTCGCATATGTGATTGATAAATATTTTTTTAAGTATAATATTCATTAAAAATTTTATAATTTAAATATTATATTATATTTTATTATAATTTAAAAACTATACCTATCGTTATTATCACAAAACAAATAAAAAGCAATACTCCAATATCAACCTTTGATTTAAAGAAACTAACTTTCTCAAGTTACTGTCATTGTCACGAAATTGAGTAGCTAGCTATAAAAGCCCTGACAGCCTTGTATTGTCAACAACGTTGGCTATCAAATGATGCAAGTCATTTCTCCATTTTCTTCCTCAGTGGCTACTGTACCATTTGGAAAAACCATTCATATCTCCTTTCTCCTGATTACCGCTTGGATATGGCTGTCGTCGGTTGTTTCTTCTTTCGCCGAGCTCCAGCATTTCCAGCACCCGATCAAACCTGACGGCTCTCTAAGCTTTTTGGTTGTCGGAGACTGGGGAAGAAAAGGACTCTACAATCAATCTGAAGTTGCATTTCAGGTCAGTTTAATTTTAAGAGTAAACTTAAACGTATAGTTTCCGATTTTTCCACTTATATTTTACAGTTTACTTCTGTTAAAAAAACGTTAAAGAATAAAAGTAACAGTAATTTTATAATTTTAGCTCAATAAAAGTAACAGTAATTTTATAATTTTAGCTCAATAAAGTCAAGATAACTGTAATGGAAACCCTTCAAAAATTTTTGTTCAAATGAGACTTATAGTTAAGGTTGTTGACTGGTAGTTGGTCGAAGAATACAAATATAAAACAAAAAGGTAAATTTTATAATGGAAAAGCCAAAAGGTAAATATGGGCAGCATTGCCAACGCATGTGTTAGATCTTGCCAGCAAAGAGTAATAATATTAAATATATATAAAAATAAAAATTATTATATCATTGATATATTAAATATAAAATAAAATTTTTAATTTTTAAATTTATATAAATTTTTAATTATATTTTTTTATATTTTTAATATTTATATTATATTTAAAATTATCACGACTAATAATATAAAAAAACATGGCTTTCCTCCTGCAGGAGTCAAATATGCTTCCATGAATATTCCAAACGGATTCCTTTTCAGTGAAAATATTATAATATACCAAAGCATATCCCCACTCAATAGTACTTGAGCTTACATGGCTTTCACCGTTGAAAATCAACACTCATCTAATAATTTATTGATAAATTAAATGATTTCAATTTAATTATATTAGTAGAAGTAAAATTAAATAATTAATAATTATATAAAAGATAATAATTTAATATAATTTAATTTAATCAATTTATGTCAATGATTAAAAAAAATTTATTAATTATAAAAAATTACAAATATATAATTTGAATCAATTATTCAATAATTAACACTTATAGAATCTTTCTATAATTTGTCTCCTAAAGTTTTTTTTTTTTATTTCATTTCATATTTAGTATGACAATTCACCTAGTTATTTTTTTGTTATCCGCATTTTTTTTTTTATTTGGTATCTATAGATGGGATTGGTGGGTCAGAAACTAGACATAGACTTGGTGATTTCAACAGGGGATAACTTTTATGAAGATGGCCTGACTGGAGTGGATGATCCAGCATTCAATGAGTCATTCACCACCATCTATACAGCCCCAAGTTTGAAAAAACAATGGTACAATGGTAAACGAATAGAAACTTTCAATCCAATTTCTAATTTCCACAACAACTCAAGTTTGTACATATAACATTTGCAAAGGTTACTGAAAAAATGGGTTTTTTTTTAATCTCAGTATTGGGGAATCATGACTATAGGGGTGATGTTGAAGCACAATTGAGTCACATCCTCAGAGAAAAGGACAAGAGGTGGCTTTGCTTGAGATCATTTATTCTCAAAGCTGGTAAAAAGACAAAATAGAACTCAATGCATAATTCAACTCAGTAACTTGGGTTTTTTCACCTTGATTTCAAGTATATTTACTACTTTATTTTCTCATGTATTTGGCAGAATTTGTAGAGTTTTTCTTCGTCGATACAACTCCATTTGTTGATCAGTACTTCTCTGATCCAGGGGATGACACCTATGACTGGAAAGGGGTCTCTCCCAGAGAAGATTATCTTTCAAATCTCCTCAGGGTAAAATCATAGGAATGATCCTTTATATTTGATTGCAGAGGCACATTATAATTATATCAAAAAGTTAAGGGAAATGGTGTTCTTGGTTTCGAGCAGGATGTGGATGCAGCATTAAAGAAATCTAATGCAGAATGGAAGATAGTGGTCGGACATCATACAATCAAAAGCGCAGGGCACCATGGTGTCACCAAAGAGCTGGTCGAACAACTTGTACCAATCCTTGAAGTAATAATCTAAACGACCAACAAAAACAAATCAATTGCATTTTCATTTTCCTTGGAAATTATCCTTTTTTTTTTCTCTCAGGCAAATAGTGTAGATATGTACATTAACGGCCATGATCACTGCTTGGAACACATCAGTGACAGTAACAGGTAAAATTTTCAAATAATTTTTGAGATTGTATGAGTAATCATGATTACCATCAAACTAACTGAATATAAACGCAGCCAAATTCAATATTTAACGAGTGGCGGTGGCTCAAAGGCATGGAGAGGTGACGTGCATCGTTGGGATCCGGAGGAACTCAAGCTGTACTATGATGGGCAAGGATTCATGTCGATGCAAATGACTCAAAAACAAGTTCATATCGCATTCTATGATATATTTGGCAAAGTTTTGCATACATGGAACATCTCCAAGGAGCTGCACTCATCCACTTAAATTGGAGAAAGTCAATCTACAAATCAGATGGTTAATGTTGCAGAAAATACTTCAACTAGGATTCTACAAATTTGATTTGCTTGGAGTACCTACATCTTCTTCATTTGAAAAGACAGGAATGACAGTTTATGGCAAAGCTGGGAAGACTCGAGAACATTTCGATTTGTATTGTTGAATCTGGTAGATATATACTTGAATGATTTGAAACAAATAGCAACAGACGGTTTAAAATAGGATGCCATGCAAAAACTGGGGACTAGGGGAACAAATTCTCTCGAATTTGTTCTTTGGTTGCCTGCTCTAGCAGGTAGTTTCTTTCTCTCTTGCTTCCTTTGGATAAATAAAATCACTTTATCCAAATAAATATATTTATATATTCAAATCCACATGCCTTATATTTAAGGATTGATCTTCTTTTCATAGGCGTGTAAAAACACGAAAACATATGTAAATATAAGACTTACAGAAAGATTATGTCATATGTAGAAGGTTCTATAATCTTTCCCGTGCTGTAAATTTCCTAATGCATCCCAAAAACCATTTCTGAGTAAGAAAACTAGTAAACCAGATACTAAGAGGAACCAAAGGTTATATTAAGAATGGAGTTTTCCACCTCTTGTGAAAGTTCAAATAATAAGACAACAAAAAATGGAAAAGAGAACATGAAGGAATGCGGAGAGAACTGAGAAGTTCCTCCCTCCCCTTTGTTCCCCCACTATTAGTATGAAATGTCAAAAGTCTCAAGTGTTGCCGCTCTTTACATTTGCTTTAAACTCATTGCAGTTCGCAGCCTATCTCCTTTGAGAAATTCCATTTCTCTCTCTCTCTCTCTAAACTGCACTAGCAGGTTGGTTGACACTATTGTCAGCACGTTGTTGTTCTTCCTGCATCATAGCTCTCCCACTGCCGGTTCCGTCTACACTTCCATTGCACTCTTGCTTTGGAGATTTTCCATCCAACCTCCCTCCAGAAGAAGTTGTATGATGATTGGGCTTCCCAGAACCATCATCCTTTCCAGGTGGGGAAGTTGTCTCCACAGGAATGTTGACTTCAGTTGCAGAAGTTGACGACTGTTGGGATGATGAATTGGACCCTGGTGGAGGTAGGAAAACTCCTGTGCCAGGAACAGGTAGACGGGGTGGAGGATGTCTTGGAGGAGCAGCTGGCCACCCAGTCGAAACAGGTGGGATGGGAACTGGAGCAGGAAAAGGAATAGCAGGAGCAACTGGAGTGGGCACAAATAAAGTTTGAACACCGTTTGGAGGGGGAATTAGTGGCCGAATTGCTGGGGCTGGCAGTACACCACTTGTTGGTATTGCTGCATAATGCTTGGGACCAGCAGAATGGCGAAAATGGTTGGGTGATCTACTAGGTGGCGGACCCCATTGTGAAGACTGAGAAACTAAAGGTGAAGGATGCCTCTGGTTGTCAGCCGTGGATTTCTTTGGTTGATACTTGGTAAATGTAACAAGTATTCGCTGCTTTCGGACAGAGGGAAGTGCATGTTTGGCAAAATCAGCTGATTTTCCTTGCATCACAAGGAGAGATCTGCATGATAGTTATGAAAGACAATCTCAGGAACATGAAACAAAAGCGAATCCAATCGAATTCAATGAGGAAGCAGTGGTACGAAAGAATACCAGTTTTTAGCCACCACTATTTTTGATACATGTGGGGCTGTATTTAGAATCATTATTACCAGTTCCCTTTTTAGGAATGACTTAAAAGCTAAAGTTCGTAATCTCGAAAAATATAGATATTAATCATTTCTAAAAATACAACATTTTCCAAGCACATTGAAAGGTCATGAATGTGGTAGGATCAAGAGAAACAGTAAAATACTTACCCAGGTGCAAGAGAAAGCTTTAGAGAGCCTCTAAAGTCCCCAGGATGGTCGACTCCAATTACCCTTCCAAAGGTAATGTCACAATCGGTCAAGAACATGATGCAAACAGGCTTTCCAAACCAAGGTGGACACATGCGAGGCAGTGAATGATCCCCCTAGAAAAAAAAACCACCATAACATTAGGCTTAAAGCTCAGATCATTTTATACAAAACCACCAGAAGCACCATTTTTACCTACCTCATTATAGACATCAATGATGCAAGAGTCCGGCTTTGCAGTCAAAACTTGCAAGTTGACCAAACGTTCTATAGCATCTTGCAGCAAGGCAGGAATGGCTTCTATTCTCCGATCTGCTAAAGCTCAATCAACTTAGAAATGAATTAAAATCGGTTGTTACTTAAAAATTTTAAAAAATATTTCAGTCAAAAATTAAATATATATTTCATTACTTTATGTGTGCATTAGTGTGTTTGGGTGGGTGGGGAGGAGTCAGAGAGGAGAAGGCTCATCATAGAAACATGCCTTTCAAGGTCCCTGCAACAGTTTCATCATCTAGAGGTGCATCTGCAATTGGAAGGCCCAATTGAATCATCTCTCTGCCATGTCCCTTAATGGGTTTTTTTGAAGCCACATATGTCTGACCTGCTTCTTGTAAATTGTCACATAACAATTCAGCTATTACTGATATTTGAAAGCAAGGATACTACTCTTACAAATATTCAGCATCCGAGTAAATGCACTACCAGATTAAAACAACATTATTCCGAGATTGATCAGCAATCAAAAGAACAGAATGAGCTTAAGCATGAGCAAAGTTATCCGTTCCTCCAACACAATACAGAAATCAGCCAAACTCACAAACAAAATCAGAAATTTTTAAATAAAATTAACAACAATTATTTTAGTAAAAGAAATACTAGAACCTTCAACCATCCCCAGAACAGTCTGCAGATGCATGATGGATAAAACTATAAACAATAGTAGCTAAAGATGCTGCAAGCCTATCAACTATGATTATGATTCAGCCAAAAGCAAAAATATTTAGAAAAAGGATCGGGCAAATGACGGACATAGAATAGGAATGGAATAGGATTATAGGAGTGCACCAGCAACCTGCTGGAGAAAATCTAGGTCCTAAAATGATCATTTAAACTATTTGGGATGTTAACAATTTAGCATATAGACTAATGACAAACAAAATAACCTAGGAGGTAAGTAATGTATATTTATAGGTTTTCTTTTAAATGCTGCAAATACTTATCTAAGATTACCATGTGTCAAATTGATTTGATAAATGTTTATGAGTAAAAGCTAAAATTATACATCATTTTGCATATAAGCATCTTCTCATAATAATAATAATAATAATAATAATAATAAAACTTTTACATTACATCTATATTACTTGGTTATTTTAATCAATATTCTCAAACCCAGCCTGGAGGCTGACCAGTCAAGGACAGGCAGGGTTGACCTTAGCCATCAACAATCAAGGATAAAAATAAACCTGATTTAATTTTATTTTTTTTCCCTTCAGATTTTATACAAGTTGAATGACAATGTTTGATGTGACTTGAACAATCTCCACCAAAATATATGAAAAAGGAATTGACAAGAAAATGAAAGAACAAGGAAATAAGATTACAAAATATGGAGAAAAGTAATATACAAAATTGGGGAAAAGTCATAGCATGGAAAAAAAGAGGAAACTGTAAAAAGTTGAAGAATGAAGACTAAATGAAAAATTTTGTAAGTTTGAAGGAAAACTCAAAAAGGATTTAAAGGAAACAAAATTAAAGGAAATGAGAAGGGAAATAACCGAGGGATCAATTCATTAGTCGCTACCTGCACTGGGCCATGAAAGTGCACTTGTGCTAAAATAGCTCTGGCTCTTTTAAGCAATTATGGATTGAGGTCTGGATACCTAGAGATTCATCTAAGCAAGCTGTACAACTGCTTTTACTAACGACTGATCAAATGGCATGTAGTTTTAACGTATTGGACCAGGTTTTGACCATTAATTTCCACCAAAAAGAAAAGAAAAACCTGTCATTCCAGAGAAAAATGGGCATACCATTGATTTCCACCAGAATGATACCAGCTCCCTAAATGTCAACATATGATTCCATCTTTGACGAGAACATATTCAAGCCCACAACAATTTCCACCATCCGGCAAAGCAAGCATAAACATGAAGTAAAAAGAAAACAGTATCCCCCTAATATTTTCATACATTTCCACTTGATTTTCTAGGTTTTCTTCTCTGATATCCTTACACTTACCCTTTTGATTGCACTTTTCCTTTGGCTACTCTCATAGTATAATACAACTTAATTTTGGGTGCATGTTTGGTGCAGTTAGAATAACTTCAAATTATGTTCCCAGCAGTTGCGCCATAGTAAGAAGGAAAACCATGCTAACCAGCTCAAAATCCCTCCAACTGTATGAAGGCAAGACTCAAACCCAGTTTTATAAGGCTAATAATGAGACAGCCCTACATCTTTCAATTGAACGCGAACCTTTCCTCCCTAGACAGTATTTATCAGTCAATTTAAATGCAGGACACTAATATTTAACATGCCAAGTAATCACTTTAAAATATAATGATAGAGTGAAAAAGTTGAAACAATTGCAAATAAGTCTAGAAAAACTAGCTTTCTGATAAAAAACCCAAGCAAAGCTATATGCTCAAAAGTAGTTCAAGGAAACTAAGTATAGCCCCACCAACCCTAAATCCTAAGTTATATCCTCACAATTATTTGTCTCATCATTAAACCCTAAACCCCATCTAGTTCTTTTTAATTACAAGCTTGTGAAAAATTCATAAAAGCCATCAGAAGAAGGTTTGCCAACAGGACAGGCCAAGCAAGCACACTAAACTAGTTCACTTAAAACAAGAATTAGCCCTGTTTTCCCAGTCACTTACATGTTCAAAACCAAGAAAATGTCTGTGGCATGCATTTAAAGCACAAGTCTAACTGAAAAACAGCAGAGAAATTAGTCCAAGCTAAATAGGTAAATCAGTTAATGCATATATCATACAAATAAATCAGCACTTTTCTTCTATGTACAATGATCATTCCTATTTCTTTTCATTATTCTCATCACCTCAGAAATTTGAGAAATTGACTCTATAGAGTATAGATAAATTAATCAAGGCAACCAGAACCTTCCAAGGGTAAAATGCAATTTCGGAAAGAATTATTTCCTTCTTGCTGGACCAAAAAAAAGTAACTTTTAAGAAAACTTGCCTTGAAATTGTCCTCTTTTCCCTGCAGCCCTTAAATCATTTACCAATGAGACAAGATTTGAAACTTCCTTCTCATCAAACAGTTCCTCAAACAATTTTAGCCCATCCACCACATTGACCTTAAAATAAAAATATTGGCCCATAAGAAGTAGAAACGCAATAGGGGGAAATGGAAGCAAGAATCTATCAGTTCATCCAGAATTTCACGAAATATCATCAAAAAAGTTATAAAGAATTACCATCTTTCCATCAAACATCTCATTACCAACAAAAGTTTTTGGACCCATAGCCAGATTCTGCTGTTCATTCTGATTTTGGGTGGAATGTAAATCATTCTCTGAAATAATAAATATAAAAATATTAATATATTTTGGATGAAAAGAGAGTCAGACACTCAGATACATACCCGTACTGAATACCTGTACCCTATTCCATGTAACATAGGCTAAATGCAACCCATCACCAAAGTAAAAGGATGTACCTTTATAGCTTGATGTGCATCCACCATTTACATCCTCAGTTCCAGGTTCTGTATTTCCATCTGTAGTTCCCTTTGAACTCCCTGACCCTTTTAAGTCGCTGCTATCAGCATGAGGTTTAGAACCAACATCTGGGTTCAAATCCCACAAAAAAGGAAATGTAATCTCAAAACGTAGATTGTCAAGTTCAGTATATAACTAAAATTAATGGGTGTCAATTAACTTTCTAAATAACATTAAGAAATTATCTAAAATTAATGGGTGTCAATTAACTTTCTAAAAAACATTAAGAAATTATTATCCAATGTGGTACGGGCAAGAAAAGCTTGAAATGTATCTAAAGAACCTTCATCAAGAGCAAATGAAAAATTCCTAGGAGTTAATGTTAAAACCAGAATTATTGACTTATGCGCAGATATAAAATGCCCCATGCCAAAACACAGTTCTAAGAAAATTTACCAAGTTCCTATCGGGATACCTTTGAAGATAAAAGTATGTCAAAAAAATATTTTGCACAATACGAAACTTGAAGTTAACATCAAGTACATTCTGAAATGTGCACGTAAAACTACTAGCAAATTATGTAATAAATTATATGAACTTTATCCCCTCCAAGATTGTGAATAAGTTATTAAATGCATGCTTCTGATTTGTCTTTTTTCACTCATCTCTCACGATACCACTCTAAGATGAAAAAAACCTGCTTTTAGCTATATATAAATCCAGTTTCAGAAAAAATTTCCAGTAAAAATAGAACAACTGTTGATTAGGTAGGTACATACATATTCACGTCAAAATGGGAAATAGAGAATGTGAGAGCAACTTCCAAATAAGAACGCTAGCTTTAAAATCCTACAAACCGTATAGAAATTTTACAAAACAAAAAGGCTACTTTCTGATTTGGGATAATATGCCTAATCCAAGAAAGAAGCATATATGGCAACACCATGCATTTTAAGCAAGTGAATGGTTCATAAGTCAACAATACAAACATCCAAAATCCTTTAGAAATACAAATTTCAATCATCTCCATCACAAACAAAAAACCAAGCATAACAAGCTACAGAACATCATTCAACAGAATGTAAGTAAAACAGATTAAAAGAAAAAGAAAGATGAACCAAGTAGTTCGTTACCTTTTTTATCATCTGTAACAGCTGAGTCTTTATCCTCCACCTTCCCTACCCCACCACCCGACTTAAGTTCCTCACGTTTCTCACTCCCTCTCTCATTTCTCTCTGAAACTGTGGTAACAGTCGAATACCCATCACTATCAACCCCTGAATTCTGCACTTCTTTGGCCACCTCTATCCTATGCCCCTTAAACCCAATGCCAGATCTTTTAAATTCCTTTCCCCCGACTTTCCCAGGATCATAATGCCTTTGTCTCCGTCTCCACGCGACCTGTTGAAGAGCGTAGGAAACGTCAGCAACCGAAAAGTACTGCTGCATATGTAGCACAGGGTTCCAATTACATCTCCTTTGTTGAATGCAAGCTATGACTGCTTCATACTCCCCAACCTCCCCAACCTCACGCAAATGATGAGAAAGGGAGTCAATCATAGCATTGGCTGCAGCAAATTCCCCTCGCAACCAATAGATAAAGCCATCACGCTCATCCGGAAACCATAGCCGGTGATGGTGCTGGTGGATCTCTCCTCCTCCTGCACCGCCACCAACGGCTCCAGCGGCACCACCACCGCCAACTGAAGGAGCAGGAAACTGCATTTTATCAGACGAAACTACATTTCCCGATGGCATTGCCATTGAGAAAAAACTCCCTAACCAATCCAAAAAAGATACCCAAACCACTAAAACAACATATATAAATTAAAATAACCCAAATCCAGATCTAATCAATTTATATCCTGCATAATCCAACCCGATCACGTAAAATCACAAACAAAATTCTTTTAACTCAAAATAATTCAACTTTAAAGCTAGATATAATTCGCTGACAAAATTAACAACTTGGTCTTTTTTTTTTAGTCTCTTTTCCGGGTTTAAGCCGATCTAATAAAAGATTTGCAATGAGAAAATAAATGGGTAGCTGAGGACTAAAAGCAAAGACAAAAGAAAAAATTCGGAGACGAAGTTGGTATAGTTTAGTCAGATCTGGAAAATGGGGTCTTCGCTTTCGTTGTGTGTTGTGCGTGTGAAGATACAGTGAAACAAACGAGAGACGTGAAGATGGGGAGTGTCACAAGCAAAAACAAAGAGATCTAGGGTTTGGGTTTTCTTGGAGTGGAAAAAAAACCAAGGGTACTGCGTGTGACAGAGAGAAGGTGAAGAAAAAATGGCTTATTGATCACGCATGTGTATGGTCTTATTAAATGGTGGCTAAAATCCAAACAAACTTCTTTCTTCTCGTAAAGTGTGGTTGGATCGATCATCGAACCGTGATAGAATATCCTTCTCCATTTTTTTAGGGTGATTTTGGTCTTTTAGAAGTGTGAAATTCTTACAAGGAGGTTTGTTTGTTTGTTTGTTTGTTTGTTGGTAAAATTCTTCTGGCCGATTTGGGATTTTGGGTTTAAGAGTTTCCAACGACGGGTTAACTTCACCCTCTACGGATGTATATACTTTGGGTTTTTAAAGTTTCCAAGGGTTAAATTTGATAATTTAAAAAATAATATAATAATATAATATTAAAATATTATAAATAAAATACATAAAAATGATAAAATTTAAAATTTTAATAAAAATATAAATAAATTTAATAAAATTAAAAATTATTTTTTATATTTTTATATCGATAAAAATCACGACACGTAATTTTTATATAAAATATAATAAAAATACATAAATTATTAATATTTTATATGACACGAAAATATGAATTATTAAATATATTTATGGTTAACCTTTTAAATTTAAATTTTTTTATTTTAAGCAATTGAAAATATATAAGAGTATTTATTCAGCATTGAATCAACCCCTCAAATACTTAAAAAAAATAAAACTACCTTATTTTTTAAAATTCAAAATCAATAAAATCATGTTATTCTGTCATGAAATAGTAAGATTGGTTTAGTATTGAAATTGAAGATGGTTTTTACATTTAAAAATTGTTGTTATTTCATTTCAATGTTAAATAATTAAAAAATATAATTTTTCGATTTAAAAGCTTAATTTGCAAACTCAAATAAAAAAAATTTAAAGAGTTATGCTTGGAGTCAACCGTAATTTTTATGAATAAAATAATTTTATTATCCTCATATTTTTAAATTTTTATTATTTTATATATATAGATATTTCATTCATAATTATATTTTTCATAATAATATTAAACGTTTAATACTTTTAAACCATATTTCTTCTCCATAAAGTTTTTGCAGAAAATAATTAAACAAATCATAAGCCATATACTTATATATCTTTATTTTTTGGTCTAATAATAAAAAAAATTAAAAAAAACATTAGAGTTTAAATTCGAATCAAACCACCTCTTTTTTTTTTTTATGTAATAAGACATTGCCCTTATTTGAATTAAAAAAAAAATTGAATATAAGTAAAATAATTATGATAAAAAATTTTCTATCATCCTATTATACAATTGTAGTAATAAGATTGTTGTTTCATCAACAATCTCACGTTAACACCCAATACCTAATATAAAACTCTTCACCTATTTCTCGTTCAATTAATTATATCTTTTTATAAATATTTTCATAAGATGATAGATAAGTATTTAATGACGAATTTTTATTTTTAAAGTATTAAAATGATATAAGTCATATAATTTCAAGAGTAAATGAATATTTAATTTTTTTAATGTTTAATTTATCTTTAAGCTCTTAATTTTTATATTTATGACTGAAAATAATATTATATGCATAAATTACTTAGAACTCATAAATTTCAAACGTTAACTTTAATGTCATGCCATTTAGAGGTATTCATAGTTCGATTTTAATTGAATTAACCAATCGAACTGATTTAATTTGATTAATCGAGAGATCATCGAATTAATTTCAGTTAGTTAACAAAAATAATTTTAGAAAAAAATTTATTTTTAATTAATTTGGTTTGAAAACCAAATAACTGAATTAAATGAAATTTTAACTGAAATATAAAAAAAATCTAAATATAAAATGAAAAATATATAAAATGGATCATTTTATTTCATAAGTTATTAGAGTTTTTAATATAGTAATTTGATATTTGAGTATTTTGTTAGATAATTTTATTTAGTTTGTTTAAAATATGAAAATTCAATAGTTTAAAATATAATTTAACTTAAATATATTTATTATTCGATTAATTAAAAAATTAACCGAACCAATCGAATTAAATTTGTCGATTAATTTTCAAAATCAATAAATTTGCTTATGTTAACAAAATAAAATAATATAATTTGATTTTGGATAATTCTTTTGAAAATTAACCGAATCAACCGAATAAATACCTGTATTGCAACTAATCCAAATCAAGGTCAAACAACATGAATATTTTAATCCTTAAAGAGGTGTTTGATTTACAAATTTTTAGATTACAAGAGAAAAAGTGATTTTTAAAGAAAGTGATATTAAAAGTAAATATGTAATTATTGAGTTTTGTTGGCTTAAGATTGTAAAATTTTTGTATTTGATTTAAAGAAATTGAAGATTGCCTAATAAAATTTTTTACTATATTATTCTTATTGACACACGAACAAATGTTAATTTTCGTTGAAATCAAATAATTTAAAAAAAAAACATTTTTTCATAATTTTAACAAAGATAATTTTACATTATTAATTATTATTCTTATGTTAATTGTCCATACTCAAAAAAAATTCGTGAATTGACCTTCAAGGTAAGATCGACATAAATGGTTGAAAGAGGGTGGTAAACTCTCATTTTGGTGCTTTCAAAGGGCAAAACCCTCGTATCAAAATTTTATATGTAATAATATTAAATAAATATATTTTACGTTTTATTTTAATTTTAGTGCGAGTAGCAACAAGGATTACATTCTTATCATAAAAAAGTGATTTTTATTAAAATTTAAGAATTTCAAAAATAAAATTTCAACATGCATTATATTTTTATTTAAAAAATATAATTTTTGTTAAAATTTTATAATTTCAAAAATAAAATTTCAACAACTATGTTTTTATTTTAAAATATGATCTTTATTTAAATTCCAAAATTTTGAAAATATAGTTTGAACATTCACTAAGTGTTTTATGTTAAAAACACAATCTTTTTTCAACATCCACTACATTTATTATCTTAAAACTCGATCTTTATTAAAATTTTAAAATTTTAAAAATATAATTCAACATCTGCTACATTTTAAAATAAAACGTAATTTTTATTAAAATTTTAAAAATTTTAAAATGTAATTTCAACATATATTACGTTTTTTTATCTTAAAAATAATATAATTGTTAAAATTTTAGAATATTGAAAATAAATTTTCAATATCTACTATGTTTTTATCTTAAAAATGTGATCGTTGTTAAAATTTCATAATGTCTAAAATATAGTTTCAACATTCTCTATATTTTTATATTAAAAACATAATCTTTTTTCAATATCATTACGTTTTTATCTTAAAAACGTGATATTTTATTAAAATTTCAAAAATTAAAAATATATTAATATTCATTACGTTTTTTCTTAAAAACATAATCTTTATTAAATTTAAATTTTTCAAAAATATAATTTCAACAACTATTACATTTTTTATCTTAAAAATATAGTACTTGTTAAAATTATAAAAAAACAAAATCATATTTACTTTGTAATTTTAAGAGATTAAAAAAGATAACATAGTTTGAAATGCAATTATACGAGGGTTAAATAAGGCAAAATTTTTGCTTTTCATCTTAAATTAAAAAAAAAAAATCTTTAAGTAGATAAGAGTTTTAATATTCCCTTTCTTTTTTTCTTTATTGATATTGTTAAAAATCTTTTAAAAAATCTAAAAATTCATTCCGTGAATCAAATCAAACGCCTCTTAAAAGTAATATAACTTAGATTTATATAAATCAAAAGGCACTAACTTTATGGGTCCTAGCCCTGAAGAAAAGCAAATATTGATTAAAGCCTACTGCTTACCTAACATTTTCAACCAATTGTTGGTAATTATAATCATATCGTCACCATAAAGTAGTAATATAAAGATCAATCAATTTCTGTTTAGCAAAGAAAGAGATATTGAATCATATAAATTAGAAGTAAAAATTAAACCCTATGAAATATATAGTTGAATTTCTTAAACTAAATACTAGGAATGGTCTAAAGACCATGCAAGGTGCCACGAAGGGACCATACTTGGTTGGTGAGCAAAGCCAAGGTGACTCCACGCATGCTTCTTCGGATAATCCATCTTAATTATAAACATATTTCAACATCCAATATGCAAAAAATTTCACTATCAATATGGTTGTAGCTCGTAGTAAAACCTATGAGAAAGATCAAATAAGTTTGGCAATTAATTTCTTATAAATTATAATCAATTCCATACTTTTATGAAACTACAAAATTTAAAAGAACTACAAATATATTCACGTATTATCATGGATAAATTTGATAATTTTTGCATTATCGTCATATAAAATAATAAAAATTTATGTATTCATATTATATTTTATATAAAAAATGTGTCTCACAATTTATGTCGATATAAAAATAAAAAATATTTTTTTATTTTTATTAAAATTTTAACTCATATTACTTTTATATATATTTTTGTATCATTTTCATGTCGTGTTTTGAATTATCTAGTCTAAATATGGCTAAGTACTTATCTTTTTTTTTTTTTGCAAAATTTATCATATTTTTTAAAAATGAAAGGAAGAAAAAAAAACAAACAAGAATAAAATGTGAATATTCTAATTGACTACCTTTTCTCATAAAATTAATCTAAAAAATAAATGCCGAAAACTTAAAAAAAGGAGGAAAAGTGAGAATATGATAAACGGAAAAAGTGGAAAAAAACTAAAAATGAGTTAAAAAGGGAAAAAAAAGTTAATAAAGGGTGCTACATTAACATGTTATATTAAATTTAAAATATACAATAATAATTAATAAATTAAACTTTATATCTCATAATTCTAAGATCAACTGTATAAAATACTAAAAAAAAAGCCATGTTTCTTAAATTAAGGTAAAAAATATAAATTTTTAATATAATACATATATATGTCTAAAACAAAATAAATAATAAAATATAATATATTTTTATATATACCTTAAAATAGATCAAGACAAAATACCATAAACATTTTTCAAATCCAATCTTGCTTTTCTTTAAAAAACTCAATCCATCTCAACTCAATCTTAATTTTAAGAAATCCTCCTTTATCATATTAAGATGATTGAAACTTGTCAAATGAATATTGTTTTGACATCTCTATCAATTGGCATTAATCATTACAAAATTTATCTAATAAAAAAACACAAAAAAATCAAAGGTAAAAAAACCAAATTGGATGCCATGTGGACACATCCATAGTTTTATTTTTTATAAAATTACTTTTATTAAAAAGACAAAAATGAGAAAAGGAAAAATGAAAGAAATTTTAAAAAGTTTAAAAAGGAAAAAGGAAAAAGGAAAAAACAAAACTCATTGAGGTACTACATAAACATCCCAATTGAGTTAGGATCCATCAAATACAAATTATTTTCTCATTCCTATCCATTAGCTCTTTTTGTTGCAAAATTTATCAAACTAAAGAATTAAAAGAAAAAAAAAATAAATTGAGATGTCACATGGGTACCTATATTATTTTTACACAATTTTTATCTTAATGAAAAATATAATCTAAAGAATTTTAAAATAACAAAAAAAGAAAAGAAACATAAAATGACATGTTGAGACCTCAAACGATGGTTAAACAAAAGTTAAAATAAATCAAATTTATAAAATAAATAGATATAAATTTAATTAATGATGTCTTGAAAAAAATTATAATATCTATATATTAACTAAATTTTGGTTCACCCAACCATATGAAAGGATGACAAAATAAGTGAAATAAAAAAGAAATGAGGAAAAACAAGTGAAAGAAATGAGTTAATGAATTGTAGTTTTTTGAATATATAAAGATGAGTGATCAACTTACACAGTATAAAATTAAAAAAGTTGTATATATTTTATTAATTATTGATTTTAATAAATTAATTTTTTTTTATTTTTACGTATTTCTCTCATTCATTAAATCTGTTGAAATTAATAATTAAAAATTTATATAAAACTTTTTTAATTTTACACTGTATAATTGATCCGTCTCCTCCATATATATTCATAAAACTACAATTCATTAACTCCTTTCCTTCACTTGTTTTTCCTCAAAATTTTTTTTATTTCACTTATTTTGTCATCCTCTCACATGGTTGGATGCACCAAAATTTAGTTAAGAAATAAATGTTAGAAATTTTCAAGATACCATTAATTAAATTTTGACTTATAAAATGGGGTGATAGATTTGGTCATAAGAGAAACATACGGGCAATTTGTCCTATTAAGTTAAAATGATCAAATTTGTTATGGGCTTTTTATATCTTGTTTGAGCCAGTATGTATAAGCCGTAACTCAACAAAAGTCTGTGTTTAATAATATTTTTTAATAATTTTTATATCTATTTTTTTAATTTTTAAATAAAATTATTTAGTTATCCTTTTAATGTCAATTTTAAAACTTTCATATATGCATTTTGATAAATTTTATAATTTACCTATATAACTTACTAAATTTTCATATTAGTAAATTAAAAAAGTTACATTTAAGGATTGAAAAAAAAATCAATTGAGGATTTTCATAACATCCTTAAAAAATGTAAATTATTTCGGATAATTTTAAATTTATTTACAAATTGATAAAAAAATTACGCATGCGGATCTTTAGATTTTTTATTAATTTCAATGAAACATAAATTTTAAAATTTTTGAAAATAAAAATTTGAAAACTTTAAAAATTTTTGAATATGTAAATCCAAAAAATTTTTAAAAGTTTTTGGATATACAAATTTAAAAAATTTAAAAATCTTTCGAATTTATAAATCTAAAAGCTTAAATGTAAAAGGAGTGTAAATAAAAAAATAATTAAGATATTTACATCCATAAACAGGTTATATTATTGATATTAATTTTGTGTTATATATCTTTCACTTACGAAATCCGAGAATTGGAAATTAACTTGCAAATATATATATAAAATAAGTAATTTTTTAAGTATTTATTTAGATTCAACCGTATTTTTAATGTAATGTGATTAAATTTATTATACTATTAATTAAATCTAAAAGTTAATTTCAATGAAATCTATTCAACATAAATTTTTTATTAAAATATTTTTTAATTACAATTATAATAATTTTTTAAATCATAATTATAATAAATTTATTATTATTTTTAATTTTATTATAATTAATCTCATCATTCATTCAAATGAAATTAAAAAAAAAAATAATTCAATCAGAAATTATTTGTCAAATCGATTTGAAAAAAAAAATATTTTCATTGATGTTTGTACCATTAAATTAAGTGTAAATTTTTATTTGGTATTAAAAGCATCTAATATTTATTTAAGGATTAATATTGTTAAAATGTTATTATATATATTTTATTTATCATATAAATTTATTAATTTTTAAATATATTTTAATATAGTATCTACCTGTTGACAACCTGTTAGGATAAAATTTTTAAATTTCACTTGTCACTGAATTAGATAATTTTTTATTTTTTAAAAATTTATATTTTTACAATGACATCATCTTTTAATTAAATCAACCAATTGAACTGAAATTTGATATGCTACGAGTTCAACTTGGTACTCAATTATTAAAACATTGACCATTATAATAAGATGCAGTTAGACCCTCTATAATTTTAAATTTAGTATCAATTTATCATTATTGATTATTTTTTGAATTAATTAATATATTATTGAAATCGATATTTAAAATTTTCGATTCAAAAGAATTTAAATATGTAATATTTTTTTATCACATATATATATAAATAAAGGTAAGAAAGTTTTAAAGGTCCACATTAAAAACTTTGAAAAAAAATCAGTTCTTCACGAAAACCCTTATTAAAAATCCCATTTAGATTTCCTATTTCCTAATAGGGATTCAGTTTTTCTAACAAGGATAACCAAAATGAACAGAAACAGCTAAAGGAGGATCTGATGATCCACCCCCAAAACAAGGCCCAGTTACAATCCATCCGCCGTTTCCACATTTCCATTTCAGGACCTAAACTGATGGCCCCTGTTCACTTAAATTTTATAGAACAGCAGAAACTCTGAGAGATATTGAATGACAGAGAAACCTGACGCATTGAAAAAAAAAAGACACCTTCTTTGCTCTTTTTCTCACTTTTGAAGAAAAATGGCTTCTAATGTTATATTGCAATCGTCTCTGGTTCAACAAAAACCTTCACTTTCTGCTAAAAAGCTTGAAAACCCATCTCCGTCTTTCCCATCCGGGCTCTCTCCTGCATCAAGTCTCACTCTTTTCTCAATCTTTTTTGGGTTTTTTTTTTTTGGGTGTACGGAGTATCAAAAGAAAGTTCTTTTTCTGTTTTGTCTTGCAGGGGTTGGTTTTTCGCCAAAAAAGACTACTGGGATTGTTGGAAAAGCATCGTTGGGATCGGCTGTGTCGGACTCAACCTCTTCAGTTTTGGAGTATAAGAAAAACAGCAAGAATCCCATTATCGTCATTGACAATTATGATAGTTTCACGTACAATCTTTGCCAGGTTTTAATTGCATGTTCTAAATTGTCTTTTTCTTTGTCCAATCTTTTTGCCTTCTCTGAATTGTCCTTGAGGTTTAAGACTTGATTCCGCAATGCTGTTTGATTGCTTACAATCTTTAGGAAAACAACAGAAATGAGAGTTACTCGTTGGCAGGCTGATAGGAAATTTGTTGTACGTCGTGTGATAGAGAATATACATTCATTGTTAGGGAAGGCTTGATAATTTAATTAAAATTAAGAAACTCAATTAAAACCAGTATAAAAGAAAGAAAATATACGGGTTGATTTGTTTCTTCTTATAAGAAATAAATACTATGTATGTATATGATCCAGAAAAAAATTTTTTACTGATGAAAATTTAGTGTTTTTGATATTATTATAGTTCTTCCTTTTGAAGGAAAGGATTCACATGAACTGAGGTGCTTCATCCCAACTATTTTACCTCAGTGAAAATGTTGGATTTTATTATGGCTATAATTGTCAATTAACAAATGTGGTTTGAGGGTATTAGTAAGAGACATGATATGTTAAAAGTGATTCCTGCTGAATATTGCAACAGTGCGGTGAGTCCAATTTGGTATATTTGATACTGATCATCACTCAGTTTGATGGTCTTGAAAGTCAATAGCATGGGACAATTTTTTATATTTATGGTACCATAATTCTTTGGTCAGAGATTATCACCAATACGATCTAAATTGAATTTTTTTTCTGACAAGAATAAGCACTGAGAAACCGACTATTAGGGAATAGAATGTCATCTGGCCTTCAATGTAGGGAATCATGCTTACTTGGCTCTTGTCTTTCTCCTTTTAAGAAGATATGGTTCATTTAATTGTCGCCTTATGAAAGGAGTAATAAGAGTTAATTAAAGAATTTTTAGAATCTGAAATGTTCTATTTTCTTTATTTTGAACGTTTTGGTTTAATTGATCTCTTAGTTTTTTCTGAGTTGTATTCTTGACCGTGAACAGAATATCCTCAGAAATTTCCTCTAATTTTGTAGTATATGGGAGAGCTTGGATGTCACTTTGAGGTTTATCGAAATGATGAGTTAACTGTAGAAGAGTTGAAAAGGTATGAACTAACCGTTTTACTAGTGCAATATTGTTTATTAATCCACTTGTGTAACATGATGGTCACTTGGGTGGTGATTGTTAACATATAATCGCTAAAGTTTGATTCGATAACTTACAATTTTTCTTGTTATATTTGTAGGAAAAATCCTAGGGGAGTGCTTATCTCCCCTGGTCCAGGTAATAGTTTGGTGTACTTTTTCAAAACTATTAATAAACAAAACATAAAATCTGTCACATTTAAGCATGTTATACACTTTCTATCCTTTATATAGGAACACCCCAAGATTCTGGAATATCATTGCAAACAGTTTTGGAACTTGGACCTATTGTACCTTTGTTTGGCGTTTGTATGGGTTTGCAGTGCATCGGTGAGGCTTTCGGAGGTGAGTGTTCTAGGATACGTTAAGTAACTATTGTTCATGTTAATTTCTGTCTTCTCTGTATCATCTCAATATTTATACTAGAAAAGCTAGATTGGAGAATAATTTATATCTGTTCATGTTTATCAAGGAAGATGAGCAGCTTGCTGGTGGGTTTTTAACATAATCTGTTTGACTTAATTGCAAAATGCAGGAAAGATAGTGCGTTCTCCCTTCGGTGTTATGCATGGCAAAAGTTCTCTTGTATATTATGATGAGAAGGGGCAAGATGGGTTGTTCACTGGATTGTCCAAGTATGTATTACTTCTTCTGACATGATTCTCCTTTTAAAATTCTCAAACTGTGCTTAAATTATGTGCTATCTTTAGTCAAACTCTCACTTTGTTTCTAAAGAGATTGTTTCGTAAGCTCTCTTTTTACCCTTCAGGTATAGAGTTTCCTTTACGGCATTTTTCTCTTAACAACTTTCAATTTTTTGGAAATTTTATATACTTTATAGGCAAAATAGTGGATAGGTGCTATCAGACAAATTTCTATCTACTATACCCTTAAATTATGACATCGAACTCCATCCCCTCCACCTTATCTCCTTTCTTTTTCATCTCCCACAGCCACTGGAACTCTAATTACCAAACCTTACCTATGCCTTGATTCTTCTACAATCACATGTTGTTTTTAAATGTTTCAAAAGTCTTCCTCAAAGCTGAAGAAGGGGGAGGGATACACTATAAGACTGAAGAGATTGATTTGTAGGATAGCCTGGACAAATAAAAACTATGAATATGCTGGTTTTAACTTCAAAGAGTTTCAAATTCCACTATTTCTTCCGATACCCCTTGAGAAAAAACATTCTTGAGTCTTCAACAAAGCATTTTACGACCTCTAAGCTTTTGTTTTATCAATGTAATAGATCTCTGGTTCAACTCTTTAAGGGTCAGAAAGTCCATAGTACTCTATATAGCATGTCAGCTATGATTTTCATGCAATACAGCATGTTACACATAATGTGCCTAGTTAAATAAATATGTAGCTAATAATTTCCTAAGTTTGTTGTAGCCATTGAAATATAACTGAAGTGGCATAAAAGAAGGCTTCTTTTAATTAAAATTTCAGATTAGCAAAATGAATGTTAGAACGGTGTAGAAGTGAAGAGCATTTAATAATTACAAAATTTATGTTTGTAGTTATGAAAATAACCATGCCTCTTTCTGACCTTGGTTTAGCTATGAGATTGGCAATGAAAGGTTGTCAAGAGCAGGGAGTCAATTGAACTACAGATAAAGAAAGCTGATCATATAAATTTTGGCATAGTGTCTATTTTCTAAAGGTATATGATAACGATTGAGCAATTTAAAATAAAGCCAATCTCTCTCTCATCGCAAACTGCCCCTCACTGCCTCCCCTAACGCCCATGTGGGTGTGATATCAAAACCTCATTTTCCTTTTATGCTATTATCCTTGTGCTTCTTGCTGGACATTTGTTAAGCGTCTGTTAAACTACATTTTAAGTTAAAGAAGTTTCATTTATTTTCATTAATTACACCTCATATTATCGGTAATTCTTACAATTATTGTGTCTTTTCCAGCCCTTTCAAAGCTGGAAGATATCACAGCCTTGTGATTGAAAAGGACAGTTTTCCTGGGGAAGAACTCAAGATTACTGCTTGGACAGAAGATGGACTGATAATGGCTGCTCGGCACAAAGTCTATAAGCACCTACAGGTAAAACTGCCATCACTTTTTACATGTAATGTATTTGTACAATGATTTGTTGAATGTGAAGATATGCATACCATCAAATTGGTTACTAACTAATTGGCTGGTCAGAATTTGTTTCCTGTGCTAGAACTGATTTCTTCACCTAAATTAATTATTCTTCTTCTAACTTTAAGAATTACAGTAATTATTTTTTGTATAGCATCTCAAAATTACCTATAGGTCCAATGCGATCCTTTTGTCATCTTAACTTGCTCCTCTCCTCCATCTCAGAGTGAAATTGATGAATCAACAGAAATCAAGAAACCTCTTATTGATTTATTTGGCAAGATTACCCTACGTAAACTTGTCTAGAGTAATTGGAGTATATTATTTACTATGATAGAAACTCCATACAAACTTGGGTAATTGCAGCTGTGATCAAACATGTGCACTCCAACTAGCTCCTCTGATATGGTACCTTCATAAACATCACAAAAGAGCAGTGCTGGTTTCTAAAATCATGAAAGTTTTGCAGTTAATTCAGCATTAAATGACTGCAATGCTTGGCAAATTGTATTCTTTCTGTCAGGTAATTCCTATAAACTGCTTAATATTGTCCTATATATAATTAGATTTCATGCTTACCAGTTTGTTAGAGGAAATAATCTAAAAGTTGCCATCAGAACAAGTCCTAGGAGCTACTTGAGATGGTTCTTTTAGATGATGAGTATACGTCAAACTTTTAACGAGTGCTTTTTGTCATTTTTTTCTTACAGTTATTACAGGAGAATAGGTGAAAAGAAAGGACCCAAAAGAAAACCTTATGCAGAGGCTTTAGGAAGCCTTTTGACTTCCTTGATTTTTATGTTTATTTGCCACTTTCCTTGTCTTTTGAATTATTTAAAGAACCCCTTTTTGTCAGCTATGTCTAAATTAGACATGGTTCTTGTCTTTTTACTTAAGTTTAGACTCACCATATTAACTTTACTTACATTTACAAATTGATTGGAAACTGTAGGGTGTTCAATTCCATCCAGAGAGCATCATAACCTCTGAAGGCAAAACAATTGTTCGCAATTTCATCAAACTGATAGAGAGAAAGGAGGCGACTGAATCCCAGAATTAGAGGTCTTGTTCTGCACAGAAATACGTCAGTCATAAAATGTCACAGACCAGCATAGGCCATAAAATTGCTGATGCGTAAACTCATATCCTTTCATCTTTTCTTTTTGTCCTTTCTTTTGGGATCATGCAAGTCTGCTCATAGAATTTGAAACTCGGTGGCCTCATTTATATTTCGAAAAACTTTCTGAATGCATCTGCCTCTTCTTGGTGGAAAGAATCCTTCTGGATATTTATGCTTTTGGACTATCATTTATGTTTCTTATCAGTTGCTAGTTTCAAAAAAAATCTTTTAATGATCGTATGGTTATAGATGGAGGGCATGATCTTGCAAGTCATTTATATGTTATTTTCTTACAAACATGTATTAATAAAATTCCTTTTCTTTCGTTTCTTCCATTTGAGTTAGCTGTATTAATAAAATTCCTTTTCTTTCATTTCTTCTACTGTTAGCAAATGTAGAAAAGGTAGTAGTAAGGGTGTAAATGATATATTACTCGTAAGTTATTTGGGTTAAACTTGAATTCGATTTGGTTTTTATTGAGTTTAATTTAAGTTTGAATAATTTGATTTATCAATGAGTCAAATTTAAGCATTTTTATACTTGATTTAAATAGTTAGAGAGCTTAATTGAGTTTTTATATTTTAATTATTTTAATTAATAAAATATTTTTAGTTTGAGCATAAATAATTGAATTTTTATCAAATATAAAAATTAAATTTATTTTTATATGTTAATCGAATTAAAATTTTTATTTGGAATTAAATTCAAACTAAAAAAATTAAAAATCTTATATATGCTCCAACTTGGTCGATCACGTCCTTAGGTGGTAGACAAGCAAAAGAGAAGTTTAGCATCTGTATCAATCAAGAAGATGTTTTCTGCTTTAAAAGATTGAGATGTAGCTTTCCATGAGCTTTGCACATGGATTTATGTCAGTGCTCATGGATAGATATGAATTATGTGGTTTAGTGAAAGCTTCGCTGTTTTCTTTTATGGATGAATGAACATCTAAAGCATTCAATTGCCATGAATATAATTTTTTTTTTAAATATATGAATTATAATTCAATTTAAGTCTTCTTTTGAAGTCTCTCATCTATGATCTATCTTGACTCTACGATAGAGAAGCTTACCTCACTCTAAACTTCTTCTCACCGAAGAAATAATTAAAAATCTTTTCTGGATTCATTTGGGCACCATCCCATCCTGCAAAATGAATTAATCATAATAATTTTGAATAAAAAAAAAAAATAAATAACAAATATAATACTTTGTATACTAAATGAAAAAAAAGATGATGATCGAGATTCTAACTAATAGACCCTAAATCTTTAGTTTAGTAATAAAGATGTTTGAAGGGATATCGAGAACTTGATTTCAAATTAAATTTTTTTCATTTTTTTTATTTGTATTAGAATTTTACCTTTAATATAACAAAAAAAAAATATTTGGCATATTTTACCGACCCAACATGCTAAATGCTGTTGTAAGAACAATTCCTTATTTGTCCCGAATTTTTTAGACATCTGACCACACCTCATTTTATCTGTAACGCACAACAATAAAAGTTTTTTTTTTTTTTTTTCTTGTATTTTATCTTATTCCAAACATTTTATTTTTTTATTTATTTATGCTTAAGAATTATTACATAATAAAAGGTCATCTTTTCTTTTTTTTTTTCTTGAAATTCTTCTTTGTCATCTTTTAAATTATATTGAAAAATTTTCCCTCATTTTTAAACGTTCAAATATCTTCTTTTAATGATAAGCAGATAAATAATGAAACAAACTTTGGATAACTTTTAACAAAACAATTCAACTCGACCTTGTTTGTAGGAAGAGGTCTTTCCAAGGTAGGTTCTAATCCCAAACCAAATTGAATTTCATAAGCTATCAGTACCATGAACAACAACAGTTCCACAGATTCTATTAACATTTGGAAAAGGACAAAAAATTAGAAAAAAAAAAAAAAAAAGATGATTGAGTTGTTGTAAAAGCAACCAGACTCATGCTTTCTGGTTAACAAGTGCTTTTCAGAAAAGATTTGGAGAATTTCTTATCATCAATTTTATCTCACTTTGATTATGAACCCCTTTTCTTATCTTAGAATTTTGAAGCAACCTTTAATTCTCCAACAAAGTAGCCAATCTCAATGAAACATGACAGCTAATGTGTGGCCAAATGTTTTAAAATTGAGTGTTACAGAGTTTGGATTAAGACAAAATTAAAGCTTCCTCAGAATCCATGATACTTTGTCTTGCAATGATAAACTCTTTCTTTAGGCTTTACCCCAATAAGTGAAAATAGAAATATTTTTGGAGGCTTCATTGCAATTTGGATTCATGTTAGTTACAATTAATTTCATTCCACTTTTACAATTCTTTCAACACTATATGTACTCATGAATGAGTGAGATTTACATTTTTTATAAAGGAAAATAAATAAATAAATGAAAGAATGAAAGGATGATAATGATATAAAGAAAGAGATAGTAATAGGAGAATATGGTAAAATAATATTATAAAAATTAGTTGAACTGGAGATTTTATTTAATTAATTCATATAATTATTTTTAAAAAATAATATTAAATAAGTATGAAATTTAAATTCAACATTTGTTTATAATATTTTTTTCTATTTGTTAATCTTAAAAATTAAGAATCGAATCTAATTTTTCTCTTGAATTTCTTTGTATAAAATAGAAATGAATTCGATTATATTTTCAAATAGTGTTCACGATGAAAACAACATCCCACAATCTTCTTTTTCTTCTTGAAGTTTTCTTTAGTTCTTTTCCTTCACCTTTTTATTTTTAAGTTGAAAAATGCAAAAAAAAAAAAAGCTTATTGAATGCTTAATTATCTTTTTAAAAGGCATTTATTAGCATTGGTTCTTCAGAATTTTAGTAAAAAAAGGGTATAAATGGGACTTTTGACTAAGCAATCGTTTCCAGTTGTAAAGGGATGAGTAGTAGTAACGGTGCATTAAGCCTAACATTAACAATGGAGCATGTAAACGTGCTAGTTGCTATTGGCTACATGCAATTCCCTCGCTTCTTGAATGAAAATATGAAATCAAAGCAATAAATCAACAAGTTCCCAACTACCCTAAATGCTAGCATGTGAGACTGATGCTCTATTTGAATGTACCGTGAAATTGATTTTGATGAAATTCAAAATAATAATAAAAATTATCGTAATTATAAATAAAAAAATTAATAAAAAATTTATGTTGAATAAATTTTATTAAAATTAACATCTAAATTTAATTGATAATACAACAAACTCAATCTCATCGTACCAGAGATGCGTGAAATACAATCCTTGCTTGAGACTAATACCCCAACTGCCATCTTCCCCTTCAAAGTTAAAACAATGAGGATCCCTTAATTTCCAGCCCCAGAATCACAGTTTTACCCTTAAACTTACGGTCCAGACGTGCTGCCATTTGCAAAACGTGAGTTCCCCCACTTGTCACAAATAACCGACCTTGGATTCCAACCAACTACCCATTGACAAAATGTCCTCTGAACATGACAGTCTGACTTTAAAATTATAAACATACAAACAGACATACAGATAACCCCAAATTTTGGACATTAAATACAACAATTTTGGGTGTTGCAGATGATTCTTTGAACCACCAGAAAAAGACCTCACCAGAAAATGAAGCAGAGATGCTTTGATGGCAGTTACATACATATATAAGAACTGTATAAACTCGATACATTCTAAAGTATTTATTGAACACATGAGGGTCTGTGGGAAGTACAGGAAATCATCACCAAATTCAATCTGTAAAAGTCAGAGAGAGACAATATGAATGATAAAAATGGACTGGGAATCTAAAAAAACGTATGAACTATACACATACCGACATCATGAAACATATAAGAAGTGTATCACCCTCAATAAATATCTGTGCTCTCCCCCCTCTCTCTCTATACACAAAACTGAGCCCCCAATTATATTAAACTGAATGGAAAGGAGAGGGAATAATGCACACAATGCAACAAAATAATTGTAGCAAGGTCTCTTTATTTAGATGGAATCAGACTTGGACTGGCTTGCTCGGCTGCGGTGGTGTCGTTTCCCGTGATGGCGCTGGCCTCCTCCGAATGTGACTGGATCAAACTTTTTCAGTCTTTCGGCTTCTTGGGGATTGAACACACACTCAGGAGGAGGAACTTTGTATCTTGTTTGGTCATAGCAATAGGAGTATGTCATATGCTTCCTCCTAAAGTTATCCATCTTGCTTCTTTGTGAAGGAGTGATACTGGTAGAAAGTTGTTCCAAACTTTGGGTGCTGTCACACCTCTTTGATGAAAATTCGATTGGATCAACCGTGCAGCCATGAAGGATCAGATCGGAGAATTTGGCTACATAAGGAGCATATTTGTAATTGACTCTATATTTGCCACCATTAGTAGCCCAATCGGACCCATCCCATATGGTAGCATACAAAGACATTGGTTTAGAGGGGAAGTCTCCACCCATAGCAGCTGTTCTCTTCAACTCTCTAATGGGAATATTGTCTACATAAAATCTGGAAACATGAACAGAAACTTGAGTGAAATCTTATCTGCAAGCACCAGCACTACACCACCACATTATAATCATCACCATAGATGTAGAAATTAATTCAAGGATTATCGATTAATAGAATCATGAACTACAATTCTAAGCCTAATCTCCTATAGTTTCATCCATTCTCAAAGCAAGCAGACCGCGACAGAACAATTTAGTTATGCAATTAGAAGAAAAACTGGTTGGATGAAACAGGGGGATGCCATTATAAGCAAAAACCAGAGCACATATTGTACAATTATACAAACCTCCACAAATAAGAAACCCCACCCTACATTACAATAAAACCATCACATCACACTCTTCAAAACAGCAAGTCCCACTTAATCATAAAAAATTCATCAGTTAAATATGTTGTGGTTGAAGCAGAGAAGAAAGCTAAGGGATTTAACCAATAGAGGAAAAAGGAAAGCTAGGCTACAACCAATTATAGGAGAGATGCGGGGATAGATTTTGATGCTTACATGATCTGAGAATCAGTCCAGAGAATACTGTACTGATGAAAATCATCTGCAGGATCGAACCAAAGATTGTATCTCTCTTCTCTGCCAACACTGGTGCTTCCATTGCCATAAACATTGGTCTGAATCCTCCAATCTTTGCCTCTGATGTTACCCAAGAACTCAAAATCTATTTCATCATGATTCTTCTCAAATATATCACCGTTTGACATCTGTCATCAGAAAAAAAAATCTATAAACAGGGGATTCTTTTCATTTATTTTCAGAAGTTATGTCCTTTAAAAAGAAAATCTTTGCAACAATATATATATATATATATATATATTGGAAAATGAGTTTGAAATTAAAACTAAAGGCAAAACTATCTGGAATTTATTTTAATCAACCTGATTTTATTTTCTTATAAAGCTTTTTGTAGCAAAAATAATGAGAAAACTTTAATATGTTTATAGTGACATCTATCTGGATTTGATCAGATACTTGAACGAAAATCTGAAATTTATGACTTGAAAAAAAAAAAAAAAAAAAACAGTCTTCAGGACACTATCAAACTCCAAGTTGAACCATGAAAGGGGAAGTGAAGAAAACATTCGAAAATCCGAGTATCAATAGTTTGACCAGAATTTTAAGTTTAAAGCAAAGGATTAGCATCATACTTTAAAAAAAAAAAAAAAACAATTTGGATTGGTTAATAGCAACCATAAAATAAAAAAAAAAGATTAATCTTGAAGCAGAAGCTTGAACAGAAATAAACTCACATAGAATGCAACCACAACTCCAGCAGTGTAATCAGCAGGTAACTTTATTGAAGCACTGAAGTAACCATGCAAGTAAAGGTCTTGTGATACAAATCCGGACCCTGTTTTACACCACAAAGCAAAAAAAATCCTTCCTTTCACTAAAACAATAAAGAAAAGAAAAAACCCAACGCCCAAAAACAAGCAAAAAGAAACAAACCTGTTCTCTCATTCAAAGACAAGTGAACAGCTTTACCATCTCTATGGATAACTAGATTATCATCTCCAAACAACTGAGTATACCCTTCATCAAATGACAGAATAGGAAGCCTTTTTTCAGACCCAGAAGCAACAACAGAAACCAAAGTCAAAACCAAGAACAAAGAACAACCCAGACAAGGCAACTTCATCACCATTTTTTTCCCTTTTATTTTTTATTTTTTGCCTTGTTTTATGGTTGTATATTTTTAGCTCTTTAAAACAGAGATTATATAAGAGAAAGAGAAGAGTACTAAGGAAGAAGAGGAAGAGGGAGAGATTGTTGACAGAGAAAGGAATACTCTCTTGCCTATTGAAATGAAAGAAAAGAACGAGTCATTTTATTGGAGGATGAAAAGGTGTTGAGCTGTTCATATGTAGACTGGTTTTCTATTTATTTTTTCCTCATTGTATATTTTTCTCTCATTTTCTTTTAATTATTACATTACATTTTTTTCATCATCATGTTTCTTTCCTAATCTATAATTCTATAATTCATGGGTTTTCTTCCTTTTTTTTAATATTTGGTTTGGTGAAAGGAGGCTTGAGGAATCCTAACTCAGAAATTCAGAACAGAGTCAGTGGGCATGAACCCTTTACTGCCATGTCCTAGACAAAACAGGAAAAAAATAATAAATTTTTTATTCTTATTTAATTTCATTTTTATTAATTGATATATTTTATGTAAAATAAGTAAATAAATTTATATCTGATTATTAAAAATAAAAGAAAATTAACCTTGTGATTTTGGTTTAAATTTGTTGGCATTTCTCTTTCTTTCTTTTTATTTGTCTATTCAAAATTTCTTTCTAAGACCCTCATTTTAAAAAATAATTTTATTTTTAATAATGAATAAAAATTTCCATTTGCTTGCTTTGAAAATAAAGTATGAAATAATGATTGATTTCAATTTTTATTTAAATTGATTGAAGCAATCCAAAAAGATAAGGTTTTTTTTTTATGATTTTGTTCAAATCTATTAATATATTTGATAGTAATTGCTAAAATTGTGGGTAAATTAGAGAGTGCTTTTCTTATCTTTTGCTTTAGATAATGAAAAAAAAAAGGATAATATCTTAATGTGGGCACGTCTAAAATTACTTTATTTTTTGTATTATTAATTTTATTCTTCTTAAGAAACATTTAATTATAAAGGATATGATAATCTAAAAAATTAAAAATTTATCAATGTTAAAAATTAAACTTTAATTGTGTAAGAATTTACTTTTTTAAAGGAAGTAAAGCAATCAATTAAATTAAATTTTGATTGGAAATATTTTTATTAAAGATATGGAATTTGATTCAAATTTTTTATATTTTATGCTTTAAAGTACTAATAAGAATAGCTTCTTAAACACAATTATTTGGTAGCTTTATCCCTCCCCCAAGGCTTCCAAATCAAAAGTTACATGATAAGCTAGAAAATTAAACTTTGAAAGTTTGAAGGCCAAAATTTATAATAATAAAAAGCAAGGAATAA